>CM077153.1:114064510-114664510 GCA_039583875.1 Platanthera guangdongensis | reverse complement strand
TTAGCACATCTCCTTCACCTTGGTTTGCACACATAGCCAACTATTTAGTGGCTCGTATCATCACGAAAGAGTTCTCCTCTCAGCAAAAGATGAAATTCTTTTCAAAGTTGAAAAACTATTTTTGTGAGGACCCGCACCTTTTTCGAGTCTGTGCGGACCAAGTGATAAGGAGATGTGTTTCTTTTGAAGAAGGACTAGATATTTTAAAACATTTGCATGAACGACCGACAGGTGTGCACTATCAAGCTGCTCGCACCGCCCACAAAAGTGCTTTTTGCGGGTTTTTACGGGCCTAGCCTGTTTATAAACGCACAAGACTTTGTGAGTAGGTGTGATAGTTGCCAACAGTCGAGAAATATTTCCAATAAAAATGAAATGCCGCAAAATTATTTCCTTGAGTGCGAAGTTTTCGACCTCTAGTGAATCGATTTTGTTGGCCCTCTTCCTTCTAGCTTCAGGAATAAATATATTTTAGTCGTTGTAGATTACGTTTCACGATGGGCTGAAGCCCAAGCTCTTCCTACTAACGACGCCCGAGTCGTAATTAAGTTTTGAAAAAATTATTTTCTCTATTCGGTATGCCATGATCCATCATTAGCGATAGGGTTACACATTTTTGTAATGCGCAGTTTTCTAAAATTCTTATTAAATATGGCGTTTTGCATAAGCTTTCAACGGCCTACCACCCCCAAACTAACGGGCAAGTCGAAGTAGTAAACAGAGAGCTCAAAAGAATTTTAGAAAAGACTGTTTCCACCTGTAAAAAAGGCTTGTCAACCAAATTAGACGATTCTCTATGGGCCTACTTTATAGCATAAAAACCACCATCGGTTGTACGCCATATCGATTGGTATATGGAAAATCGTGTTATTTATCCATAGAATTAGAACACCGTGCTTTTTGGGCTTTAAGGTTTTTAAATTTCGATCCCCACTCTATCGGCGACCTTAGAAAATTTCAACTCAACGAGCTCAACGAGTGGCGCTCTTACGCATATGAAAATAACAAATTTTATAAAGAGCAGACGAAATGTTTACACGACAAACACTTAAGGCACCCAAAAACCTTCAAGCAGGGCGACCAAGTTCTTTTATATAACTCACGCTTACGTTTATTTCCGGGGAAGTTAAAATCACGATGGTCTGGGCCGTTTGCCGTTAAAGAAGTTTTTTCGTATGGTACAATTTTAATTTCACACCCTGATAAGGGTGATTTCAAAGTGAATGGGCAGCGTCTTAAACTATATTTTTCTGGTGATGATGATGTCAGTACAAACAATGTTAAGTTTCTTCTACATGAAATTTAACTAACTTCAGACTTTGTTTTCTTTTTGTTAAAAACTTGAAATATTATTTTGGACAATAATCTTTTTCGTAATATTCATTTTGGTAGAGCTCAAACGACCTTTATAAACAAAGTGCGCTCTTGGAGGCAACCCAAATTATTTTTCTGTTTTCTTTATTTGACACTTATTTCCCCGGACGGCTCCGCAAGTTGAAGCTTCTGTGATCGCCACCTCCAATGCTGCTGAATCCATCACAAAGTCCAAAGAAGACATGTTAATAAGTTCCAAAGCGCAAGTATGGGGGAGCGGCATTTCTCAACATTCGCGACGCATAAATCCGGGGAAGTACCTGTTTTTCATTTTTGTACTTTTATTTATGTTTTAATTTTTTTTTCTCTCTCTCATACCCCTCCTTTCTCCATTGAGGACAATGTCTATTTTAAGCTTGGGGGAGGATTTCCTCCTTCTCTTGTCTTTATTTTTGTTTCCTTTAAAAATCAAAATCAAAGAAAAAAAATTTTTTTTAACTGATTTTGGTATTTCAATTGTATCCCCTGCTTTTGTTTTGTTTTTCTCAAAATTCCATTTAAATAACTTAGCCAATTATAATCGTTCTAATCGTTCTTTTTAATTATGTTTCACAAGTAAAATGTTGGTCTTGCTGTGTTTCTAATTCACGGTAGCATGTTAACATGAAATGCTTTTCTAAACCTCGCATTTTCATTATGGTTTTCGTTTTTTATTTTCTTTACATTCTCGAAAATTTATCATCCACTATTTTTTTTCATTTTTGGTTAATTTTTGCAATGTCACCTACTTTTGATTAGCGTAGTAGATGTGGACGATCCAAGTCGCTTATTTATTTTTCTATTTTCAAGATAATTTCATTAGTCTTTATTCATTATCTATTACTTGATTTTTGAAATTTTTCCAAGCTAATGCTTTAAATAAATTTAGAAACATGAAAATGATTTAGGCCGTTTTGGTTTTTGTTTGATCCTTCTTTCCAACCTAAAAATTTTTCTACCCCTAGTTAGCCGCTTTTGAGTCTTTTTTCTTTTTTCAATTGATTAGCTCCACTTATCATTTCTTTTTCACCAAAGTATAAATATCCAACCTATATAATCACACTAACCTTCTGAGTTTCATTAAAAAAATTTTTTTCATGATTTTGATAAGGTTTTGTTGTGATTTATTCAGAAAACTTCTAAAAAAAGTATGCTCAAAAGAATTGTTTACTTTTGTTTGGCCAATTTTAAAATTAAAAGAAAATTTTTTATGGCCTTTGTTTTGAAAAAAAGGGGAAGAAAAATGGAAAAGCAAAAGAAAAATATTTACTTTATGATAATTTTTTTGAAACTCTTTATTTTGGTTTAGTGTAATTTTAAAGCCTTCTTGTTTATCTTTGAATTCCACTACTAATCGTAATCCTAAACCAAACGTTTCGATCCTAATAAGCCCTTTTGATTCATGTTTTTGAATCTTATTTATTAGCTAAGTAAAGAAGAAAAGTAGATTAGTAAAGTTTTGGATTTGAATTTAGATTTTTGTTATTTGATTGATATAGTTATAATATATCTCTTGGATCTAGTAACAACTCAATGCTCTTGTTCATTTTGTTGCATTACTTAAATTTATTTAAAGAATTTTCTTAAAATTTTGGATGATTTATTTTCGTTAAGTAAAGTTTAAAAATTGTTAAACCATTTCCTAAGTAATTGCTTTAGGTTTATGTTTCACATTCGCCCTACCTGGAATTTCGCATAGTACTCATATAAGCATGATTAAAACTTTCTAGATTAGTCACCTTTTATGATTAGCTAGTTTTTATATCTTTGCTTGGGGACAAGCAAAGCTTAAGCTTGGGGGAATTTGATAGTACGTTTCGCAGTCAAAAATATTAGGGTATTTTTCAGGTTTTTAAAGCACAAATCAAGTCTTGTAAGTGCTTCTATTGACCTCTTTTGTAAATATTATTGTCACTAATGCGTTTTCTACTTTTTGCACGTTTTCATGGCTTTAAGCCAAATTTTGCTGTTACACACCCCAAGGTCACGCCCTACCAGTGCAAGTACCAAGGGATTGTAACCCAGAGGATTGAAGCTATCGGTCTGAGATTGCATTCCTTTAAAATTCAGGTACACGCCTGACCCGGGCGTGTAAGGGGGGCGTGACCCAACCCAAAAAATTCTATAAATTGAGCCCATCTCCAAGGGTCCAACACCATCTTTGGATTGCGAGGAGAGGTTCTGCCCTTTAGTTTTCTTGTAGTTTTCTTATATTTTTCCATGCTTCTTCTCTCGCTCCTCATTTTAAGCTTTTTAATCTAGCTTAGTTTACTTTTTTATATTAGTTATTGTAATTGCTTAGTAGCTAAATGTTAATGCTAGCACAAGTTTTCAATTCCAGCACTTGTAATCTTCTATTTCAAGTTGTAGCTCTCTTTCAGTGTTAATAAAAAGTGTGCTCTTTTATTTGTTTTCTAAATGCTTTTCTACTCCTCTCCCTTCCTCCATTTCACCATGAGTAACTAATACTCCTTGTACTCGATCTTTATGATACGTGGTTCGAGTTGATTAAGTTATGATGTTCTAGTTCGCCCATTCTCTGTAAGGCTTAGACTAATGATTTACTCTTGGAAAAATCATATTTGGAGTTATATCATCGATATATAATTTCCATAGTTCTTTTCATTCTTAGCTAGCCGAAATGCTCGTAGTTTGAAGTGAACACTCAAGAGTAAAGAGAGTTGCACGCACCCCTCGAGAGAGGAAGACGTTAAATCTCCCGGATAGGAGTGAAATCCAATATAGGGGTTCACAGCGTAAAGCGAGCTTTAGGTCTTCGATTTGGACGAGAGTTCAGTCGAACCTTCCTAAACTCAGGTAGGCACGACTTCGAGAGAAGCGTGTTCATGCTTATGGAACCTCTACGGTCAAGGTTTTTCTCCTTATTAAGTTAGGGTTTATTTTCGCATTTCTTAATCAACTTTAGCCAAGGTGATTCTCGATCGAGTGCTCTTCTTTATCATCGTCTTAACCCCTCGTTGTAATAGCTTTAATAGCTCTCTATTTAATCGCAAGCATTTCTCTTTTTAGCGCAATACTTCTCTTCTTAATCTGATTTTAGCATTCTCTTAAACCCTAAAACAATCTTCGATAAGATAATAGTTTTCGTGTGAGTAAGTTTACTCGACGGTTCCCGGATTTTAATACGACACTTGTGTCCCCTAGCTGCATTTCGATAGGTATACTTGCCTTGTTGAATTGCTAGTTCGGTTTATTTTCTCTTTGCGAATATAATCACACCAGTATTGATTTTTCCTTGCTTAATAAATCATGCCCTAAGGACTGTTATCCATTGCCTCGGATCGACGTGCTGGTTGACTCAGCCGTCGATTTTCCTGTACTGAGCTTCTTAGATGCATTTTCATATTATCACAAGATCAGGATGCACCCCCCCAGATGTTAAATATGTCTCATTCATTATGGGGGATGTGTGTTACTGCTTCAAAATGATGCCCTTTGGGCTGAAGAATGCAGGGGCGATATACTAAAAGATGATGGATAGGGTCTTTCGAGAGCAGAAGGGGAGGAACCTGGAGGTGTATGTAAATGACCTCATGATAAAGTGTCGAGACGTGGACTCTCACCTCCAGGACCTGAAGGAAACCTTCACCACCTTGCACAGATACAAGATGAGACTGAGCCCACTGAAGTGCATTTTTGGGGCCAGCAGGGGGAAGTTCTTGGGACATCTCCTCACTCCCGAGAGGCTGGGGGGGGGGGGGGGGGGGTCGAGCCAAATCCCGACAAGGTCAAGGCCATCATGGAGCTAGGATCGCCTCAGAATGCTAAAGAGGTGTAGCAGTTGACAGGGAAGCTGGCAGGATTGAGCAGGTTCCTCTCCTGAGTCGGGGAGAAGTGCTCCCCCTTCTTCAAGACATTGATGGGAGGCCAAAAATTCGAGGGGACCGAGGAGTGTGAGGTGGCATTCCAAGCCCTGAAGAAGCAGTTGTCCCATGCTCCACTGCTCTAAGGCCGAAAGAGGTGGAGGACCTATATTTGTATCTCGGGGTCGGTGCAGAGGCCTTGAGCTCTATCTTAGTTCGAGAAGACTGGAAGAAGCAGCTCCCCATATATTATGTGAGCTGGGTCCTGAGGTAGGCCGAGCTTCAGTATCCCATCTTGGAAAAGCTGTGCTTCGCTCTTATCATCTCGGCTTGGAGGCTACGACCCTACTTCCAGGCACACTCCATCCGAGTGGTGACTGATCATCCCCTTCACAACATTTTTGAAGGGGCGGATCATTCGGTCAGGTTGGCTAAATGGCCGATGGAACTGAGCGAGTTCAACATCTCCTTCGTCCCCTGCCTCTCGATCAAGGCCCAAGCAATGGACGACTTTTTGGCTGACTATGTGATCGAGGTGGCAGAGGAAGAACTCACTCATCCAGCTTCATGGAAGGTGAAGGTAGACGGTGCTTCGGGGAGTAGTGCTAATCTAGGAAAGCCCCTAGGGAATAAGAATCAAACAAACAGTGGTGGTGCACTTTCCCATCACTAACAACCAGGCCGAATATGCGGCCGTAATAGAAGGACTATGCCTGGACAGGGAGTTTGGGGTGCTTGATGTGGAGGTCCTCATCGTCTCCATGGTGGTGGCTTCCCAGATCAACGGGGAGTTCGAGACAAGGGAGCCTACCCTACAGTTATACTTAGCAAAAGTGAAGGGGGTCATCGACATGTTCCAGACCTTCTCCATCTGACACGTGCCCAGAGAGGAAGACAAAAAAGTTGATCAACCGGCGAAGTATGGTCCTCAGGTGGGAGGTACCATCACTGATCTATTCTGCCCTTCCATTGAAGAGGGAGAGTTGATAGAGGTGAATCAACACCCCTCATGGATGGACCCATTCATGACCTTCCTTTCCACAAGAGAGTATCCGGTGGGGATGGACAAGAAAAAGTTCAAATTCAAGTCAGCATAATATCTCCTTTGAGACGGGCAATTGTATCGGAAGACTCTCTCGGGGATGCTGGCCCGTTGCATGGCTGAGAGGGAGGTTCAAAGGATCTTAGAAGAAGTCCACTCTGGGGAGTGTGGGAGTCACTCCGAGAGTTGGACCCTAGAAGGAAGGATTCTCAGACATGGGTACTTCTGGCCTACCTTGGGCCGCGACGCTGCAAAATTCACGAGAAAGTGCCATAAATGCCAGCTGTTTGCCCCCCTCTAGTTACAACCAGCCCAGTGCCTCAAAAGCATTATGGCCCCCTCGCCTTTCGCCATTTGGGGACTTGGTAGGGACTTTCTCCTAGGCCAGCGGGCAGAGGAGGTTCTTACTGGTAATGATAGATTATTTCTCTAAGTGTTTGGAGGTAAAGACACTTGCCAAGGTGACCTTCCAAGTTATCGGGAACTTTGTTTGGGGGGAGATCATCTGCCAGCACGGGTTGTCGCAGGCAATCGTCACAGATAATCGGACTCAGTTCGCTAGCGCGGAATTCATTTGCTTTCGTAAGCAGCTCGGAATTTACCTCAGATTTGCCTCGGTCCACCACCCCGGGAGCAATGGGCAGGTGGAGGCAGCGAACAAGATCATAGTGAACCTCCTGAAGAACAAAGTTTAAAATTTGAAGGGGAGCTAGGTGGAGCACCTCCCCTCAGTCCTTTTGGCTCTAAGGACAACAAACAACACGGCCACAGGGGAGATCCCCTTCAAGCTCTCTCATGGATGTGAGGCAGAGCTCCCCATAGAATTTGAAGTACAGACGCCTCAGGTGATGGCGGCAGAGGAAGGCATAGAAGAATGGCCAGCTAAAAATGAGGAGGAGTTGCAGCTCTCCATTGACATGGTGGAGGAGTTGCGTGACCTCTCTGCCATCCGACAGGAAGAAGTAAAGAGGAGAATGGCTAAGTACTTTGATAAGCAGATCAGGGTCAAACAATTCACGGAAGCGGACTTGGTCTTGAAGAAGGTGGAAGCAGTGAGAAGACCAGCAACAGTGTGAAAGCTCAACCCCAACTGCGAGAGTTCATACATTGTGAAAGAAGCATTGAAATTAGGAGGGTACCGCCTCCGAAATGTGGAGGGCGAGACCCTAAGTCTCACCTGGAGCGCTGATGACCTGAAATGTTTTTACCCTTGAGACATGTAAGTGGTGCCTTGTTTTTAATAAAGCTTCTCGATGTGACGATTCTCCTGTAGTAATTTGTGTAAATTTATGAAGTGTTCATTTGATAGACCCTGAGAAGATCCCGCTGCCAGGCTAGCACCTATCTGGTAGTGTTGGATGTCACTCGTGTATGTCTACCCGTACCCCAAGCAGATCCTGCTGCCAGGCTCTTGCCTAGCTGGCTGGGCTAGATGTCACTCAATGGCATCTACCCGGACCCCAAGCAGATCCCGCTATCAGGATCTCAACTAGCTGGCAGGGCTAAATGTCACTCGTGTGTGTCTACCCAGAACCAGAACAGATCCTGCTGCTAGGCTCTCACCTAGCTGGCAGGGCTGAATGTCACTCGATGGCATGTACCCGGACCCCGAGCAGATCCCAATGTCAGGCTCTCACCTAGCTGGCAGGGCAGGATGTCACTCATTTGTCTCCGCAGACCCCGAGCAGATCCCGCTGCCAGGATCTCACCTAGCTAGCAGGGCTGGATATCACTCGTATGTGTCTACCAGGACCCCGAGCAGATCCCGCTGCTAGCCACCTAGCTGGCATGGTTGGATGTCACTTGTGTGTGTCTACCCAGACCCTGAGCAGATCCCGCTGCCAAGCTATCACCTAACTGGCAGGGCTGGATGTCACTCATGTGTGTCTACCTGGATCCCGAGTAGATCCCGTTGTCAGGATCTCACCTAGCTGGAAGGGCTGGATCTCACTCGATGGCATCTACCCGAACCCCGAGCAGATCCCGCTGCCAGGCTCTCACCTAGCCGGTATGGCTGGATGTCACTTGTGTGTTTCAACCCGGACAACAAGCAGATTCCGTTGCCAGGCTCTTACCTATCTGGCAGGGCTGGATGTCACTCATGTGAGTCTAACTGGACCTCAATCAGATCACGCTGCTAGGCTCTCACCTTACTGGCATGGCTGGATGTCACTCATGTGTGTCTACCCTGACCCCAAGTAGATCCCGCTTTCAGGCTCTCACCTAGGTGGCAGTGCTGAATGTCACTTGTGTATCTACCCGTACCCCGAGCAGATCCCACTACCAGGCTCTCACATAGCTGGCAGGGCTGGATGTCACTCGTGTGTGTCCACCCGGACCCCGAGCAAATCCCGCTGTCAGGCTCTCACCTAGCTGGCAGGGTTGGATGTCACTCGATGGTGTCTACGTGGACCCCGAGTAGATCCCGCTACCAGGCTCTCATCTAGCTGTAAACAACTGTATGTCACTCATGTGTGTCAATCCGGACCGTGAGTAGATCCTACTACCACGCTCTCACCAAGCTGGAAGGGCTGGATGTCACTCGTGTGTGCCTGCTTGGAGACCGAGCAGATCCCTCTGCCAGTCTCTCACCTATTTAGCGGGCTAGATATCACTCGTCTGTGTTTACTCAGACCCCAAGTAGATCCCACTGCCAGGCTCTCATCTAGTAGGCAGGGTTGGAGGACTCGCGATGCTATCTACACAGGCCCCCAACTGGCTAGCCGGACAGAAGTTCTTGAAGAACATGGTGTCTAAGGCCGGGACCCAGATGCTCGAATTTCGGAGGCAAAAATCACATGGTTACTAGGATGTCCTTATTAGGTCGGCAATCCGGAAGTACCGAGCCAAGACTATGGATCGGAGAGCACCCGAAAAGAAACCAAGGTGGTGAGAGCTCAGACCACATTGTGACCTCATGGGGCCCAGCTCGCATGGAGCCATGCAACTTAGGTGTGAGCTGAGTCGACTCAACTCTATCTCACAAGTTCCACGAAGAATCTGGAGTAAGGTTGCGGGTCGCCACTCGCGGTTCGGCCAACCAAATCCCTTATATTCGCTAAGTCTAGTATGGACATGCGACCTCACTCGTGGGATACGGGATGGGAGACAGCGAGCAGGATGATCGAAGCAGGTCGCAAATACAAAAGAGAAAGGATGAACTGACATTACAGAGAAGCAACATTATGAGCAGCAGTTCCAAAAAGCACATTTCATTAATTAATGAAAAAATTACAAGTTCGGGGCTCGACCCACGTTTATATTACAACAAAAATATAAGAGACGAGACCCGGGGATTCAGCGGGGCGAGCCCGCGAACGACGTGTACTAAATGGGTTGGTAGTACGCGTCGTCCGACTTTGGTACCTGAAGTAATAGTGTCATTACCACATCGATAACAAAAAGGCCCGCGCCGTCGCTCTTAATGAGGTCTGCCCGTCGCAATGTCTGGAGGGTGTAGTATGCAGCCCTAGCAGCATTCTTCTGTATCATCTCCTCCAGATCATACTCGGTGTAGTGCCCAAGCCGACAATTGCTGCAAGAGGGCGGCGGATCAGCTGCCACAGCTTCCAGCTCCCACACCCGCACTTGTAGCGCCTCCCTTTCTTTCTCCAAGGTGGCAAGGATGTCATCAGTCGTGTCCTCTTTGTCTCTCTCTTTCTCTCTCTCTCTCTCTCTCTCTCTCTCTCTCTTTAATGCTCCGCCTCCTCCTCGGCGAGATGGCAGGACTCTTCCTTTTCATCCACCATCTTCTTGAGCGGGGGTGTTCTTGTCTATCTGGGTGCATCGCCGGTCGACCATGTGGGCTAGCTCCATGCTGCAGAGCTGAGCCCGCGCGCTTTCATGAAACAGTACTCGTGTGGCCTCCTCATCATATATGGCAGCATCTTCATGTGTGTAGAGTCCGAATGAAAAACTATAGGCCTACCTGATGATGGTCTCCTGCTCTAGCCAGCTCGGCTGCAGGGTGGAGATGAAAGCCATGTTCAACTCCATGTCCCAATGGAGGAGAGGAATGCCGAGCTCTTCTAAGGGCCGCTCGTCGTAGCCAAAGTTGTGGTGCCCTCTCGGCACCAGCTTTACGGTAGGCTGCGTCTCTTCTTGTGGCCTGGAGGTGTCGGCCGCCCCGCCGGGGGAGATGCCGGCCTAGGCGGCCGCGGGGGCGAGATCCCCAGCTGGTTGGCCCGCTGAGGCCTTACCTTTCTCCCATGTTGCGGAAGGTGCGCCGCTCACGGTCTTCGATTTCTTGGGCGGCGGCGGTGATGGAGGCGATTCGTGGCTAGGCTTCTTCGGGGGATCAGAGACCGGGGTCTCGCGATGCGCGTAGGTTGCGACCTCGGGGAGATAGAGATCGCTGGAAGCGAGTCACGCACAATCATAAGGAGGGTCCAAGGGTATGTCTCACTCTCCTGCAGAAAAGGAATTTTGAGGAAAATGATAATAAAAAGGGAGAAAGAAATGCGAATAGCTTACCTCCTCCGGGTGGGATGATGGCGAGTTTTTCCAGGTTCCTACACAGGAATGTGACTTCGAAGTTCTTCACGGCGAAGAACACGCATAGCTCTGCTTCATGGCCCCCCCAGGCTAGGGGGTGGTAGCTCGCATCGCTGAGCTGGACCAGCGACAAAGGGATGTTGCATAAGTCCCCCTTGACAAAAACAAGCTTCTTTAGCCAATTGTGGCTCTTTTTGACTGTCTCCCCACCTTGACGTTGACACTGGAGAAGTAGGTAGTCTCGTCTTTGTTCGCCCGGAAGGAAAACATCTTCAGGAAAACCACGAGTCTGAACTTGATCCACTCTTTCCGTAGGAAGCACGCGTACCCGATCATCACTGCAATGGAGTTAGGGGTTATCTGGCTGGGGAAGACCCCAAAGTATTTCAGAATTTGGCGGATCTCCGGTAATTGGGGGGAGACGGATACCCGCCTCAAAATGTGTCGTGGGGATGGCGAGCTCCTCCCCTGAGAGGTCGTTGATCTTCTACCCCTCCCCGGGTCGCCTCGCCACAAAGCCTGGCAGTATGTATTCGCTAATGGCATCGAGGAACTTGCCTTCAGAAATTACAGCATGGGAGAAGTTGTGCTCGGAGAAGGTCCATGCACACTTTCTCTGCCCATCCGCATTGTCGCTGCCACCACCCATCTCACGGGAAACTTCCAAGCGGGACGAAGTCGTTCTCGTAGGAAGCTGACGAGTCGGGAGTCGTAGTAAAAAGAGAAGAAGGGGAAGTCTTAAATGCGGTGGGTGATAAACGATCGGCAGGGTCTATTTGTAGAATGAAAAAGAGCGAGAAAATATTTTGCCAGCAGGAAAAGTCCGGATAGTAAGATGCGCCCCGGCGCTTCGACTCCTGCACCCACCGTAAATTTGTCAGCTCGCTGATATGACGCAAAGACTACTCGATAGCTAGCGGCGCTCACCTGCGTCCGCGCAAGGGACAGTCGAGCTGTAATTCGCACCCGCCTGATACAGTGGGCAAGCCTCTTAGGCTCACGATCTGCGGGCAACAGGCTCGCTCCCGCCGAGACTAGATGGGCGGGCTAGGCGATCTGATTCAATAATATCGCGCCCGCTTAAAGAAGTGGTAGGCGAGCAGGAGCGATTCATCCTCATTCACCCGGAGAAAACAAAGAAACAACACAATAAAAGTAACATGCAACAAACATTAAGCCCATTGGCGGGCGAGAAAGTCTCAAATTATTACAAACAGATTAAAATGTCCCGAGAAAAGAAAGTTCATGACCCTACTACGCGAGCTATTCTAGGATGCAGATGAGACCCTAGCCTGGCGATCAATAGTGAGGAGGGGGCAGGCGGCTCATCACTGGACCCCCTTCCACCTGCCCCGCCTCTGCGTCCCAAATCGGGGCGGCACGCGAGGATAATGGTACTCACGAACCGCCAACACCTCCAGCAGGGCCAGGTCAACCTACTATGTGGCATGCCTAGGCCACTCCTCGGCCTATGTGATGTTCACCACTAGAGAAGTAACCCCATCCCCGTCCGCTAGATGACTCGTTCCCTACAAAACGATGAACCGCTCTTCAGCCACGGCCTTGTCCTTGTCTACCCTGTTGAAAACCTCCAGTAGCAGTAGAGTGTGTTTTTGAAGTAGTCGCATCACCTACTTCTTCATCCCCTCAGCATCCATCGGGTCGCCTAGATACTCCGAAATGTGATCTATATAAGGGGGAGGCGAATACCCCTCGCTCATGTCGACATCGGAGGAGGAGATTACGTTAAAGCCTATAAAGAGAGGTCAGAAGGAGTGAGTGGTAACAAACAGGCACAAGTACAAGTACACCGAGCATAGGCACGTCGCCTACACCAGCAGATGGCCAGCAAGAGCCCGACAGGCCTTGAAGGATCCCCCCTTCAAGAACTGCGAAGGATTTCCCCAGCCCAAGGCAAATTGGCGACTGCGAAATCTCCGGAGGGGCGTGTCTCTGGCCCGAAGGGGAGGAGTCCCGCTCGGTTATTAGTGGGAGGGAATGGCTGTGCTCCACTCCGTCGCCTACGACTTAGTGGGGCATCACCTGTGGAAAAAGGAATCAGAGGAAAAGCGGCGAATCAGGCTTTTTGGTTCTCATACCTCATGGGCGATCTTGGCACTGGCCGCCGAGCAGGACACCGGGAGGTCGTTTGCAGGTGACCTCCCCCCGATTTTCCCTCTCATCGACCTAAAGAGGGGGTCGGGAAATCCACGTGCCAACCATGGGGCGGCATCAAGAACCTGCTCCCTAGTCCCCTCCCTAACTTCCTCTAGGTGAGCTGGCATCTCCTCAGACAGAGGCATCATTCAGCTACGGCTCACAGAGAAGGCTAGAAGAAGGCGGAATTTTTCCAAAGGTCCGATGTCATATTTATAGCCCTGGTAGGTTTTCATCTCCTAATTCGGAGTCTCAGATAGGGAGCCCTACACACTGGCTTAGCTCCCAGTAGCAACTGGATCTGAAAATCCTTCTCCCGATTCGGTGGTAACCCAGGTAGATTTTCTGGGAATACATCCGCAAAGTCCCGAACCATCGAAATATCAGCAACGGAATCCTTGTCATCAGCCATCTCAAACAGCACCTGGTATACCTCGTCTCCCTGCAAATGGGCCATGACGGCCTGAATAAACGAGAAAAAATGGCGCGAAACTAGGGCAATACCTTCGAAGGTCGCATAAGTATTGTCGTATCTGAGTACGACCTTCCTTACCGGGCATTCTATCTGGGCATGTTTCCAAGTAAGCAATGTCATGCCCAGGACCAGGTCGAAGTCCGACATCCTCAAGACCGTCTTCGGGGCCTCGAGTGTCAAACCATCAATGGTCACCATCAGGAGGCACTTAGTAGTAGATAAGACCTCCGTCCCGTTGGGAGGATGCACTCTCCTAGTGACTCCCATGTAATGTCTGACTTCCTCCAGTCCCTTTACGAACTCCTCAGAGATGAAGTTGTGCGACGCACCCGTATCCACCAAGGTATGGACAGGTTTGCAACACACCATGACTATTCATGTTTACTTAAGTATGTTTAGGAAACTTAGCCTGCAGTTTTCTTTCCTAGTTGATGCGTTGAACGACAAGTGTACTGGTAGCACGAGTAATATAAAATGGGTGAATTTTCCCAAGTATTGATCTCTTCGTGGAACACAGCAAGGGGGAGTTTATTTCGAAGAGGACATGAGATTGAAGTCCTTAGGTCGGAGTTAACTAAGGGGGATTTGATGGTCGCGGAAGCAGAAAATAAAACACTAACAACTACTCCTATGCAATGCCACTATGTGATGCTTTGCCAAGCGGGATGGAAAACTACACAGGCTGCTATGCACCGAATCGCTAGGCGGATGGACGAGTAGGCTTGCGGATGAGGTGGTTAGAACAGCGGAATGAGGGTCACGAGCACCTCTTCACTATGCATGCCACTAGCAATTGCTAGTGCGGCAAGAACCGGATGTGGGTGCGGATGAAAATAAGGCGCTTCTCAAGCAACTAAAGAAGTAAAACAATACAGAATCACATAGACATGAATCTAATGTAGCATATAACTAAAGAGCAACAACATCTACAAATGAAGTTTTAACACACATATACAACAAGAAAGCAAGAACAAGTCAAGAGATCGACCCAATCCGAAGGCTCATCGAGGGGTCGCAGAAGGAATCGCAGGGTTGTCAATCCGCATCCAAGCTCGGTCCTCAACTACGTCCGTGGTAGAGAAGGCTGTCACTACCTTCCAATTGACCCGTCTTCTTCGTGTCACGATTGCAAAAGAAAGTTGCAAGCTTCCCTTTGCTTGTTGGCTGTGGCATCAAGCTTGAAATGGGGCTTAAAAGATAAAGGAGAAGGTCGAGAGCAAGCGCCGACAAGATGTAGGCTTCGCGAGCATGGCCGGAGCCTCTCTCCTTGGTGGAAGATGACAGGGGAAGGTGGAAGGGTGGAACTTTGCTCTAAAAGGCTGCTGAAATGGCTGGAATACGGATCTCCCTAAATGGTGAGAAATCAGCGCTTTAAATAGAAGCAGGTCAGAAAATTAGGCACGCACGGTTCTGAACACGACCGTGTGCTAACCGTGCGTTATTAACTTGCAGGCCAAGCTTGTAGAAGATGAAGCGTTGACCCGTGCGTTTTCTTCGCGCACGGGCGCTTCAGCCTGTGCGTGAAGGAAATCGCACGGGTAGCGACAGAAAGCAGGAAAACAAGAAAAGTAGGTGGAACCGTGCATTTTACTCGCGCACGGGCGCTTCCGCCAGTGCGTGAACAAATCGCACGATTAACCACAGAATGCAAAAACTCAGAGAAAAATATGCAGACTGTGCGATTCCTTCTCGCACGGTTTGGCCGAAACTGCACGGGAACAAAACGTACGGGTAGCCACAGAATTCCCCAGCATTGTTGTATAAAATGCGCGATTGCCAAGAGACCGTGCGAGAAGAAATTTGCACGACCGTGTATGTTACACAGAAACTGGAAAATGAGTCTGAGACGTCTCGCCTACCTGCACAGCAATATAACCAATTGGAAAGAACGATAGAGAGCACCATGTGCTTACCCCCAAAAATAGAATGCATAATTGCACACCCTTGGGCCAAAGCAATACACTTTTGGTGAAGTGAAGATCTACACAAAAATATAACTTTTCCGATTGAAAAAGTAGTGCACACGGAGGAAAATAAGCCCAGCTGAGTCCGAAAAAATCCTCTATAAATCAGACTCATCACACCCCCAGACTTACCTATTTGCACGTCCCGAGCAAACAAAATCTATGTAGATAGGAAAAATGATTTAGCTAAAATAGAAATTGTGATATGGAGTACCATGCGAAGTCGCATGCTCGTACGCGTAAAAATATAAATAGAGGAAATTTCTAAGTATGCAAAATTGTTTACACTTTTCACAATGCGTATCAACATTTTATTATTACTCAAAAAATGGAATCACGGTGAATCTTCCGGTCAAGCAGAACTGTAGAACATTTTAATATAAATAGAGGAAATTTCTAAGTATGCAGTCCACTAAGGTGAGCTTTACCAACGACCGAGGCTCAGGATCACCTCCAAAGAAATCCATCAATGTCGGGGACCATACGTTTGCCCGTTCACAATCTCTCCATGGTACTAGCTCGACTCAAGCGTGAATCTGTAGGACTTTAAGAGAATCCCGGGGCTTGGGTTACGGTGAGGTAAATAAAGATAAACAGGAACGCTATGCACCTAACCCAAATGAGCTATCATAAAAAGAATCTCTCTGCCAAGCAGAATAAATTCTGGTACACCACACCCCCAAACCTAATTTTTCAAATATGGGTGTGTGCACTGCCTACTCCAAATACAATCTACTCTCAAATAGAATTTTCAATTATACATTTTCTTTTTTTTTTACTTTTCATTTTCACATATATTTCTTTTCAAATCATTTTCTTTTCTTTAAACAGTTCCAGCAAATAGAAGATTTCGAGCACATCGACATAATCACATGTAATATCCCCACATCAACACCCCAACATAAAAAATGTAAACCACTAAAGCTTGACTTGGGTGTGCGACTAGTATCGGCTATGAGGCTTTGGTGAAATAATTATGGAACTGAATCAAAAGAAGGGTAGGCACAACGGGGCTTAGTGAGGATAAGATGTTAGGAACGGTACATAGCTCAACCGGGCCAAAATGATGGCCTACATCACACTCAAGCTTGACTAACCATGCACCTATGCTTGAGAGTAGCTTGGGGCAAGTTCTTAGCAACCGAGAAAGATGATCCTTCCTCCCGACTCGAGCAAAACGAGTCTAGTGACGGCTACACACATCCCTACACTACCGTTCGATTCACAACGGATTCACCAATTTTTGAGTATAATAAAAAGTCTTTACGCAAATAGAAAATATAAAACTATAAGCATACAGAAAAATTTAATCTACTACAATTTCTACACAAGACGCGAGCACTTGACTAGGAGCACAACAAGGTCAACATTTTACTCCGTCTCATAATCCTATGCCTGCACAAACATTTTCCCAAATCATACAAAAAAATGAGTTTAACTCGCAGTACGCTAACAACTAAGCACACGCTCATGTGGGTGCAGTGATGTGCTACACGATGAACTAATCAAAATATAAAAAAATAAAGGCTTCTAGTATGCACATGAAATGTGCGCGTGTAAAAGGTAACACATAATGACTCTCCCACAGGCTTAAACTAAGCTACACAATATATGATATGGAAATTTAAATCAAATAGAGATAAGGGAAGAGGTTACCCAATGCTCAGCTAGTGAGCATACCAGAAGACGCTTGAAAAACATTGGCAGGCCCGCCAAACGAAGAATCACAATCCCGCCAATACGAATTTACCATGAGTACCTGCAGGGGAGAGCTACGCAAAAACAAAAGAAAAATATACAATATACAAAGAAATACTAAAATAAGATAGACATAAAAAAAAATAAAACTACAGGAAATAAAAGATAAGTACTGGGGTTACATCATCCTAGCACGACATATTCGAAAAACGAAAAATACTAGCTAATGGGTCTATGAAAAGAAAAGTGCACAGGAAACTGTTCAATTATCCGTTGCGGTAACGGGTACCTATATGGAGATAAAACATTTACCCTCTACCTAAATAATAATACCTTCCCAACACAGGTAGAGGAAAAAAGAAATAAGAAGAGGAAGAGCACTGGTCCTCACTCATCTTATCACAAAATAAATCTTTGCATAGCAAGGTATCATCAACCACAGATATGTAGGAAGCGATGGCAACGACATGGGCACCAGGCTCATCGTCATCCCAACGTACCTGTGAAGACTCAACTTGCACAGGCTTAGATAAAGAAGGGGGATCAAGTAATAAAAGAGACGAAGATCTAAAATAATCAGAAAAAGGGAGAGTGGTCCCGGTATCACTCTCAGCGAGATCCAAGCAAAGATCATCGTCGGTATCATACGAGTCGTATCTTGGAGAATCCAAGAACTTGAGGACCACGGTGGTAAGGGGAACGACCTCATCCAATATGTAAGTGCAAACCTCCACATCAGAAAGAGGATATTCCTCGTCCCACCGGGGTGCGTAAAAGTGCTCCGAAGATCCACATTCTCCGTCGGAGATAGAATAATCCTCATCCCACTATGGCGCAACCTCAAACATCGAATCATCCAAAAATACGACATCAACAGCAGACTCACAAGAAAATGGAGTAGCAAAATCAGTCAAAAATTGCGTAGGGGCGGAACTGCTCTCAAAATCAGGCATAGAATGAGCAGGCCTCATCGCAAAATCAGTCGCAGACGCCATCCCGTCAACAGGAATAATATCTGCGTCCCATACAGGAGAGCCCATGAATTCCTGATCCTCTTTTTGCTGCCTTCCACAAGACTGATCATCATCACTCAAGGGAACCTCGTAAAAAGGGAGCGAGGGACCCATGAAGGATCTATATGCAGCGAGAGATTCTTCTGTAATTCCAACGGGTAAAGAACAAGCCATGTGCGCTATGTCAGTGTATGGGCCAGGCAACACCCTAGTAGGCTTGTCCACAACAGTATTCTGCGAACGGGAGGCTGTTGCGCGCATGCCCTAAAAGGGCAAAGGCTCGCACAAGCGAGGGCAATCCTCCACCATGTGGCCTACACCTTGACATAACAAACATCTAATACCAATGCTCGACTTTCAAATCAGCCATGACATCAATGCATCAGCGCAAAGCATCATAAAGATGGCACTCGGCGGAATACATCGCGAACAAGAAAATTTACCAAAGAGTGCTACACAACTAAAATAAAAAAAGCACAGATCTGCTATCTAAAATAAAAAATCAGAAAAGGGAAAAAAGATAAAAGCAAAATAAAAATTCTAATAACTAAAACAAAGAAGAACAATGCAATGCTCAAATGGAAAGGGCTTCGATCTACTATTTTCCTCTCCAAAAACTCACACGACTGTGTTCCCCGGTAACGGCGCCAAAAACTTGATGCGTTGAATGACAAGTGTACCGGTCGCATAAGTAATACAAAATGGGTGAATTTTTCAAAGTATCGATCTCTTCGAAGAACACATCGAGCGCGAGTTAATTTCGTGGCAGGCTTGAGATTGAAGTCCTTAGGTCAGAGTTAACTAAGGGGGATTTGATGGTTGCGGAAGCAGAAAATAAAACACCAAAAACTACTCCTATGCAACGCCGCTATGAGATGCTTGGTAAGGCGGGATGGAAGACTACAGGGGCCGCTATGCACCCAATCGCTAGGCGGATGGACAAGTAGTCTTGCGGATGAGGTGGTTAGAACATCAGAATTAGGGTCGAGAGCACCTCTTCGGTACGCACGCCACTAGCAATTGCTAGTGCGGCAAGAACCGGATATGGGTGCAGATGAAAATAAGGCACTTCTCAAGCAACTAAAGAAGTAAAGCAGCACAGAATCACATAGACATGAATCTAATATAGCATACAACTAAGGAGCAACATCATATACAAATGAAGTATTAACACACAAATACAACAAGAAAGCAAGAATAAGTCAAGAGATCGACGCAATCCGAAGGCTCGTCGAGGGGTCGCGGAAGGAATCGACGGGTTGTCAATCAGGGTCCAAGCTCGGTCCTCAACTACGTCCGGGGTAGAGAAGGTTGTCACTACATTCCAGTGGACCCGTCTTCTTCGTGTCACGATTGCAAAAGAAAGTTGCAAGCTTCCCTTTGCTTGTTGGCTATGTCATCAAGCTTGAAATGAGGCTTAAAAGATGAAGGAGAAGGCCGAGATCAAGCGCCGAGAAGATGTAGGCTTCGCGAGCATGGCCAGAGCCTCTCTCCTTGGTGGAAGATGAAGGGGGAAGGTAGAAGGGCAGAACTTTGCTCTAAAAGGCGGCTGAAATGCCCGGGATATGGATCTCCCTAAATGGTGAGAAATCTGCACATTAAATAGAAGCAGGTCAGAAAATCTGGCACGCACGGCTCTGCACACGACCGTGTGCTAACCGTGCGTTATTAACTTGCAGACCAAGCTTGCAAACCATGCTTGCAGAAGATTAAGCATTGACCCGCCCGTGCGTGAAGGAAATCGCACAGGTAGAGACAGAAAGCAGGAAAACAAGAAAAGTAAGTGGAACCGTGCATTTTACTCGCGCAATGGCGCTTCTGCCAGTGCGTGAACAAATCGCACGATTAACCACAGAATGCAAGAACTCAGAGAAAAATATGCAGACTGTGTGATTCCTTCTCGCACGGTTTGGCCGAAACCGTGCGGGAACAAAATGCACGGGTAGCCACAGAAGTCCCTAGCATTGCTGTGTAAAACGCGCGATTGCCAAGAGACCGTGCGAGAAGAACTTCGCACGACCGTGAGTGTTACACAGAAACTAGAAAATGAGTTTGGGACGTCTTGACTACCTGCACAGCAATAAAACCAACTGGAAAGAACCACGGGGAGCACCATGTGCTTACCCCAAAAATAGAATGCGTAATTGCACACCCTTGGGCCGAAGCAATGCACTTTTGGTGAAGTGAAGATCTACACAAAAACATAACTTTTCCGATTGAAAAAGTAGTGCACACGCAGGAAAATAAGCCCAGTTGAGTCCGAAAAACCCTATATAAATCGGACTCATCACTAGTATGCTACTGTTGTTTGTTGTTTCTAAAATTCCAAAAGTAAATAACAACATTAAAATTACTAGCATATCCGCAATCACCATGCCCTAGTCCTGACGTGGAGCCAAGTTTAGAGCATACACCTGCTCCCTCTCTTGTCACCGATCTCTGCCCGGAAAACAACATCCTCTTACATGGCCTCGGCCTGCAAACTGCTGAGTGGGTGGGATAGCTTGTGGTGCCGGTAGATGTGCCCTTCTCATGGGGCAGTTTCTTCGGATGTACCCTACCTGATGATAGTTGTAGCACTCGGGAGGGGGAAGTGCCACACCTCCGGGCCTCTATATCTCCGCATTTGAAGAGGTTGAGGGGCCAATACCACCAGCTCTCTTGGCTCCTGCCTCATCTCTTGGTGGGGTTGGTCCTCTACCCTTCTCTCATCTGCAATGCGGCCCCTCCACTGATCATTCCTGCCTACCCTGCCCTAATCTTCAGTTGACCTCTATGGGCCTCGAGCCGTGTGCAAATAATCATCCATCCTCTTTGCCATTTCCAGAATCCATGGTAAAGGCACGTCAGATACAAACAGAAGAGCCTATCTCAGATCATCTCGAAGGCCCTTATAATCTCTTGGTATACCCCACATCATCCAGCTGATAGGAGTCCACAAATCGGGCTAAGTAAGTGAACTCCCGGTGGTACTCCATCACCGTCCTGTTGCCCTGCCTCAGCTACAGGAACATGTCTTCTAGCTCATCTCTTGCCAACTGTGGGACGAATTACTCCAACAGTGCGGCCCTGAACTCCTCCCAAGTGATGTAAGTAACCTCCCGATCTACAAACACTGTATCTAGAAGTGTCTTCCACCACCTCTTGGCATGAGACTCCAAGCAGGAGACCACAAGAGCACCCTCTCCTCCCAAGGGCACTGTATCCCGGTCAGCATCTCGAACATGATATCAAGACTCTCTTTCATCCGTACGGCTGAATCCGTCCCAATTTAAGATGGGTGAGAGAGTCCTCGGAAGATGCTCAACCAATTGGCCCCTAGGTTCGGCTACAGAGCTGATTCCTGATGGGCCCTGAACGCCTCCAGAATGGCCGTCATAGTCTGCCCCACCTCCGACTGTAGAAATGGAGTGGGAATCAGGGGAAGTGGTATAACATTTGGAGTTTGCTGTTCTCCGCCCTGCGGTGTAGGATGTGTCGGGGGCTGCATAACAAAGGACACTTTTAAGAAATTTGACCCAAACCTACTTAAAAGTGGACAATTACATGTACTCCCCCATATGGGCACGCCACAACTTCTGCTGCTTAGTTTGTCCCCAAACTAAACTCGAGCGGGGGTGACCCAGGGTTAGTGGACTTCTACTCTTTCAATCAAGGTTTCCCTCTGATACTAGTTTGTAAGACACCTTTTTTTGTAAAACCAACGGGGTCTTATGCCCAGAACCGTCGCTTTACGGAGACACTAACACACCCAGGAAGGTTGTCACTACAAAACGTCGATCCTGCCGGCCATACCGAACGCAGAAGAAAAGAATAAGTACAAAGAGTAAAGTAGAACTCAAATACTGGTCCACCAGAAATCATATGAATATAAAATAAATCCCAATGAAGGTAGAGTCCACAGTAATGATAAATCAAAGTACTAATTAGCGGGCTCCTGCCCGATACATCATGATGCTCACTACAAGTCACTCAATGCGGAAGCAAATTTATAGTAACTACTAATGATCTGGACTCACTGTCCCTGATGCCTGAACTCCCGTGCTAGACTGTCTCGTCTCTAAGCGCAACGACCATTGGGGCTGCATCCCCAGGTTCAGCTCCACGATCCCTAAAGTACTAAGTCCCATCATACTCCAGCCCTCCACAACCTTTGGGGCGGGGAGATGGAAAGAGAAGGTATTTAAGGTGGAGAGTAATAAAAGTAAGCACGTGATGGCGGAACTAGCCTAACATGAGTATAAATAAAAGATCCATAACCAGAAGTAGAAAAGTAAATAGGTAAGCAACGTACAGTAAATAAGTAAAGAGTGCATTTATTATCTGCACGGATAAAGTAAATTAAAGTAACCATGATCTATAGGAATGTCCATACAAACCTATAGACCAAGAGGGTCGTTTTCCAAGGGCTGTTGTATAAAGTGTCTCATACAAATTTATACAATAGGTGTTAAGATTTATATGCAATGATTATGCTATGTCATGCAAGTATACTATGGTATGAACATGCAAGTGCAACTCACACACCCGACTCTATGTACACAGACCATTAGTTTCCCCTTTTTGGATCCTAACCTCACAGGATACCTCCGTAGTGTCAAACGGAAGTGGTGGGTTGGGCCTCGCCCACCTCTAGACCGGTATCAGCACTACCAGTCAGACCTATCGTATGCCTCAATGTTGGTGAACTAAGAGGAGCTCCTATGTAATCTTATCAGTTGGCGCACCAGACTTTATTTAGCTAAGTGTTAAACCAGACATACCGAGTCAACATATTGTTGTCGGTGCGACCATCCTCTAATACTGAAGACCCACCACCTTATATTTTATGCATATGCAACATGAAAGAATTTTCCCTTCGAGGCAAAGCTCCCCGGACTATCCCGTCCATCACAAAATCCATCCGAGCCATCGACTCGTCGGGCTAACCCGCCCATCACAAAAACCACCTAGCCTACCGCTCGTGAGACCCAACCTAACTCCCACAACACCATGGAGTGTGAGTGTAAGTGCAATCCTAGAGTTTTTCTAATTACTCTTGTATTCCATTTATTCATACAGCTTATGTTAACCTTGGACTGCCCAGGGCATTCCCTGTGAAGGGCTCTCGAGGACACTAGGAACTACGATGCGCTGAAGCCCAAAGCTCCCATTCGCAAGATACTTATTATTATTGGTATCTACCCATAGCCAATCCCATTTAAAGTTATACTTAATCTAACGCTAGTGTATTTTGACTCTCTCACTCCGTAGGATGGACGATGTTCCGTCGATCCTGAGCATCATTTAACACTAGTCAACCCAACACACTTCACAACATGACTCCCAATGATGGACTCATTTTCACTTTGCCAAAATCAGTATACTATTAACCCCATCTCTCTATGTCCATTCCACATGCTATCATAATTCTGCAGTTTTTACTATATGCAGACCAACCGAGCTATATGGTGTGCATGAATGGTGACCCTGTTGGCTCCATTTTTCCCAATGTTCATGATTTGTAAGAAGTCAAATAGGTCAATGTCACACACATCAACTGTATTTGATGCGTGTTTGAGGTCTTGAGTGCAGGTTAGTCCATATCACATTGATTGGACAAGTGGACACAACAATTGGTTGTTGGACATAGTAAAAATCTACTAAGTCCACAGGCGTTGAGTGGAGCAAGCTCACTCAACGTCAGAGGGAAGGATTCAATTTTGTCTAGCTAGAAATTTACCTAAGCCCATAGGCGTTGAGTGAGTACAGCTCACTCAATGTCATATAACAAATAGAGTTAAGTCTATCTCAGCAAAAATGATAAATAGCCAAAAATATGGCTAAGTACAAAAGCATTGAGTATAGTTTACTCACTCAACGCAATACAACAAAAAAGATTTGAGTCACGTTAAGTCGGTCAAATCCTAGAGAAATAGGTGGAAAATGTGGCCATGTCGACAAGCGTCGAGTGTAGTCTACTCACTCAACGTCATACAACAAAAAGCTGAAAGTCAGGCTGAGTCAGTCAAAGCCTAAAGAAATAGGCTAAAAATGTGGCCAAGTCCACAGGCGTTGAGTGTAGCATACTCACTCATTGCCAGATAACAGAGAAATTCTGTTAATCGTTTGGCATTGAGTGGAACTTACTCTCTCAATGCCAAGGCTCAGAAATATTTGCTAAGGCAAATAACATTGAGTGAGGAGAGCTCACTCAATGCTCTCCACACCTAAGATGTTGTAGAGGCAGAAAATTGGTTAAGGCAAAAAGGTTTGAGTGATGAAGACACACTCAACGCTCTCAATGCCAGAGAAGCAGGAAGATTTGCTAAGGCAAAAATCCTTGAGTGAGGCGAGCTCACTCAACGCTCTCAACACATCGATGAAGAAATATTTGATATGACAAATAGCTTTGAGTGAGGTGAGCTCACTCAATGCTCTCAACGTCTTGGTATAGAAAATTTGGCCAAGTCCAAATGCGTTGATTGCTTTTACTTTTCATTGAGCTGAGCTCTGCGTTCATCGAACTGAACTCTGAGTTCATCGAACTGAGTTCTATATTCGTCGAAGTCTTTTAGCACTGAGTAATGTTCATTCACTTAACGTCTTTGCCTCTATTGCTTGAATTTTGTCTAAGTCCACATATGCTTAGTCATGCTGACGTCAGCAAAATAAAAATGCCAACCAAAATTCAAATGTTGCGGAAATGCTGCCAGAAGCACATGGCGGCCAGCTGTCATCATCCTCTATACTTTCCAAGAAATATTTTCATATTTAAGTGATGGGGCCCACACACGGCAAAGAGCCGTTGAATCAAGAGTAAATGGAAAGCATGTGCTGAATGGCTAAATCTCAGCCATCAATCCTGGTTGTGGGCCTATTGCTCGATTGGCCATCAGAGTACAAAAAGAAGCAAAATAGGCCAGAGCAAATAATCAAATCCATGTCTAGGTTTTCTGAAAATGAAAGTGCGGCCGAACTTCAATCTACTTCCTCGCCATTCTTGTCGAGCCTGAAGAAGCTATTCTACATAGTTAACCAAGCTGAGGAAAGACATAGCTGAAGAAATCACCATCTGCAACAGCAGGTTCAGAAACGATTCTGAGGAAGTAGACAACAAGCTCTGTAAAGGAACGATAGTTGTTTGAAGAAAGATTCAACTTCCGACTTCATTGTCTTCAACAACAAAAGCTATGGCTGATATCTGCTCAGTCTAGGAAGAAGTAGACACAGAGTTCTTGATCTGGTGTCTAATCAAATCACCAGTTAATTCTTCTGTAAAGATTCTTTATGAGTATGAAGTTGTAAGCCTGTATTATAAAGACTAAGGTCTTTGTGACCTGTGTTTGGCTTAATACTAGGTGAAAGGTTTTTGTGACCAGGGGTTTGGCTTAGTGCCTAAGTGATAGGTCTATGTGACGTGTGGGTCCTGCGGGATCTGTGTTATAAGCTATTAAGGAGCTGAGTTTTGGGGGAAGAGCCTATTCTAACATACTATTAGAAAGGTGCAGAGGGACAGTGGATGTACCCAAGATTGGGGAACTACTATAAAATTGTTGTGACGTCTGTGATTGTTCTTGATAGCTAAAAACTAACCTAATCACTAAGGACAGAAATCAGTTGACAAGTAAGAAAGCTTAAATAGAGATAAAAACATATTCAACCCCCCTCCCCCCTCTTGTAGGTGTTTAACTAGCCTTGAAAACAAGGCTTTCAAGTGGTATCAGAGGGATGTTACACTTTAAAGGCATAACAGTCTGATTAGATCTCCAAGGTTAGCAAGAAGTATGTCTCTATGGGTTCATGAATGACCAATAAGGAGCTGAGTGTTGTGAGACTTCCAATCTGTAGGAAGGAAGACTTCAACATCTGGAAAGCAAGGGTGAGGTAGTTCATGCAAGCTGCTGACCCTAGGATGTATACTATAGTTGAAGAGGGATCATTCATCCCAATGAAGGTCTCTGCACTGGATGCAAATATCAAGACACCCAAGATATTTGATGAGATGACTAAGGATGAGTTGGCCCTGACCTCAATAGATAAAAGAGTAAAGAATATAATTATGAGTGTTGTTGATGTATCTACACTTCAAAACATGATCCATTGTACAACAGCAAAGGAAATGTGGGACACACTGATGATCTACATGGAGGGTACAAATGAATTTCGAGATGATAGGAAGTCCATGCTCAACCAAGAGTATGAGGCTTTCAGGAAATCCAAGGGGGACAACATAACCACCTATTATGAAAAGTTCTTTAGGATTGTGAATGAACTGAAGACTTATGGAAGGGTATTCAGTCACTATGAACTGAATGACAAGTTCCTTAGATCTCTCACTGGAGAGTGGGACACAAAGATCTGTACCATCATAGAAGTGGTGAAGCTGGATGGCACTGCTCCTCACACCCTCTTTGGGAAGCTGCTGTCATATGAGATGTTGCTGGCTGCTAGGAAAGAAGAGAAGAACCACAACATGTCTCAGGCAAGAGACAAGACTATAGCATTCAAAGCTGAAGGCCCCAACAAAAGCAGAAGAAAGTCTCCCTCTGCACCAAGGAGAGATGCTGAATCTGATTCTGGAAGATCATTGAAAGTCACATCAGACAGCCCAAGGACTGATGAAGATTTTGTTTCCTTCACCAGGAAATTGCAGAAGTTCTTGAATAAGAAGCACTGGAAAGTCCGGCCTTCATCCTCCTCTCATCCCAAGGATGACTACTACATGGGTAGGAGGAAATCCTCTAAGGAGGACAGGTATGGTTCCAAAACAAGTAAATAGGTTTCATCTAACTTGACTTGTTATAATTATAGAAATCCTTGGCATGTAATAGTCGACTGCCCAGTCAAAAGAAGGGAACATGGTGAGAAAAAGGACCACCAGCAAAAAGGCAAGAAGGATAAATCCCTCATTGTTAAGAAGCAAAGAAGCTGGACTGACTGATCCTCATCAGAGTCACAAGAAGAAGAAGAAGCCTACTTAGGACTTTACTCTTCTGAAGATGGAGCTGTAGAAGTAGAGTGCATTAAAAGGCTGGCTGCTATAGAAGAAGAAGCTGAGAAGGTTCTTCCTGCTACCAGGAATGAGGACAGGGCCCCTCTATCATAGTCTGATGGTGATGCAGAGGTGAAATATGAAGAAGACAGTTGCTGCCTTGGGCTGATGGCTAGGTCTGATGAAGAAATCGGCAAGGATCAGCCTGGTCCAAGCAAGAAAATCTTTGTTACTAGCTCTTCTAGTTCAGATTATGAATTAATTCCAGATTCTTGTGCCTCTGCATCAAATGATGATGATGACTCAGAATCTGAAGGAGACATCAATCAATTGATTGTTAACTATGGTGCACTTCTGCTGGCTCTAAAGAAAAGCATGCTCCTGGACAAACAGTAGGCTCAGGAAATTACTTCTCTACAGCGTGCTGCTTTAGAATCAGCAAAACTGCTTGTTTTGAAGATTTAAGAAGTCAGCAAACAGAAGAATGTAACTATCATTTAGAAAAGCACCATAACCTTTAAGAATAACCATATCAGGAATCTTGAAGGAAAGCTCCAAAAAGAGAAGGAACTGGTGGCTAGCTACTCCAAGCCTAGCATAGTGATGCCCTTGATAGACTTTTCCTCCCTGTGCGAATAGAAAATAAATATGCCGAAAATTTGGAGTAACAAATTTTATTATCCAAAAAAGATATCTATTACAAAGGTATAACCTCCTTTTTATAGAATGGAGGAGATGCGAGAGATTACAATTAAGTAATGTGGGACTAAATAATTACAGGTATAAGCGGTTTGTCATAAAAACAAGCCGAATAGGCCGCGCGGTTCGATGAATAGGCTAACCGTCCGACAACCACCTGAAGGAGAGAACAAGCCACCATGGGAGATAGCCAGTCCATCAGTCTCCAAGTCGCCTGAGACAAACCGTCAGATTTCCTAGACACCAACATCAACAGTGCGACCACCAAACTGCTGAACAGAAATCGACAGACCGCTCGGTCTCTAATCTGACAGAGTCAGACCGCCAGACCGCCCGGTCTCCATATAGGAACACTCCCCCTCAAGCTGGAGCATATATATATCGATCATGCCTAACTTGTCGCAAATGTGAAGAAAGGAGGCGGACACCAGCTTGGTGAAAATATCTGCCAACTCTTTATCGGAGGTAACGAATGGAGTACAAATTTGTTTCTTCAAAATCTCTTCGCAAATAAAGTGGCAGTCGACTTCAATGTGCTTTGTTCTCTCATGGAAGAGCGGATTTTTGAATATGTATATAGCGGCATTGTTGTCACAAAACATCGGTAGAGGATGAATGTAGAACTCTCCTAAGTCAAGCATAAGAGCTCGTAACCACTTCAATTCACACGTGGTCGACACTATACTTCGATATTGTGCTTCTGCGCTGGACCTAGAGACGACAGATTGTTTCTTGCTCTTCCAGTTCATAAGATTTCCTCCAACAAATGTGCAAAAGTCCGATGTTGACTTGCGGTCTCCTTTATCATCAGCATAGCTCGAATCAGAGTACGTTTCAAGCCTCAAGTTACCATTCTTTTGAAAAAGCAATCCATTCCCTGGTGCTGCTTTGACATACTCCAATATCCTCAGTGCAGACTGTATATGACACTCCCTAGGAGCTTGGATGAATTGGCTAACATTGCCTGCAGCATAGGAGATGTCGGGTCTGGTCACCATACGGTAAATGAGTTTTCCTACCAGACTACGGTTCCTCGTATTATCAGATAGGTGAGGCGAGTAATCTATCCAAGTTTTCTCTTCTCCAGTAGCTATGGGACATCGAGCAGGTTTAGCACCAGTCAACCCTGCCTCTTTTATTAAATCAAGAGCATACTTCTGTTGGGAGAGAACCAAAGAGTTGGGCTTCCGAGAGATTTCAATCCCCAGAAAGTACTTGAGGGAGCACATATCCTTCATGACCAGGAGTTGAGAGAGGTGTTTCTTAGTCAAGACTACCCCAACATGATCATTTTTAGTTAGAAGAATATCATCCACATATACAGCAAGAACTACCATACTAGATGATGTTTTGTGGATGAATTAAGGTTGATCGGCCGAACTTCTTACAAAACCAATGGCCGCAACAATACCGCTGAACTTTTCAAACCACGCCCGAGGGCTTTGCTTTAGGCCGTAGATGGCCTTATTCAGCCGGCATACTCGTGTCTCCCCCTGAGCAACATACCTAGGAGGTTGCTCCGTGTAAACATCTTTATGAAGATCACCATAGAGAAAAGCATTCTTAACATCTAGTTGTGAAATGGGACAATCCCTGTTGACAGCTACAGAGAGAAGGACCCAAATGGTACTGAGACGAGCAACGGGAGAGTAGGTGTCAAAGTAATTAACATCATAATTCTGAGTGAATCCTTTAGCAACCATGCAGGCCTTGTATCAATCCACACTGTCATCCAGACGGAACTTCATAACAAAGACCCAACGACAGCCAACCTGAAAGAAAATTGTTGTCGACCTAAATCACCTAGAGGGGGGTGAATAGGTGGTTTGTGCGTCTTTTGCGGAATAAAAAATAATTAGAGCACACCACAGAAATATCTACCAATATCACAGACGACACAAGATGTATAGTGGTTCCCCAACCTTGGGTACATCCACTTTCCCTCACCAATCTAGCAATCAACTAGACTCGGCTACTCCACTATCTCGGATCAAAAATCGATCCTACCCTCGGAACAAAGTTCCTACAAACTCGATCCAAACAAAACGGATCTACACCTCGGAAGATAGCACTTCCTACAACCTCGGAGTGAAAGACTCCTACACTCGGAGAAGATTTCTCCTACAAGATTAATAAAGTGTTTACAAGAATACAAACAGTAAATCACTCAGATCTGAATGAAACGGCCAGGATCTCTTCTTTTTAACTTTGAAGCACTTTCAGAAATCGGTGAAGAAGTTCTCGGCCTCGATCTGGATCTACTCGCTTTTACAGAAATCGAGAGAGAATATGAACAGTGAAGTCGATCTCGATCTGTAACTTTTCTTCAGAATAATCCTCTGAAAGTAGAAGTTTTGCCCGGAGAAGAAGGCGGCGGCGGCGGCTTCCGTTTTGCGAAAGTCAGAGAGGAGGCGGCTGAAGAATATTTCTCGAAAAAGAAATTACAAGAAAGCTATGAGAATACTTAGGGTTTGTCATTTTCTGATAAGACCTTATATAGGAGAGACTAACGGTCATAATCGGTCATAATTATGTACACGTGGACCAATCATGTCGCGTGATTTGAAAAATCCCGTCAGAAAAATGACTTAGCAAAATTTCGGAAAGATTCAGCCAACTACACGAGTAAGTTAATAACTACTCGAGTAGTTGAATATCTACTCGAGTATATGGTGGGAAACATACTCGGGTATGCATATAAAGACTACTCGAGTATATAGAGATCAACTACTCGAGTAAGTAGACAGAGCTACTCGAGTATGTATAGAGACCTACTCGAGTATATAGAGGATCTACTCAAGTACTGGAAGAGCTACTCGAGTATATTACATAACCTACTCGAGTACAAGAAGTACTACTCGAGTGGAATACTTAGAAAAAATTCTGAAGAGGTCTGCTGGCAACTACTCGAGTAGTTGAACTAACTACTCGAGAGGAAGTAATCTACTCGAGTAGGTGAAAGTTCTACTCGAGTAAAGGACTTAGAAAAATTCTGGAGTAGTGAAATAACAAGGTACACGGGTGACACATGAACTACTCGAGTGGGTAAAATGAACTACTCGATTATGTTTCTATCTACTCGAGTATGTGAGTATACTTACTCGAGTATATGACTTAGAGAAATTTAGATGAGAAAACCTTATGGTACTCGGGTATAACGAGTAATATACTCGTGTATATAAGCATGCTACTCGAGTATATGACTTGGTCTACTCGAGTAGGTGACTTAGCTACTCGAGTATATGACTATGTCTACTCGAGTACAAGATTCCTTTACTCGAGTAACTTATACCCAGACTACTCGAGTAGGTGAAAGCTCTACTCGAGTAAAACACTTGGAAATTTTCTGATGTTGGAAAAACTGATTCTTCTAGAGTAGCCAACTTCCAATGCCTTTCCCATAGTCCAATAGCTTGAATATGAAGTGTATCCCAATAGAGAGACCACACATGAGTCAACACCTTGGAATATGCAATGAGGGATTACATTGCACAGTTCCTGTGTTTGGTGACCCACTGTGGGCTGACATTGGCCTACACTTCCTAATTAAACTCCTGCAAACATATAGCTCAAACCAATCATTAAATACAGCTTAATTCATCTTAGTTCCAGGGTGACTTCATCAAATCTGGGTTCATGTGGATGAAATACCCAACAATCTTCCCCTATTTGTTGAAGTCAGAACCCTTTACACTAAGGTGAATTATGGACATAAAAGAAACTAAGAAAGAAAATATGTGCAGGTAAGCAAGGATAATGAAAAAGATAATTAGACAGTAATGAAGAATTGTATATATATGTAAGTTTCCAAAAAATCAAGTCTACAATTTGTCATTTCAATTTCTCATCATCGTTTAGGTTTAGTCTTGAGAGTGCTGCTTATCCATTTTCTCTTGTTGTCTCCTTAGGTAGCTGAATGGCTTTGGGAAGTATTTAGGAGGCCATGGAGGAGCAGCAGGGTTTTCTCCCAAACTCTCTGTCATGGATCCTCCTTTTTAGCATGGATTTCTCATATAACTCCCATTCCTGGGAACTGTAGTGAAGGCTTCTGTTCTCACTGTGATCCATAACTAGCCTGAGGGTGTCCAAGATGAGAGACTTTGAAGTTGGAGACCAGGCTTCAGCATGTTCAGGGACCTTAGAAGGAGCAGACCTGCTAGCAGAGGGGCCTTCACCATATTTCTTTTTCTTCTTGATTCTGATCTCTGAAGGGGCTTGAAGGAATATATCAGCAGGATCGTCTTCTTCCCAGCCTGGAACATAAGTGTCTGGAGGAGCAACTGAGTCTCCAGGCCTGGGAGAGAAGGTAGGTTGATGAGGAACAGCTGGGGTAGTGACATCTGTGGCTAGAGGATTTAGAAGATGGGGAATGATGTTTGGGTCAACAGCAAGATCTGGCAAGATCTGATTGTGCATCCATACAACAGTGTCATAGGTGTGAAATTTGACACTCTGTATCTGGGCAAGCACATCATCATGAATGGTCTTCACATGAGCTTCTCATTCAACTGTCTTCTGAGCAGTAGATTTTTCTACCTGTTCTTTGAGTTCTTTTATCAAACCCTCCCCCTTTCTGATTTCAACAGATACTTTTTCTATGGTGTCATCTTTGAAAATGCCAACTTCGTCATTGATCTTCATCTTATTGGCTTCAGTCCTCTTGTCTAGTTCCATCTGGTTATTGGCCAAGGTGATACCTTGTTCCATAACATTGCCCACACTAGTGATAGTATGGTCAAGAGCTTTGCCACCAAGTTGGAACAGGGACTTGAGCTTGTCAGTGTTGTGCTGAATTTCAGCAAAACCTCTGCTCATCTCAGTCTCAAGAGCAGTAACTTTGTCAGTGACCACCTTTAGAGAGGTGTCAAAATAGGTTCTCTGTTCTTGAAGAAGAAGTGCAATGCTTTGCAGCAGATCTGAGGAGGAGGAAACTGTAGCAGCAGCTGAGGGAGCAGTTGTAGGGATAGGAGGAATTACCCAGGGACCTATTTCTTCAATTAGCACTGAGCTGAGAGCTCTGGTGGTAGGAATGACAGCATCCAATTCTCCTATATCATGGGGGATGGAGAAATCAAGGTTTCTGAGAGGGGCCTCAGCTGGCTCAGGATAAGGCTCATCAGAAATAAAAATGGTGTCTGGCTTATCTGTTGGAGGAGGTGGAGAAGGTGTTGGAGTTCTGGCTGGAGAATGGGCAGGAGACTGTACTGGAGACAAGTCCTTGTGATGTTCAGTGGTTGGAGCTGGAGGAGATAGAGGAGGAGGGGGAAGCACATCTTCAGTAAGCTCTGCAATCATGGCATCTATGGCAGCAGCTGTGGACAGAAGAGTGTCTTGAGGTACTTGATCTGAGGAAGTGGCTGGACTCTTTGGAGTATGAGGTAGGGATGGAATCTCTGGCTGAGGAGAGGGTTGCCTGACTGGGCTTGAAGGAGCAGGCTCCCCCTCTTTTGGTGCACCAGAGTAGCTGGCCACATGATGAGGAGAGGGAGATGGAGTCCTGTCCTCTACAGCTGGAACTACTGGGATTGCTGAAACCTGAGCAGCTTGGGCAGAGTTCTTGAGCTTCAGATCCCATCTCTGAATTGAAGAGATGGATACCTTCTTCATATGGTGAAGTGGAGTCCCTTTGGAGAGATTGAAGACTTCAGGATTTGTTTCATGAAGGAGCAGAGATATAATTCTTGCGTAGTAGGGGGATTTCATGTTGTCCTTTATCTTGTCCAAAATCAGCATACCAAATTGGTATTTCTTGCGGCAGACAATGACTTGGATTATATCGAAGAAGTATGAGGGAATGTCTCGGATGGAGTGAGTCTTGCACAGTAAAAAATTTCCAATAACATCAACCAAGAATTTACCTTCTGCATTCATATCTGACCTTTTGAAGTATTGAGCATTAGTGGAAAAACCACAGAAAAGGGCTGTCCTGTCGGAATCCTCAGCAACTAGGTGATCTTCTTCATCAACAATCGGTAAACGGAGAAGTTGAGAGACAGAGGTCTTGGTGGACTTTAGTTTCAAACCCTTTACTGTAGATTTGAGGGCATTGCCATTCCGTCGAACCTTGAGATTTGTGAAGAATTCTGCAACTTCGGGGAAGAGAACGCGACAGGGTTCTTGGAGGATGAAGGAGAGGCCGGCGGTGTCGAGGAGGATGAGGAGGTTGCGGAAATCATCGGAGAGCTCTGCGATACCCTCGGTGACTAGTTCGGAGCCGACGTCAATCTTGTGAGAAGTCGCCATGGAAGCGAATGCCTGGAGGAAAGTAGAGAGAGCTCTGCAACTCCGGTAGAGGCGAGTCGGTAGTGTAGGCGAAGAGACAGAGGGTACTCGGGAGATAGAAATGATGTCGAGTAGGTTTGATGTTTCGGAATTTCGTATATATATAACTCTTAAATTTCCGCTAATTAATTTAAAGAAAGAGGCGACATATAGCCTTGGGTGGCAAATAGAACAGTTTTGAAAATCTGGGAATCAGGACACGAGAGAGAGATAGGCTACTCGAGTAGGTAAAGGAGCTACTCGAATAGGTCGACTGGAGTTACTCGAGTATGTGGAGAAAACTACTCGAGTAGATGATGACTTACTCGAGTAGGTGAGAGACTTACTCGAGTAGGTATTGACTTACTCGAGTAGGTGAGAAACTTACTCGAGTAGGTGAGAAACTTACTCGAGTAGGTCTTTAGATACTCGAGTAGGTCAGTACACATACCCGAGTAGGTTTATTCATATACTCGAGTAGGTCTTTAGATACTCGAGTATGTCTCATGCTTCTCGAGTTGAATTTTGGAAAAGTTGAGAAAGAATAGATTTTGACTAACCCTTTGCAATTACTTGCTTCTTAGTCATTCAGCCTTCTTTAGTCTTCTTTGTTGAGCATCCCAAGCTCTGTCTTGAAGAACGAGAACTTGGTCTCATCCAGCGGCTTTGTGAAGATATCTGCAACTTGGCTATCTGTAGGCACATATTGGAGATCTATGTCTCTATGCTACACATGTTCCCGGATGAAGTGGTACCTTAGCTCAATGTGCTTTGTCCGGCTGTAAGAGACTGGATTGTTGGCTATTGCAATTGCGCTGGAGGAGTCACAGTACAAGAGTATATCCTTGAACTGCAGGTTGTAGTCCTCGAACTGATTCTTTATCCATAGCAACTGTGCGCAACAACTGCCTGCAAAGATATACTCTGACTCGGCCGTTGAGATTGCGACACAGTTTTGCTTCTTGCTACTCCAGGAAATTAGCCTTCTTCCGAAGAATTGGCAAGTCCCTGAGGTGCTTTTCCGGTCGTCTTTGCTACCTGCAAAATCTGCATCTGAAAATCCAATTAGTTCGTTGTCATTACTTCTTGGGTACCATAAGCCGAGATTTGGTGTGCCTTTAAGGTATCTCAGAATCCGCTTTGCAGCAGCGTAATGAGATTCCTTAGAGTTCACCTGAAATCTAGCACAGACACAGGTTGAGAACATTATGTCATGCCTACTGGCAGTAAGGTAGAGCAGGGATCCAATTATGCTTCTATACTTGGTTTCATCAAAAGGTTTCCCTTTTTCATCCTTATCCAGAGTCATAGTTGAGCTCATTGGAGTCCTCATAGAGGTTGCGTTCTCCATTCCGAATTTCTTAATTAGCTCTTTGGTGAATTTGGTCTGTGAGATGAAGATTCCATCTTCAGATTGTTTCACCTGAAGCCCTAAGAAATACTTCAGCTCGCCCATACTGCTCATTTCAAACTTCCCTTGCATAAGTTTTGAGAACTTTTTGCAGAGGTTGTTATCTGTAGAGCCAAAGATAATGTCGTCGACATAGATTTGTACTAGCAAAATCTTGCCTTTTATTTCCCTAAGAAATAATGTCTTGTCTATCTTCCCCCTTGTGAACTTGTTTTCAAGTAGAAAGGTAGACAACGTTTCATACCAAGCTCGAGGAGCTTGTTTCAGACCATATAGGCCTTGTGCAGAAAATAGACATGATCGGGAAAGTTAGGATCAACGAAATATGGAGGTTGTTCCACATACACTTCCTCCTTTATGTTACCATTCAGGAAGGCCGACTTCACGTCCATCTGATAGACGGTGAAGCCTTTGAAGGCAGCATATGCTAGGAACAACCTTATTGCCTCCTGCCTCGCCACTGGAGCATATGTCTGGTCGAAGTCGATTCCTTCTTCTTGACGATAGCCTTTAGCGACGAGTCTGGCCTTATTCTTTGTGATAGTTCCGTCTTCATCCATCTTGTTCCTGTAGACCCATTTTGTTCCAATGATGTTCTTTCCTTTGGGTCTTGGAACCAGCATCCACACGTTGCAGCGCTTGAACTGATTTAGCACTTCTTCCATTGCCATTATCTATGATGCGTCTGAGTTTGCTTCCTCAAATTTCTTTGGTTCAACCTGTGAGAGAAAACTCAAATGAAGATTCTCATTAGTTGTACCTCTCCGAGTTCTGACACCATCCTGGGGATTTCCTATGATCTGGTCCATGGGGTGATCCTTCAGATGTCTGAGCTCTAGAGTCCTTACATCTGGATTATCTTAAAGCACCGGAGTGATTTCTTCATCCTGGATGACTTCTTCATTTTGATCATCAGCCTCTCTAATAGGAGTGGGAGTGGTGATCTTAATGAACTTCTCGCTTTTGTCTTCGGACGGATCATGCAAGCTAGTTTCTTTCAGCTGCAACTTCAGTGAGCACACTAGACGGATTGCTTTGCAGCAAGCTCGTCTCATCAAATACAACATGTATCGATTCTTCCACCACCAGGGTTTTTCTATTGAAAATCCTGTATGCCTTACTATGGCTACTATTGTTGGAGTTACCATGGTGATCTAGAAGTGGTCAAACATGTAATCTCATTGCCAACGCGATATGAGCCTGCAGGGTCGCACATAAGAGATGTGGAGAAGTTGGATGATTGACTGTGTTGGTAAAGGTTACCAATCACCGACCTGAATGGGGTTGTGGGCAAAGTGTTGCCTTAAAGGATCGTCGGGTTGGGCAAATGTTGCCTTGAAGGATTGGTAAGAATAGTCGACCGAGGGTCGACGAGAATCGTCGAGGATTGGTACTTTGATTCTCGCCGATCGACGTGAATCATCGACCCACGTTCGACGTGAATCGACGAGTATCGTTAACCCACGGTCGACGGTCGACGAGTATCGTCAACCCACGTTCGACGTGAATCGTCGAGTATTGTACTCTGATTCTCGCCGATCCTAGGTGATACTCGCCGACTGATTCTCGCCGATCCTAACTGATTCTCGCCGATCCTAGGTGATTCTCGCCGATCCTAGGTGATTTTCGCCGATTGATTCTCACCGAATCTGCTAGGTGATTCTCGCCGATTCTGGAGCCCTAATTTTCTGGGTGGTCTGCGGATAACGATATTCCTAAGTCTATTTATGCCTTTGGTATAAATAGATACTTAGGGTTTTCGGGACACTCACTCGCTGATCGAATTTGTCGCGACGGAAGTGTTCCGCCGTTCCGTTCGTGAGTTCCGCCGATCCCGAATCTCGCCGACGGAAGGGTTCCGCCGCCGTGTTCGCTCCGTCGACCTCCTACTCTCCGGTGATTGTCGCTGGTGTTGCTATTCCTGGCGCGGACCTAGCAGTCCGTGGAAAAGCAAGGTGCGGTCACTCTCCTTCCAGATTATCCGTGCGACGGAATGATCGGCGTTCTCCCGCTCGTGTGGATTTCTGCAGAGACGTGGATATCATTCTACATAGAACTCGCCACTAGCAAGAAGACGAAGCTTGGAGCATCTCCGTTGAGTTGTGACTCAACGCCACCGAGGTAATTTTTGCCTAGTTGTATGTTAACTTCTTGATTCAACTACCATGGCCCGATCCCAACTCTTTTGGTTTTCTTGATGTTTCATTCTTCCGCTACGTGCACAAATGTTGTGCCATCCTCATAGAGAAACCCAACAGTGGTATCAAAGCGAGGTTTCGGCCATGATTGTTGCATTGGAAGTTTTGTTATTCCAGTGCGTGTAAACCTAGGGATTTAGAAGTGTTCTAAATGTCTAGATTTAGTCTTGGTACCCCGCCAAGAACGTCTGGGATTTCGTGGAAATTTCTAATTGTTAGAAATTGTAGTCTCCTTAGCAGTAACCATCCCTCGAGGTTGTTTTGGATTTTGAATCCAACATAGAGAGATGAGCTTGTCTACTGCATTAAGTTGAGTTGTCTTTGCTTTTGTCCAATGCATGTAAATCTGAGGATTTGGAAGTTTCCGGATGTTCAGATTTAGCCCTACCTTCTATCAAATGTTGATGGTGTCAGGTTGTGCACATAAGGGATGCATGTGGTTTTAGAAAAATTGTTTTTCTTTGGATGTGCACATTGATCAAATGTTGATCATGGTTAACTGTTAACCTATAATCAAAATCTCTTCATCAAATATTAAGTGTTCGGATGCCTTCCGATGGATGACACTCTTCCTGCCTCGATCGATGAAGTGTGGGCTTGCCAAAGCAAGGTGCATTAATCTATCTTGGTAAGGGTGCGAGTGGATAATTGTGATATCCCACTGTCGACATCAGGTCCAGCTTAACTAGGTGACCTCAAAGGTTGAGTGCCCAGAGGCATAGGGTTGGCATGCACCATATGATGGATGCGAGTAAGGAGTTATTCACCAACCATACAAGAATTGCATGAGGATGCAATTGGCAAGCGTTGCCTACCTAAATAACCGCATCGTGAGAGGAAAGCCAAAGCTGACTCATTGTGTTGGTGAAATACGGATCTTGTCCACTAAGAGAGTAGCTCGCATGAACTCTCCGAATTGTTAGTGAGGGCTATCATTTCGAATAAAATAGTGGGAGTGTTTTAATTGAAGTCCAAATTAAAATAAATTGTATTTGAAATTTTGGTACTGATTTTATTCTTCATAAATTCTTGTAGAATTCCATGGCTAGTGTTTCACACTCCACGTTGTCTATGAGAGCCATCCTTGAGAATGATAAGCTCAGTGGGACTAATTACATGGACTGGTACAGGAACCTGAGAATTGTTCTCAGGCAAGAGCGAAAGCTCTATGTCTTGGAAGAAGAAACTAACGAGGTGCCGACCGGGAACTCTTCCCATGCTGAGAATGATGCTTATAAGAAGTATACTGATGATGCTTTAGATGTCGAATGCCTTATGCTTGCCACTATGAACTCTGAGCTTCAGAAGCAACATGAGAACATGGGGTGCAAGGAGATTGACGAGCATCTCAAGAAAATGTTTCAAGGGCAGGCTCGTCAAGAGAGTTTCGACGTCACAAAAGCGTTGTTTCAGTGCAAGATGGGAGTTCGAGACACAGTAGGGACTCACGTATTCAAGATGATTGGGTATATAGAGAACCTTGAAAGGCTGGGTTTTTCTCTTGGTCAAGAGTTGGCCATAGATATGATCCTGCAATCGTTGCCGGACAATTATGAGCAGTTCGTCTTGAACTACAACATGAATGAAATAGACAAGACACTGCCCGAACTCTTAGGCATGTTGAGAACTACCGAAATCAATATGAAGAAGGCCAAGCCTGCCAGCCCCATACTGATGGTGCATAATGGCAAGGGCAAGGCCAAGGGATCTAAGAAGACGAAGGTGGGACCTAAGTCATATCTTGAGCCCAAGTCTTCTGCACTGATGAAAAAGAAAAGCACGGTGAAGGAAGGGAAATGCCACCACTGTGGCAAGGCTGGTCATTGGAGGAGGAACTGTCCTTCGTACATTGAAGGTCTGTAGAAAATGAAGGGAGGTATGACTTCCGCTTCAAATGTTCACGTTATAGAGATAAACCTTTCTGTTCCTTCATCTTGGGTATTGGATACCGGATGTGGTTCTCACATTTGTACAAATGTGCAGGAACTGGGAAGGAGAAGATTGCTGAGTAAAGGGGAGGTGGACCTCCGCGTCGGCAATGGAGCAAGAGTTGCTGCTATAGCCGTAGGGGTGTACCGTCTTTCTTTGCCCAGTGGGCTTGTAATAGAATTAGATAATTGTTATTTTGTTCCGGCCATAACTAGAAACATTATATCTATTTCATGTTTGGACATGATTGGATTTTATTTTATAATTAAGAACAACTATTGTTCTATATTTAAGAATGATGTTTGTTATGCTGTAGCCCAATTGTTTAATGGTCTTTATGTTTTGAACTTGGACCATCTAATCTGTAATGTAGAAAATAATAAAAGACTAAGAACAAATGACTCGAACCCTACATTTCTCTGGCATTGTCGTTTGGGTCATATCAACGAGAAGCGCATATCCAAGCTCCATAGAGATGGACTTTTGGACTCATTTGATTATGAATCATTTGAGCGATGCGAATCTTGTTTGTTAGGGAAGATGACTAAAGCTCCTTTCACTGGTTATACTGAGAGGGCTGAGGATCTCTTGGGTGTTGTATATAGTGATGTATGCGAACCCATGAGTTCCATGGCTAGAGGTGGGTATTTCTACTTTGTTACATTTATTGATGATTTCAGTAGATACGGATATGTGTATCTTATGAAGTACAAATCCGAGATCTTTGAAAAGTTCAAAGAGTTCAAGAATGAAGTAGAAAACCAGTTGGGTAAAAGGGTTAAAGAACTCTGATCTGATCGAGGTGGCGAATACCTGAGTCATGAGTTCTGTGATCATCTGAAAGAGTGTGGTATTGTATCACAGCTCACTCCACCTAGAACACCACAACATAATGGTGTGTCTGAGAGGAGAAATCGTACTCTGTTAGACATGGTACGTTCGATGATGAGTCATGCAGACTTGCCTGTTTCCTTTTGGGGTTTTGCTTTAGAGACTGCTGCAATGACATTGAATCGCGCTCCAACGAAAACGGTTCTGAAGACACCATATGAGATATGGACTGAGAAACGTCCTAGTATGTCGTTCATTAAAATTTGGGGCTGTGAGGCATACGTGAGACGTCAAATGCCTGACAAGCTGGAACCCAAATCAGATAAATGCTATCTGGTGGGATATCCTAAGGAAACGAAAGGGTATTACTTTTACCTACCGTCTGAGGGCAAAGTGTTTGTCGCAAGGACTGGTGTCTTCTTGGAGAAAGAGTTCTTATCAAGAAAGACTGAAAAGGTAGAGCTTGAAGAAGTTCAAGAACCACATGTAGTGAATGAACCGGAATTGGATTCTGAGACAGGACTACAAGATGTTGTAGCTAGAGAACCTGCTCAAGGAACACAAGTCCTACGTAGATCTGGTAGACCGAGATTTGAGCCTAAGAGATATGGATTTCTCGTGTCTCAAATAGGTAATGTGTTGCTTATAGATCATGATGATGAACCAGCAACCTACCAAGAGGCTATGAATAGACCGGACTCCGACAAATGGCTTGAGGCTATGAAATCCGAAATGGACTCCATGTATGCAAACCAAGTTTGGAACTTTGTGGAACCACCTGAAGGGGTACGACCCATAGGGTGCAAGTGGGTCTTCAAGAAGAAGACCGACATGGATGGGAATGTACAGACATTCAAAGGGCGACTGGTGGCTAAGGGTTTCATCAAATTCATGGTATTGACTATGATGAGACCTTTTCCCCTGTTGCCATGGTAAAGTCTATAAGGATATTGCTTGCTGTTGATGCGTATTATGACTACGAGATCTGGCAGATGGATGTCAAAACGGCTTTCCTTAATGGAAACCTACTTGAGGAAGTGTATATGACACAACCCGAGGGTTTTGTATCCCCAGATGAAGCCACTAAAATATGCAAGCTGAATAAGTCCATCTATGGACTGAAACAGGAATCTCGAAGTTGGAATCTTCGTTTTGATGAGAAAATCAAAGAGTTTGGTTTCATCAAGAATGAAGACGAGGCTTGTGTTTACAAGCGAATCAGTGGGAGCATTGTTGTCTTCCTGATATAGTATGTAGATGACATACTGTTGATTGGGAATGACATTCCTACCCTGAAAGTTGTTAAGAACAACATTGGGAACTGCTTTTCAATGAAGGATTTGGGTGAAGCGACTTATATACTCGGTATTAAGTTTATAGAGATAGATCGAAGAAGTTGCTGCGTTTGACCCAGAGTACGTACATCGAAAAGGTGTTGAAGCGGTTCAACATGCTTGAGTCCAAGAAATGATTTTTGCCCATGTCTCATGGTGTGAATCTCTCTAAGGACCAGTGTCCAAAGTCTTGTGAAGATAAGGACCACATGAAGTTGATTCCATATGCTTCGGCAATTGGATCAATCATGTACACGATGTTATGTACTCGACCCGACGTCTCCTTTTCTTTGAGCATGACTAGCAGGTATCAGTCAGACCCCGGTGAGTGTCACTGGATTGCTGTCAAGAATGTCCTGAAGTACTTGAGAAGGACTAAGAATGTGTTCTTGGTGTATGGTGGAGAGGAAGAGCTCGTTGTAAGTGGTTACACGGATGCTAGCTTCCAAACTGATAGAGACGACACCAAGTCTCAGTCAGGTTTTGTGTTTTGCCTGAATGGAGGATCTGTGAGCTGGAAGAGTTCCAAGCAAGAGACAGTTGCTGATTCTACAACAGAGGCCGAGTATATCGCCGCAGCTAATGCGGCGAAGGAGGCTGTATGGATTAGGAAATTCATCGACGAGCTTGATGTAGTTCCTAGCATTGTTGGTCCTGTAGTTCTCTATTGTGATAACAATGGTGAAATTGCACAATCTAAGGAATCTAGATCCCATCAGCGCTCCAAGCACATACTTCGGCGGTTTCATCTTATTCGTGAGATTGTCGAACGAGGAGATGTGAAAATTTGTAGAGTGCCGACTGAGGAGAATATTGCGGATCCACTGACAAAGCCTCTCGCGCAGAGAAAGCATGATGGTCATACTAGATCGATGGGTATATGATACTTAAATGATCAACTCTAGTGAGAATCTTGTGGATTGCATGTAAACATGTATTTTGTTGGTCATTTGTTCATATGATGAACAGTGTACCTAGTTTTTCTCTTACAATTAATGGCAAATTCTTTTATTATGAGTTTTTTTCTTCTATATGATAGTTAAATGTTAACATAATAGATACCCTTAGAATGTTCGCTTCCATGGGACATCAAGTACGTGACTTGAATGTGAGAGCCTATGATTTATTTGAAGCTTCATTCTTAAAAGGTCCCTGGTCGAGTATCATCATAGAAGCTAAGGGTGATGATGGTACATGAAGGCTAGCACGTGCGTTGACTGATGACCGGTTCTCACAGGTCATGATATTGTGATATCAAGTCATCACGTTGGTACTTGTTAGTGAACAAGTTGTACTGGACAGACCCAACCTGAGACTACTCTGTGGATTGTCATCCAATCGTGTCACGAGTAGGTCTCAATTGACAATGGTGTTGTGGTCCTTTGACCTGAAGTCACAGCATTCATCAAGTGAGGAAGAGCGTGCTTTGATGCCATCTAAAGTCTTCCTTGAGAAAGGTTGATGATAAGGGTGGTTGTTGGGCATGTTACGAATCATTTGGGTGTTTGTGTGTGAGCAGATATGGGATTTGTCCTCCTGTATGACAGGAGTTGCATCCATGGGGCCCTTGATGGAACTGGACTGAGAAATGCATGACCATGCTTGGTTGAGTCAATATGTGATATTAGACTCACCATTCTCTGGAAGTCCGTCCTGGATCAATAAACTTGGATTGATCTATTACGAGAGTGACACGGTCCATGCCTCTAGTTCTTTCCGGATGTAAGGGACAAATGGACAAAGACAACGCTGATACATTGGTCATAAAGGCTTATGAGTTATAAACTCTTATTGCTTGGGGAGCAATGATGCATTGCTAGATGCCGCTCATTATTTGTGAGGTTTTTGGTTTGATACTTTCAAGATCAAGTGGGAGTCTGTTGGAGTTACCATGGTGATCTAGAAGTGGTCAAACATGTAATCTCACTGCCAACGCGATATGAGCCTGCAGGGTCGCACATAAGAGATGTGGAGAAGTTGGATGATTGACTGTGTTGGTAAAGGTTACCAATCACCGACCTGAATGGGGTTGTGGGCAAAGTGTTGCCTTAAAGGATCGTCGGGTTGGGCAAATGTTGCCTTGAAGGATTGGTAAGAGTAGTCGACCGAGGGTCGACGAGAATCGTCGAGGATTGGTACTCTGATTCTCGCCGATCGACGTGAATCATCGACCCACGTTCGACGTGAATCGATGAGCATCGTCAACCCACGGTCGACGGTCGACCAGTATCGTCAACCCACGTTCGATGTGAATCGTCGAGTATTGTACTCTGATTCTTGCCGATCCTAGGTGATACTCGCCGACTGATTCTCGCCGATCCTAACTGATTCTCGCCGATCCTAGGTGATTCTCGCCGATCCTAGGTGATTCTCGCCGATTGATTCTCACCGAATCTGCTAGGTGATTCTCGCCGATTCTGGAGCCCTAATTTTCTGGGTGGTTTGCGGATAGCGATATTCCTAAGTTTATTTATGCCTTTGGTATAAATAGATACTTAGGGTTTTCGGGACACTCACTCGCTGATCGAATTTGTCGCGACGGAAGTGTTCCGCCGTTCCGTTCGTGAGTTCCGCTGATCCCGAATCCCGCCGACGGAAGGGTTCCGCCGCCGTGCTCGCTCCGTCGACCTCCTCCTCTCCGGCGATTGTCGCTGGTGTTGCTATTCCTGGCGCGGACCTAGCAGTCCGTGGAAAAGCAAGGTGCAGTCACTCTCCTTCCCGATTATCTGTGCGACGGAAAGATCGGCATTCTCCCGCTCGTGTGGATTTCTGCAGAGACGTGGATATCATTCCACATAGAACTCGCCACTAGCAAGAAGACGAAGCTTGGAGCATCTCCGTTGAGTTGTGACTCAACGCCACCGAGGTAATTTTTGCCTAGTTGTATGTTAACTTCTTGATTCAACTACCATGGCCCGATCTCATCTCTTTTGGTTTTCTTGATGTTTCATTCTTCCGCTACGTGCACAAATGTTGTGCCATCCTCATAGAGAAACCCAACAACTATATCCTACAAAAATACCTTCAAAGCTCTTTTCGCTGAACTTGGTGGTATGATACTTGCCATTATTAAGTACGAAGCATTTGCAGCCAAAGATTCTAAAGTAAGAGACTGTTGGTTTTCTGCCTTTCAGAAGTTCGTAAGGTGTCTTATTGTGGTCTTTGTTTATGAGTGCTAGATTTTGCACGTGGCATGCAGTGTTGACGACCTCAGCCCAGAAGTACTCCGGTAGTGAAGCGTCACTCAACATGGTCCTGCAGGCCTCTATGAGTGTTCTGTTCCTTCTCTTAGCTACTCCATTTTGTTGTGGAGTATGAGAGGAAAACTCATGAAGGATACCTAAGCTCTCACAGAATTTTGTCATGGCCCCAGATTTGAACTCTGTTCCGTTGTCACTTCTGATTTTGACTATGGAGCAGTTGTATTCATTCTGGACTTGCCTGACAAAATTGGTAAAGATATCGAAGGTATCTGACTTGTGTTTCAGAAAGAATACCCACGCAAAGCGCGAGTACTCATCAACAATTACCAATGTATATTCCTTGCCTCCCAAACTTCTGATCTGCAGTGGACTAAACAAGTCCATGTGCAATAGATGGAGACATCTGTTAGAGTCTTTGCCAACAGTGCTTTTAAAGGTAGCCCTTGTTTGCTTGCCTTTTACGCATGCATGACGAGGTCTGTCTTTGACGCATTTGACATTTGGGGCATCACGTACCAAGTTCATTGAAAATAGTTTATTAATGGTTTTGAAATTAATATGTGCTAGTCTCTTGTGCCATTGGTCACCAAGAGACGCACTATCTTTTGCCAAAAGACACACTGGTGTGGAGGAATCTATACAGATGAAATTTAAACAGAAAATATTCCTGCTTCGAGTGCCGGATAGAATCGTTTCCATATTGTCAACGGATTTTATCAAGCACTTATCAGCATGGAACTCAACTATGTATCCTTTATCGCAGAGTTGGCTTATGCTATGAGATTGTGTTCCAATCCTTCAACATAGGCCACATCCGAGAAGGATACATTTCCGTTAGTAATCATACCATAGCCTCTAGTAATTCCACAGTCTGAACCTCCAAAGTTCACCTTTGGTCCGTTCACGAATGGAGTAAAGTTCTGAATGAGGCTTCTCGTCCTGGTCATATGCCGAGAGCATCCGCTGTCCAAGTACCAGATAGGCATTTTGTTGGCCTTTGGACATCCCTGCAATCACAATCAATTCGCCTTAGGAACCCAAACACGTTTGGTCCTTGGTCTCGGGTTAGAGTGCTCCCCCTACGAGTGTTGGCATTATGAGCGGTCTTTCTCATATTGCTGACATGAGGGATTGCAACGTTTCTGGAATTGAACCAGCAATCTATGGTGAAGTGACCAACCTTGCCACAGCACCAACATTCAAATCTGTTGTACCTTTGCCTCAAGATCTCCTGCTTGACCTTTTGGAACTTTGGTCTAGCAGGGGTTGCATTTTTGGAGGAAGATGCCTCATGATGATGGCAATCACATGGCTTCTTCTCCTTTATGGGCTTCTCTACAACAGACTTTGTCTTTGGTGCCTTCTTGAAGTTATGCCCATGATTGAAAGGGCCATGGCTCTGAAGAACAACTTCTTCATAAGGTGCATTAAAGAAACTTTTGCCAAAGTTTCGGGGTCGAGCCCATCCTTGATAGCGGGACTTTGGCTCTACATAAGTAGGCCTATCAAAGTGCCCGTATGATGAGTCAAAATCAAACTCATTTGTTGGAAAGATGACCTTTCTGAATGTGGTTTGATTTTAAGGGGCTTTTCCCTTTTCTTCGGGTGAGGCCTTTTTGGCGCCCTTATTTTTCCATTGAGTCTTGTTTCTCCTAGAGGATTTACTAGGAGCGTCTTCATGGCCTAGTCCAGCTCCCTTGGCCTTCGCTGAGAATTCAGCAACGAATGGAAGAACTGTTTTGGGCTTCGAGAAACTCTCAACAAGTTTCCTTTCAGCCGCAAGTTCGGCTTCCAATCCTTTGATGATCTTCTCCTTCAGGTCAAGGTGCTCAAGAGCCTTGTTGTATTCTTCAATAGCATTATTGAAGTTTTCTTTGAGGGAGTCAGTCTTTGCGACTTTCTCTCTCAAGTTGCTCTCTTCGGCTTTTAGAGATTTGATCTCTTTAGCCTGAGTCTTCACGACTCGACGACATTTGTCGTAAGCCATGATTAACTCCTTGTACTGGGCCATTAGTTCTGACTCATCGTTAGAAGTGTTACCCTCGCAATCATGTTCAGAGACTTCAGAATCTGAAATAGGGGTATGAGAGTTTACCTTCCCAGTGAACTGGGGCTCTTGTTCATCATCTGTCTGAGCCATTAGCCCAAAGTAAGCTTCTTCTTCTTCGCTTGACTCAGTTGAGTCGGAGTCGCTAAGAGTCTTGCTCTTTTTGGCTATGAGGCTCTTCTCCTTCCTCTTCCTGTTGTATGAGGATTTCTTTTCTTCTCTTCTACCACCCTCCTTCTTCTTGTGAGGGCAGTCAGCAATGACGTGACCTGGCTTGTTACAGCAATAACAAATGATGTCAGTTGAAATGTATTTATTCTGTTTAGTGTTATACCTGTCGTGGCTGCTTGAGCCTTTTCTTTGTCGATCGTCATCGCGCCGCAATCTTCTGTGTGAGGCATCCTTGCCTTTCCATTGTTTCTTTTTATTAAGAAACTTCTTGAATTGCCTTGAGAGCAAGGAGAACTCTCCTTCAGATAGTTCAGAGCCTGAGGTGCTGGGCTCTGATGTTTCTTCTTCTTCATCAACTTCTGGAGCTGGAGCGGGGGAGGCAGCCTTAGTCTTTCTGGAGGTGTCTGCCTTCATAGGGACAGATTTCTCCTTTAGAGCAGACCTGCCCTTCTCTTCTTCAGCTTTTCTTGTATTGATTTGGAGTTCATAGGACATAAGCTTTCCAAAGAGATTTTGCGGGTCCGTTTCAGCTAGCTTCTCGAACTCCCTGATGGCACATACCTTGTTATCTCATTCCTTGGTTAGGGATCTCAAGAATTTGTCATTCAGTTCTCCGTTTGTGAAGACACGACCATACACCCTTAGGCCATTTACAATCTTGAAGAAGTTCTCAAAGGTGTCGGCAATTGTTTCCCTGTTCCCTTGTCGGAACGCTTCATATTTTTGATTGAGAAGGGATCTCCGATCATCCCTTACTTCTTCAGTCCCTTCCATCAAAGTGACTAAGGAGTGCCACATCTCCTTGGCTGATTGATAGTGAATCAAATTCTGCAGCATCGAGTCATCGACTGCACTTGCTATGATGTTCTTAGCTTTCTTGTCGAGAGAGAAAAGTGCAATCTCGTCTTTGTCGAGATCCATTAGCTTTTTGGGAACTTTCTTGGTAGGGTCGATAGTGGACATAGTCATGGGAAACGTAAGGACCTTCTTCAACGATCATGAAGATCCTTGGATCTACAGCTTCCATGAAAAATTTTATCCTTTATTTCCACATGGGAAAGTTATTCTTGTTGCATAGTGGGAGCTTGGCGAAATCTTTGCCCTTGTCCATTTTATGGTAGAATCTTACAGACAACAGATCTGGATCTGATCAAGGTGTTAACCTTTTGACAATCAACCTACCTCTGATACCAATTGAAAGAAAACTGTTGTCGACCTAAATCACCTAGAGGGAGGTGAATAGGTGGTTTTTGCGTCTTTTGCGGAATAAAAAATAATTAGAGCACAGCACAGAAATATCTACCAATATCACAAATGACACAAGATGTATAGTGGTTCCCCAACCTTGGGTACATCCACTTTCCCTCACCGATCTAGCAATCAACTAGACTCGGCTACTCCACTATCTCGGATCAAAAATCGATCCTACCCTCGGAACAAAGTTCCTACAAACTCGATCCAAACAAAACGGATCTACACCTCGGAAGATAGCACTTCCTACAACCTCGGAGTGAAAGACTCCTACACTCGGAGAAGATTTCTCCTACAAGATTAATAAAGTGTTTACAAGAATACAAACAGTAAATCACTCAAATCTGAAAGAAACGGCCAGGATCTCTTCTTTTTAACTTTGAAGCACTTTCAGAAATCGGTGAAGAAGTTCTCGGCCTCGATCTGGATCTACTCGCTTTTACAGAAATTGAGAGAGAATATGAACAGTGAAGTCGATCTCGATCTGTAACTTTTCTTCAGAATAATCCTCTGAAAGTAGAAGCTTTGCCTGGAGAAGAAGGCGGCGGCGGCGGCTTCCGTTTTGCGAAAGTCAGAGAGGAGGCAGTTGAAGAATATTTCTCGAAAAAGAAATTACAAGAAAGCTATGAGAATACTTAGGGTTTGTCATTTTCGGATAAGACCTTATATAGGAGAGACTAACGGTCATAATCGGTCATAATGATGTACACGTGTACCAATCATGTCGCGTGATTTGAAAAATCCCGTCAAAAAAATGACTTAGCAAAATTTCGGAAAGATTCAGCCAACTACACGAGTAAGTTAATAACTACTCGAGTAGTTGAATAACTACTCGAGTATATGGTGGGAAACATACTCGGGTATGTATATAAAGACTACTCGAGTATATAGAGATCAACTACTCGAGTAAGTAGACAGAGCTACTCGAGTATGTGTAGAGACCTACTCGAGTATATAGAGGATCTACTCGAGTACTGGAAGAGCTACTCGAGTATATTACATAACCTACTCGAGTACAAGAAGTACTACTCGAGTGGAATACTTAGAAAAAATTCTGAAGAGGTCTGCTGGCAACTACTCGAGTAGTTGAACTAACTACTCGAGAGGAAGTAATCTACTCGAGTAGGTGAAAGTTCTACTCGAGTAAAGGACTTAGAAAAATTCTGGAGTAGTGAAATAGCAAGGTACACGGGTGACACATGAACTACTCGAGTGGGTAAAATGAACTACTCGAGTATGTTTCTATCTACTCGAGTATGTGAGTATACTTACGCGAGTATATGACTTAGAGAAATTTAGATGAGAAAACCTTATGGTACTCGGGTATAACGAGTAATCTACTCGAGTATATAAGCATGCTATTCGAGTATATGACTTGGTCTACTCGAGTAGGTGACTTAGCTACTCGAGTATATGACTATGTCTACTCGAGTACAAGATTCCTTTACTCGAGTAACTTATACCCAGACTACTCGAGTAGGTGAAAGCTCTACTCGAGTAAAACACTTAGAAATTTTCTGATGTTGGAAAAACTAATTCTTCTAGAGTAGCCAACTTCCAATGCCTTTCCCATAGTCCAATAGCTTGAATATGAAGTGTATCCCAATAGAGAGACCACACATGAGTCAACACCTTGGAATATGCAATGAGGGATTACATTGCATAGTTCCTGTGTTTGGTGATCCACTGTGGGCTGACATTGGCCTACACTTCCTAGTGAAACTCCTGCAAACATATAGCTCAAACCAAGCATCAAATACATCTTAGATCATCTTAGTTCCAGGGTGACTTCATCAAATCTGGGTTCATGTGGATGAAATACCCAACACAACCACATCAGTGCCCAAAGGGGGAGGAACAAGGGTCCAGGTACCCTGTTCTGTGAGTGTAGCAATTTCCTCATCCATGGAGGCCTTCCAATGAGGAACAACAGGAGCTTCCTAGTAGGTGCGAAGAGTGGTAGTCGCAGAGATAGCCAAGGCAAACACCCTGTGATAAGGAGTTAGACGATTATAGGAAACAACAGTAGCTAGCGGGTGTTGGGTACAATACCGCACCCCTTTGCGAAGACCAATGGGAAGATCCAGTTCGGCATGTGCCGGAGTTGCCGGGGCATCCGTGGCGGAGAGAGCTGGCCCGAGAGTAGAGAGAGAAGGTTGCATAGTTTAGGGTTTATTTCTTGGGAGGTGGAGATGGTGGAGGAGAGGGTGGAGATGATGGAGGTGGAGATGGTGGAGGTGGAGGAACATTAGTAGGTGTAGAGGGGACGGATGGGTTGGTATGAGAAGTAGGAACATTTGGAGGAGAGGAGTCGTGAGAAGAGTATGATACATTTTCAAAGAAGGTGACGTCCATATGATTCAACTTCAGTGTTCCGTCACATTCACTCCTACTTCTTGTTCTTTTCAGGATCCAGGCTCCCAACGGATGATTGCTACTGGGACTGAGAGCGGCAGCCTCTTCTTCCTCGACAACCTTTTTGCTCTGTCCGACTTCCCCTCCTCTTCTACCGATCTCCTTCAATGGCATCTTCGCCTTGGTCATCCTCCTCCCCGGCTTCTTCGCCAGCTTCTGCCCCACCTCCCTCCGCATCATCTACCTCTTAATTATGATGCATGTCAGCTTAGCAAGCATCACCGCTCCTCCTTCCCACCAGTGCAAAGTTGTGGCTCTTCCCGTACGTTTGACCTCGTTCACTCTAATGTGTGGGGTCCTGCTCCTACCCTCACTATTGGTCGGAGTAGTTCATATTTTGTCACCTTTATTGATGATTTCTCTAGGCGTACGTGGGTGTATCTTCTAAAGTATCGCACCGAAATGTTCGTTATCTGGACATTATTTTATTATATGATTAAGAAATAGTTTGATACATCTATTAAAATATTTCGTTCTGACAATGCTAAGGAATATCTTAGTCATGATTTCTCTTCTTTCTGTATGCACATGGTGTTATTCATCAAACTAACTGTGTCTACACCTCACAGCAAAATGGAGTGGCAGAATGCAAAAACTGTGACCTACTCGATGTCGCTCACACTTTGATGACACAGATGCACGTTCCTCGCTCCTATTGGGGCTACACTGTCCTCATCTCCTGATATCTCATCAGTCACATTCCCTCCACAGTTCTCCGCGGCGAAACCCCATTCTCCATTCTCTATCCGGAAAAGAATCCATTTCCTCTTCCTCTGCGTATCTTTGGGTGCACAGCCTTTGTGCACTCTCCCTCCGCCACTCGTGTCAAACTCTCACCACAGGCCACCAAATGTGTCTTTCTAGGGTACTCTACCACTCAGAAAGGTTATTGTTGCTTGAACCATGCCAGTGCCATGGACCGGGGAGGATGAGTCATCTGCAACGAAGACTGGGGGCATCCAGTCATCTGTTTCTAGGAGAGAAAAGCAGTGAGGATTGCCGGTCATGTGATTAGTAGTGCTAGAGTCTATCAGCCATTTTTCTTCAGTAGCCATGTTGGCACTACAGGACGTGGTGACCGCGGAGGTAGACGACCTAGAGGAGGAGGAGGAAACATCACCAGATGGGCAAAGAGGAGCCATACAAGGGAGAGAGAAAAAAGGAACTCGCGCGAGTTGTAGTAAGGACCCGCGAACAGCAGGCAGAAGAGACAGTGCGATCTAGAGAGAGGCCACAAGATAAATGGAGACCGTAGTGTTCACGAGGAAGACCGCAGCGGATAAAGAAGGAAGACCGCGCAAACAACAGAAGGAAGATCGCAGATAAGTCGTGCGAACAAAGGAGATCGCACGAAGTAATACAGGGAGGTAGGTTGTGCGGATAACCAGATTCCGTGCGAACAGAGGCAAAACCACGCAACAAGAGAGATTGCAGGAAATAGGTCGCGGCGACTTAGGGAAGGGTCGCAGCGACTTAAGAATAAGGGCGACTAGAAAAGGAGGGAGTGGCAACTAAGCAAGGTCGCGATAAGGAGAACAGGATGCAGCGACTAAAGTATAGGTCGCAGCTAGATGAAAGGGACACAGAGAGGTCGCGCACACAAAAGATCAAGGACAAGGAGAGAAATAAACCGCACGAACAGGGTACAAACAAGCAGAAGAAACAAGTCGCGAAGACAGATCGCGAGAAGATGAGTCAAGACGCGCGGACAAGTCGTGCGAGCAAGGACAGCCCACAAGAGCAGGATGAAAAAATCGATTCCTCTGATACCATGTGTGAACAGAAAAAAATAGGCCGAAAATTTGGAGTAACAATTTTATTTTCCAAAAAGTTATGTATTATAAAGGTATAGCCACTATTTTATAGAATGGAGGAGATGAGAGAGATTACAATTAAGTAATGTGAGACTAAATAATTGTAGTTGTAAGCGGTTTATCATAAAAACGAGCCGAACAGGTCGTGCGGTTAGACGAATAAGCTAACCCCTGGCAACCACCAGAATGAGAGAACAAGCCGCCATGAGAGACCGCCAGACCGCTCGGTCTCCAAGTCGCCTGAGACAATGACAGACCGCTCAGTCTCTAATCTGCCAGAGTCAGCCCGCCAGACCGCCCGGTCTCCATACAGCAACACTCCCAAAAGGGAAAGATAGGGTTGGGTTTCAAGGGAAGGACAAGAGCTGCCAATCCCAAGGGAAAGGGCAAAGCTCAAGTGCAGCCACTAGCCTCTAAGCCTCCTATTAAATTCAATAAAGTGCAACTACCTTCTAACAGGCTTGACCATGAAAGTATTTATGATCACTGGAATAATGTTAGACCCTCTTGTGTGAACAAAGATGTTCCACAATATGGTGGTAGATACAACAAGGCTGCAACTCCCTTTAATGCAGCCTATGAGGAAATAAAAATGGCTCATCCTGTACCATTTGTGTTTGGTGCAATAGCCCATTCAGTCAAGTGTAAAGCTGCTGGTTGTTCTATAAATCTTCCAGCCCACTGTAAGACAAAGGGCAAGGCTATGAGTAGACCATACCTGGGAATCTTTGAGGCCATGAAGAGTATGCTTTTTGAAAAGGAAGCTGCTACTAGAAGGGCTCAAGATATCCCAAGTACTTCTACTACCAGACCCACCACTTGTCAGACTAGGGCTGGAAAAATAAAGAACAGGACTTCTCCTACCCATTCTATACCGAGAGCAGCTATTAACACAACCACTAGACCTGCTCTGAAAAGAAGGTATAACATCCATGAGTGTTGGTGTTATGGCAAGGTATGTCATTTGCTATTGATTGCTGGCGCAATCATATTGTGCAGAGAGCCAATCTTAGCTTGCCTCTCAGAAACGCTGCAGGCAGGCAGAGTCATTTTCAGTCTTACATGCACCAAGGACCCATTAAAAATTAGGGTCCTAAGGTTAACTGATTTGTGTCTTGCAGGTTAGTCCAAGTTCCCATACCCCTATATGGTACTTGGACAGTGGATGTTACAGGCACATGACTGGAATAAGGAGCATGCTGAAGGATTATGCTCTAGTAAGGAATGGACCAAAGGTTATCTTTAGTGGGTTAGAAAAGGGTGACTAGAGGTTATGGTAAGATCTCTAATGGCATAGTCACTATCACTAGAGTAGCCTATGTGGAAGGGTTGCAACACAACCTAATAAGCATTAGCCAACTCCGTGATGTTGGCTATGTCATAGTATTCCATAAGGATGAGTGCCAAATTAGGATGTTAAGTGACCAAGATGTCATCATAACAGGCACTAGGAGTGGAAATGTTTATAGTTTAGATTTCCTGTGATTAAGCAAAAAATCACATGTATGCCTAGTTACTGATGAGAAAGCCTCTTCCAGTATCCATTGGCATAAGAGGCTAGCACATCTAAATTATAGGACCATGGGAAAGTTGTTCAGCAATGAGCTTGTTAGGAATGACCCTAAGTCTATTCACACTAAGGAGGGTATCTTCTCTGCATGCTAAAAGGGCAAACAAACTAAGACCTCCTTCAGGAGCATTGGCACCAAAGACTCAGTGAGGTGCTTATACCTCATGCATATGGATCTGTTTGGTCCTATGCCAATTCAAAGTCTAGGTAGGAAAGTCTACACCCCTGTAGTTGTTGATGACTTTTCTAGATTTTCCTGGGTGTTTTTCCTAAGAAAGAAATCTGAAACCCCTGATGTCTTTCAGACATTTGTAAAGCAAATTCAAAAGGAATTCAACAACACTGTGGTCAAAATCAAAAGTGACCATAGGACTAAGTTTCAATTTGAGTGCAGACAAGGTTCTGTGAATTACAAGGGATTCATCAAGAATTCTCCTCTCCCAGAACACCGCTGCAAAATGGAATTGTTGAGAGGGAAAATAAGACTCTCATAGAGGCTGGTAGAATCTTGTTAAGTGACGCATCCCTCCCAGAATACTTCTGCGCTGAGGCAGTTAATGTTGCATGCTATATCCTTAATAGGGATTCTATCACCAAGAGCCACAAGAAGACTCCCCATGAGATATTGAAGAGCAAAAAAACAAACCTGACCTATTTCAGGATCTTTAGTTGCAAGTGTTATGTGCTCAACATTGGAAAAGTCCATTTAACTAAGATTGTTGCCAAGTCCCATGAAGGGATCTTTGTTGGGTACAACACTCATAGTAAGGCATATAGAATATACAATTTAACTAGCCAAGTTGTAGAAGAATCAATGAATTTTATTTTTGCTGAATCCTACATGGTTAATTATGAGCTGCCTAGCTCCTCCTTTTATAGTATTGCAGGTACAGAGCAGATGATGGACAAGCTGACCATTAGAAAGCTACCCCCCCACAGTCCAAGATAATGATGATGGACTCCCCATTGCAAGAGAAAGGGAAGACATACCTGAAGAAATTGAAGACTAGCTAGCTGAAAAACCTAAAGATCAGAAAGCTTCAGTTAGATTGCCTCCAGCTACCATTCATCTAAGGGACCATCCAGCACAATAAATCATTGGTAATGGAAATCATGGATTATAGACCAGAAGCAGGAGCATGAATACAAGTCTCTACTTAAGCTTTCTGTCTCAAGAAGAGCCCAAGAAGTTTGAAGAAGCAATCAAGGACCAGTTCTGGATTGGAGAAATGCAAGAAGAACTGGACCAATTTAAGGGATATAAGGTCTGGAAGTTGGTTCCCAGACCATAATACAAAATGTCACAGGGACCAAGTGGATATACAAGAACAAGTTTGATCAAGATGGCATTATTGTAAAGAATAAGGTTAGACTGGTAGCTAAAGGCTACAGACAAGAAGAGGGCATAGACTTTGACCATAACTTTATCCTAGTAGCCAGATTGGAAGCAATAAGGATATTCCTTGCATTTGCGACCTATTAGGGATTCAGATTCTACCAGATGGATGTTAAGCCAGCATTTTTGAATGGGGACCTAAAATAGGAAGTAAATGTGTATCAGTCACCAGGTTTTGTAGATCCTAACTCTCCTAATTTTGTATATAAGCTTAGGAAAGCTCTATAAGGGCTAAAGCAAGGCCATAGGGCTTGGTATGAAACATTGTCTAGCTTTCTCATTGAGAACAAATTCTCAAGAGGGAAGATAGACAAGACCCTATTCCTTAGGGATTCAAAGGGCAAACTTATCCTAGTCCAGATATATATCAATGACAATATCTTTAGATCTACTGATGACAATATTTGCAGGTATTTTGCTAAACTTATGTAAGGGAAGTTTGAAATGAGCAGCATGGGTGAGATCATGTTCTTCTTGGGACTCCAAATAAGATAGACTGATGATGGCTTGTCCATATCCCAGTCCAGTTCATCAGGGATCTAATCAAAAAAATATGGTATGGAGAATGCCCCTACCATGAGAACTCGCATGGGGTCAAGTATGCCTATAGGGAAATATGAGGCAGGGAAAACTATTGGTGAGTCTTTGTATAGAGGAATAATTGGCTCCCATCTATACTTGACTGCTATTAGGCCTGACATCATGTATGCTACATGTGTCTATGCTACGTATCAGGAAGGCACTAAAGAGTCTCATTACTCTACTGCAAAGAGAATCTTGAGGTATCTTAAGGGCACATCAGATCTTGGCCTATGGTACCATAAAAATAGGGATTTTGATCTAACAGGATTTTCAGATGCAGATTTTGCAGGCTGTAAAGAAGACAGGAAAAGCACAACTGGAACTGTTAGTTCTTAGGAAGAAGGCTAGTTTCATGGAGCAGCAAGAAGCAAACTAGTGTGGCTATATCCACTGCTAAGTCAAAGTATATATCAGTAGGCAGCTGTTGTGCTCAGCTGATGTTGATCCAACATCAGCTCCAGGATTACAACCTTTAAGTAAGTAGAACTCCTCTATACTGTGATTCTACAAGTGCTATTTCTATTGCTAGGAATCCTGTCTCACATAGCAGGACTCAGCACATAGAAATTAGATATCATTTCATTAGGGACCATGTGGAGAAGTAAGACATCAGTCTTGAGTTTGTCTCCACAGACAAGCAAGTGGCTGATATCTTCACTAAGCCATTAGATGAAACAAAGTTCAACACCCTCAAATTTGAGTTGGGTATGTTCAACTTAACATAGCTTCAAACGCTCCTTTTTTCATTTTTTTGTGTGGTGCAGGAACTATTCCTCTTGCTAGAAGACTCCCTAGTGGTATCAGTTCACTGATGCTTCAATTGAGGGGTAGTAAGTTACTCTAGAAGGGCCAGCCCCTGTTTGCCTATTCTGCAGAAGTCAAAAGGGGGCGAGAAAAAGAGAAGGTCTTAGCAAGGGGGAAAGAAATCAAGTGGGAAAGATGGAAAGGGGGAGAGAGGAACATATCCAGTAGATGATCATTATCATGCAGCAAACCCAAGGGGAGATAGTGATCAAGGCACTCAAGCAAGAACATACACCTTGCAACAAAACTGAGAGAGTAGGCGATGGTCACCATACAGAAAGGAAATGAGGTACAATTCCTTATAGCATGTCAGAATTCAATATTTATTTTGCTTTATAGGTTGTGTTTGTCATTGACCAAGGAAAGAAAATAATTTGGATAAGGGTTTTGACTTCTTCAAATAGAGGGACATTGTTGGGTGCATTGTTCCCAATGTCCCTGATTTGTGAGAAGTCAAACAGGTCAATGTCACACACATCATCTGTATTTGATGTGAGTTTGAGGTCTTGAGTGCAGGTTAGTCCATATCACATTAATTGGACAAGTGGACACAAAAATTGGTTGTTGGACAAAGCAAAAATCTACTGCGTCCATGATGCGTGTAAATCGACAAGCACACCGGTCGCACAAGTAATAAAATTTGGTAATAAATCCCCGAGTGTCGGTATCTTGAGGAATGCAATTAGCATAGAGCGGCAACAGTTCAGAAAATATTGTTATGAGGGTTATACTTAGAAAAGAGTAAAAAAGTGGGGCATGAGAGATTGCGGTTTCTTGATCTACTAAATAATTAAAGCTGTGCGGGTCGAAGGCACCGCTTCGCAAGGTGAGGTGAGTGTATTGGCCGCGATGCCGAACTTCGGTTGGGCGAGTGGACGGAAAGCTAATGGGTGGAAGTGTTCTTGTGCGGAGTGCAATCGGGTGAAACAAGGGTATAGAGTGGATGTGGAGTGGGCGAGGCGCATTTACACACACAACTCACAAGCAAATGCAAACCACAAACATCCACTTAGACAAATAGTATACAATGTAGTTCATTACAATAGCAAATTATTCCATACAGCGGAGGAAGAGTAAGAATAGTAAACCACTAGAGGATGACGGTCCACCGCACGTCGTGGCCGGAATAGCGAGTTATCAATCTGCTTCCGGGCTCAGTCCGAGGAGGCTTCCGATATCAACGAGCTGTCACCTCGAAGGCCTTTGAGTCTGTTCTCTAGGTTGTCTTCTTCTCCAAATCCGGTGGAAAGCTTGGAGTTGTGGTCATCAATGGTCGGGAGCTTCACCGGAGGGTTTGGAAAGATTCAGAATCACTGACTATGGACTCCCGATGAAGGTGAAGGTGGATGGAGCAGCTGGAGAAGTAGAATGGCACTTCCCGCGCACTCCCCAATCGCAGAAATGATGAGTGTTGACCTAAATCGCGGAGCAGGCCCTTAAATACAGAGGCATCAAAAGCAGTGCGCACGATTAGTGGCGCACGACCAGTGGTCGTGCGCACCGTCGGTCGATGATCGTGCGCAATTTCCAATTAAACCTGCAACTTGTAAATGCGCACTAGCAGTGGGGCACGACCAGTGGTCGTGCGCACTATGACTAGTGCTCGTGTGATTACCCGGGCAAAATTAGGAAAAGGAGAATATAATGCGCACGATCTGTGGCGCACTACCAGTGGTCGTGCGCAGTAAGTCCAGTGAATGTGCGCAGTGGTCCTGTATCATCGGGATCTCCCGAGCGGTTCCGGAGCACGCAGACGATCCCTGCACCAGCAGAAGAGGCAGATAGGCCCCCAAAAGTGCACACCACATTCTCAAGACACGGCTAAAGAACAACAAAAACACAAAAACATCTAAAGCACACAGAAACGGGCCTAAAGTGCACTTAATCATGAAATAGGTAAGTAAGCAAATATAAGCAGTTATAGCTCTCAAGTGGAGTGCTAAAACGATAAAACTGGCCAAGATGAGTCCAAAAATCAGTGTAATATTTGGACTCATCACACCCCCAGACATAACCATTTGTGCATCCCGTGCAAATTATTACTCCATGGACTCTAAAAACAGCTAGCTGGCTTAGTAACTTCAAAATAAAGTAGGACGAGAAATCAAATACATCATGTGCATAGAAAATAGAATAGAAAAGGTTTTTAATTATACTACGGAGCTTAAATTATTCGACAGAGGTAAATAAATATTGTGTCTACTTAAAATTAGAATTCTGGAGAATCGTTCGGTCATGTGTACGGAGAAAGTAGACTGGCCACTAAGATGAGCATTGCCCAAGACCGGGTCTCGTGATCACCTCCAAAGAAATCCATCAATGTCGGGAACCATAAGCTTGCCCTTTCACACTCTCTCCACGATGCTAAGTAGACTTAAATGTGAATCAGCAGGACTTGTAGGTTTGAATGGGGCTAAGGCTAAGGTGTGGTAGTCATGAATAAACAAGGAGGATACACGCAACCAAAGTGAGCAAACAAGAGCTTAACCCAAACAGCCGTTAAGAAATGCATGTGTGACACTCACCCAGACTTAGTTGGAAAACCGGGTATGCACACGGCCTATCCCGACCAAAAATTAACACAAAAATGAGGATTGCAATTCTCTGTGTAATAATTTTAAATTTTATTTTTTCTTTTTTTTTCTTTTTATTCATATTTTTTTTTCTTTTTCATTTTTTTTCTTTTTCATTCAGCAATCCCCAAACATGAATACATCTCCACATCAAAAGAATCCCAATTATCACAACATATCAAATTTTTGAAATCGATCAAGCTCAAGATTTTGATTGCGACAAAAGGGTTGGCTTTTAGTATTTAGTGAATATAGGTGGAGATGAAACAAAAGGTGGGTAGGCGCAAATTTGGCTTGCAAGGGTCAGCTGCTAGGACTATGTACAAAAACGCTCAAACCAGCCAAAATGATGGCCTACCTCACGCTCACACTCGACTAACCGGGCACCAATGCTTCGAGAGTAGCTTGGGGCAAGTTCTCAGTCCCCGAGAAAGATGATCCTTCCCCGCGACTTGAGCAATACGAGTCTAGTGACGGCTACACTCATCCCTACACTACCATTCGATTACTCAAGATTCTACAGTTTTAAGTAGCACAAACAAAATTTACTTTTGCAGAATAAATTTAAGTCTACGAGAATAAAGAAAAAGTAATCGTATACTATTTCTATGCAAATCATGAGTACTCGATTAGGAGCACTGCATGAGTTTCGAACAACTATATTCCAAAATCCTAAGTCAGCACCACTTTTTTAGAGTTTACACAAAAGTAAAACATTTGCCCTGAGCCGCGCACATGTTTAAGTGCGCACTCATATGGGTGATTCAATGTGTGCAATCAGTGATCATCAAATAAATAAATGCAGACTAGTATGCAAAAAACTGTGTTGTGTAGTGATCACAGGCAACTCCACCCCCAGACTAGAATATGATAATACAAAAAAAGTAAAACATTGAAATACAATAAAAGACTAGGGGAAGAAGTACCCATGCTCAAAATTGAGCATACCAGTCGTGCGACGAGATATCCAAGTGCGGCCAAGTTGCCACACCTCAAAGATTCCTGCACCTACGATTTAAATACATACGCAAAACAAAATATGGACTCATATAAATATATAGAAAAAGGGCTCAAAACACAGCACATGACCAAATGGTCCAACATGGGTTGTCTCCCAGAAGCCACTTTTGTTTACCGTCCTTAAGGTGGACTAAATACCTGTATTAGCAGTTATAATAAAGAGTTCTTTGCATTTTTAAAAAAAGAAGACATAAAATAGAGCAAACTAGAGTTCCATATGCAGTGAGAAAACGGAAAGAGGAGGGTAAGTGGAATGATGGTATTGCAATCAGCTATAAGCGGATTTGTGGTAAGTCTCGCCGGTGGGGTGCGAGGGGACGGCAGATTGCCTTTTTGCGTTGGAGGAAGGGGGTTTCCTCTTACTCCGATTGCGCACTTCCTCGCGCCGGAAGGTAGCGTAGCGCTCGTCGCGTAAACGCTTTGCTCTTTCAGTTTCTCCACCGTGGGAGACTTCCAATGGATGTAGTCTGCGGGTTTTCCTGTTTGTGTGGTTGGTGGCGTCCTGTCCAGTACCGTGACGGAGACCAGATCGGCCCAAGCTACAGATCGCTTAACAGAGTTATCATCAGTGTTATACAACTAAGGTTCTAGGGATTTCTCCCGGATAAAACTCGGTTCGCCATGCTCAAAAATAGAGTTGGCGGGAAGTAGAAAGGCAGCCGTGGCTTTGATGCACTCGATCTCTTGTTTGACCAATAGCTCTTGATTCTCATCTATCTCCAGGGAAAGTACTTTCTTTGTCTTCTCTTTCGGATGTGCTTCTTCCAATGTTGGGAGTCCTGAATCTATCTTGGTATCTGTGACACTCAGAAAATTGTTATTTTGGATTGGAGAGGGATGTATGGATGTGTTATCGTGGGCGGAATCTTTGGCAGGCCAAGTGACGCGTCCTTTGGAAAAGTCGAGGGATGCGCCGCTGGCCTTCAGGAATGGGACTCCTAATATAGAAATAGAGTTATTTTACCTTGGTCCCAAAACCTGGAAGTCAGTGGTTATACTTTTTCCGTTGACCTCGATTACGACTTCCCGAACACCTCCCTCGGTGTCAACCAAATTGCCATTTGCTAAGATAAGCGACTTCCGGTTTTCAGTGTCGACTTATAGGTGCATCTTGCAAGGTAAGAATGTTGCTAGACGCCCCAGAGTCGCATAATGCTGGGGTTTCGAAGTTGTTTATTTTACAATTGATGACGAGTTCGTTGCTTTTTACAACATTTTCCTCCCCAAGGCTTTTACCTTGTTCATGTGGGTTCTTTTTGGTGTTACTAGGTAATGTGCCTTGGGTGCGCTTAGAGACCACTTGGGCCAATTGGCCCAATTGTGCCTCCAGTTTGCGCATCGAGGCGGCTTGATTTGTCATGTTGGTTTGGGAAATTTCAACGAATTTCTCGAACATCTCTTCCAAAAAACTTTTTTTTAACGACAGGGGGCCTTGGGAATAATTCGGTTGAGGCGGCCACGTTTGGCTTCCGGAGGCATACACATCGTTTTGATGCTGCCCCGGTTGCCATCTTTGGCCAGATGCATTTGGATTCCAAGAAAAGTTGGGGTGGTTTCGCACACCCGGATTGTATGTGTTTCCGTAAGGCACTCCCCTGTTTTGATTTGCTACAAAATTAATTGACTCATTCAGAAAAGGAGATTCGTTAGGTACATCGACTCCTACGTATTCGAAGCTGTGGTGGTCGGTGCTTCCGCAACCTTGGCATGAGATTGCCATCACTGGGGCAGCGGTGGCGGGATTGGGGATATCCATGGCGAATACTCTGCTTGTGTTTCGTGGGATGTTTCTTCTAGCGGTCCGGTAAGCGCTGTGGGTGGCGGTGTCTTGTAAGATTCTCAGAGCATCATCTGGAGCAAGTTTCATGATTGTTCCTGCGGAGGCGACATCAATCATGGCTCGGTGGTGAGGATCAATAGCAAAGTAGAAACTTTTGACGAGGTTCCAAGTTTGGAATCCATGGTTAGGACACTTCCTCAGCAACTCGTTGAAATGCTCTCAAACTTTGGCTAAACTTTCTTGATCGGCTTGCCGGAAGTTGGCTATTGCCCGGCTCATGCTCACGATCCGATCTACCTGGTGGAACTTAGCTAGGAACTTTGTGGTCAAAGCTTCCCAGGTGGTGGTTGTTCCAGGAGGGAGGGAGTGAAGCCATGTCTTGGCTTTGTCCCTTAGTGAAAAAGGGAAGAGGCGGAGCTTGACTTTGTCGTCCGTGATTCCAGTGTAACGGAACGTGGCGCAAATTTCAGAGAATTCCGCCAGGTGAAGATGAGCATCTTCAGTAGCAATTCCTAAGAACTGAGCGTTGTTCCGAATGATATTCAGGATAGCTGGTTTAATCTCGAACTGTTGGTTGGTGATAGCAGGTCCGAAAACGGGGTATATGCTCCCGACGGTAGGTGTAGTGTAATCCCTCATGGTGCGGACCTGAGGAGGGTTCACATCATTTTCGTCACCATTTCGGTCGCCAGGAGGTTACAACTCGGTTGCCGGCATCGATATTCAGCTGGTCTCCCATTGGGGCTAAACTGATAGCTGCGGCGCGTCTTCGCGCTAGGATAATACGTTCGATCTCTGGGTCGTAAGATACAAAATCTCTTGTGGCTCGACCTTGCATTCACTGTGGCAAACACACTAGACAAGGAAACAGCAGTCAAAAACACTAACTCTTATAACAATATTTTCAGTCATCCTAAGTCGCTCTATAGTTGCATTCCCTGACAACGGCGCCAAAAACTTGATGCGTGTAAATCGGCAAGCGCACCAGTTGCACAAGTAATAAAATTTGGGAATAAATCCCGGAGTATCGGTCTCTTGAGGAATGCAATTAGCATAGAGCGGTAAAAGTTCAGAAAATATTGTTATGAGGGTTATACTTAGAAAAGAGTAAAAAAGGGGGGCTTGAGAGATTGTGGTTTCTTGATCTACTAAACTAATTCTGTACGGGTCGAAGGCACCGCTTCGCAAGGTGAGGTGAGTGTATCGGCCGCGATGCTGAACTTCGGTTGGGCGAGTGGACAGAAAGCTAATGGGTGGAAGTGTTCTTCTGCGGAGTGCAATAGGGTGAAACAAGGGTATGGAGTGGATGTGGAGTGGGCGCATTCACACACACAACTCACAAGCAAATGAAAACCACAAACATCCACTTAGACATATAGTAGACAATGTAGTTCATTACAATATCAAATTATTCCATACAACGGAGGAAGAGGAAGAAGAGTAAACCACTAGAGGATGAAGGTCCACCGCAGGTCGTGGCCGGAATAGCGAGTTGTCAATCCGCTTCTGGGCTCAGTCCGAGGAGGCATCCGGTAAAAACGAGCTGTCACCTCGAAGGCCTTTGAGTCCGTTCTCTAGGTTGTCTTCTTCTCCAACTCCGGTGGAAAGCTTGGAGTTGATGTCATCAATGGCCGGGAGCTTCGCCGGAGGGTTTGGAAACCTTCAAAATCACCGACTATGGACTCCCGATGAAGGTGGAGGTGGATGAAGCAGCTGGAGAAGTAGAATGGCACTTCCCGCACACTCCCCGATCACAGAAATGACTAGTGTTGACCTAAATCGCGGAGCAGGCCCTTAAATACAGAGGCAGCAAAAGCAGTGCACACGATCAGTGGCGCACGACCTGTGGTCGTGCGCACTGTCGGTCGATGATCGTGTGCAATTTCCAATTAAACCTGCAACTTGGAAAGAAACATCAGTAGATAAGCGCACGATCAGTGGTGCACGACCGGTGGTCGTGTGCACTGAATCCGCTGATCGTGCGATTGGCTAGGACAGATTTGCATAAAGCAAGGGGTTAACGCACATGAGAAGTGGCGCACGACCAGTGGTCGTGTGCACTATGACCAGTGCTCGTGTGATTACCCGGGCAAAATTAGGAAAAGGAGAATGTAATGCGCACGATCAGTGGCGCACGACCAGTGGTCGTGCGCAGTAAATCCAGTGATCATGCGCAGTGTTCCTGTATCGTCGGGGTCTCCCGAGCGGTTTCGGAGCACGCAGACGATCCCTGCACCAGCAGAAGAGGCAGATAGGCCACCAAAAGTGCACAACATATTCTCAATACACGACTAAAGAACAACAAAAACGAAGAAACATCTAAAGCACACAGAAACGGGCCTAAAGTGAACTTAATCATGAAATAGACAAGTAAGCAATTATAAGTAGTTAAAGCTCTCAAGTGCTGTGCTAAAACGATAAAACTGGCAAAGATTTGTCCAAAAATCAGTGTAATATTTGGACTCATCAGTCCACATGCGTTGAGTAGAGCAAGCTCACTCAATGCCAGAGGTAAGGATTCAATTTTGTCTAGCTAGAAATTTGCCAAGTCCATAGGCATTGAGTGAGGACAGCTCACTCAGCGCCAAATAATAATAGCGTTGAGTCTATCTCAGCCTAACTGATAAATAGCCAAAAATATGGCTAACTACAAAAGCATTGAGTGTAGTCTACTCACTCAACGTCATACAACAAAAAAACTATGAGTCAGGCTGAGTCAGTCAAAGCCTAGAGAAATCGACTGAAAATGTGGCTAAGTTCACAAGCGTCGAGTGTAGTCTACTCACTCAACGCCATACATCAAAAATCTATGAGTCATTCTGAGTCAGTCAAAGTCTTGAGAAATAGGCTGAAAACGTGGCTAAGTCCACAGGCGTTGAGTGTAGCTTACTCACTAAATGAAATAACAGAGAAATTTTGTTAAGTAGTTTGGTGTTGAGTGGAACCTACTCTCTCAACGGCAAGCCTCAGAAATATTTACTAAGGCAAATAGCGTTGAGTGACACGAGCTCACTCAACGCTCTCAACGCCTAAGATGCTACAGAGGCAGAAAATTGGCTAAGTCAAAAAGCGTTGAGTAATGAAGACACACTCAATGCTCTCAACACCAGACAAGCATGATGATTTTGCTAAGGCAAAAAGAGTTGAGTGAGGCGAGCTCTTTCAACGCTCTAAATTCCTTGACGCAGAAATATTTGCTAAGGCAAATAGCATTGAGTGAGGCGAGCTCACTCAATCCTCTCAGCGCCTTGGCTCAAAAAATTTGGCTAAGTCCAAATGCGTTGATAGCTTTTACTTTTCGTGGAGCTGAGCTCTGTATTTGTCGAACTGAACTCTGAGTTCGTCAAACTGAGTTCTGCATTCGTCGAAGTCTTTTGGCGCTGAGTGATGGTCATTCACTCAATACCTTTGCCTCTAATGCTTGAATTTTGTCCAAGTCCACAGATGCTGAGTCATGCTGACATCAGCAAAGTAAAAAAGTCAACCAAAATTCAAATGTTGCGAAAATGCCGCCAAAAGAACATGGCGGCCAGCTTTCATCATCCTCCGCACTTTCCAAGAAATATTTTCATCTTTAAGTGTTAGGGCCCAGAAACAACAAATAGTCGTTTAATTAAGAGTAAATGGAAAACATGTGCTGAATGGCTAAATCTCAGCCATCAATCCTGGTTGTGGGCCCACTGCTCGATTGGCCGTCAGAGTATAAAAAGAAGAAAAATCGGCCAGAGCAAATAATTGAATCCTTGTCTAGTTTTTCTGAAAACAAAAGTGCGCCCGAACTTCAATATTCTTCCTCGCCATTCTTATTGAGCCTGAAGAAGTTGTTCTGCTCAGTTAACCTAGATGAGGAAAGAGATAGTTGAAGCAATCACTATCTGCAACAGCAGGTAGAGAAATGATTCTGCGGAAGCAGATCAACATGCACTGCAATGGAACGATAGTTGTTTGAAGAAAGATTCAACTAATGACTTCATCGTCTTCAACAGCAAAAGCTTGGGCTGATATTTGCTTAGTGCAGGAAGAAGTAGACACAAAGTTCTTGCTCTGGTGTCAAATCAAATCACCTGTTAATTCTTCTGTAAGAAAACTTAAATAGAGACAAAAACCTATTCAAAAATTTTCTTAGGTTATGACCATCTAAAAATTATGAACACTCTATGATGCCAAAATATTAGAGAATGCCAAGTTTCAAAAATTTTCATAAAAGTACTAGCCCCTAAATAATTAATTTAGTGTAATTCAAATAATTAGAGGTAATGAAGGCAGTACCACAATTCATAGTACAAAAATTATACAAAAATTACAAAAGCATTATTATGATCATAAAACATTTCTGACTAAGTTTCATGCAATTCCGAGGTAATTAAGCTATATAGAAAAATTCCTCAAATAAATCTATGATACTGCACTTTGTGAAGAAACATTCTTTTAAATTCATCTAAACAACATGTAATAATTTTCTAAGCTTTACTATGACATAAAAAGTTCTCTGGCCAAGTAACACAATTTTCCAGCAAGATATAGTATTTATAATCTATTCATCAATCAAGGCGCACTTGTTCACTTTACACATAAAGTACTATGAGACAATGTCCAATCTTTCCAAATAACTTACTTGTGATCTAAATGATATTTAATCAGCAGTGCCAAAGTTTCATAACATTCTAAGTTAATTTAACCATGCTTACTACAAAATCTTCACAAGGGGCAAGATGAAAGTTATAACTACAAGTATGAGCTAGTGTTTTCTAAACAACCTATAATAAATTTCTTAGGTTAATATCACTATAAAATTACTCCTGCAAAAATCTCATGAAGATTCAAGGTCATATGACCCCTTAATTATTCCATAAGGTTTATAGACCTAAATAATTTCCAAGTGATTAAAGTGGGGGTGCATGTGTCCAAATAAAACCAAATTCCTTCCTAGGGCATTTCACCACCCTAAAAGCATATGGACTTAACACCAAGTCCATACTATGTCATATCACCCTATGTCCTTCATAAAACCCAAGAGTTCAACCTTAGGTTTTGAACTAGGGTCTTACGGAAAATCCACCCTAATCCACCCTAATCCACCCCAAACTCTTTGTGAAGTTGTTTATTGTCATAACAAATTAGTGGCCAAAGTTGCAACATCTAATGAGGTGATTTGGTCACTCAATAACCATAAGGGACACTTTGACAAAAATAACCCTTTTATGTCAAGGCTAGGGTCTACTAAATTACAAAACAAATCCTCTCCAAATGGGATTAAATTTTATACAGAGTCCTATATTGATCCCAAGGACCACTGCCCAAAATTTGGGGGAATTTGGAGGTCATTGACCCTTTAATTAAACCATGCATGAAAAATGAAATGTTTACCAAAACTTTAGAAAAATATTTTCCAAAAATTCCCATTTTTGGATATGTTATAGGTCTAGATATGAATGGTCCATGCACCAAATTTCAAGTCATTTGGAGGTAAGGATTGATGGGGGTACCCAATCAATATCTGTTCAACCCTATGTATAGACCTCACCAAAATGATTTCAGAGCTCTGATCTGAACTCCAAATTTGTTCAAACATATTTTATAATAAAATAGACTCAGAGGGCTACAAGTTTCATGTTGACCACTTTTTCTTAAAAGGCCTCTAAGTAGTTTTAATTTAACTTTCAATACAGGTGAAATTATGTGACAGAAATATACATATAACACATTTAATACATTTAGATCTCCACTAATCTTAAAGAGCTATCCAACGGCGTCTGGCTTTCTTATTCCTCCGGCCAACGGTCCTGATCTGCACGACCTGGAGCCAACTCTAGCCCCAATTTCGAGCCCTCCGGCCACCTCCCCAGCCAACCATCGCCACCACCACCTCCGTCGAGGTGAGGGATATCAGCCGGTGGTGGTTTGGCCGCCGGAGACGGTGGATTCCGGCGAACCCGACACAACCTTTTTTTCACAAAAAAACAGTGGAAATACTCAACCCTATCGGGCTCAATTGAGCCCGATTCTTTGCTCTAACAATTCCTAAGATCTAACCCATGAAGGAGTAGAGGAAGACCTAGTTTGCGGCTTCAACGCGAGTGCTTTTCTTCCTCACCATTTCTGGCCACCGAGCTTGGGTCTTCTGCAACTTCTACACCAACCTCAATGAAATTGAGAAAGGATCGGGGGAAACTCTTGCCCTTACTCTGATGAAGATCCTTAAAGAGGGGATTTGGGAGAGGAGGCTTGTAACTCCCCACTTTCATAAAACACAATTAATGGACAAAAACCTAGTTTTTCGATTTCAGCCAAATTAAGGGGGTTGAGCCACCCCAATGGCCATCCACCCCATGGAACTCTTCCTCTCCCTCAGAGGAGTAAAAGCCTCATAAGAGTGGGGGGTTATGGAGCCTCCATGGCCATGATGGCCATTAAGCTCACATTTTCTCTCTCCTCCAAATTGGGGAAACTCCCATCCTCTCTCTCCTAGTCGCCAATCTCTGAAATTGGTGGGCCCCAAAGGTGTCTCTCCACCTCCTAGACCTATGGCACATACTAGTTTTGGCTTACCCCACTTGGATATGGCTAGGCTAGCCCAAATTGACCAAATTGAGCTAAGTTGACTTACTTAGGCTTAAGGTTGACCTTGGTCAACTTAGCCTCTTTTGGTGACTCCAATGGGTCACTATGGCTCTAATGGACCCTCTAATGGGTTAGAGATTTTGTGGTGGGGTCATGGAATCATGGTGAAGACCTAAGGTCAACCATAAGCTAGTGTTTGAAGTTCTACTATTTGCAGCCCAAGGTAGTTCACACCGTAATGCCCATGTTCACCCATCACTTTAGTGCTTCCTAGGGTTTTTCCATGACCTAGTCGTGACAAAACCACCCCAGGGGTCTAATTGCCTGAGGGATATTACAGTAAGACCCCTCCACATACCAAAGAGTTACCCGAGTCTTATGCCCAGAACCACTTCCTTACGGTGAAACTAACACACGGGTTAGTCTCCACCGCATGATGCTGATCATACCGGCTAGTACGCTCACTTTAACCATTAGGCCAATGCAAGAAAAAAGTAAGAGTACAACATACAAGTCCACAGAATGATAAAATCATCATCATATAATGAAATTTATAGTTCACAGTGAGTACAAAAAAATAGAGCAAGGGATTATGCCTGGTATATGCTATTATGAATAAAAACACTCTCTCACAACATATCGAAGCAGAAGATGAACTAAACACTAGTCATCACTTGATGATAAACTATAGTAGTGGTGCACGGTATCTGCTCATCAAGTCCTACCACATCGTCCTGCTGTTCGTGCTGGCGCTCCAACTTGTCGATCTCCTATAGTCACAACCGACCGTTAGACATAAAGACTAAGCCATTTTGCCCTCATTTTACCCCCGCGACTCCTAGGCATCGTGCGAGAGGATAAAAGCGGAGGACAACAAAGGTACTATCAAAATCGCAGGTGACAATGGAACTATTCTAACATGAATAAAAGTCTAACAATGTTTATATCATTATGCTAACAATTAAATATTAATAGCAATAGTAAGAACAGTAAACAGTAGAACTGAAATAAAAGAAGCAGTACAGTAATAAGTACAGCACAACAAGGTAAACAACTACTATACTATCTTCACAAGAGTATCTTAACTTATATGAATTCCATTAAAACCCTGTAAGTTAAGGTTTCAGGAATGGTAACTTATCATATAAAAGAGCACATACTAATATATATGATAAGAATCTGCAATATGAATGACCTAGTATGTATGTATGTTATGATATGTTATGCATGCTATCATTCATAAAAGTGCAACTCACTCATATAACTTCGTGATCACAGACCTTTAATTCCAACTTTTTGGAGTTAGCTAAACTCTCTCATACAATCATTGTGGCTACGACAGTAGTGGAGCAGGCGTCTCCACTCCTAAATGGGTATACGCATTACCAGGCATAGACCTCCAATAAGCCTTTATAAACATCCTAGGTGCATTATAGAGTCTCTACGTACTATTGTTAGCAATCCCACCAATATATATGGTCGAGTATGAGTTTTTGGGTGTCATCCTCCATACCTCAGTATAAAACAACCTACTGGCCCCTCAAACACTCACACCTCTCCATAGTCAACGTATTGCCATTAGTTTGATAACTGGCCCAGTACCAATGACCCACTACTAATTTGTTTCTATGAACATGCAATTTATCTCAACTAGAGCCTCCAGCTCGGAGGACTAACCCGTCATGATATAAAACTCTCGAGCCTCCAGCTCGCAGGACTAACTCATCATATTATAAAACTCTCGAGCCACCATCTCGCAGGACTAAATCGTCCTAATATAAATATCCCGAGCTTCCAACTTGCAGGACTAACCAGTCCCGATATAAAACACCCGAGCCTCCAGCTCGTAGGACTAACTCGTCATGACATAAAATGCCTGAGCCTCCAGCTCGCAGGACTAGCCCATCCTGATATAATACTCACGAGCCTCCAGCTCTAGGACTACCCCTTGCTGTATAACTCTAACCCTATATGGTTGAGATTGTTATATTATTTCCTCAACCTCTTATACTATTATTTTCTAATTTTAGTTATACATAACAACTTAAGGTTAATCTTAGAGTTCCCGAGGTGTGCCCGGTGAAGGGCTCGCTGCGGTACTAAAGAATATGAGGGGCTAAAGGCAAATCCTCCATTTTAGGGCAATTACTTTTATTAGTGTCTACCCGATATTAACACCTCACTCTCATTGTTACACTTGATTAAACCTAATGACTTACGGTACTTATATGTGAGTGATGATATTTTGTCAGACTCAGAACTAGCTATTCCTTAAAGCGATCATGCACACAAGCACTTGACACTATGTAGAGACATATCCTGGGGTTCCAATCAAGGTTCCAATACCTCCCAAACATTTCTTCTATTATATTTGATTTCACTATCCTGATTGTTATACCCAGCCCATCCTTATCCATTTGTCCCTTAGATGGTGAGAACTTGTAAACCCTTAAATGAGGTGCAAACCTACTCGTAATTCCTCATAAACAAAAAATACTTCTAATGATGCACCATGACCATATTCATGACTTTAGGTGGCTGGGAAACATTATAGTGTGGTTTGGATGATCTAACACTATATCTCAATTTTTACTAAATGCATCCCAAGTGTCTATCCATAGTCCATATGAGGTGACTTCCAATTCCCTTGGCCAAAGGCCTCCAAATTTTTATCATAGGTTCATCAAGTGGTAATTAGTGAAAAATCAGAAAATCACAATTTTTCTAATTATTTTTTGCCATATTTAAAATTATTTATTTTGTGACCTAAGTCGCATTGAACATGAACTATCAAAATAAAGGGTCCTCTAGGTCTAAAAGGTCAGTCTACAAAATTTCATAATTTGCCAGATTGGTTTGGCCAATGTTCTCTATTTATGAATAATAATACAATATTACCCTCTTCCAAATGAAGTACCAAGAATAATCAACCAAAGATTCAGATAAAATTCCTAGATGATAATATTATCTTGGGTGTAGTCAAAACAAATTTTCATAAACATCCACTGAGATTTCACTTAATATATTCACTTTTTATTATTTTTACAAAAATACCATTATTCATAAAAATATCATATCTACCCATCCAAAAATGCTAAGAAACTTTTCAGAGATACATATTATTGAAATAATGATCTAGTAAAAATTTCATAATTTTCCAAGTCATATTTGTCATCTTTTTAATCAAAAACATATATGGGCATAATTTATATTTGTACTATTCTTCACCTGAAATAAATTGCAAAAATCCCACTAAATTTTCCAGAGCAATAATATAACATTTTAGGGCTTGTGATAGAGATCTAAAATTTTCCAAGTTAAATTGCCCATATTTCATATTGTGACATAAATATGTGCTATATTTAAAATAAATTAATACCTTAGGATTTTTTATTCAAAAAATCTGAACTTCACCATAGATGATATATTACATCTCCATAAACTTCTAGCCAGAGTTTCATTGATAAGAAACTTGCCAAATGGGCTTAATTCCAAATTTTCACCTTTTTGCTAAAGGCACGCCAAGTATACCTATACATTCAACTTGTAAGTTGGATTCTTCAACATGCAGAGGTCCAAATCACCCTTTATTTTTTCCATGGTCCTGAAATGACCTCACAGTCATGTCACCCAAATATGGGGTTATTTTGAGTTGTAAAACTCTCTAAATAACATTAATTTGATAAATTAAATAATGGAATAAACAATATGGAAATGTTTTTTTAAAAGTCTAATTTTTTGGCACAAACTAGGTATGGTACATACACATGCATGGTCCAAATGTCATCATATTTGGAGTTGTCACATATCATATATACTAATTATACTTTTTGTCCTAGGCTAGGAGCAGTCCTAGGGAAATAGACCTACAAGGCGGTATAGTGCTCCAAAAGACATGATTAAATAGCCTAATTAAATTTAAGTCAATGTGCTACACTTTTTTTGTTGGACACTTTTCCTGAATCTGCCCACTAAAGGGCCTATTTTCAGCATGCATGTTACTGTATAAACTGTGACAAAATATTCAAATCGCATTTTTAGGACATCTGGCCACCACCACTACCGTCTATCATCACCACTACCACCGTTGAGGTGGTGGCTCGCGTTTCTCAGTGACATGGCTGCCGGAGGCGGCTCCTCCAACGAACCCGAGCAAGAATAAATGCTCAAAAAATTTCCACTTTCCTCTTATGGAATCAGGCTCAATTGAGCTCGATATCTATCATAAATGATCTAGAAAGCTAGCACAGAGGGAGGGGAGGAGAACATGACCTTGATTGGTGCCCGACGATGGCGATGGCGGCTGTTTGCCATGGAAAATTCCATCTCCGGCGAGCTTTCTCCCGAGCTCGATTCTCCACTGTTTTCCTTGATCCACATATCAATTTCAACTCCTATGGGCTCATTGAAGCTAATGGGAGGGTTAGTTTTTCCTATGAGGACTGTATAGGAGGTTGCCATTAATGGATGGCCGACCTCAAACTTTGGATGCCCCTACTGAGCTCCAAGTGTCCACAACTCGTAGAATTTTGCTAGGAATTACTGTGTGAGCTCAAAGATGAGCATGGGAAGGGACGAGGGCTATATGGCAAGATCTCCTAAATTTCCTTTCTCTCTCTCCAATTTGGGGAAAATTCCCATTTTACCTCCATGCATGTCACACCCTCCAAATCCAGAGGGCATGGACTATAATTTGGCTCATGGGCCTGCTGGATGGGCTTGGGTTAGGGCCTTAGCCTATTGGGTTTAGGTTCATTCCTTCATTTATGCTTTATGTTGACCAAGGTTGACTTTCTGGTTTACTTAGTCAAATTGATGAGTGGGATTGCCCTACTTGATGGTTAAGAGTCCCATGACACCACCCAATATTGGTTGGGCAATGGTGATGCCCCAATTGGACTAATTGAACTCATGTATATGATTTTAATCAAATTAGGGTTAAGGTTACTTGGTCAAATTGGACTAATGGTTGACCATGTGTTGGGGCATTTTGGTCCAATGCACTCCAATTAGAGTTTGGAGTTTATTCGTGGGGTCAATTTGACCATGTGATTCTTAATTGAGCAAATTAGAGTTGAGTTGACCTATGTTGATCAAAAGGGCACTTTGGTCAATTTGGCCAATTTTGTGACCCTTTGATAGGGCTTTTGGGTCACTTAGGTTCCTATTAGGGTTAGGGACATAGTGGTGAGATCAATTTGTACTTGTGGTTTCAATTTATGGTAGTTTGACCTAAGTTGACTTGAACACTATAGTGGGCACCATGTGAGTTCACCCTAACTCATTGGGTCCTAAGGTCACTACCTAGCATAACACCTCACACTCACCACATATCCTACCATAATTTGAGTTAAGAGCTCTAGAAGGAAATGGGATGTTACAAACATTACCCAACCCTATGCCGTTTGACTTGGAGTGAGTCATTGAGTGAATCTTGGAGATAACCTGGACTTTATTGTATCCATAGGAGCGAGTCTTTGGCTTCAGCCCGAAAAGACCAGTTAATGCTCAAAGAACACTGATTGTTGCATAGAAAGGAAATGGGACCCTAGTTATGTCCGGTACACCGACAATGTGACCTGAGTGCACGGGATGTGTGGTCTTTTGCACCAACGTCTGTGATGAATAGTGCTTAAATTACATGTTTTGATACCATTATATATCTATGCTAAATGCTTGCATGGAAGGAGCACCGCCACCCCGAGTAAGGGGTAGTGTTGTTATAATTTGCTCAGCTGATACTGACCGTTGATTTGTTTGCCACCATTGGTGTGGAATGCTTTCGTGCAGGTGCAGCTGAACTGAGCGAGAAATAGTGTGTTGAAGCTCATGGATTCTATGTCAGGCCTCGAATGCCAAAGAGAAGTTTTGTTTACTGTTTACTATTTCATGTATGGCCGGCCTGCGTGCTGAAGTATATAAAATAATTCTTTTTTAGGAAACTTTTGTAAGGACTTAAGACCATTATGATTCGTGTATTTATGGTATCATTCCTGCTTGGGTTTAGTGGATATTCATTTGGTTTGTTTCTAAGCAATTAAGTTATCTTCCACTAAAATGCACTGTGAGCTTGGATGCTTAAATGGATTATGGTATCAATACGTAAACCCACTTACTATCCGTAGAATATGGCGTCGGGCCCAGGCTGGACCTTCTGTTATATTCTATATGACGGATTTGGTTGTTACAATTTGGTATCAGTCTATGGTGTTGGTCATTCTTATCGAATTTGTGATTGAATTCTTTTAAGAAGTGGTGAGCACGTGTATGTGCGCTACCGTTATAACATTAAAGAACTCATCCACTTAGGAATGAGAATACACATGTTTGAGGAACCTGAATGTTCATTTAATTACTTTTTGGCAATGTGTCTAGTACCTTAATTTTATGTTTCACAATTATATGTGACTAGGCATGGTGTAGAGCAATCCCAACATCAGCACTCTGTAGAGAGTAGTGTGCAGAACAACGTGCCTGCAACCCCTCCTTCGACCAAAACTATAAGGGTGGTGGTTGAATCTATGTTCTCCATGAAAAATGCCCAGGCAGGGTGGCAAGTGCAGCCTCCTATCCCAGAACTGGGCCAAGTACCACTTGGCGTGGCTGAGCCAATAGTGGCGGATCAAGTAGCTGCAGAGCCTATAGTGCAAAGAAGAGATACTGAGAAGTAGCTCAAGCATGTGATGAGCTTCAATACTCTAGTGTTTATTTGGACTGGAACACCAATGCAAGATTAATATAAGATCTCTCGGATTTAGAGTCATGATGGCAATGGAAATGGAGGAGTGGCAGAAAGCCACCTAAGTCGCTTTTTTACTAGACGAATAGGCATGGTTATGGTAGGAAGAGTTGAAGTTGCATCACTTTGCTAGAAGATAACTCACCAATATATCGATGGATGAGTTCTCGAGATTATTTTTGGCTCGATATCTACTTTCAGCATAGAAAATTATTATGGAGAATCAATTCCAGAGATTAATTCAGGGCAAGAGTAGTGTTGACGACTACCTGCATGAGTTCTCTAGGTTGGGGCGATATGCAGGTTCTTCCTTTACTGGAGAGGAGCACAAGACCAATAGGTTCTTTGAATGACTGCGTGACGATCTAAGGTTGCTGCTCTCAGGTCCGATGACGTAGGGTTTTCTGACCTTGGTAAATACAGCCCGATCCATAGAGGAGGACATGAAGCGTGTATAGCGTAAAAATGACTCGGCATTAAAGAGGCCAGAATTTAAAGTACCAAGCTTATCAAAGACTTGATACTGAAGGTGGAATAAGAAGCCCAAATCTGCTAGACCGGTTGTCACAACTCGCATCTTCTCGACATTAAATAATTCATCAAAGTAAGAGAAAATATGAGTCGTGATGCCACGTTGTACAGAGGACAACTGCAGATGCTCAGGCAAGTACATATTCTTAATACTTTTCATTAAGTTCACAAATTGTTATGATAAATGTTAACCCCTCAGTCCGCAACACCTACAAGATGCCAAAGTCCTGTTTCATTATCCGCGACTAAATTTGGCAATCCACATGGCCCGGCGACTCGACATAGTTCTAAGGTCCCTGGCTTATTATAGGAGGACGCGGTTCGGCAGTCCGCCAAGCTCGGTAGAGCAGCTGCAATCAGCCATCCCAAGGCTGATCCCCCAGCTGCGGAATCAATGCTCCGTCCGCCCAATTCGTCATGCCTTTGGATCTCTGGATTGATTCCACTTTGGCGGACGCAGTGCCCAGTCCGCCCAGGCCTCCATCCTCCGGCAGGATCACACCCTACAACAGTAGATGGAGGCACTAGCCCGCGAGCCCAGTCCGCCCTTTTTGCGCGGACTGGCGTGTTCTTTCTTTTTTTGCTTCCCGTCACCGCTGCCCGGTTCTCCTGTACCCCGGGCAGTCGGTTATTTTAGCCCTGCCCGTTTGGGAAGGCCTCCATCCTATAAATAGGGGGAGGTGGTGCACCAAAGTTACGCTGACACGTGCCTAGGAGCCTACTTGTTAAAGGTTGCGAACTCAAATCTCATGCTTTGCGGACTCCAGCTTGCTCCGCTCTTGCCTCTTCCTCTTTTCCTTCACTTGTAATCAAATCCTTCTTCAGTCAAAGAAAAGCCCGTAGCTAGAGAGGCATTCAGTCCGCGACTGACAAAGTCTGTTGTTGACGTGGCTCGCAGCCCTGTTGTTCTTCTTGCTCTCGTCTACTTAGTAGATTACTACTCGCAGTCTCTTTTTGCCCGTCTATTCCCCTATGCTCGAACTGTTAGCTGGTGGTGCTCGACCCCCTTTTCATTTTCGTGCATCAACAGTTAACACGCATCCTTCAGATTCGAGTAGTATTTCGAATACAGCGGACAGACATGTCAGACTGCCGAGCTCACTTCTCAGACCGCTCCAGCTCTTCAGAGGATTCTCTTTGGGATGCAATCGAGCAAGCTCGTTTTGAGGCCGAGCAATCCCGCAGGCAAACTGATCAGCATCTCGATACGATCAGCCATGCCTTGCTTGTGTTGACCCGGCGGCTTGCTCCACAGGCCGGAGCAGAGCCTGCGGACTCGCCAGTCCGCCAGACCCCAGCTCGCCGAACTCCGCTTCGGCAATCTCCAGTCACTCCTTACCATCCTGTCCAGTCCACCGCCCCTCTGCGCCCTCAGGAGGAGCAGTTCGCCTCCTTCATGAATTTTTTCAGAGAAGCAGCTAGGGGCACTCCTGCCCGCCAGCTCCATTTTGCTGATCGCCAGTTCGCTGAGCCCACGGACTCCCCAGCTTCAGTCCGCCCTTTTTACCCTGCTGAGTCCGAGACTCCGTCTCCCTTCGCCGATCAAATCCGATGAGAGTCGGCTCCAAGCCACTTCAGGGAACCTCGCCTTCCATTCTACTCAGGGGAGACTGATCCAGTCGCCCACCTCCAAGCGTTCGAAGGGGCAGTTGCACTGATATGCCTCTCCGACGCCATCAAGTGCAAACTCTTGGTTACCACTCTCGAAGTACAGGCGAGAGAGTTATTTTATGAGCTGCCTTCGGGCACGATTTCTTCCTTCGCTGAGCTTCGCAGCGAACTGTTGCTGATGTTTGCTACCTCAAGAAAGAGAAAAGATGGACCGGCCGCTCTCTTTGAGATCCAGCAAAGGGACAACGAATCAGTTGCACGATTCGTTGATCGCTTCTAGAAAGAGATTCAGGGGGTAAGGAACGTGAACCCTGACTACTATAAGGTTGCCTTGATTCATGGCCTCCAGGAAGGCCCCTTAAAATTTAAAGCAACAACAAAGGCACCAACAACATACCAGGAGTTGATCTCCATGGTTAATCGCTTCATTGAAGGCGAGAACGCCAACCCCACGTATGTCTCATCCCTGACAGCTAAGGATGAAGGAAGGGATGCATCCGGCTTTTCTTCTCATAGCAACCACCATCACAGCAAACCCCCTCGCCTAGATTTCCAGCCTCCTTCTCAAAGGGGCCGGAATTTCCGCTACAAGAAACCCTTTCTCGGCCATCAATAGTTTCAAGATCAGAGACTGTCGTTGGCCGCCACTCCCGCCATACCGCTGCAAGCGCTTCCCATCCTCCAGCAAGCAGCCCTGCCTGCTCCGAGCCGGTGTGATACTAACTCAGTGGAGGACATTACAGGTCTGGATCTTGACGAAGTCATCCATATCTTGTAGAAGAAATCGGAAGATAAGAAATAAGGGCCTCAGAGAGAGTGGAGGCCAAGAAACACTGTGCATTTCTGCCAGTTCCACAAAGAGAAGGGTCTCTTGATCGAAGATTGCAAAGACCTTCGTCTGCTGATAGAGAAACTGCTTGCTGAGGGCAAGATTTATTTGAGCAAGAAAGAATTTTCTACGAAGCCGTCCACCTCCAAAGGCAAGGAAGTAGTTGAAACTTATCAAGAATGTGTGGAGGTAGAGGACGAAGGCCGTCTGGGGCCAATCAACGTTCCGGTTGAATGCTTTGATACGGATGATGAAGGAGTCCTAGGACGACTCTTCTTCATTCACGGTGGGGCAGGAACCGAGTCTACTCGGAAGTCCTCGATCTCAAGGGTCACTCGAGCAGAGGTGTCCTCTTCGTCTTCCACTGCTCCACTGAGCGAGGTCAACACTTTTGTCCAAGCTGATCTGCCCCAAACAGCAAATCCATTCGATGATGTAGTTGTGATTAAGGTTGTTATTGGGGATTTCACGGCTGACAAGATTCTTAATGTTATTGGAAGCTCAGTCAACCTGCTATTTAAATCAACCTTTGAGGCCCTGAAGACTGGAAAACCTCTGCTTTCCACCGAAGGGCCACTCTACGTCTTCTCTGGGGAGAGAAAAGAAGTTGAAGGAAGCGTCACCCTGCCAGTAAAGCTTGGAGGGGAAACCAAGCAGGTTCAGTCCATAGTGGTTGATGCTCCCAGCATCTATCACGCCATCTTCGGCATACCTTTGTTGAACAGGTATCAAGCAGTGGTCTCAACTTACCACCTCGCGATCAAGTTTTTCGCCGATGGACGGATTTTCTGGGTCAGGAGCGACCCAAGGAGAGCAAGGGAGTGCTATGTTCACACTATTAACATGGTTGATGCCAGTCCTTCCATTACTCCAACAGCAGCTGCAGAAGCCTCTCCAAGTTCAGAAACTGCTGCTGATGGAGGAGCTCACCTGGAACCTGCCCAGGTGATGCAAGGAGACCCCATTGCTGAGGGGGAGGAGAGAAAGCTCTCCATCAACTCGGAGTTGCCTGAAGATCAGAAGGCCGAGCTGATCTCCTGCTTGTTGAAGAACCTGGATACCTTTGCCTGGTCAGCGGAGGACATGCCGGGCGTGGATCCGGATGTTGCTTGCCACCACCTTAATATTGATCCCAACTTCAATCCTGTGTAGTAGAAGAATAGAGATATAGCAACGAAGCTTGCTGAACCAATAAGAGAGGAGGCCGCGAAGCTTCTAAAGGCAAATTTCATTAGTGAAATTCAATACCCTACCTGGATATCCAATGTTATAATGGTTAAAAAACCAGAAGGGAAGTGGCGCATGTGTGTAGACTTTACAAAACTTAATAAAGTATGCCCCAAAGATTGTTAACCCTTGCCTCAGATAGATTCTTTAATTGATTCTGCGGTAGGGTACTCCTTTAAGAGTTTTTTAGATGCATTTTCTGGTTATCAACAAATAAGAATGCATAAACCTGACGTTCCTCATACGTCATTCATTACCAATTATGGTTGCTACTGTTACCTTGTGCTGCCTTTTGGGCTTAAAAGTGCTGGTGCAACCTACCAACGCATGATGGACCGTGTATTTAAGCAACAGAAAGGAAGAAACCTAGAAGTATATGTAGACGGCCTCTTGATCAAGAGTAAATCTTTTTTGCTTCACTTGCAAGATCTAGCAGAGACTTTCGCTACTTTGCGTAGATATAAGATGAAGCTGAACCCGTTGCAGTGCACCTTTGGGGCAAGTAAGGGGAAGTTCCTTGGTCATCTCCTTACTCCAGAGGGACTTGCCCCCAATCCAGACAAAGTAAAAGCTATTCTTGATATGCCTCCCCCCCCGTTCACCTAAGGAATTTCAACAGTTAGGGGGGAGGTTAGCAGGTCTTGCGAGGTTCCTCTCTCGGGTTGGAGACAAGAGTGCTCCTTTCTTTAAAACTCTTCGAGGAGCGTCCAAGTTTGAATGGACAGAAGATTATTCACAGGCCTTTGAGCAGTTGAAGAAGCAGCTGACTTCAACACCTCTGCTCCAGAGTCCCCGGTCAGGGGAGATGCTTTTCTTGTACTTAGGAGTTGGCCCTAAGGCAGTTAGCTCTGTTCTTCTTCGAGAAGAGAGCAGGAAATAGTTCCCGGTTTATTATGTTAGCCATATTCTGAAAAGTGCAGAGACATGATATCCGATTCTGGAAAAGTTAGCCTTGGCACTAGTCATGTCTGCTCGCAGACTCCGTCCGTACTTCCAGGCACACTCAATTCGAGTTGTTACTGATCAACCTTTGAAAAGTGTGTTGGAGAAACCGGAGCATTATGGCAGACTAGCCAAATGGGCAATAGAATTGAGTGAATTTGAAATTTCTTATGTGCCAAAGACATCCATCAAAGCTCAAGTTCTAGCAGACTTCCTGATTGACACAGCAGAGTCCAGTTTTGATCAAGCAGAAAGGTATCCTTTAGCTTGGACCATCTATGTTGATGGTGCCTCAGGCAGAAATTCTTCTCGAGCAGGAGTGGTTCTGATCAACCCAAACGGCATCAAACTGGAGGAGGCCATCAAGTTCTATTTTCCAGTGACCTATAACCAAGCCGAGTATGAAGCTTTGCTAGCAAGCTTGAGACTTGCAAGAGAACTCGAATTGATCATGTTCATATCAAGACTGATTCTCTGGTGATGGCGTCACAAGTCCTTGGTAACTTTGAGAGAAGAGAGCCGATCTTGAAGAAATATATTGCTCTTGTGAAAATAGAAGTCGGCAAATTCAAAAGCTTTACCATTGAGCACATCCCTAGAACATAAAATGAGGAGGCAGATGTTCTTGCCAAGTATGAACTGCCATTAGGAGGAACAACTTCCGAACTCTTCCGCCCGACAGTGGAGGAAGGAGAGATGATGAAGGTTGATCAGCGTCCCTCCTGGATGGACCCATTCATTCTTTATCTGTCAACAGGGAACTTTCATCATTCAATCAGATATCAGAAAAGGTTCAGAATAAAAGCAGCTCACTGTTACTTAGTGGCAGAATCCTCTACCGAAAAACATTCCTCTCTGCCATGGCAAGATGTGTTTCAGAAGAAGAAGCTCCAGCTATTTTGCAAGAAGTTCATTCAGGTGAGTGTGGAAGTCACTCAGGAGCAAGAACTTTAAAAAGGCGGATCCTGCGGCAGGGATATTTCTGGCCTACCATGAAGAGAGACTCTGAGGCTTATGCCAAAAAGTGTGTTCAGTGCCAGAAGTTTGCTCCACTTCAATACCAGGATGCTCAGTCACTCAGATCAAGTACAACTCCTTGGCCCTTTGTAGTTTGAGGGATGGATCTCATTGGTCCTTTTCCCATGGCAAGCGAACAACAGCGTTTCATCATAGTGATGATTGACTACTTCAGCAAGTGGATTGAAGCAAAGACAACAACCCAGGTCATCAGGAATTTCATTTGTGGAGAGATTGTCTGCCGACATGGAATACCAATGGCTGTAATCACTGACAACGAGCCACAGTTCAACAACGCAGAGATGATTGATTTTTGCAACGCAAAGACAACAACCTAGGTCATTAGGAACAGAACTACGGTTTGCATCAGTCCATCATCCCAGGAGCAATGGACAAGTTGAAGCAGCCAACAAGCAGGTCCTCAATTTACTTAAGAAGAAAGTGCAGAATCTCAAAGGCAGCTGGGCTGATCAACTTCCATCGGTCCTCTGGTCCTTAAGAACAACACCTTCATCCGTAACTGGTGAAACTCCGTCCAAACTTTCTCACGGCTCAGAAGCCCTCATTCCAGTTGAGTTTGAAGTTCCATCACCCAGAGTTCTGCTTGCAAGGCAAGGTTTTGAGGACTGGCTTGAGCTGAATAATGAAGAGATGAAATTCAGTCTGGAATACATTGAGGAAATTAGAGACAAAGCAGCAATAAGGCGGGAAGAAGTCAAGATAAGGATGGCCCGATACTTTGATAAGAACGTAAGGATCAAACACTTTCACGTGGGAAATCTGGTTCTTAAAAAAGTTGACGCTGCTGCAAGAGCTAGCTCAGTTGGAAAACTTAATCCGAATTGGGCCGGCCCCTTCATTGTCAAAGAAACGTTAAAGAGTAGCACTTACCGCTTGCAAACATACGAGGGAGAGGATATGTCACGTACATGGAGCGGAGATGATCTCAAACGGTTCTATTCCTAAACCTTCTCTTTTCCATTCTATGTAGTCTCTTCAAGAATCATTACGAGAAAAAGCTACTTGCTAACACTTCTTCAAGTGTTTTATCTATTCAAACATAACAGTTAGCACACTGAGCAAGGAAGATTCCAAAACAGTTCTATCTTTGAACTCTCTTTTCTCTCTTATGCTAACTTTGCAAAAGCCTCTCATTAATTAAAGGATTCGTACTATCACTTTTCCTAATGTTTTCTCTTTCTCTCCCGAACATCAATAACGGTTGCTTGATACCAGGAGTCATCGCCAAGTTCAGCAAACCTCCCCTAGAGCCGTTGTCATTAGCGTAACACCACAAAGACCACGTGTTGCGAGGAGATTTCGCACCGTGTAATGGGAGCTTGTAGGCTCTAGTGCGGTAGGATACTGAACTTCAGATCCCGGCTATTACCTGACTGCGCCTCTGCATTATGGAGGGACAAGTTGGGAGTTAAGCTCTACCATGCCACTTTAGGGATATCGTTACAACTTCGATTATCGCGTGTGAAAAGTTATGCCGCTCCGGCCACACCTGCCCACGGGTCATCTTACTTTGTGACCCTCGAATACTCGGCGGACTGCTCTCCCCCTTGTTGGCTTGAACCAGTGTCGTCAGCTATTATCTTGGCTTCCCCACCTTCTTCTTCACCTTCTTCTTCTTCTTCTTCTTCTTATCCTTCTTCTTCTTCTTCTTCCTCCTCACCGATGACGTCTTTTCCTTTGGCAGCCCGCTCCATCGCCGCAGCCTGCTCTTTCAACTCAGGGAAGAGCTGCAGGAAAGGAACACCGTCCACCCCTTCCTTTGCGAAGTCGCCGCGGACAAATCGCTCGATAGCGATCGCAACGGTTTCCTTCTCAATATGAACAATCTTGCACTTCTGAGAGATCAGCAGTAGTTGACATAAAAATAGATTCACTATGTCCCTTTGCAGGATTCATTTTGAAAGGAAGAAAATAACCAAACTTTTCTCAGAGACTGCCAACCAGTTGCGGCTTGAACTGGCTGTTAGAAGATAGTACAAGCCGATACAAAGACTGGCAAGAAAACTGGTGGGTAGAACGACAGGTTCTTCAGTGCTGGAGGCGGGCTGAAAACCTTAGCGGGCGAATGTGCGTCCTGCTCAATAGGCCGCCGAGCTCTAGAAGCTAGAGTGGTCTGACCAGTCTAGACCTCTGATTTCATCGACTAATCGAGATTTGAAGGTCGCATGTTAACTGTTGATGCATGAAAACGGACAGGGAGTCGGGCACCACCAGATAACGGTTCGAGCACTAGGGGAAGGAAGGGAAAAGAGGAGACTGTCGAATAGTCGGTTGCTAGCTGTCGTAGCGAAGGGATAGAAAAAGAGGCCACTGGCAGCGACAACAGCAGAGTTCGTCCGCCGGAGCTTAAACGCCACTCCTGCGACGGGCTTTCCTTTTGTTCAAAGAGAAGCGGTTACAAGAAGGAGAAAAAGGTGAAGCCGGCCGGACTGCGAGCCGTAAAACACTAGAATTGAGACCACAGCTCTTAACATGCGAGCTCCTGGATACAAGTCAGCGTGCCTTGGGGAGTGCGCCCTCCCCCTATTTATATGCTCGGGGGCCTGCCCAAACGGGCAGGGCTAAAGTTACCGGCTGCCAGGGGTACAGGAGAACCGGGCAGAGGTGATGGGAAGCAAATGAGCAGAAAAGGAGAAAAGAGGGAAGCCGCGCGGCCTGGCGGATTCCTCCTAGCGAGCTGATGGCTTGTGTCCTAGGCCTTGGCGCTGAGTAGGGTCTGCGGTGGCGGCAGCCTGACATGGAGATCATCCGGCTTCATTGAAGACCATCCAACTTGGTTTGCTTAGTGGTTAGAAGGCATAAGCCGCCCGGTCTCTGACGACCGGTCGGCTTGACATGCTTGACGACTAGAAGAACCAGGCCGCCCGGTCTGTAAAGCTGTGCGAATTGGTCGCGGATTCCGGGCTTAACAGTCTTGACCCATATGCAACCAGTTTTGCCTTTTGCATCAAGGCACATCCAAGTCCGACATGCGATGCATCCACAAAAACAGCATACTCCACTCCTTCAGTAGGTAAGTCATAACTGGAGCAGTGCACTATCTCCTCTTCAGTTCCTGAAAGGGTCCTTCGCACTCATCGCTCCACACGAACGCTGCGTTCTTCTGTGTAAGCTTAGTCAGAGGTCCAGATAAAATGGAGAATTCTTCCACAAATCTTTTATAATATCCTACGAATCATAGAAAGCTTCATATCTTCTTCGGTGTGGCAAGTCTTTTCCAATCCATCACAATAACTATCTTTTCTGGGTCAAAAAAAATCCATCTTTACTCACAACATGACACAAAAAGTATACTTGAGGAAGCCAAAACTCGCACAATCTTCGAGAACATCATACTAGCAGGCAACTTGTAACACCCCCATCCACCACATGGGATATAACAGAAGGTCCGGCTTTGGCCCCACACCATATTCCACGGACAATCAGTAGAGTTACATATTAATACCAAACTACTATGAAATAATAACGAAACCTAACACAAAGCATTCTAGCGGAAGCTTCTAAATAAGTTAGAAGAACCCATAAACATAACATGAATATCAACTACAACCACAACTGGAATGAAATAACATACACTAAAGTCTTGGCCTTATGGCCTTAAAACATTCAGCTTGAATTAAAGTATTTTACATACATCGGCTCGCAGGCCGGCCATACTTGATAGTATTAATAGAAAAAAACACTTTGCCTTGGCTTTTAAGGGCTAGCACAACAACAAGGGCTTCAGCCCGCTATTTGCCACTAGGCTCACATATTCCTGCATAAGAACAATCCACCACACGTTGGCAAAACAAAGCAACGGTCAGCTAAAGATGACCAAATTATAACGATCCCACCCCTTACTCGGGGCGGTGGTGCTACTTCCCTGCAATCGTATTAGCAAAATCCAACATATAAATAAAAGTGCAATTTAAGCACACTTCACCACAAGCGTAGGCACGAACGACCACACACCTCGTGCTCTCAAGGCACATTCTTAGTGACTCCGGTCCAATCCGAGTCTTCACTACCGCCCCCAGGATGGCAACTATCGTGAGCTTTTGAGTCTTTCCAAACAAAGCCTAAGACTCGTCCTTCTATGCCGCCGGTAAGTGCCACGTACTTTACGTCTCTTGAATCGAACCATATAGAGTGGATACGGATCCACTCAACCCATTGCTCACATCACCATGTCAATTTAAGCCATCGTCATGGGTCAAGCTTCCCCGAGGCCCATCGTATCGATCATACAATAGTACATAACCCGATTATGCATAAGGTCGGCTCTCAGGCCACAAAGTTGGGCTCCTAGAGCACACAACCCCACACACTAGCCCCCAATTCTCCGCGAGACAGGCCTCACAATAGCTCTTTGACAGAGCTACCGTTGGTGGAAACACTACCATCGCGCGGTGCCTGGCAGAAATGCGTTCCTACCAAGTTTTCCGGGGGCTCCTTGGGGTTAGTCCCAAAAGTTCCTTGCTAAAATCTAGCGTGTAGAAACCCGAAAAACATACAGCATGAAGTCTTCTCCGGCAATTCATGCATAATGAAAATATGACCAATCCAGACCAACCCATCCGAATGGGCTTCACACACTATGCCTATGTCCATACTTGGATTCCGAACTCTATGCAAAACTACAGGGATAATCCGTATCTACCCAAAGGAATAACTCACGCTCACCGCACACTTGCGGGAGAGGGTTTCCTATGCAAAGGGAAGAGAACTTCACATGTCCAAGTAGAGAATCGTTACCCTTTGCGATTTCTTAGGTGCCATGCCCAAAATCTAGATGGATGGACGCGACCGCAACGACCTTTTCTCCATAAATCCGGACTCGGCTTGTGAATAAGAGCTTCGGAACACCAATGGCGTCGGGATCACCTCCTTCTTCGTCACTCTTCACTCTCTTTTCTCTCTAGTATAGAGAAAGAGAGAGTCAAGGAAGAAATGAGTTGGGAAAACCAAACTCCCAGCTATATACCGGCAGAGGCACGCACCAGCTATCGAATCTCCAAATAAAATCAGTTGACGGTCCTGATTCCTCCAAGAATTTAGTTTAAGAGAGCTACCGCCGCACGGTAGAAAGTTACCACCACGCGGTAGCCCAATCGTTCGGCTTCTCGAGCACGCCACCGCTTAGAAATCCAGTTGGGCGGTGACACGTGGACACGTCATAACTGCTACGCTACCGCCACGTGGTAGAAAACTATCGTCGCATGGTAGTTTACATGTTTGGAAGGAAATGACAAAGCTATGCTACCGCCTTCAGTAAGATTAACGCCGCACGGTAATAACCTTAGAGCTCTATCAAATAAATCGCCAGGCTACCGACCCGCGCTACCGCTACCGCCAAGCGCAAGCGCTTCTCGAGAACATCGAGCTCTGAGTGCCCAACCAAAACGTCGAGCTACCTACTTCCGCGCGATATGCATTACCGTTCGGTGCTAGCATGCGCTGAGATGCCGAGAGCATCGAGAGCATTGAGAGTGTCGAGAACACCGACCTACCGACAGCGGTAGCTCTACCGCCGCGCGGTACCTTCCAAAAAGAATTTCCTGAACCTGGGGCATCACAAATCACCCCCACTTAAAGAAATTTCGTCCCGATATTTAAAGTTATAAGATAACAAAAAGAGTATTATACATCAGGTTACCTTAGGGAAAAAGCTCGGGAAACTCCTGCCTCATAGTTTGCTAGCGCTCCCAAGACAACTCTTCTCAACCACAATTGTCCCAACGGACTTTGAACATCCTGATGGCTTTATTACGAAGTTGCCTGACTTCCACATCCTCAATGCGAATGGGCTTGACCTTCGTTGCAACCCAATGTCGACCAACACTTGATTTGCAGCTACCACTTGCGTAGGCTCTTAGATAAGACTTCCTCAGCACTGAGATGTGAAATACATCATGCAAACTGCTCAACTCCGGCAAAAGAGCCAAACGAACGGTGACTTCACAAATCCGCTCCAAGTTCTCAAAAGGCCCAACATACCTCGGACTAAGCTTCTTTAAGCATTGAATCATTGGTATGCCTTTAAACGATTTTATCTTGAGGTACACCCAATCGCCCACCGCAAACTCCACATTCTGGTATTTGGCATTAAAGTACTTGGCCTGCCTATCTTGGGCTATTAATAGCCTTTTTCATATCAACCGTATCGTTGAAGTAGCATCTTCAACGTCCCTTCACTTGTACAGCTTCGATTCTCCCGTTTCTGCCCAAGACAATGGTGTACGACACCTCCTTCCGTACAGAGCCTCAAAAGGCATCATCTGAATGTTGGTCTTGTAGATGTTATTATAAGCGAACTCAATCATGTAAAGATTGTCTTCCCACCTTTTCCCAAAATCCAACACACACATACGAAGCATGTCTTCCATCGTCCTGTTCACCCTTTCAGTTTACCCATCTGTTTGTGGGTGAAAAGTCGTGCTGAAATGCAACTTGGTGCCCAACAACTGATGAATGAGCCTCCAGTCATTAGACATGAACCGACCATCTCGGTCACTTACTATGCTCCAGGGCACGCAGTGCAATCGGACTATGCTGTCCACATAAAGCTTCGCCAGCTTCTCCACCGAATCATCCTTCCTATTGGGTATAAAATGTGACACCTTCATTAAACGATCAACGACCACCCAAATGACATCATTCCCCTTGTGTGATCTCGGCAAACCATGCACAAAATGCATGGAGATGTCATCAAATTTCCACTCCAGTATGGGCAAAGACATCAGGAATTTGTCAGGTTTCTGGCATTCAGCCTTCACCAAGGCACATGTTTGACATTTCATCACATAAAATGCTATCTCTTTCTTCAGACCCGACCACCAAAATGATTTCGTCATGTCCTTGAACATCTTGGTTCTCCCGGTATGAATCAAGTACTTTGTAAAGTGCGCTTCATACATCAATTCCTCCCATAACTTCCCCACAATGGGAACGCATAGTCGACTATCTTTCCACAAAAGGCCATCATCGATAGAGAACTCGTCGTTAGACCCATTAATGGCTTCCTCCCAGTGACGTTTTAAGCTCACGGCCAACTCCAAAGAGTGTCGAATCCTGTTCGCGAGGTCGTACTGAACCTCCGCCCAACTCAAACATGCATTTGTACTAGATCCCTTGTCAACACAAGCGATCTCCAAGTCCTCCAAGTCATGAATAGTCGCTCGTCATGCATCTGCAACCAGTTGGCCCGTGCATGAGTGCCACGACTCAAACCATCTGCCATGACGTTCCCCTTCCCAGGAATATAATGAATCTTATCGGTGTAGTCCCCAAGGAACTCCAACCACCTACGTTGACGCATGTTCAGGTCTTTTGATCTAACATATACTTCAGACTCTTGTGATCTGAATATATATCGACCTTTGCCCCTTACAGATAATACCTCCAAAGCTTGAGAGCGAATAACACGGCCGCCAACTAAAATCATGGACCGGGTAGTTCCTCTCATGCACCTTTAACTGACGTGAACCATAGGAAATCACTGACCCATGCAGAAGCAGGACACAGCCTAAACCACTCCTAGAGGAATCAGTATAAACCTCAAAGCCTTCAGAACCACAAGGCTAACGTAAGACAGGTGTCCTGGTCAAACCACACTTTAGTTCTTCAAAAGCTTGTGTGCACTTAGGCAACCAAACAAACTTCTGATCCCTTCTTGTTAGAGTAGTGAGGTGCAATGCTATCCGCGAGAAGTTCTCCACGAAGCGACTGTAATAGCCGGCAAGCCCCAGAAAACTCCGGACTTTTGCCACCGTAGACAACACAGGACACTCCCGCAGAGCAACTATCTTTGTTGGATCTACCGCAATACCCTCTCAACTAACTATATGACCAAGGAATGCTATCGAGAACAAACAAAATTCACATTTGGAGAACTTGGCATAAAGCTGGTTCCTCCTCAATATCTCCAACACCATATGCAGATGCTTGAAATGATCATCTTCGCACTGCGAGTACACTAGTATATCATCGATAAAGAATATCACGAACTATTCCAAGTATTCTCTGATCGTTCTGTTCATCAAATCCATAAACACGGATGGCGCATTTGTTAGCCCAAACGTTATGATGGTGAACTCATAATTCCCATAATGTGTGTTGAAAGCCGTCTTGGGAATGTCACTTTCCCTTATCCGCAGTTGATAGTTTCTGGATTTCATATCCAACTTCGAGTACACAGTTGACCCGACCAGCTGGTCGAACAGATCAACAATCCTTGGGATTGGTTACTTATTCTTCTCCATTAGCTTATTCAACTCATGGTAATCAATACATAGTCGTAAGCTTCTGTCCTTCTTCTTCACAAAGAGGACCGGAGCGCTCGAAGACGACGAACTTGGACGCACATAACCATGATCCAACAACACTTGAAGTTGTACTTTCAGTTCCACCATCTCCTTAGGCGCTAACTGATATGGAGAGCATGACACAGGTTTGGCACCTAGCACAAACTCAATGGTAAAGTCAATCTCCAACTAAGGTGGAGCTCTAGGGAGATCTTCAGGGAATACATCAGGAAACTCAGATACAACTGGGATGTTGTCCAGACCAGGCTTGGGCTTCGAAGCCTCCACTAATGCGAGAAACAGCTCTGCACCACTACGAACTGCATTGACCACCTGAAGAGCAGACATCAAAGTCTTGCTCGACCCCTTCATGCCTGAGAATGTGGTCTCATGATCTGTATGTAGTCCCAATCTGACCACCTTACGGTTGCAATCAATCTGCGCATGCTGCTCCGATAGCCAGTCCATACCAAAGATCACGTCGAACTCCACTATCGACAGTAGCGATGCTTGCAAGTCAAACTCTTGACTCCCAATCTATATCTTCATGCAATAAACTTTATCAAAGCGCATAGAACACCCGTTAGGCAGCAGCACATCCAATTTGTCCATTGCCATCAAAGAAGGTACTCCGATGCGCTATACAAATTCTTCAGACAAAAAGGAATGTGAAGCTCCCGTGTATAATAGTGCTCTCGCCGGACAATCAAAAATCAAAACGAAGCCTAGCACAAGCAGTCATAAGCTAACATGCATGAGGCAACAAGTATATGAAGCTAAACTACTATTAATTAAACCATACATGACACCACGTCAGCCTGCTTTATGGCCTCCTGAAGGCCAAGGTTGTAAACTCTAGGCTGTGCTGGAGCATAGTGTGATGTGGTTGTCTCCACCGCCTTTCCCTTCCACTCGTAAGTTTCTCTAGGCCTCTTCTCGGACTTTAGTCGTCCGCTCCTATAATCTCGGGCAAAATGTCCCGACTTTCCATAGTTATAACAAGAGTCCTGAGCTCGGCCTGTAGTTGCCCCACACACACCCGAAGAAGGTGCTGGACCCGAGGTCCTAGCATTCTTGTTCCACTTACGGAACCCATACTTTGAGTTCGGCACTTTGAACTCCGACTTCTTTGCACTCGAGTCCTTCTTCCCTTGGACTCTCTTCAGATCATTTTCCAATGATCGGGCCGTATTTACCAGGGTTAAGAAGCCTTGCATCATAGGCCCGGAAAGTAGTAGCCTAAGGTCATCACGTAGACCCTTGTAGAATCGGTTGGTCTTACTGTCCTCATCGGCAAACGTAGCACCAGCATAACGACCCAGTCACGTAAACTCGTGGAGATTCTCATCCACGCTACTGTCTCCCTGTGTTAGTCTCTAGAACTGATTCTCCATATTGATTCTCTGTGCTGAGGGAAGCTATCTTGCCAAGAATAACCTCGAAAATTCCTCCATCGAGACATTAGTGAGTTGTCTTCCAACCAAGTGGTGCAGCTCCAACTCTTCCCACCACAACCTCGCTTCTCCATATAACAGGAAGGTGGCTATGGTGGTCTTCTGCCATTCCTCCATTTCAGTGACCGTCAAAACTCTTTTCACCCGAGAGAGCCAATCCTCGGCCTGGGATGGGGTTCTAGTCCCCAAAACACCAGAGTATTAAAGCTCATTACATGCTTGATCTGCTTCTCTATTGCTCTTCTTGGTACTAAAGGCTCTACCACCACTTGTTACACCATTCTAGGTTCTGCTGCTCGAAGTGGTACCTGCACCCCTGCAGGGGCAGGATGCTGCACTTGCTTTCCTATCCGGGCATTTAAAATCGCAAACACCGCCTCAGCCACAAGTCTTACTGTTTCCGCCGAAGGAGGGGTTGCAGGCACGTCATTGGGTGCACAACTTTCCTCAGAAGGCGGGCATTCTGGTAGCCCAGCGCCACTCCTGGTCACTTATAGTCGTACAACAACCATTAAGTGACCAAACAGGATTACAAAAAGCAATCATAGGAACACGCATGTTCCTCAAACATGTGTATTTTCATTCCTAAGTGGACATTCATGAGTTCTTTTCATGTTATAACGATGACGCACATGACTGTGCTCATCACCCCTTAAAAAGATTTCGATCACGAATTCACCTAAAAAAGACCAACACCGTAGTCTGATACCAAATTGTAACACCCCCATCCATCACATGGGATATAACAGAAGGTCCGGCCGGGGCCCCACGCCATATTCCATGGACAGTCAGCGGAGTTACATATTAATACCAAAATACTATGACACAATAACAAAACCTAATACAGAGAATTCTAGCGGAAGCTTTTAAATAAGTTAGAAGAACTCATAAACATAACATGAATATCCACTACAGCCAAAGCCGGAATGAAATAACATACACAAAAGTCTTGGCCTTATGGACTTATAACATTCAGCTTGAATTAAAGTGTTTTACATACATCGGCTCGCAGGTCGGATATACATAATAGTATTAAAAGGAAAAGACACTTCGCCTTGGCCTTTAAGGGCCAGTACACCAACAAGGGCTTCAGCCCGCTATTTCTCACTAGGCTCACCTGTTCCTGCATAAGAACAATCCACCGTACGGTGGAAAAACAAAGCAATTTTCAGCTAAAGTTGACCAAATTATAATGACCACACCCCTTACTCGGGGCGGCGGAGCTCCTTCCCTGCAATTGTATTAGCAAAATCCAACATATAAATGAAAGTGCAATTTAAGCACACTTCACCACAGGCGTAGGCACGAACGGCCACACATACCGTGCTCTCACGACACATTCTTAGAGATTCCGGTCCAATCCGAGTCTTCAATACTGCCCCCAGGACGACAACGATCATGAGCATTTGAGTTTTTCTAGCCGAAGCCTAAGACTTCTCCTTTTATGCCCCCGTTAAGTGCCACGTACTTTAGGTCTCTTGAACCGAACCACATAGAGCGGGTACAGATTCACTCAACCCATTGCTCACATCACCATGTCAATTTAAGCCATCGGCACAGGTCAAGCTTCCCCGAGGCCCATCGTATCGTTCATACAATAGTACATAACCCGGTTATGCACAAGGTTGGCTCTCAAGACACCAAGATGGGCTCCTAGAGCACACATCCCCATACACTTGCCCACAGGTCTCCAAGCCTTACAACAGCACTTTCATAAAGCTACCACCAGCGACAACACTACCACCGCGCGGTACCTGGTAGAAATGCGTTCCTGCCAAGTTTTTCAGGTGCTCCTTGGGGTTAGTCCCCAAAGTTCCCCGATGCAATCTACCGTGTAGAAACCCTAAAAACATACAGCACGGAGTCTTCTCCGGCAATTCATGAATAATGAAAACATCACCAATCCAGACCAACCCATCCGGATGGGCTTCACACACCATGCCTTTATCTGTACATCGATTCCAAACTGTATATGCAAAACTATGGGGATAATGCATATTTACCCAAAGGAATACCTCATGCTCACCGCACACTCGTGGGAGAGTGTTTCCTATGCAAAAGAAAGAGGACTTCACATGTCCAAGTACATAATCGTTGCCCTTTTCGATTTCTTCGGTGCTATGGCCAAGATCTAGATGGATGGATGTGACCGCAATGACCTTGTCTCCATAAATCCAGACTCGGCTTGTGAATCAGAGCTTCAGAACTCCAATGGTGGTGGGATCTCTTCCTTATTCCCCCCTCTTCACTCTATTTTCTCTCTAGTACTTAGAAAGAGATAGTCAAGGAAGAAATGAGTTGGGAAAAACTAACTCCCGGCTATATACCCGCAAAGGGACGCACCAGGCGTCGGATCTCCAAATAAAATCAATGGACGGTCCTGATTTCTCCAAGAAGTTAGTTTAAGAGAGCTACTGCCGCGTGGTAGGAAGTTAGCGCCACGCAGTAACCCAATCATTCGGCTTCTCGAGGATGCCTCCACTTAGAAACCCAATTGGGCGGTGACACGTGGACACGCCATAAATGCTATGTTATCGCCACACGAAAGAAAACTATCGCCGCGCGATAGTTTACACGTTTGGAAGGAAACGAAAAAGCTACGCTACTGCCTGCGGTAAGGTTAATGTGGCGCGGTAACAACCCAAGAGCTCTATCAAATAAATTGTCAGGCTGCCGCCCCACGCTACCTCTATCGCTGAGAGCTAGTGCTTATCGAGAACGTCGAGCTCTGAGTGCCTCGGCCCAATCGTCGAGCGGACTACCGCCACAAGGTATGCATCGCCCGACGCAAGCATGTGCTGAGACGCTGAGAGCATAGGTAGCATTGAGAGTGTAGAGAACACCGACCTACCGCAAGCGGTAGCTCTACCGCCGCGCAGTACCATACAAAAAGAATTTCCTGAACATGGGGCATTACACAACTGATCAAACAAATCATCTATCTGTAGCAAGGGATACTTGTTCTTGATGGTTACCTTATTCAACTCCCTATAATCAATGCACAATTTTTATGGAACCATCCTTCATTTTCACAAATAAGACGGGAGCACCCCATGGATAAGAACTTGGCCTAATAAAACCACATTGTAGCAATTCATCTAACTGGGTATGCAACTACTTCATCCGGGGCCATACGATACGGTGCCTTAGCAATAGGTCGAGTACCCAGCACAAGATCAATGATGAATTCCACACCTCTCTCAGGCAGAAGACCTGTAAGATTAACTAGAGAACATCGGGGAACTCTTGCACCACATGAATATCCTCGATATATGACAAACTACAAATAGTTTCAAAAATAGAAACCAGGTAAGCAAAATAACCGAAATCTAAGATTTTCCGAGCACATACCACATAAATAATCGAAGAATCCTGGTATGGAAAGTCATACACACTCATGGGGTATCCGTTGTCCATCTGGAAGTCCAAATGTTTTACCTTGCATTGGATAATAGCGCCATATTTGGACAACTTGTCCATGCCCAAAATAACATCAAAGTCCCCCCCCCCCCCGGTTTAGCACGTTCAGATCGACAAAAGCTAGGAAGTCACCTAAAAGGATAGGACAACTCTGGATTTCCTGGTCTGACACCACCAAGTTGCTAGAGTGAAATTTAACACGAATTGGATTGCCATTTTGATCAAGAGTTAGACCATGACGTTCTACAAAAGTCCTAGCCATGAATGAGTAGGTAGCACCATAATCAAATATAACGCACGCCCAACAATTCCTTACCTTAAATTCCATTATAAAATCATATATGTAACTAGCCGAAACAACATCGAAACCATAACTGAAAGCTAATAACTAGCTTAGAATATGAACTGAGATCACTTGGGTGGAATTATGCCCTTCTTCCAAGGTTACCACATTCAACTTGCCATTCCCTCATCCAAAATTTGCGGCGGCGGCAGCAAGGCTTGAAGCGGAACTAGCTACAGCTGTGGCTGAGACCGCAAGCACCTAGACTTTAAATGGCCTTTCTGCCTACACTTGAAGCAGACCTTATCCTTTATCCAACAATAGACAACATCATGCCACTTCTTCTTACACAAAACATAAACCAGGTCTCCTTTGTGTATGCTCTGAATGGCAAGCACTTACTGCTGCTTCTGAGCTCCGAACCTCTTATAACATTTTACGAAGAGATGGCCTGGCAGGCCATAGAAACTACAGACTTCTTTGCTTCCTTTCTTCGAAACATGGTCAGATGCACGAGAGCTTCCACTATCAATAGACTTTCTCTTCTCCTTCCTCGCTCGTAGCCCATGATTTTTTTTGTTATCTATCACTTCAACCTTTAGGGCAGCTTCTACTACTTCAACATAACTCTCTGATCTATACGGGCTAACCAACTACTGGATGTCAGTACGAATTCCTCCCAGAAATCGCTTCACCCTACCTGCCTCAGAGGCTACCAAGTCTAAAGCAAGCCTACTCAACTTGTTGAATTCTATCTCATATTTACTAACCGTGAGCCGTCTTTGTTTCAGGTGTAGAAAATTATTCATTAGACAGTCTTGCTCGATAGATTGTAGGAACTTCTTGAGCAATGTCTCCTTTAAAGATACTCACGAACATCCCTCTATGATGCATTCTTTCTCTCGAATCCACGAGATCTTAGCCCGACCCTTCAGCTCTTAAGAGGCGACCATTACCTTCTGGTCCGCGGAGATCCCCGAATACGAAAACATCTCTTTGATTACAATGAACCAATCATCTAAATCCATGAAATTGGCTCTCCCGTCATAGGTAGGAGGTCCTAACCACTATAAGTGCAAAATGAAATTAATCTCCGGTGGTAAGAAAACCAGAGGCACTAGAGGAGCAGTAGGAATAGGTACAGTCTGGCCCACTGCATGGTCCTGCACCCTAGGTTGCTGAGCTAATGCGGCAGTCAACAACGCCTGAATCTGTGATAGCATTGCAATCATTTACCTTGATAGAGCCTCATTGCCCATTGCAGCCCTTCAATCACGGCCTCACTTTGTGCACCCAACGGCTCACCCAGGACTGGGAGTCGACCTCGTCGCAATATACTTTGGAGGAATTTCTAGTAATAAAAACGAAAAACTCATCAAAGCCTAGCTCAAAAATGAAACTACTCAAATTAGTTCAGACAAAGAATGTATAGATACTGGCTCTTTCTGCTAACTTGCTCTGACATTTTCAGAAGTAATGTTATGCTTTAGCTTTAGGATGATACACCATCATCCTACTGACTCATGTGCATGTAATATGAATGCATGAATTCTTATTCATTTCTTTTAAAACCATGTGAGTGTGTATGTAATCATGTAGATCTTAACTTGGCATGTGTGCTAATGCTATGTTATGTCATGCATGTTGTGCTATGAATTCTAATAAAGGTCTTATTGCATGTCATGAGTGGTGTACACAAGAAATATTATGCATCCCATAAACCATATTATCGCATGTAACAAAAAGCAAAATCTAATGCGAATTCATATGATAATGTTTAGTCGCCCATTTTAACTTAACAAGTCATATGTTGATATGTCTATGAGTATCCATATACCAACACATATTATGCATCCCATATAACATAATATGCATCGTATACTTCTTGTCATGCTTATGAGTGTAGTGGTCATGTTTCTGCCAAGATGTACTTATGACACATCAGTGTGTGTATGCAATGAAATAAGGCAACTCAAACTTTACCAGAGATCGTCATTCAACCAACTTGTCAAACAAACCACCCTCTAATACTGACTATCACACCCCGCATCTTCTCCACATTGAAAAATTCATCAGAGTAAGAGAAAATACGTGTTGTGATGTCATGTCATGCAGGGGACAACTGCAGACGCTCAAGAAAGAATCTACTCCTAATACTTTTCATGAAGTTCACAAATTATTATGATAAAAATATAGTTTGAGTTTAAGTTTGATTGTTGTGTCCCTCGGCTCAGTGGATCAATTAGTCCACGGGTAAAAATATACATATATGCAGCAGAAAATACTTTGTTTAGTTCATTTATTACCCTATATGAGCATGAAGAAACAATTGAACAATTCATGATATGCACACCTCTAGATTTAATATAAGTACTAAAAGAGCTTTTACGTTCGCTAAAGTAGGGTGGCATTTGATTTAAAGAGAAGCTATGAGTATGAGATAAGAATATTGATCTTTTAATACTTTGAAAATAACTAACATGTAACCTAGCATAAAACCATCCCAGAGAGCAAGTAGGTAAAACAAACTAGCAAGGAAATAGCATAGCAGCTAGCAAGTAGTCTAACACCTACAATAATTCACTATATGCGTCAACAACCTGACACGAACCCACAGAAAAAATGTATGCCTGAAACAAAGTAAAAACTACAAAACTACCACACCGAGGTAAGGGAAAAACCACTGCTACTGTCGAATGCTTGAGGCCACCAACTCTAGCTACCCAGACTGCTACTACTCTGAGCCTGAGTCATTCAAAAGAAAAAAATGCCTCAGCAAGAATGTACAAGCGGCAACAAAGAGTAAAATCAAATAGTTAGACATGTTACCAACCCAAACATACTAGTAATCAAACCACAACATCTAAATCATAAAACAGTAAGAAATGAAGAATTCAAAGAAGTTTAAAATATGATAAGCTGCACCAAGTGTGATATAGAGCTTTACTTAGTTAATATCTGCAAGAGCGTGCATATGAACATATGTATATATAAGAGAAGACTGATCTATTTTAAAGCATGAATCATTAACACCGGTAAAAGAAACACGACACTGAGGCGGTGGCCACTTGTCCAACACAAACCATCGGGCCAAACATCTCAAAAACTCACTGTGGAAGTGGCCATCTAACCAACACAAACCAACAGTCCATAAGAAGAATAGAAAACCCACCAGGTGTAATGATTCAGAAACCGACATTGACGTGGAGGTCCCTTATCCATTGCCAACCAAAGGCCACAAATAATCATACAAATGTACTAATAAACAAAATAAATTCAAGGCTTACCATTAGATTTCCACCACGACGCAAAGTGAAGAAAACCAAAAATTCCTAAGGTATACTCAACGAATTGCAAGTTCACCCGACGAAAAAGTTCTAAGTCCGCACAGATTTATCGACAATACTTGATGAATTACTCTTGACCTCAAATCAAAACTTGACGATATACCCTTGACCTCAAGTCGAAACTTGACGAATTACCCTTGACTTAAAATCGAAACTCGACGAATTGACTTGACGGTTCAAAAACACTCGACAAATTCAACTTTGATGAATAGGGTTGACCAGACAAATCTACTCAACGAATTCAACGAAACTGAATGATACTCGACGAATAAGCATGAAACTCAATGAACTCAAGGGACATACTCGATGAAATCCAAGGATGACCCGACGAATTCGAGGTTACTTAGTGAACACAAGGTTACTCAACGATGACTTAAAGACACTCAATGAATTAAAGTCACGCGGCGAATTGAAGTTAGTCTCGATGAACATTCTCGACAAATTCAAGGACACTAGACGAATTTGTCTTGACGGATTCAAAGACACTTGATGAATTACAATTGGCGAATTGGTGGACACTCGATGGATTCAACACGACGGTTTTCCACAAGTTCTACTTTAACCTAGGCAGAATTTCATCAAGAAACAAAAAATTTACAAGAATCAACAAGGTTTCCTAAGAACTAATTATAAGGAAGAAGGATAAAACATAAGGGAAGAAGAACGAAACACCACTTGCCTCAGATCTTCAGAAAATCGGCCTCTGAGGCTCTCCGCTTCAAGAATCGGCTGCAAGAACTCCTCATCTACGATCTCTGAAACTTTTCAGGGCACGAACAAGGGTTAAGCTACTACCTCAAACCCCAAAAATCCACTAAATCCAGAATACTTACCGCACACTTGAAGAGCTCGGCGAAAGCTCTCCAGATCTATGCTCCGTCCATGTTTTCGCCCACTGGAGCTCCCGATAAGGCGTCCGGAAGTTTCATGGAGGAAGGTCTCCGCCCTCTTATTTCCGCTCTTAGGACCGATGTTTGGGGAAGAAGGATGAATAAGGTCTTCTTTTTATAAGTAATAATATATACAAATACTATTATATTATTAATATAATAACCAGAAAACTCAAAGGATGAGAGTAACCAAATCGTCTCGATTTTTGATGGAATTTGCATTAAAGCTAAATGTCAGTGCTACGAAATCAACGACAGAGTCAAAATAAGGATCAAACAAACCAAACTAGGGTTAAAATTTCTCGAAATTAAAACAATAATAATCCTTATAAATTCACCGAGACTCCAATTATGCCCAGATCGCAATGAAACAACACATGCATGCTGAAAATTAATCACTTTAATTTTCTCAAGTAAAAAACTCTAATTCCGATGCGTCTAAAAACTGGCTGACTTGCTCCAACGAGCAAAATCAAGCACTAAAATCAATGCACCATTAACTGAGTGTCAACGTAATGCCCTTACGTCACTATTACGCCACTGAAGAGATCAAAATAATAACTGAAAAATTCAGAGGCGTTACATCGGCTTCTTCATCTGTTGCTTTTGGGGGAAAATCTGGGCGAGGAGGCCAAATTCATTATTATAATTGTGGCAAGTCTGGACACATAGCCCGTGATTATTGGAGTGGCAAGACGGAGAAAAAGACAGGAGCATCATGCAAGGCAATATGGTTACAGGTATGATTTAGACTTTAGCTTTGTTTCTTTCCATACCTTATGCACTATGCATTGCTTGTACTGTCTTGTATTAGGCTTTGTCTTAATCTTGAACTGTCCGGCGAGAGCACTGTTTGATTCAGGAGCTTCACACTCCTTTCTGTACGAGGACTTCATCTTGCGTACTAAAGTACCTTCTTCTATGGCAAAGGATAGACTGGATGTATTGCTGCATAACGGATGTTCGATGCGTGCCGATAGAGTTTGTTTCATAAAGGTGCTGATAGGAAGTCAAGATTTTGTCTTGGAAGCGTCACTACTTCTGATAGTAGCATATGATGTGATCTTTTGCATGGATTGGCTCCCGGAACAACGAGCGTGCATCGATTGCAGTCTCAAGATGGTCAAACTGGGCCTGAATACGAGGTCATGAAACTACCATCTCTAGCATGAAGGGATAGAGCAAGACTCTTATGTCTTCTCTCCAAGTAGTTAAAGAAGTTTGTAAAGGTGCAGAGTTATTCTTCGCAATAGTGGAGGCTCCAAGGCCTAAGCCTTGTTTGAAAGTATTCTCGTGGTATTGGATTTTGCTGACATTTTCACTGAAGATCTCCATGGATCCCCAGATTAGAGAGAGATCGATTTCACCATTGAGCTAGTGCTAGGTGCTAAGACTGTTTCATGCTCTCCGTACCGTCTAGCACCAAGGGAAATGTCAAAATTGAAAGTGCAGCTTCAAGAACTTCCAGATCAAGGTTACGTGCGTCTGAGTTCATTCTCTTAGAGCGCATCGGTTCTTTTCATGAAGAAAATGGATGGAAGTATGTGGCTGTATATACATTAATGATTGTGTACTTGAAGTTGAGCATCCGAATAGGCATTCGATTCCGAGAATTGATGATCTATTTGACCAGCTCGTTGGATCGATTGTGTACTTGAAGTTGAATCTGAAATCTGGGTGTTATCAGCTAAGAATCAGGGAAAGTAACATTCCTAAGACGACATTCAGTTCACGTTATGAGCATTATGATTTCACTGTCATGTCGAATGGGCTGACAAATGCTCCATCAATTTTTATGGACTTGATGAATCGGACATTCATAGCGTACTCAGACCAGTTCGTGATAGTCTTTATTGACGATATCTTGGTGTACTCTCAGTATCAGAAAGAACATTTGTTAACCACTCAGTTCGCAACACCTACAAGATGCCAAGGCCCTATTTCATTATCCGCGAACTCAGTTTGGCAATCCACATAGCCCGATGACTCGACATTGTTCTAAGGTCCCTGGCCTATCACAGGCGGATACGGTTCGGCAGTCCGCCCAGTTTGGCAGAGCAGCAACAATCAGACACCCCAAGGTTGATCCCCCAGCGACGGACTCAGTGCTCCGTTCGTACGGTTCGCCATGCCTTTAGATCTATGAATTGATTCCACTTCGGCGGGCGCATTGTACAGTCCGCCCAGGTCGCCGTCCTCCACCAGGATCGCGCCTAGCAGCAGCAGATGGAAGCTCCAGCCCGCGAGCCCAGTCCCCCACTTTTGCGCGGACTGGCATGTTCTTTCCTTTTTCTTCCCGTCACCGCTGCCCAGTTCTCCTGTACCCCGGGCAGTCGGTTATTTTGGCCCTGCCCATTTGGGCAGGCCCCCATCCTATAAATAGGGTGGAGGTGGTGCACCGAAGACACGCTGACTCGTGCCCAGGAGCCTACTTGTTAAAAGCTGCGGACTTGAATTTCGTGCTTTGCGGACTCCAGCTTGCTCAGCTCTTGCCTCTTCCTCTTTTCCTTCACTTGTAATCAAACCCTTCTTCAGTCAAAGAAAAGCCCATCGCCAAAGAGGCATTCAGGCCGCGACGGGCGAAGTCTATTGTTGTCGTGGCTCACAGCCCTGCTGTTCTTCTTACTCTCGTCTGCTTAGTAGATTACTACTCGCAGTCTCTTTTCCCCTGTGCTCGAACTGTTAGCTGGTGGTGCTCAACCCCCTTTGCATTTTCGTGCATGCAGACTGATCAGACCGCCGAGCTCGCTACTCAGGCCGCTCCAGCTCTTCTGAGGATTCACTTTGGGATGCAATCGAGCAAGCTCGCTTCGAGGCCGAGCAATCCCGCATGCAGACTGATCAGCGTATTGACACGAAAAGCCAAGCCCTGCTTGCGTTAACCCAGCGGCTTGCTCCCCAAGCCGCAGCAGAACCTGCGAACTCGCCAGTCCTCCAGACCCGAGCTCGCCGAACTTCGCTTCGGTAATCGCCAGTCACTCCTCGAGATCCTGTCCAGTTTGCCGCCCCTCCGCACCCTCAGGAGGAGTAGTTTGCCTCATTCATGAATTTTTTCAGAGAAGCAGCCCGGGGCAATCCTGCCCGCCACCTCCATTTTGCTGATCGCCAGTCCGCCGAGCCCGCGGACTCCCCAGCTTCAGTCCGCCCTTTTTACCCTGCTGAGTTCGAGACTCCATCTCCCTTCGTTGATCGAATCTGATGGGAGTTGGCTCCAAACAACTTCAGGGAACCTCGCCTTCCATTCTACTTAGGGGAGACTGATCCAGTCGCCCACCTCCAAGAGTTCGAAGGGGCAGTTGCACTGAGATGCCTCTCCGACGCCATCAAGTGCAAACTTTTGGTTACCACTCTCGAAGGACAGGCGAGAGAGTGGTTCTATGAGCTGCCTTCGGGCACAATCTCTTCCTTCGCTGAGCTTCGCATCGAATTGTTGCTGAGGTTTGCTACCTCAAGAAAGAGAAAAGATGGACCGGTCGCTCTCTTCGAAATCAAGCAAAGGGACAACGAATCAGCTACACAATTCGTTGATCACTTCCAAAAGGAGATTCAAGGGGTAAGGAACGTGAACCCCGACTACTATAAGGTTGCCTTGATTCATGGCCTCCGGGAAGGCCCATTGAAATTTAAAGCAACAACAAAGGCACCAGAAACATACCAGGAGTTGATCGCCATGGTTAACCGCTTCATTGAAGGCGAGAACGCCAACCCCACGTATGTTTCATCCCTGACAGCTAAGGCTGAAGGAAGGGATGCATCCGACTCTTCTTCTCACAACAAGCCCCCTCGCCCAGATTTCCAGCCTCCTTCTCAAAGTGGCCGGAATTTCCGACACAAGAAACCCTTTCTCGGCCATCAAAAGTTTCAAGATCAGAGACTGCCATTGGCCGCCAATCCCGCTATACCGCTACAAGCGCTTCCCATCCCCCAGCAAGCAGCCCTGCCTGCTCCGAGCCGGTGTGATACTAACTCCGTGGAGGAGATTGCAGGTCTGGATCTTGACGAAGTCATCCAGATCTTGCAGAAGAAATCAGAAGAGAAGAAACAAGGGCCTCAGAGAGAGTGGAGGCCAAGAAACAATGTGCATTTCTGCCAGTTCCACAAGGAGAAGGGTCACTTGATCGAAGATTTCAAAGCCCTTCGTCTGCTAATAGAGAAACTTCTTGCCGAGGGCAAGATTAATTTAAGCAAGAAAGACTCTTCTTCAAAGTCGTCCACCTCCAAAGGCAAGTAAATAGCTGAAACTTATCAAGAATGTGTGGAGGTAGAGGACGAAGGCCGTCTGGGGACAATCAACGTTTCGGTTGAATGCTTTGATGCAGATGATGAAGGAGTCTTGGGGCGACTCTTCTTTATTCACGGTGGGGCAGGAGCCGAGTCTACTCGGAAGTCCTCAATCTCAAGGGTCACTTGAGCAGAGGTGGCCTCTTCCTCTTCCACTGCTCCACCGAGCGAGGTCATCACTTTGGCCAAGCTGATCTGCCCCCAAACAGCAAATCCATTCGATGATGCAGTTGTGATTAAGGCTGTTATTGGGGATTTCACGGTTGACTGGATTCTTATTGATACTGGAAGCTCAGTCAACCTGCTGTTTAAATCAACCTTTGAGGCCCTGAAGACTGGAAAGCCTCTGCTTTCCACCGAAGGGCCACTCTACGGCATCTCTGGGGAGAGAAAAGAAGTTGAAGGAAGCGTCACCCTACCAATAAAGCTTGGAGGGGCAACCAAGCAAGTTCAGTTCATGTGGTTGACGCTCCCAGTAGCCATCACGCCATCCTCGGCAGACCTTTGTTGAACAAGTATCAAGCGGTGGTCTCGACTTACCACCTCGCGATCAAGTTTTTTGCTGATGGACGGATGTGCCGGGTCAGGAGTGACCCAAGGAGAGCAAGGGAGTGCTATGTTCGCACTATTAACATGGTTTATGCCAGTCCTTCCATTGCTCCAGCAGCAGCCGCAGAAGCCTCTCCATGTTCAGAAACTGCTGCTGAAGGAGGAGCTCACCTGGAACCTGCCCAGGTGAGGCAAGGAGTCCCCATTGCTGAGGGGGAGGAAAGAAAGCTCTCCATCAACTCGGAGTTGCCTGAAGATCAGAAGGCCGAGCTGATCTCCTGCTTGTTGAAGAACCTGGATGTCTTCGCCTGGTCAACATAGGACATGCCAGGCGTGGATCCGGATGTTGCTTGTCAGCACCTTAATATCGATCCCAACTTCAAGCCTGTGCAGCAGAAGAAAAGAGACGTAGCAACGAAGCTTGCTGAACCAATAAGAGAGGAGGTCGCGAAGCTCCTCAAGGCAAATTTCATTAGTGAAATTCAATACCCAACCTGGATATCCAATATTGTAATGGTTAAAAAACCAGGAGGGAAGTGGCGCATGTGTGTAGACTTTACAAAACTTAATAAAGCATGCCCCAAAGATTATTACCCCTTGCCTCAGATAGATTCTGCGGTAGGGTACTCCTTTTTGAGTTTTTTAGATGTATTTTCTGGTTATCACCAAATAAGAATGCATAAACCTGACGTTCCTCATACGTCATTCATTACCAATGATGGTTGCTAGTATTACCTTGTGATGCCCTTTGGGCTTAAAATGCTGGTGCAACCTACCAACGCATGATGGACCGTGTATTTAAGCAACAAAAAGGAAGAAACCTAGAAGTATATGTAGACGACCTCTTGATTAAGAGTAAGTCTTTTTCGCTGCACTTGCAAGATCTAGCAGAGACGTTCACTACTCTGCGTAGATATAAAATGAAGCTCAACCCGTTGAAGTGCACCTTTGGGGCGATTAAGGGGAAGTTCCTTGGTCATCTACTTACTCTAGAGGGACTTGCCCCCAATCTAGACAAAGTAAAAGCTATTCTTGATCCCCCCATTCACCTAAGGAAGTTCAACAGTTAGGGGGGATGTTAGCAGGTCTTGCGAGGTTCCTCTCTCGGGTTGGAGACAAGAGTGCTCCTTTCTTTAATACTCTGTTCTTCTTGGAGAGGAGAGCAGGAAACAGTTCCCGATTTGTTATGTTAGCCATATTCTGAAAAGTGCAGAGACACGATATCCGATTCTGGAAAAGTTAGCCTTGGCACTAGTCATGTCAGCTTGCAGACACCGTCCGTATATCCAAGCACACTCAATTCGAGTTATTACTGATCAACCTTTGAAAATATGTTGGAGAAGCCGGAGCATTCTGGCAGATTAGCCAAATGGGCAATAGAATTGAGTGAATTTGAAATTTCTTATGTGCCCAAGACAGCCATCAATGCTGAAGTTCTAGCAGACTTCTTGATTGATACAGCAGAGTCCAGTTCTGATCAAGTAGAAAGGTCACCTTTGGCTTAGACATCTATGTTGATGGTGCCTCAGGCAAAAATTCTTCTAGAGCAGGAGTGGTTCTGATCAACCCAAACGCCATCAAACTGGAGCAGGCCATCAAGTTCTATTTTCCAGTGACCAATAACTAAGCCGAGTATGAAGCTTTGCTAGCAAGCTTCAGACTTACAAGAGAACTCGAAATTGATCATGTTCATATCAAGACTGATTCTCTGGTGATGGCGTCACAAGTCCTTGGTAACTTTGAGACAAGGGAGCCGATCTTGAAAAAATATCTTGCTCTTGTGAAAATAGAAGTCGACAAATTCAAAAACTTTACCATTGAGCACATCCCCAGAACAGAAAATGAGGAGGCAGATGTTCTTGGCAAGTATGGACTGCCATCAGGAGGAACAACTTCCGAACTCTTCTGCCCGACAGTGGAGGAAGGAGAGTTGATGCAGGTTGATCAACGTCCCTCCTGGATGGACCCATTCATTCTTTATCTGTCAAAATGGGACTTTCATCATTCAATAAAAGATCAGAAAAGGTTCAGAATAAAAGCAGCTCACTATTACTTAGTGGCAGGAATCCTCTACAGAAAAACATTCCTCTCTGCCATGGCCAGATGTGTTTCAGAAGAAGAAGCTCCCATTATTTTGCAAGAAGTTCACTCAGATGAGTGTGGAAGTCACTCAGGAGCAAGAACTTTAGAAAGACGGATCCTGCGGCAGGGATATTTCTGGCCCACCATGAAGAGAGACTCTGAGGCTTATGCCAGAAAGTGTGTTCAATGCCAGAAGTTTGCTCCACTTCAACACCAGGCTTCTCAGTCACTCAGATAAATTGCAACTCCTTGGCCCTTTGCAGTTTGGGGGATGGATCTCATTCGTCCTTTTCCCATGGCAAGCGGACAATGGCGTTTCATCATAGTGATGATTGACTACTTCAGCAAGTGGATTGAAGCAAATGCATTGGCAAAAACAACAACTCAGTTCATCCGGAATTTCATTTGGGGAGAGATTGTCTGCCGACATAGAGTACCAATGGCTATAATCACCGACAACGGGCCATAGTTTAACAACGCAAAGATGATTGATTTTTGTAAGCAGATTGGAACAGAACTGTGGTTTGCATCAGTCCATCATCCCAGGAGCAATAGCCAAGTTGAAGCAGCCAACAAGCAGGTCCTTAACTTACTTAAGAAGAAAGTGCAGAATCTCAAAGGCAGCTGGGCTGATTAACTTCCATTGATCCTCTGGTCCCTAAGAACGACACCTTCATCCGCAACTGGCGAAACCCCGTTTAAACTTTCTCATGGCTCAGAAGCCCTCATTCCTGTTGAGTTTGAAGTTCCATCACCCAGAGTTCTGCTTGCAAGGCAAGGTTTTGAGGACTGCTTGAGCTGAACAATGAAGAGATGAAATCCAACATGGAACATATTGAGGAAATTAGAGACAGAGCAACAATAAGGCAGGAAGAAGTCAAGAGAAGGATGACCCGATACTTTGATCAGAACATAAGGATCAAACACTTTCAAGTGGGAGATCTGTTTCTTAAAAAAGTTGACGTTGCTGCAAGAGCTAGCTCAGTTGGAAAACCTAATCCAAAATGGGTCGGCCCCTTCATTGTCAAAGAAGCATTAAAGAACGGAGCTTACCGCTTGCAAACATACGAGGGGGAGAATATGCCACATACATGGAGCGAAGATGATCTCAAGCGGTTCTATTCCTGAACCTTCTCTTTTCCATTCTACGTAGCCTCTTCAAGAATCATTATGAGTAAAAGCTGCTTGCTAACGCTTCTTCAAGTGTTTTATCTATTCAAACATAACAGTTAGCACGCTGAGCAAAGGAAGACACCAAAACGGTTCCATCTTTGAACTCTCTTTTCTTTCTTATGCTAACTTTGCAAAAGCCTCTCATTAATCAAAGGATTCATGCTAACACTTTTCCTAATGTTGTCTCTTCCTCTCCCGAACATCAATAACGGTTGCCTGATACCAGGAGACATCGCCGAGTCCAGCAAACCTCCCCTAGAGCCGTTTTCATTAGCATAACACCACAAAGACCACGTGTTGCGGGGAGATTTCGCACCATGTAGTGGGAGCTTGCAGGCTCTGGTGCGGTAGGATACTGAAATTCGGATCCCGGCTAGTACCTGACCCCGCCTCTATATTATGGAGGGACGGGGTGGGAGTTAAGCTCTACCATGCCACTTTAAGGATATCGTTACAACTTCGATGATCGCATGTGGAAAGCTATGCCGCTCCGGCCACACCTGCCCACGGGCCATCTTAGTTTGTAACCCTCGAACACTCCATGGTACCCTCAAGCAGTGCTTGCAGGAGACCCACAGCTTGGTTGATCTTGGAGGAAAGTTATGTCGCTCCGGCCGCAACTGCCAAAAAGATCAACTAAGACTGTACTCCAGGCAAGTGGGCAGAGGACCGTTCTGTTAGGTCTGCAAAGGCTTGTGGCCTAGTGAGAAAAGCTATGCTGCTCCGACCGCACCTGCCCACTTGGTCACAAGTCTGCATCTTACTCTTCACAGGGATATTTAGTGCGGACTGCATTACTGTTATCCGATCAGTCCGCCAGGTTTCCTTGGTTTGATCGTATAGCTTGTGGCCCGGTGAGAAAAGCTATGCCTCTCCGGCCGCACCTGCCCGCTTGGTCGCAAGCTATAGATCATTTAATCTATTTAGTGCGGACTGTATTTCTGTTATCCGCTCAGTCCGCCAATTTTCCTTGGGTTGATCGTATAACTTGTGGCCCAGTGAGAAAAGCTATGCCGCTCCGGCCGCACATGCCCTCTTGGTCGCAAGCTATAGATCATTTCTATTAGAATATGTGCGAACTGTATAATCATAGCAGCCCAGTCCGCAGGATTGGTTCCCGGTTGGTCTTTTCAGCTCGTGGTTTGGCAATAAATATAAGGCCACCATGATTATATTATAATTAGCTTAAAAGATTGACAAAGTGAATCACAGACTGTTATTGGAACTCGTCAGAGTCCGCCTGATCTTTTCGACAACCAATTAAACTTCTCATTCTTATTAAGCGGACAGTGGCCGGATTAGTAAATGAAATTTCCTAATTAGCAAGTCAAAAACTTATACAGTATGGATGATCTTTGCATCACGCGGACTGCTACATGGAGATCGAACTTAACCACGTTATTGCGAAAAATAGAGAACATTGCAGGAGACACACTGATACCGGAATATCCTTTTCTATTTGATCAAAAATAAAGTTACATCTTTCGTATATTTGGCGGACTACAAGCTTGAGTCTGCTCTATTTACAAAAGAAAACAAAAATACATTAGTCAGCTTCGGCGATCTTCTGTTTCTTCTTGGCAGGGAGTGTTGGGCTTACGCTTTCGAGATCAATCTCCGGAGAATAACCCCCCGAGCCTCTTCCACTGCTGTCATCTGAACCAGTACTTGTCGCGGACTCGTTACCCGAGCTCTTGCCAACAGAGGAAGATGCAGAGGTGTCGGACTCGGCGGACTGTTCTCCGCCTTGCTGGCTTGAGCCAGTGTCATCAGCTATTATCTTGGATTCCCCACCTTCTTCTTCGCGTTCTCGTTTTTCTTCGCCTTCTTCTTCTTCTTCTTCGGCTTCTTCTTCTCCTTCTTCTTCTTCTTCCTCCTCAACAATGACGTTTTTCCCTTGGCAGCCCGCTCCATTGCCACAACCTGCTCTTTCAACTCAGGGAAGAGCTGCAAGAAAGGAACACCGTCCACTCCTTCCTTTGCGATGCCGCCGTAGACAAATCGCTCGATAGAAATTTCAACGGTTTCCTTCACAAAGGGGAGCATGACGGCCTGGAATTTGTCATTTTCCAAGTCGTAGGCGACCTGCGCAAAACAAATGAACAAAACATCAGTTCGCGGCGGACTTCAAATTGAGACTGCTGCAAATACAACTCACCCCCAGCTCTTCCTTCTGTCGAGCGACTTTCTTCCCTAACCGCTCATTTCTTTCCTTGAGCACCCTTTTTTCTTCTTGAAGTTGCTCGTTCTGTCTGAGCAGGTCTCTGGCCAGGGAACAAACAAAGTGGTTCGTCACCACACTGTTCGCACTTGCCTGGGAGGCCAGCAGAGGGAGATCGGCAGCGGCAACCTTCTTCAGGTCGCTCAAGTTGCGCTTCCCATAGAGCGAGGAGATCGCGACATGAGCATGGCGAGTTATTCTCGAACGTTTCCATGATGGAAGCGCTATCGACAAGCAGACATGCGTGTTCTTATTGTGTCAGTGGATCATCGGGTTCCCCGTCAGATCCTTCTGGTGGTTGCCGAAGCCCAGAAGAGGAGTAGTCCGTCGCGGGATCCCCCTCTTCTTTCCTCTTCCTTGCGATCTCTTATTTCCTTTCCCTTTGAGGAGGCGTGAATCCGCTGGGCATCTGTGGCAGGTTGGCGGGCACAGCCAAGGTCGCTGCAAGAGCAGAACATGGGTTTACACATAGTTCGCTGTGGATACAAACCATAAGTCCGCAAAATCTTACTTTCTTAGCGCGGAACGTCCGCCAAGCTCACCAACAGCGGGATGTAGTACTCGATGTCGAGACTGGCATCAGCAAGAAATCTGACAATGGCGGACTCCATCTCATTCAGCTGGACACTCTTGAAAGCAGAGTCTGCGCGCTCTTGAGGATAAGTATGCGCGAACCCAAGGTCGCCTTCGAAGATCAAAAACCTTGAGGTCCAGTTATGGATCTTGTTAGGAAGACCCACAATCTTCATTCCTCTGCAGTAGAAGTAGATCACTCCCTTATAAGGGCGGCCTCCGGACGATGTTATTGAGCGGACTGAGAACATTTTGCGGAAGATATTCATTGAGAAGGCGATCTTCTCAGACCGCAGGTAAGAAATAAAGCTGCAAATGGAGGCAAGGGTGTTGGGCGCGAGCTGGCCCAGCACCATCCCGTAGTGTTCAAATATTTCAGCGATCTCCCATAATAATGGAAATTTGAATCCGCTATCAAAGTGGTCAATAGGTATGGAGATCTGAGTCGCAGTTGAAAAATTTAATCTTTCCTCATGGGCGGACAAGCAAGTTAGAGTTCGCCATTTTTCTTTCGACAAAGGCTTCAAGGTCGGCCTCTATTAGAGTGCATTTTCTGTGGTCGGCAGCATGGAAAGCAACCACAGCGTCAGTCCTGGCGGACACAAACTCGGCAGGCCGCAGGGTCTTCAGCTACACCAGTTTCCCTGCATAGAAGAAGCAACGGGGCTATATTTATAGTAGTGGGGCCTGACAGCTTTTTTGGCCAGGCCGCACAGCTCGCTTATTCAGTCTGCATAATCTGCCATAATCCAATTCATGCAGCAAAAGTTAAAAACAACGCGGACACAAACTTAAATTCACACGGCTGCTTCCAGTCGAGTACCTGCCAAGCAAAGTTCAAAGCACAAAATAAGGCGGACACAGTTTCAGTCCGCCCAGTACGCGACACTTCTCACCTACAGACAAGTTAAATTCTAAGAAGCGGACACAGCATTAGTCCGCACAGTTCGTCACATATCACAACACAAGCACAAATTAGCAATAGAATGTGCGGATATCTTATTTAGTCTGCATAAAGCGAAACACAGTTCATCACAAGCCACAGCATTGAGCATTGTTTAATACACAAATAATTGTACATCAAACAAATCGAATAAGTTCGTGGTTTTGCGGACTCAGCGGTCTTTATTTTCAGTCCGCGTTGTGTAACAACCCCATCCGTTCATATGGTATATTCTAGAAGGTCCGGCTGGGGCCCCACAGGATATACCACAAAACAGTCGGTGAAGGTACAGGATGATATCAGAGTAGCGCGTCGCACCTATCACAAGCATTCTAGCGGAAGCCTAAACTACTTGAACTCCTCATGAATGTCCAAATATAAAACTCCACATTATATATATATAGGAATGTCTTACAACATGTCAAAAGAGTTGGCCTTATGGCCTTACATGGCTTTCACACAGTGGCCTAAAACAGATTGGCGCGCAGGCCGGCCACAATAAAAGAAAACACTCAAAAGAACACACTTAGCCTTCGAGGGCTAATAGCAGCAGCAGCAACACCAGCAGGAGCATCAACCTCTATGCGTCCCGCTCGGCTCTCCAGCACCTATGCAAGGACAATCCACCCACCGGTGGCAAACAAAAGCAACGGTCAGCGTTCAGCTGACCAAATTATAACGACCCTACCCCTTCTCTCGGGGCAGCGGTATTTTCCCTGCAGGCATATCATATCACACGTATGGCAAGCTATATCATCAAAAGGTGCTTTCACGCACACAAGCCATCACAACCGTTCGCCACCCGGCCCAACGGTCCGTGCACTCAGGGCACATTCTTGGTGTTCTGGCAACCTCTTGCCCACCACCGTATCAGGGTTATCACCCAACGGTAAATCTCTTGAGCATTTACTCCATGGCGTGCAGCCGGAGTTAGTCCTCGGACACCGGGATGGCCCGTAGCCCCCCGTTGTGTCATGGCGCGCAGGCCGAAGACTCTTGCTATGCGCTCCAACAGACCGCACGTTTTGGTCTCACGTCAGACGGACATAGCGCAGGTCGGATCCTCCACCCCCCGTTGCTCAAATCGCCTTGCCTTCTCCGAGTACAGCGTACTCATGGCTCTATCAAAGGCGCGGGTCGGTCTCACCAATCCTGTTCCTGGCATTCAAGCCTGGGTATTTCACTATACCCATTTTCTCACAGCAACAGCGGGTCTTTCCTGGGCGCACCAGAACTTCCTGTGACTCTCTCCACAGGTGGACACCGCACAAGCACAAATGTCAGGGGTCTTTCCGGGGCACACCAGTACTTCCTGTGACTCGCTTCACAGGTGGACACCCTATGACATCAAGCATCACAAAAAGGGCCTTTCCTGGTCCCACCAGTACTACCTGTGCCTCATTCACAGGTTGGACCCAAAACCATCACATGGCTATTTTCCTGGGCTACCACCCCAGTACTTTCTGCTACTCCTTTTCGCAGGTATAACCCGTAGACTCCTACACTATACGTTTATCACGGAGTCTTCTCCGGTTCGTATGCAACATCACCAATCCAGACCAACCTGTCCAGATGGGCTTCACACAGCATGCCTATTTCGTACTCCATTTCCGGATCTATATGCAACACAAAGGGGATTTCAAGCATCCACTCAAAGATTCCCAAAATCAGCCACCTCTTGGTGGGGGAAATCACAAGATATGCCAAAAAGGAAGCCTTCACATGGCTAGGAAGAAAAGTCGTTACCCTTGACGATCGCTTCGGTGCCATGGACTCCAAGCTAGCTTGCAAGACTCGCAAGAGCGTTTCCTCCGCAACGCTGGCTTCGGATCTCTCGTCGGTAAACCGCAGCACCACCAGCAGCAGCCCCCTTTCTTCTTCCTCCTCCTTTTTCTCTCTCTTTCTCTCTCTTGAAGAAAGATGAAGGCCAAAGCAAAGTGAGAAATCATTCTCTGATTTCGGCCCTTAAGGAAAAAGAAGAAGAAGCTTCAGCCCTTGGATCCAGACTGAAGGAATGGACGGCCATGATTCTGCCAAAAACAAAGATTTTGACCCGACACGGCCTCGAACACGGCCGTGTGCCAGGCCGTGTGCCTCAAGCGGTGGTCAACCGACTTATCCAAACCAGTGACACGCCCACGGGACACGCTCGTGTCATGGGCCGTGTCACCAACACGCCTTCAGACACGCCCGTGTCTGTGGCCGTGTACCTGGGAAAAAAATCCCAAATCATCCCGAGACTTCACACGGCCTGTGACACGCCCGTGTCCCAGGCCGTGTGCCCAGACACGGCACAAAGACACGCCCTGTCGAAATCCTTCGGCGGGCTGAGTTCGTCGCCTGATTTGACACGCCCTGTGACACGCCCGTGTCACAGGCCGTGTTCAACACTCGACACGCACTTCTCGACACTCGACGATCGTCGAGAAAAACTCGTCGAGAATGCGACACGGCCTTGGACACGCCCGTGTCCTGGGCCGTGTGCCTCCTCTCGACGGATCGTCGAGAACAAAAATCGTCGAGACAAAGCCCAATCGTTGACACAACCTCGACACGCCCTGCGACACGCCCGTGTCGCAGGCCATGTCACTGGACACGCCCTGGGACACGCCCGTGTCCCAGGCCATGTCACCCAAAAATTCCTGATTCTGCACTTTGGGCTGTTACAATCCTCCCCTCCTACAAGAAATTTCGTCCTCGAAATTTAGAGACAGGAAAGTAATAGAAACCAGCAAGAAAAATGTTACAACATCTAACATTTTATGTTACAACATTCTCGATATAAGTTACAGAAACAACTCAGGGAACTCTTCTCGCATGGTCTGCTCGCGTTCCCATGTCAGCTCTTCACGGCCGCAGTTGTCCCACCGGACTTTCACCATACCGACCGTCTTGTTCCGCAACTGTTTCTTGGCTCGATCTTCGATCCGAATGGGTCTAACTCTCGTTGTTAGCCCATACCCCACCGGTACCCGATCATCCGCGATCACTTGAGCTGGCTCTTTCACGGCTTTCCGGAGCACCGAGATGTGAAAGACATCATGTAACCCACCCAAGTCCGCCGATAGAGCTAACCGATAAGCCGCTTCGCCAATTCGCTCAACCACTTCAAAAGGACCCAAATATCTTGGACTCAACTTTTTCAATCGTCGAATCCTGGAGACACCTTTGAATGGCTTGATCTTCAAGTAGACCCAATTGCCAACCGCAAATTCAACGTTCCGGTGCTTGGCGTTGTAGTACTTCGCTTGTCGATCTTGAGCAATCAGCAATCTCTCTCGAATGGTCCGAATGGTTGAGTTTGCTTCATCCACCTCATTTGGTTTAACAACCCGGGCTTCACCCGCTTCTACCCAAGCCAAGGGAGTACGACACTTCCTTCCATATAGGGCTTCATATGGTGCCATCCCAATGCTTGCTTGGTAGCTGTTATTATATGCAAACTCGACCATATAGAGATGATCTTCCCATCTCTTTCCGAAGTCAAGGGCGCACATTCGGAGCATGTCCTCCATTGTTCTGTTGGTACGTTCAGTTTGGCCATCCGTTTGGGGATGAAAGGTCGTACTGAAAGTCAGTTTCGTGCCCAACAGTCGGTGAATTAACCTCCAATCATTTGACGTGAATCGCCCATCTCGATCACTTACGATGCTCCGAGGAACACCGTGAAGTCGCACAATCTGATCAACATATAACTTTGCCAAACTTTCAACCGAATCATCCCTCCTGTTCGGGAGAGAATGTGCTACTTTTGTTAGCCGGTCAACTATCACCCAAATGGAATCATTTCCTCGCTGCGATCTTGGCAATCCATGCACAAAATCCATGGAAATATCATCAAATTTCCACACTGGGATCGGCAGTGACTTCAAAGAACCGCCCGGCTTTTGGCATTCCGCCTTCACCATCGCACATGTTTGACATTTGGCTATATACAGGGCAACATCTTTCTTGAGCCCTGGCCACCAGAAAAGCTTCTTCATATCGTTGAACATCTTTGTGCTCCCGGAGTGAATGGAATACTTGGTATAATGTGCTTCATACATCAGTTCTTCCCTCAGTTTCCCCACATTCGGGACGCACAAACGGCCCTCTTTGCGCAAAAGACCATCAATCCAGGTGAATTTGCCCTCTGGCCCTTCATTCACATATCGTAAGAGATCTTCATCCAACTCTGTTGCCCGTCGAACTCGGTCCGCAAGGTCACATTGCACCTCGGTCCAGTTCAAACATGCAGTGGCAGTGGAACTCTTGTCAACACAATAGATCTCTAATGCTTCCAACTCCTGGATAAGACGTTCATCATGCCTTTGCAACCAATTTGCTCTAGCCGGAACTCGCCGACTCAAGGCATCCGCGACAACATTCCCCTTCCCGGGTGTATAGTGAATCTCGAAAGTGTAGTCCCCAAGGAACTCCAACCACCTTCGTTGTCGCATGTTCAACTCTTTCTGCTCCAACAGATACTTTAGGCTCTTATGATCGGTATAGATCTCCACCTTCACGCCATAAAGGTAGTGTCGCCACAGCTTAAGGGCAAAAATCACCGCCGCTAGTTCCAAATCATGGACGGGGTAATTTCGCTCGTGCACCTTCAATTGGCGTGAGCCATAAGCAATCACCTTTCCGCTCTGCAGAAGAACGCAGCCTAAGCCGCTTCCTGAGGCATCGCTATAAATTACAAATCCATCGGTTCCACATGGCGAAGACAACACCGGCGCCGTAGTCAACCGAACCTTCAGCTCTTCAAAAGCTCGTGCACACTCTGGCGTCCAAACGAACTTCTGATCCTTTCGCGTCAGTGTGGTTAGCGGCAAAGCGATCCGCGAGAAGTTTTCCACAAATCTTCTATAGTAGCCCGCAAGTCCAAGGAAACTCCTGACCTCGGCCACGGAAGACAATATTGGCCATTCTTGTATGGCTTTTATCTTCGCTGGATCCACTGCAATGCCCGCTCCACTCACCACATGGCCCAAAAATGCCACTGACGATAGCCAAAACTCGCACTTCGAGAACTTGGCATATAGCTGATTTTGCCTCAACGTGTTCAGCACCAACCGCAAATGAATCTCATGCTCAGTTGTAGACTTCGAGTACACCAGGATGTCATCAATGAACACGATCACAAACAGATCCAGGTACTAACGGAAAATACGGTGCATCAGATCCATAAACACCGAGGGCGCATTACACAGTCCAAATGGCATGACTGTGAACTCATAGTGCCCATAACGTGTTCCAAATGCGGTTTTGGGAATGTCACCTTCCCGAATTCGTAACTGGTAATAACCAGACTTCAGGTCCAACTTCAAATAGACGGTAGATCCCACCAGCTGATCGAATAACTCATCAATCCGAGGTATAAGATACTTATTTTTCTCGGTCAGCTTATTCAATTCACGGTAATCGATACACAACCGTAACCCACCATCTTTCTTCTTTACAAAAAGCACAGGCGCACTCCAAGGTGACATACTTGGGCGGATATAACCTTGCTCTAGCATTTCTTGTAGTTGAACCTTCAACTCAGCCATCTCTTTAGGCGCAACGCGATATGGCGAGCGGGCCACGGGTTTCGCACCTGGCACCAACTCAATTGTGAAGTCAATCTCCCGCTGGGGTGGTAGCCCAGGGAGATCCGTGGGAAACACATCCGTAAATTTTGCCACAATCGGAACCTCACACAAAGTGGCCTTAGGCTCAACAGCCTGAATTAGTGCAAAGTAACACTCCGCACCCTTTCGAACAGCTTTGACTACCTGGAGTGCAGACATCAACGTCCCGCCTACTCCTCGCATACCCGCGAACTTGGTCTCCTGTTCGGTATTCTGGCCCAACGTGATTTCTTTGGACTGGCAATCAATCATAGCATGCTGCTCCGCAAGCCAATCCATCCCACAAATCACATCGAATTCCGATATTGGCAAAACAAATGCGGTTAAACAAAAATCCCGACTTCCAAACTGAACTGCCACATCGCAAGCTTGATCCGCAAGCATCCAACATCCATTCGGCAACACCACTCTGACGCTATCTGTCTTTGCACGACTGGGTATCCCAAGCCGCGTAACAAATTCACGAGACAGAAAAGAATGCGATGCACCTGTATCAAACAGTGCTCGCGCCAGCGTGTCCCGAATCATTACAAAACCTATGACAAACATGTCACACACACAAACCACAAACATAGGCGTACTAAGCACAGCATACAAACAATCGCATATGCAAAACTAAACTCATACCTGTGACCACGTCACTCTGCTTGATGGCCTCTTGCAGGCCAAGATTGTAGACTCGGGGTTGCGCCTGCGAGGCAGAGGAATCCACCACCGCCTTTCCTTTTTCCGCATAAGATGCTCCCGCCTTCTTTTCACTCTTCGGCGGCATCCGACAATCTCGCGCAATATGCCCCATCCTACCACAATTGAAGCAGGTACGAGTCTCGGGCTTGGAGGTTGCCCCTGATGTTGTTCCCGATGCAACTGATGAAGGCGCTTGTCCACTAGGCTTGGACTTCTTGCCCCATCTCTTCTTATAAAATGGTTTTCCTGATCGGGGCGCCTTCCACTCCGGTTGCGTCATCACCAACGCTCTCTTCCCTTGCACCCTTTTCATGTCCTTTTCCAACGCGGTCGCGGTGTCAACCAACGCTTGGAAACCTTGGTTCACAGAACTGGACACAAAGAACCTCAGCTCGTCCCTCAGCCCTTCATAGAACTGATTCGTCTTCCTCTGCTCATCAGCAAAAATCGAACCCGCATACCGCCCCAAGCGCGTAATTTCATGCAGGTACGCGTCAACACTGCCATCACCTTGAGTCAACCGTTGGAATTCATTTTCCATGGATATCCGTTGCGCCACAGGAAGGTGCTTCGCTAGGAAGAGCCGAGAGAATTCTTCCATCGACACTTGGGTTAACGGACGACCCGCCAAATGATGCAACTCCATCTCATCCCACCATAAACGCGCTTCTCCTTCAAGCAAGAAGGTGGCTAAGGTAACTTTCTGATGCTCCGCCGTTCCTATCGCCGTCATCACTCGCTTGACGCGCGATAACCAATCCTCAGCCTGCGTCGGGGTTCCCGCTCCCGAGAATGTAGGCGGATGGAAACTCATAAACCGCGTTAGCTGCTTCTCAGCCGCTCGAGGAACTACATCCATAACAGGTTCAGGCCTTGCCATCACCTGTTCTGGCCTTACAGCCGCTTGTTCCTGCCTGAGTGGCTGACCTTGGATCATGGTAAATAAGGCCTCCGCAACTAAACAGACATGTTCCGCAGACGGTGGAGGTGTAGGCACCGCGGCTAGTGCCGTACTTTCATCAGAACGCTGGGGCTCAGACGGCCCAGCTCCACTCCGTGTCACCTAAAGGTGGACAAGACACACACATTAGCGGTCGTACCCAAGCAAACAACACAAAATAGGAACACGCAGGTTCCTCAAACATACAAAATGCATTCCTATCATGGACATTCAGGAGTTCAATCGTAGACTTTGGTGTGCACAAACACGTGCTCGCCACCCCACAAAAGAAGTCGGCCACGACTTCGAGAGGGAAAGACCAAGACAACCGATACCAAAAATGTAACAACCTCATCCGTTCATATGCTATATTCTAGAAGGTCCGGCCGGGGCACCACAGGATATACCACAAAACAGTCGGTGAAGGTACAGGATGATATCAGAGTAGCGCGTCGCACCTATCACAAGCATTCTAGCGGAAGCCTAAACTACTTGAACTCCTCATGAATGTCCAAATATAAAAATCCACATTATATATATATAGGAATGTCTTACAACATGTCAAAAGAGTTGGCCTTATGGCCTTACAAGGCTTTCACACAGTGGCCTAAAACAGATTGGCGCACAGGCCGGCCACAATAAAAGAAAACACTCAAAATAACACACTTAGCCTTCGAGGGCTAATAGCAGCAGCAGCAACACCAGCAGGAGCATCAACCTCTATGCGTCCTGCTCGGCTCTCCAGCACCTGTGCAAGGACAATCCACCCACCGGTGGCAAACAAAAGCAACGGTCAGCGTTCAGCTGACCAAATTATAACGACCCTACCCCTTCTCTCGGGGCAGCGGTATTTTTCCCTGCAGGCATATCATATCACACGTATGGCAAGCTATATCATCAAAAGGTGCTTTCACGCACACAAGCCATCACAACCGTTCGCCACCCGGCCCAACGGTCCGTGCACTCAGGGCACATTCTTGGTGTTCTAGCAATCTCTTGCCCACCACCGTATCAGGGTTATCACCCAACGGTAAATCTCTTGAGCATTTACTCCATGGCGTGCAGCCGGAGTTAGTCCTCAGACACCGGGATGGCCCGTAGCCCCCCGTTGTGTCATGGCGCGCAGGCCGAAGACTCTTGCTATGCGCTCCAACAGACCGCACGTTTTGGTCTCACGTCAGACGGACATAGCGCAGGTCGGATCCTCCACCCCCCGTTGCTCAAATCGCCTTGCCTTCTCCGAGTACAGCGTACTCATGGCTCTATCAAAGGCGCGGGTCGGTATCACCAATCCTGTTCCTGGCATTCAAGCCTGGGTATTTCACTATACCCATTTTCTCACAGCAACAGCGGGTCTTTCCTGGGCGCACCAGTACTTCCTGTGACTCTCTCCACAGGTGGACACCGCACAAGCACAAATGTCAGGGGTCTTTCCTGGGCACACCAGTACTTCCTGTGACTCGCTTCACAGGTGGACACCCTATGACATCAAGCATCACAAAAAGGGCCTTTCCTGGTCCCACCAGTACTACCTGTGCCTCATTCACAGGTTGGACCCAAAACCATCACATGGCTATTTTCCTGGGCTACCACCCCAGTACTTCCTGCTACTCCTTTTCGCAGGTATAACCCGTAGACTCCTACACTATACGTTTATCACGGAGTCTTCTCCGGTTCGTATGCAACATCACCAATCCAGACCAACCTGTCCAGATGGGCTTCACACAGCATGCCTATTCCGTACTCCATTTCCGGATCTATATGCAACACAAAGGGGATTTCAAGCATCCACCCAAAGATTCTCAAAATCAGCCACCTCTTGGTGGGGGAAATCACAAGATATGCCAAAAAGGAAGCCTTCACATGGCTAGGAAGAAAAGTCGTTACCCTTGACGATCGCTTCGGTGCCATGGCCTCCAAGCTATCTTGCAAGACTCGCAATAGCGTTTCCTCCGCAACGCTGGCTTCGGATCTCTCGTCGGTAAACCGCAGCACCACCACCAGCAGCCCCCTTTCTTCTTCCTCCTCCTTTTTCTCTCTCTTTCTCTCTCTTGAAGAAAGATGAAGGCCAAAGCAAAGTGAGAAATCATTCTCTGATTTCGGCCCTTAAGGAAAAAGAAGAAGAAGCTTCAGCCCTTGGATCCAGACTGAAGGAATGGACGGCCACGATTCTGCCAAAAACACAGATTTTGACCCGACACGGCCTCGAACACGGCCGTGTGCCAGGCCGTGTGCCTCAAGCGATGGTCAACCGACTTATCCAAACCAGTGACACGCCCACGGGACACGCCCGTGTCATGGGCCGTGTCACCAACACGCCTTCAGACACGCCCGTGTCTGTGGCCGTGTACCTGGGAAAAAAAATCTCAAATCATCTCGAGACTTCACACGGCCTGTGACACGCCCGTGTCCCAGGCCGTGTGCCCAGACACGGCACAAAGACACGCCCTGTCGAAATCCTTCGGCGGGCTGAGTTCGTCGCCTGATTTGACACGCCCTGTGACACGCCCGTGTCAAAGGCCGTGTTCAACACTCGACACGCACTTCTCGACACTTGACGATTGTCGAGAATGCGACACGGCCTTGGACACGCCCGTGTCCTGGGCCGTGTGCCTCCTCTCGACGGATCGTCGAGAACAAAAATCGTCGAGACAAAGCCCAATCGTCGACACAACCTCGACACGCCCTGCGACACGCCCGTGTCGCAGGCCGTGTCACCGGACACGCCCTGGGACACGCCCGTATCGCAGGCCGTGTCACCGGACACGCCCTGGGACACGCCCGTGTCCCAGGCCGCGTCACCCAAAAATTCCTGATTCTGCACTTTGGGCTGTTACACGTTGACCTCTCCGTCCTATCACTACACAAGTGTGCTGCCTGGTCGCTTATTTGGAGAACCTCGCTATACAAGCAACAGATGTGGTGATGAATGGAGTTAATGGTCCGGTGCATGTGAGCAGCCTCCCGATCTACCCGACTCAGGGGAACCATCGGCTCCATTGCTGACCTCAGCTCCTCATCCGCGGCATGTTGGCCACCACCTACCGGTGTTGCGGCCTCCGGAGCAACACGATCTGGCAATCGTGATCTTTGCTCAGCAACCTCAGCAGCCCGCTTCCCTTTCTCTTCCCATGCCAACGCCAAGTGCTTACCTTTGTAGAAGCGGACATCATCAGCAAGCCTTTTCTTCTCCCTATCAGACCTCTCCAGCGCCCTTAAGATGCTGGCGATCTGATCCTTTAAGGCTTTCTCGTGCTCCGCCGATGCCTTCTCGCGCTCTTCCGCCGCCTTTAACTCCGCTCTAATTTCTTGAATTTCAGCTTGAAACTTCTTTTAACTCTTTGAGGTTATTCAGGTTGGGCTTCTCACCTCTTGCGGACTCATCATGCGAGCCCGCATCAATGCTGGTATTCGGTGTAACAACAATCTCCCCACTCTCGATAGAGCCCGGTGGTGACTTTCTAACTGCAACAAAGAAGGTCAATTTCACATTCAAATACAGTCCGCAGCGGACTCAAAGTATCAGGATAAAAGATCACTTTTGGAAAAAGCAGCAGCGAGTTGCCGACTATCGAAGATAGGCCGCCTTGACCGCTCCGGGTCAAAGGCGCTTAACCGTCTCTTCCATTCGCGATGGACTTTGACTCTTTTTTCACTAGCAGAACTTTTTGAAACAACAATGTCATCGGTCTCGGTGATGATCTTAATCGGTCTCGACTTCCGCTGCGGCGACCTGTAAAGCCACTGACGCTTAAAATATTTAAGCGTCGGTTGAAGGTTACCTGTCTGCAACAGCTCTGTGGCATTCCACAGATCCTCAGCATTTTTGTCCGCCGCGGCCTGCTTCGAGGCCGCCTCGACCGTAGCTACATAAGTGGCGATTTGTTTCTTCTGCTCCGCTATCTTCTCCTTCAGTCTTTCCCTCTCTTTTTCATCAACAACGGATAAAGAGGGGATTTCGCCGCCCTTAACCCCAAGGATTTCCACTTCAGGTTACAGTACACACACCAATGATTCGTTGATGAGATCAAGTTGATCGACATCTATGGAATCTAGTATCTCGTCCGTAGATAAACTGACCGTGGAGAGCGAATTGTCTCCCTAGACTTGGGCCTTCGGTGTAACTAAGTCGCTTTCAGGAACTTCTTTTTCGAGCGGTCTATGCTGCAAGTCCGCATCTCCAGTCCGCACGGAGATATTTTTCTCTTTCATCGCTCGCAGCTTCTTTTCAACCCGCTCAGCCACAGTCGACCCGTCCCTCTTCCTCTTCTTTCCAAAAGGGCCCCTTTTTTCAGCAGAGTCCACGACAGCCTTTCCTAAACCTTGCTGGCTCTCGTAGACCGTCTCAAGGTTGGCAGCGATCAATGTCTTTGAAGACACATCTTTCCCAACTTCTTCTCCCGCAGTCCGCCTATCTTCATCAAGGTTAATGATGGGATCCTGGGCGGTGGGGGATGATACTTCGGTTTCATTATTTCTGCAAACTGTGTCCGCCGAGTTCGCGGTTTTTTGAGTGGGGGCATGTCCGACAGATTTAATGACTTCTCACTTATTAACGGCTGTTCAGCGTGAGAAACGACAGCATCATCCTTCTCGCGCACAAATATATCAGCATGGCGGACTACTTTTTCAGCAGGCTTCCGGCTATGGGAACTCTCTCCAGTAGAGCGGACAAGCTCCCCTCTCATCGCTCTCTTCATTATTTTCTTAGTTTTCATTGGCGTTATTGTTTTCTCGCTTTTTGTAGTAAGACTAATTAAGAAAGCACCAAGCCTCGCCATGCCGGACTGCAAATTGGAAACCGCAAGTGGTGAATAGCGCCCCGTGTCGATCGGAGTTTTTAACAGTTCCAGGCCCTCCAACAATATTTATAGCGCTGACGACATTAACGAGGCTTGCGGAATTGGCAGTTAAGAAAACATTTTCGAAGTTTTCCGGAAACTTAAAAATGTGCGGGGATTATGTTAACCCCTAAGTCCACAACACCTACAAGATGCCAAGGCCCTGTTTCATTATCCGCGGACTCAGTTTGGCAATCCACATTGCCCGATGACTCGGCATTATTCTAAGGTCCCTGGCATATCACAGGCAGATACGGTTCAGCAGTCCGCCCAGCTCGGCGGAGCAGCAGCAGTTGGCCACCCCAAGGTTGATCCCCCAGCGGCGGACTTAGTGCTCCGTTCGTACGGTTCGCCATGCCTTTAGATCTCTGAATTGATTCCACTTCGGCGGGCGTAGTGTCCAATCCTCCCAGGCCTCCATCCTCCAGTAGGATCGCGCAAAGCAGCAACAGCTGTAAGCGCCAGCCCGCGAGCCCAGTCCGCCCCTTTTGCACGGACTGGCGTGTTCTTTCCTTTTGCTTCCCATCACCGCTGCCTAGTTCTCCTGTACCCCGGGCAGTCAGTTGTTTTAGCCCTGCTCGTTTGGGCAGGCCCCCATCCTAAAAATAGGGGGGAGGTGGTGCATCCAAGACACGCTGACTCGTGCCCAGGAGCCTACTTGTTAAAGGCTGCGGACTCGAATTTCGTGCTTTGCGGACTCCAGCTTGCTCATCTCTTGCCTCTTCCTCTTTTCCTTCACTTGTAATCAAACCCATCTTCAGTCAAAGAAAAGCCCGTCGCCAGAGAGGCATTCAGGCCGCGACGGGAGAAGTCTGTTGTTGCCGTAGCTCACGGCCCTGCTGTTCTTCTTGCTCTCGTCTGCTTAGTAGATTACTACTCGCAGTATCTTTTTCACCTGTGCTCGAACTGTTAGCTGGTGGTGCTCGACCCCCTTTGCATTTTCGTGCATCAACAACATGCAGATCATTTATGCTTTGTTTTGGAGACCCTGAGGAGGATTCAGATTTATGCTATGTTCTCTAAGTGTGAGTTTTGGCCATCTTCAATAGCATTCCTTGGTCATGTAGTTAATGTAGAGGGAATTGCAGTGGATCCAGTGAAGATTGGTTCGATATGGGAGTGGCCTGTATTGTCTTCTGTGGCGAAAGTCCAGAGTTTTCTAGGTTTTTCTGATTACTATAGGTACTTCGTATAGAACTTCTGGCAGACAACATTTCCCCTCACTACATTGAAGAGGAAGGATCATAATTTTATTTGGTCGCTGGCATGTGCACAAGTTTTTGAAGAAATGAAAATTCTTCTGACCACGATGCCTATTTTTGCTCGCCATGTTGTTCTGAGGGCTATGAAATCTATAGTGATGCCTCAAGGAGTGGCTTAGGTTGCATTTTACTTCAACATGGAAAGGTGATAGCGTATGCCTCTCGCTAATTGAAAGTGCACAAGAGGAATTATTCGGTCCACGAAATCTATTATTCTATCGACAGAAATCTTAGGGTTTAAAAGAAAGCTAAGCGTACTAAAGAAAGAGAACTACTTGCAATGAAAGAGAGCTACTTGCAATGAAATAAAATAGAGCATAAAAGAAATGATTACGCAAAGGGGTTGGAACGATGAGACGAAATGCACTCGATCAGGAATCACCTCGACAAGAGTTGGTTAGAAAAATACGATAAATAAACCTAAGCTTAATAGGGTAAGGGACCTTGACTGTAGAGGTTCCTTTAAATATGAACACGCTTCTCTTGAAGGTCGTGCCCAACTGAGTTTAGGAAGGTCCGACCGACTTTCGCCTAAATCCGGTCCTAAAACGCGCTTTACGCGGTGAACCCCACTATTGGATTTTACTCTAATCTGGGAGATTTGGATGTCTGCCTCTCTCGAGGGGTTTAACTCCCTTTACTCTTGAGTGCTCACTTCAAACCATCGGCCTCTCGGCTAGCCAGGAATGAAAGTAAAGATGGAGAGTATATATCGATGATATACCTCCAACCCATGATAAATCAAGAGTAATTGAAGGCTAAACCCTAAAAAGAAAAGGTAAGATTCAAAGCATCATAACCTAACCACTCGAACCTCAGATCATCATGATCGAGTACAAGGAGGATTAGTTAATCATGGTCAGGTGGAGGAGGGGGGATGAGTAGTAAAGCATAAAGACATAAAGTAGTAAAGAGAAGAAAACAAGAGAACTTCTATTAAAATTAAAGCGAGCTTACAACATGAAAATGAACTAGATTAGAAGTGCATGGAATTGAAAATCCTATTCTGGCCCTATCATTAGCAACTAAAGCAAAGTAAATCCTATTCTAGCCCAACAATTAGCAACTAAAGCATTAACAAAAGCTATTACCAAAGCTTAACTAAACTAGGATTAAGAAAATACAAAGTAAGAGAGAGAGAGAGAAAGAGGGAAAAAGCATAAAAAGGAACACTAAACAAAGGGCCAGCACCTCCCCCTCTCAGCCAAAAGTTGGTTCTGAACCCTTGGAGAAGGGCTCAATTTATATATATTTTTTCGGGATGGGTCACGGCCCCTAACACGCCCTGTTCGGGCGTGTACCTGGGGCGTGACATAGTCGGTGCCACTTTTCGGGCTGAAATTAACTGCTGGAGTGGACGGGAGCGGTCTTGAAGTACCCGCCCATATGTCACGCCCTGGTCGGGCACGTACCGGGGTCATGACACATTCGGTGCGACGGTGGAGCGGGAAAAAGAGCGCGTTGCGGCGATTCCTCAAAACTTGGGGACACGCCTCTTGCACACACCCGTGTCGGATGTGACACTAGCGTGATAGAGGGCGTGTACACTAAGTTTCCACGGAATGCAGTTTCAGACCGGTTGCTTCATTCCTCTGTGTTACATGCCCTAGGTACACACCCGGGTAGGGCGTGATCGTGGGGCATGTCACAGCAAAATTCGGCTGAATGCCATGAAAACCTGCAAAAAGCATAAAAACGCATTAGCGACAAAAATATATACAAAAGGGAATCAAAATAAGCACTTTACAAGACATGATTTTTGCTTTAAAACCCTGAAAATACCCTAATAAAATTGACTACAAATCGTACTATCAAATTCCCCCAAGCTTAAGTTTTGCTTGTCCCCAAGCAAAGATATAAAACTAGTTAATCATAAAAAGTGACTAATTCAAAAAGTTTTAATCATGCTTACACAATTACTATGCGAAATTCCAGGTAGGAGAATGTAAAACGTAAATCTAAAATAATTATTTTGGTATGATTTAACTTTTATAAACTTTACTTAACGAAAATAAATCATCCAGAATTTTGACGAAATTCTTTAAATAGATTTAAGCAAGACAACGAAAATGAAAAGAACGCATTGAGTTGTTACTAGATCCAAGCAACACATTATAATTATATCGATTAAATAACAAAAATCGAAATTTAAATCCAAAACTAAAACTGATTTACTTTTCTTCTTTTCTTAGTTATTAAATAAAATTAAAAAAGGCGTGAATCAAAATGACTTAATAGAACCGACACGTTTGGTTTAGGATTATGAATAGGAGTGAAATTCAAAGATAAACATGGAGGCTTAAAATCACACTAAACCAAAACAAAGAGTTTCAAAAATTTTCATTTTAAACAAAAAATATAAATATATATATTTTTCTTTCTTTCTTTTTCTTCTTTATTATTATATATTTTTTTATTCGTTTTTTCTTTTCTTTTTACAAAACAAAGGAAATAAATATTTTTATTTTTTTTCATTTTGAATTGGCCAAATAAAATCAAACATTTCTTTTGAGTACACTTTTTTCAACAATTTCTCCACAAAATTTCCTATCATGATTATGAAAATATTTGAATGAAACTCAAAAAAGGTTAGCGTGATTAGATAGGTTGGAATTTTGGCTTTGGTGAAAATGAAATGTTATGTGGAGTTATCAAACGAAATTGGGAAAAAGGGATCAAAAGCAGCTAACTAGTGGTAAAAGAATTTTGGTTTGCAGGAAAGCTCAAACGTAAACAAAAACGGCCTAAATCATTTTCACGCTTTTTAAATTTATTTAAAACATAGATTTGAAAAATTTCAAAAAGCAAGTCCTAGATAATAAAAGAAGATTGATGAAATTATCTTGAAAATAAAAATAATATGTGACTTGGATCGTTCATATCTAGTACGTTATTCAAAAGTTGTCCTTACAAAAATTATCTAAAAACGAAAAGGAAAATAGTGGATGATGAATTTTAGAGAAAGTAAAGAAAATAAAGAACAAAAAACCATAATAGAAATGCGTATTTTAGAGAAATATTTCACCTTAACATGCTACCGTGAATTAGAAACACAGCATGACCAACATTTTACTTGTGAAATATAATTTAAAAAAATGATTAGAAAAATTATAATTAACTACGTTGTTTATAAAGAATTTTGAGAAAAATAAAACACAAACATGGGCTACTATTGAAATACCAAAATGCATATATATATATTATATTTTCAAATAAGAAATATATGTTTTTGGATTTTTGAAGAATATTTACAAAAAGTAAATGATATTTACAAAAAAGCAAAAAGAAGGAGGAAGTCCTCCCCCAAGCATAAAATCTACATTGTCCTCAATGGAGAAGGAGGTTAGAGATCGAGAGAAAATTAAAGTACAAAAATGAAAGACAGAATGAAAAAACAGGTACTTCCCCGGTTTTATTTTGCAGCGAAAGCTGAGTGATGTTGCTCCCCCATGCTTGTGCTTTGGATCTTCATGAAAAGTCTTCTGTTGGACTTTGTCATGGAATCAGAACCGTTGGAGCAGGCGATCGCAGAAGTTTCAGCTTGTCGGAGCCGTCCGCGGCAAAAATTGTGAAATAAAGAAAACAGAAAGAGATAACTTGGGTTGCCTCCCAAGAGCGCCCTTTGTTTAAAGCGTCGTTTGAGCTCGACGCATCAAAATAATATTGTCCAAAATATTGTTTAAAAATAAAGTTCAAATAAAGTTTAAAGTTTTTAAGAAAAATAAAGTTCAGATTAATCAAATGTTAGATCAGGAAAGATGGAGTTAACAGAGTTAGGACTGACATCATCACAGAAATACAGTTTAAGACGTTGACCATTCACTTTAAAATTACCCTTATCAGGGTGGAAAATTAAAACAATACCATAAAAAAAGACTTCTAAAACAGTAAAAGGCTCAGACCAACGTGATATTAATTTGCCCGGAAATAAACGTAAACGAGAATTATAAAGAAGAACTTGGTTGCCCGGCTTAAAGATTTTTGGGTGACTAAGATGTTTATCGTGCAAACACTTCATCCGCTCTTTATAAAGTCTGTTATTTTCATATGCGTAAGAGCGCCACTCGTCGAGTTCGTTAAGTTGAAATTTTCTAAAATCGCCGACAGAGTGGGGTTCGAAGTTTAAAAATCTTAAGGCCCAAAAAGCGTGGTGTTCTAACTATACGGGTAAATGGCACGATTTTCCATAAACCAACCGATATGGCGTACATCCGAGGGCGGTTTTGTACGCTGTTCGGTAGGCCCATAGAGCATCATCTAATTTGGCTGACCAGTCTTTTATAGATGTGGAAACAGTCTTTTCTAAAATTCTTTTTATTTCTCTATTCACTACTTCGACTTGTCCGTTAGTTTGGGGGTGGTAGGCAGTGGAAAGCTTATGAGTAATGCCATATTTAGATAGGATTTTAGAAAACGGCGCGTTACAGAAATGGGAACCCCAATCACTAACGATGGCGCGCGGCATACCGAATTGAGAAAATAATTTTTTAAAAAACATAACTACGACTCGGGCGTCGTTCGTAGGAAGAGCTTGGGCTTCGGCCCATCGCGAAACATAATCAACGGCAACTAAAATATACTTATTTCCTAAGCTAGAAGGAAAAGGGCCAACAAAATCAATTCCCCAAAGGTCGAAAACTTCGCACTCTAGGAAATAATTCTGCGGCATTTCATTTTTATTAGATATATTACCTGACCGTTGGCAACTATCACGCCTACTCACAAAGGCTTGCGCGTCTTTAAACAGGCTAGGCCAGTAAAAACCCACACTTAGCACTTTATGAGCGGTGCGAGCAGCTTGATAGTGCCCACCTGTCGGTCCTTCATGCAAATGTTTAATAATGTCTAAACCTTCATCAAAAGAAACACACCTCCTGATCACTTACTCTGCACAGACTTTAAAAAGATGTGGGTCCTCCGGAAAGTAGTTCTTCAATTCAGAAAAGAATTTCTTTTTTTGCTGAGACGAGAACTCCTTTGGGAGCACCCGAGCCACTAGATAGTTGGCAATGTGTGCAAACCAAGGAGAAGTAGATGTGTTAATTGGAAAACGCTTCTCATCGGGAAAATAATCGTTAAAATATTTTTCATCTAATTTTTCTATAAAAGGATAATCTAGGCGCAAAAGGTGGTCAGCGGCCAAGTTCTCGGCTCCTCGCTTATCACGGATTTCTAAGTCAAACTCCTAGAGGAGTAAGACCCAGCGAATCAAGCGAGGCTTGGCATCCGCTTTAGAAAGAAGATATTTGAGGGACGAGTGGTCCGTAAAAACAATAATTTTCGAAAGAGTGATATAAGGTCGGAATTTGTCAAAAGCGAATACTACAGCTAAGATCTCCTTCTCGGTTGTGGTGTAATTTTACTGTGCAGATGTGAGTGTTTTACTAGCGTAATAGATGGGGTGGAAGTTTTTAGATATACGTTGACCTAATATGGCTCCCACCGCATAACTACTCGCATCACACATTATCTCAAATGGAAGATCCCACACTGGAGCTATCATGATTGGGGAATCAATTAATTTTTCTTTTATTAAATTAAAGGCAGCTAGGAAGAGGTCATCAAAGATGAATGGGGCATCTGTTTCTAAGAGATGGGTAAGGGGCTTGGTAATCTTGGAAAAGTCCTTTATGAAGCGGCGATAGAAACCCGCGTGACCTAGGAAACTTCTTATAGCCTTTATGTTCTTAGGCGGCGGCAGTTTCTCGATAACTTCTCTCTTAGCAACGTCTACTTCAATACCGCTTGCAGAAATTTTATGGCCCAAAACTAACCCTTCCCTCACCATAAAATGACATTTTTCCCAATTTAGGGCTAGGTTAGTCTCTTCGCATCATTCTAACACTTTCTCGAGGTTTTCTAAACAACTATCGAAGGAATTCCCGAACACGGAGAAATCATCCATGAAAACTTCCATAATGCTTTCCACGTACTTGTCAAAGATAGCGAGCATACATCGTTGGAATGTAGCTGGCGTATTGCACATTCCAAACGGCATTCTTCGGTAGGCGAGGGGGCCAAAGGGACAAGTAAATGTAGTTTTCTCCTGGTCCTCGAGGGAGATGGGGATTTGAAAATACCCCGAGAGGCCATCGAGAAAACAATAAAAGCTGTGTCCGGAAAGTCGTTCTAAAATCTGATCAATGAACGGCAAGGGGAAGTGATCCTTGCGGGTGGCTTCATTTAGCTTACGGTAATCTATGCACATTTGCCAACCGGTCACCGTCCGTGTCGGCATTAATTCATTATTTTCATTACTTACGACTGTTATCCCTCCCTTCTTTGGTACTACCTGGACTGGGCTAACCCACTTACTATCTGATGTAGGATAGATAATTCCTACATCTAACAATTTCATAACCTCGCCCTTAACTACTTCTTTCATGTTTGGGTTTATACGGCGCTGAGGTTGTATAGAGTTACATGAATTATGTTCCATTAAGATTTTATGAGTGCAGAAAGATGTGCCTATGCCCTTGATATCAGATATCTGCCAAGCAATAGCTCGGCGATGCTTTCGTAAAATTGAAAGAAGTTTATCATTTTATACATCCGTGAGGTAGGCCAAAACTATGACAGGCAGCTTGGAGTCCTTTTCTAAGAAAGCGTATCTAAGGTGCTCAGGTAGTTCTTTCAGTTCCAGGGTAGGGGGGTGGGTCATCATACGAGGTTTTAGAAATCCGTTCTTTTTCAAAAACTATATCCTCGTAGACTTTTTTATATGTAAAATTAAAAGGGGTGGGGCTAGCGGCCATGGAGGCTTCTTGCAGCGATTCAGTTGGGAGTGTAAAAGAGGAACAAAAATCAAAAAATTCTTTTTCAAAATCAAAAAGGCGGGTGGAGGATTCTTTACTTAGGTGTAGAAATTCAGTTGGAGGAGTAGGAGAGGAACAAAAATCATAAAAATCTTTTTCAAAATCAGAGATGTGAGAGGAGGATTCCTCACTTACGGTATCTATGAAAAAGCAGGAGTCATCATTTGCTAGGGTGTTCTTCATCGAGGGGGTGATAGAGAAAGTTAATTCGTAGTCGCCTACTCGAAGGAAGAGCTTACCATTGCTTACGTTAATGATAGCTCGGGAGGTGGCAAGGAAGGGTCGACCAAGGATTAGTGGAACCTCGGCGTCTTCTTCGATGTCCAAAATGACAAAGTCCACCGGGAAGATGAACTTGTCGACTTTGACTAGGACGTCCTCCACTATACCTAACAGGTATTTGACTGATCTGTCGGCGAGCTGGGTACTCATGCGCGTGGGGATGAGAATACCAATTCCTAACTTTTTAAACAACGAGAGGGGCATAATATTTATACTCGCACCTAGGTCGTCTAATGCGTGCTTGACAAAGAGATCACCAAAGACACACGGGATAGAGAAACTACCCGGGTCACTGATTTTCTTCGATAATCCGTTTGTCAAAACAGCCGAGCACACGACATTTAACGTGACATGCGAAAGGTTCTCTAACTTCTTCTTGTTGGTCAGGAGGTCCTTAAGGTACTTAGCGTACTTCAGCATCTGGGATATGGCTTCGTGGAAAGGTAGATTTATGTGGATTTGTTTAAACATTTCTAAAAATGGGTGTATTGATCGTCATGTCGTTGTTTATTAAGTTCAGAAGGGTATGGCGGGGACGGATTATTTTTAAAGGTGGGTGGTGGAGTGAGTTCTTTTTCTAAAACAAGGGTGATAACTTCTTCGGCTGAGGGTGGAATTTTTAAAACGAGAGCGGAGCTTTGATTTTTAAAAGCGGGAGTGGAGCTTGCCTCGGGCTCTTTACTTACTATACCAGGAACTTTCTTCCCACTCCGAAGAGTTATAGCTTTCTCTTGCTCTCTCGGGTTGGGCTCAGTATTGGAAGGAGGAGACCCTACGGGTCGCTCAGAAATTATTTTAGCGAGCTCTCCTACATGATTTTCTAAATTTTTAACGCTTCCAGTTAAGGTTCTAATCGTAGCGTCATTAGCATTCATGTATTTTGAAAACATTTCCTCCAAACTTGGAGGTTTTGGAAAACTTTGAGGAGGTGGTGGTGGTGCAGAAAAATCAATTTGTGGTGGCAGGCGCACAGCATTCGATGGATTACTCCACGAAAAATTCGGATTATTTCTAAACGCAGGATTATAACTATTCGGAAAATTAAAACCAGGAGGATGAAAATTTGAAGCAAAAAAATTATTAAAAGCAGTTCTAGGCATATTATTTACATAATCCAAATGTTCGGGGGGAGGAGTTGCAGATTCCCATACCTGAGGGGCTGAGGCAGCAGTCATCTCCGTAATTTTTTTGCTTAATATTTCAACTTACAGCACGAGCTGGGAACGTTGTCCACTTCATAGATACCTGCAGGCTTGCTCGGGCGGGACCTAGGAACATTCCACTGGTATGTGTTCATGGCAATGTCCTCAAACAGCTCAAGAGCTGCTTCTAGGGTCTTATGATTTAAAGTACTGCCAGAAGCTGCATCTATCATTTGCTTCGTGCTTTGATTTAGCCCGTTATAAAACGTCTGCACCTGCAACCATACAGGCAGAGCGTGATGTGGGCATCGTCTTAATAATTCTTTAAATCTTTCCCAAGTTTCGTAAAGGGTCTTAGAGTCTATTTTTCCAAAGGCAGAAATGTCATTTCTAAGTTTTGCAGTTTTAGAAGGCGGAAAATACTTCGCCAAAAATTTTTCAGTTAATTGCGTCCAAGTAGTTATGTTATTTTTAGGAAGGGTGTTCAGCCACTGCTTAGCCTTAGTTCTAAGAGAGAAGGGAAATAATCTTATCCTAATCAAATCATTTGTTACACCATTAATCTTAAACGTGTCACAAATCTCAAGAAAGCTTGCAATATGTGCGTTCGGATCTTCATCTTGAAGTCTGTCAAATTGCACATATTGCTGCACCATTTGAATAATGCTAGGCTTCAGTTCGAAGTTGTTATTTGCTATCGCAGGGCGAACTATACTAGATTTAGTACCCTCGAGATTCGGTCATGCATAATAAGACATAGGCCTTTGCACGGCTTCCTCCACATTGGGTTCTTCCATTCTTAAAGTGGAGAATGACTCGGAATCCTCAACCGGTATTTGGAGAGTAGGACCTTGAAATCGCGATCTTCTCCAAAGAGTAAGCTCAATTTCATGGTCCAGGTCCAAAATAACCGACGAACTCCCGCGGGTCATGCACTAAAAGAAGAGAAGAGAAGAAAGAGAAATAAAATAAACTAGAAAAAGAGAGTTACAAATATTTTTTTTTGAAATAAATTTTTTAAAAAGTTTAACTCCCGAACTTCCCAAGGGCTACCCGGTGAAGGGTTCGCAAGGTACTAGACAAGATAGCGGCGTTTAAAACCGCTTTGCCCTTTTCGAGAGATTTAAGTGGCGTAGAAAAATTGTGGAGTGGGTTTCTATTAATAGCGGTAATTAAAAAAAAAATTTAAAAAATATTTAAATAAGGAGGATGAGAAAGAGAAATGATAAAACTAATAGATTCGTGTTTTCAATTTATCAACGAGCGTTGCTCCCCGGCAACGGCGCTAAAAACTTGATGGTCCGGCCAACGCTTACCAAAAGCGAACAGCCGAACTAGCAATCCGGCTAGGCAAGTATACCTATCGAACTGTAGTAAGGGGACACAAGTGTCGTATTTAAATCCGAGAACTATTGAGTAAGCTTACACACACAAAATTTATTATTCTATCGACAGAAATCTTAGGGTTTAAAAGAAAGCTAAGCGTACTAAAGGAAGAGAACTACTTACAATGAAAGAGAGCTACTTGCAATGAAATAAAATAGAGCATAAAATAAATGATTACGCAAAGGGGTTGGAACGATGAGACGAAATGCACTCGATCAGGAATCACCTCGGCAAGAGTTGGTTAGAAAAATACGATAAATAAACCTAAGCTTAATAGGGTAAGGGACCTTGACCGTGGAGGTTCCATAAATCTGAACACGCTTCTCTCGAAGGTCGTGCCCAACTGATTTTAGGATGGTCCGACCGACTTTCGCCTAAATCGGGGGCCTAAAACTCGCTTTACACGGTGAACCCCACTATTGGAATTTACTCCAATACGGGAGATTTGGACGTCTGCCTCTCTCGAGGGGTGCGTACAACTCCCTTTACTCTTGAGTTCTCACTTCAAATCATCGGCCTCTCGGCTAGCCAGGAATGAAAGCAAAGGTGGAGAGTATATATCGATGATATACCTCAAACCCGGGATAAATCAAAAGTAATTCAAGGCTAAACCCTAAAAAGAAAAGGTAAGATTCAAAGCGTCATAACCTAACCACTCGAACCTCGGATCATCATGATCGAGTACAAGGAGGATTAGTTAATCATGGTGAGCTGGAGGGGGATGAGTAGTAAAGCATAAAGACACAAAGTAGTAAAGAGAAGAAAACAAGAGCACTTCTATTAAAATTAAAGCGAGCTTACAACATGAAAATGAACGAGATTACAAGTGCATGAAATTGAAAATCCTATTCTGGCCCTATCATTAGCAACTAAAGCAAAGTAAATCCTATTCTAGCCCTACAATTAGCAACTAAAGCATTAACAAAAGCTATTACCAAAGCTTAACTAAACTAGGATTAAGAAAAATACAAAGTAAGAGAGAGAGAAAGAGGGGAAAAAGCATAAAAAGGAACACTAAACAAAGGGGCAGCACCTCCCCCTCTCAGCCAAAAGATGATCCTGAACCCTTGGAGAAGGGCTCAATTTATAGATTTTTTTCGGCAAGGGTCACGCCACCTAACACGCCCTGGTCGGGCGTGTACCTGGGGCGTGACACAGTCGGTGCGACTTTTTAGGCTGAAATTAACTGTTGGAGTTGACGGGCACGGTTGTTGAAGTACACGCCCATATGTCACGCCCGGGTTGGGCGTGTACCGGGGGCGTGACACATTCGGTGCGACGGTGGAGTGGGAAAAAGAGCGCGTTGCGGCGATTCCTCGAAACTTGGGGACACGCCTCTTGCACACGCCCGTGTCGGATGTGACACGGGCGTGACAGAGGGCGTGTACACTAAGTTTCCGCGGAATGCAGTTTCGGACATGTTGCTTCATTCCTCTGGGTTACACGCCCTAGGTACACGCCTGGGTAGGGCGTGACCGTGGGGCGTGTCACAGTAAAATTCGGCTGAATGCCGTGAAAACCTGCAAAAAGTAGAAAAACGCATTAGCAACAAAAATATATACAAAAGGGAATCAAAATAAGCACTTTACAAGACATGATTTGTGCTTTTAAACCTTGAAAATACCCTAATAAAATTGACTGCAAACCATACTATCATCTACCACCTTGGTCGGAATCCACTCACAGGTTTTAATCAGTTGACTGCCACCAATGAGCTTTTGATCAGGTGCTCAAAAACCAACCCAAGTCTTTTGATCATGTGACTTACAACCAAAGAATAATTTTCGAAGGGAGTTAAAGAACCCTTTGTACAGTGAGGGGGTGAGAGAGTTATGGTGTCTTCTCTTTCTCAAATACAACTGAGAAGACTAGTGGATCTTTGATGTTATCAAAGCTCCCCTGAGTTATCGAGTTGTTCAGGAAGACTAGAGCTTTGCTTCAGGGTGAGTAGGTCGTCTATCTTTAGCCTTGACAAGAAGAGATTCAGGAACTTCTTGACTGATGAAGATTTGTTGTCCTGGAATGAAGAATGAGGAAGACTCTTGATTTGAATAGATGTTCTTCGTCTTCTTCAGCAGTGTCAAGGTGAGGACCAGATTCTTTTTTCTGCACAGAGAAGTGTTTGAATATTGTTGATGTATTGTTCTTTATCTCTGTGTGTTGTGTCTTGCTCTTCTGTATCACTATCTTTCAAGAAGAAGGAACAAAATCACTTTTATATTTCCAATGGAATTTCTCCTTTGAATTTTTGAATTCCTTCCAACATTGATTGCTGACGACCTACAGAATGTCTGCATTAATTGATTACCCCAACTATCCTATTGAAAAGCGACAAGTAATAATCCTGATGAATGTCATAATCAATGCTGCTTCTAACGGTAATATTCAGAGAATATTAAGCATTGTTTACTCAGGAATTACTGTAGTTATATAAGGACAGAAGGAAGGAAAAATCCAAGTCTGTATCTGCATAGAATTCATCCAGCAAAGAACAGATTTCGTCGACCTGGGTCCAGAGTTTGTCGAGCTGAGAAATCATGTTCGTCAACCAGATAATTGTTGTTCGTCGACCTGAGATCCAAAATCGTCGACCTGAGAACTGTTAACTGCAAACTGATAAACACTTGCTAATTATGTGCATTAAGATCGTCGAGCTGATAATCTAACTTTGTCAACTGGAGTTCAGAGATATGTTTCTGGACTTAGAATGTTGAAGTAGATCATCCAGAAGACGTCGAGTTGAGAACCAAGTTCGTCGAGCTCAAATCAGAGAATTTTCTCTGAGTTCATCGAGCTGATCACGACTTTCGCCGAGCTGAGTTCGACGAACGTCGAACTCACTTTCTGGAATCTTTGAAATTTCTCTAAGTCTGGAGTCTTTTATAGTTTGTTGTTGGCTGGTCCAAGCAATGTTGACTTTAAGGACATGGGCTATACTCTAGGACACAATCATGACCCTGGCTATACATGTTGGGTCAATAATCCTAGTTTAGTGAACCTAGCCCAAATCCAACTAGGGATCCAACACTCCCTTCGAGATCCTTTATAGTAGAAAGTATCATACTCCCTTGTCATGGTTGGATACAGGCGAAACAAAGTTTTTTAAGGGAAAGGAAGTCGAAGTTGCTACTTCGACTATTCGTACAATCTGGGAGCGGTTGTTGATCGTTCAGGATATGCAGACTAAGTATTATAATGCTAAGCATAGAAATGTCGAGTTTGTCGTGGACGATTCGATTTATCTGAAGATCAAACCATTCAAGGGCGTATCAAGGATTCGACGCTTGAAAAAGCTAAGTCTTAGGTACCTTAGGCCATTTGACGTTTCGAGCGAACTCGTGAAGCTGCCTATCGAGTGAAGCTTTCGACTGAACTAAGTGGTTTGCACAATATATTCCACATATCTGTATTGCAGAAGTCGGTGAAAGTTCCTATGTAAGTGGTTGCTACAGATCAAGTGTCGGTTGAGTGTGGGTTGATAATGAAGGTCAAGCCGATTCGAATAGAAGACTTGGAAGCCAAGCAACTGCAGAATAAGTCGATCAAAAAGGTCAAGGTCCGGTGGGACAATTGTGGCCATGAGGAAATATCATCGGAGCACGAGCTAACTATGAGAGCAGAGTTTCCGGTTCTATTTTCTTGAGGTATACTTTTGTAATATTGATACTGCTATGTTTTCCTACAACGAGTATTTTTGAGACAAAAATTCTTTAAGTGAGGGAGATTTGTAATACCCCAAATTTCCCGTAGCCAGGAGTTAGGTTCTGTGATCTATCGCATGACTGTAGGGTTTTTGCCGGCAATAATAATGCGAAATTGGTTCGGGAACTCTCTGTGAGGTATCGCTTGGCGGTAGGTTGATATCGCGTCGCAGTAGCATGACAAATTGATTGGCAGAACTCTCGGAGAGCTACCGCACGATAGTAGTACTAACACAAGCGGTAGTGTTGTCAATTTATTGGGTAAGGCTCCTGGTAGGCTATTTCCTGGCGGTAGTAGAGAAATTACGGTGCAGTCGTAGAAGTACAATTATGAAGCGGCCACGTGTTATTGAAAGTCTTTCATTCAAGGATAGCTAAATCACATAGAGGGGGGTGGGGGTGAATAGGTTATTGGTCTCTTTTCTGATTTCTTAAATATTTCTTCTTTAAGAACTTTGGCTTTAGGTTATTTTTTTGCTTTCAAGATGTACACAACCTGCACAAAGAAAAAACAACACAGAAAAGCACATGGTGATTTATAGTGGTTCCCCAACTGGGTACATCCACTTTCACTCCCGCCTATCCGACTATCTTGTTGTACAAGACACTTCTCCAAAACTTGCTCCAAAGATCTTACACCTTAGATCCCGCAGGACCTCACAGATCACACAGACCTACCACTTAGGCATTAAGCCAAACCACAAGACACAAAGACCTTTCACTCAGCACTAAGCCAAACTATAGGTCACAAAGTCCTTTCACTCGGCACTAAGCCAAACCACAGGTCACAAAGACCTTTCACTCGGCACTAAGACAAACCACATGTCACAAAGATGTTTCACTCGACAATAAGCCAAACCACAAGTCACAAAGACCTTTCACTCGGCACAATGCCAAACCTCAGGCAATTAAGCCCTACAGCTCAGATCCACACTTGGATTTGACAGGATGAAGGTGGGTTGGTGGATATTCTTGACACAAGAGATGTTTCTCAGTGTCAAGCTTCTTGACTGAGATAAACTAAACCCAACAACCACTATAGGATTTTATTTCCTGAGTCTACCTTCACTAAACTAAGAAGTACTTAATCATAACTACTTCCGCAGCAACAAGTATTTACTTGAGCTGAAAGTGACTTGTAGAGCAATGTTCTGCCTCTTTCTGAACTGGGCCTAAAGCTCAATCATAACTAATACTTCACAGCACCGGGGATTTTCCTACTGCTTAGTGAAGCTACTGCAGCTAATTGCTGCAACCTGAGCTGAGAAAATCTTAGCTCTAACTTTGCAGACTATGATATCTTTGCCTTTTCTTCCCTTCTTGGGATGAGGTGATTAAGCCCTGACTTTGACTTCTGAGGAATAGTCCCTAGAGTCTTCTTTTAGATCTATGCTTCTTCAAGCTTATCTTCACAGCTTTTAGATTAAGATCTTTAGAATGTTAGTATAGCTGGAACTATGAAGAACTTGCAGCAAGAGTAGGCCCTTGGTTGCTTCCTCTTTCCTTAGAGAATTACTATGGTCTTGCTTGCTAGTGCAGATGAAGATCACAATAGCTATCGTGTTGTTGATGATGTTGATATCAACCGGTAATTTGCTCTTCGTCTTGCTAACTTGAGCTTCATGTTCTTTAGCTCCACAAGAATGACGGAGAAGAAGAACTGCTTGATTGCTCTTTCCAAAAACTGCCTTCCTCAGTATGCCTTTTTTACTTTTATTGATTTTGATCCAATGGCTCTTGAGCAGTGGGCCCCACACATTTAATGGCCAGCAACAACCTTTCATTAATGCCAACTATCGTAAAGTAGGTCTGCGGCAACATTTGTCGTGTACTGTAGCCATCCCGCCACTAATTTGAAATATGTTGACTTGCTGACATCATCAGTTGTGCACTTAGCCAAAAATCAAGCAACATTAACTTAGGCGTTGAGTGAGTATTCATCACTCAATGCCAAAACACTTACATAGAATTCTGTCTATCTAGGCGTTGAGAACGTTGATTGAACAAGCCTCACTCAATGTCATTTGCCTTAGCCAAATTCTTCCTGCTTCTATGGCGTTGAGAGTGTTGAGTGTGTCTTCATCACTCAACACTTTTTGCCTTAGAAAATCTTTCTACAACTTAGGATTTGAGAGCATTGAGTGAGTACACTTCACTCAACGTATTTTGTCTTAGCAAAATCTTCCTGCTTCTCTGGCATTGAGAGCATTAAGTGAGCATGCCTCAATCAATGCTTTTGGCTTAGCCACTTTTCTGCCTCTGTAGCATCTTAGGCGTTGAGAGCGTTGAGTGAGCATTCATCACTCAACGTGAAAGTGAGTTGTTAGATCAGGAATACTCTAGAGGGGGGGGGTTTAATAGAGTATTCATGTTTTATAAAAAATTTTAATTTATTTTATATAGTGCAGGAATAAAAATTCGAAGCATAAACAACAAACCTAACAACTAACATGGCCACAACAAGAAACAAAAGAAAAGTGCAATCAAGAAAACACAAGAATTTATAGTGGTTCCCCTAAACTTGGGTACATCCACTCTTCTACAACCCTGGTAGGAATCCACTCAGATTTTTGATCAGGTGCCTGACACCAATGTACTTTTGTTCAGGTGCTCAAAAACCAACTTCAAGTCTTTTGATCAGGTGACTTGCAACCAGGATTAACTTTTGAAGGGAATTATAACCCTTTATACAGTGGGGGTGAGAGATGATATGGTCTTCTCTTTCTCAATATACAACTGAGAAGACTTGTGGATATTGATTTTAGCAAAGGATCCCCCTGAGGAATAGAATGGTTCAGTGAGATGGAGCCTTGCTGCAGGGTGATAGGCCTTCAGTAGTTCAGCCTTGATCAGCAGCTGTTCAGGAACTTCTTTGACAGATAAAGTTGTAGTTGTCCTTTGAAGTGTCCTGTAATGTTGAAGACAGAAGACTCTTGATTTTGATTTGATGTTCTTCTTCTTCAGATAGTTGATGATCTTCTGAAATATATGGCTTCTTTTCTGTATCAGAAATCTATGGAAGAAAGGTGCAGAGAGTTTCTTGATTTAGACTGATTGTGATTCTTTATCTGTGTGTCACTGTGTTCTTCTATATTCTCTATCAGGTCTCATTTTGGAAAGGAGAGGAAAATTGCTTTTATATTTCCTGTCAAAATTCTCTTTCGAAATTTGAAATTTTCTGCAATCAATGCTGACAGCCTTGAGAATAATTTGCATTGATTTATTTTCCCAACTGTCCCATGGAAAAACGGCAGGAAATAATCCTGGAGAAGACCATAATAAATGCTCCGTCTAACAGTTATATTCCAGAGAATATTTGAGCATTAATTACTCAGGAATTATTGCAGTAAGAAGGGGATAAAAGGATGGAAAATAACTAAGTCTGGATTTGTCGAACTCATAATAGAAATCGTCGAGCTGAGTTCACAGTTCGTCGAGCTGAGTTGCTGAGTTCGTCGACCAGATGACTTCTGTTCGTCGAGCTAAGTTCCAAGATCGTCGAGCAGAGAGCAGAACTATATTCTCTAGAAACTTTGCCTTTTTATGTATGGAGTTCGTCGAGCTGATAACTGGTTTCGTCGACTGAAGTCCAGCAAAATATTTCTGGACTTAGAATAATTTCAGATGCTTTTGGATGAAAGTGTTGAAGTGAAGTATCCAGAATTCGTCGACCTAAGAATTTGTTTCGTCGAGCTGAGGACCACTAACTGCTGCTGGATAACTCTAGCTATTGTGGTCAGAGTTCGTCGGGCTGAGAATCCTGAGTTCGTCGATTGGAGATGATTCTGGACTTAGAAAAATAGAGATGTTTTCTGATCTTGAAGTGTTGAAGTATAGTGTCTAAAGTTCGTCGACCTGAGTAACAAGTTCATCGAGCTCAGCTCAAAGAATTTACTCTGAGATCGTCGAGCTGAGCAACTTTCGTAGAACTGTGTTCGACGAACGTCGAACTCGTTTTACTTAGTATGAAATCTGTCTAAGTCTTGAGTCTCTGGCAGTGTTGATGGTTGGTCCTTGCAGTGTTGATTCTAAGTACTTGGCATAGACTGTAGGACACAACTATGACCCTGGTTATACATGTTGGTTCAAATGATCCTAACTTAGTGAACCTAGCCCAAATCAAACTAGGGATCCAACAATCTCCGTCTATTTGAGTGAGGTCACTAATTACATACTTAGACTCAACTGAAAATAAACAAACCAAGAAAGCATATATCTGGCAGAGATCAATAACGCATGCGACAGATATATATATATACAGATAAGCTTTGTTTAGAAATAGAAAGCAGTTTTAAAAACATAACAGAAATAAAACTGACCAGAACCAATTTCTTTTGTTTCTTTTCCTTTAGCTTTTCTTCTTTATTCTTGTCTCCTGGCTTAGTGAAGACAATCTCTCTGTTAGGATCAGAAGCTTGCACTTTAGTCATGGTCATGTCAGCAGCCCCTATAATCTTCAAAGATGTGGCTCTAGGGATAACTGCTTCTGGGTGCAACTTTATGTAGTCATCAACATTGAAAAACTTGTTTGCTTTCTCAAACCTCTTAAGCTCTTCTTTCTTGTACTTAGACATTGTGGAATACTCAGAAGGATCCTTTCCTCCAGCTTTGGCCTTGTTAATCATGGAAAGGCCTACAGTTTCTTGGAACCTGGCCATTCTAGCTATATTAGCTGGTTCAGGATCTTTAAAAGGAACAGGAGGAGAATTTGGTCTTTTAGGACTTTCAGCTTTCTGATCTGCAGGGAATGATAGCTGTTGTTGATGCTGCAGCTGTGGTTGATGCTGAGATTGATGTTGCTTTCCTGAAGAGTAATACCTATGCTGGCTGCTTCCAGAAGAAGATCTCCCTTGAGGTCTCTGATATGTTTGGAATTGGGTAGATCCTTGGGAAGTTGTGCTTGAAGCACCAGCAGCTGGAGGAGGAGGAGTAGGTGAATCTTTTATGTATTTCTGATATGGAGGAGGGGAATATCTTCTGCTTCTCTTCCTCTCTTTTTGCTCATTCTTGGATAGCCACATCCAAGCTGGAATCCCTTTATATGGAGTTATCTTCTGAAGAATATAGTAGGGAGTGTCATTGGCTGGATTTGGATTAGGAGCAGGAGGAGGAGGAGCTTTTCTCTTTTTAGATATTGTCTTCTTCTTTTTCTTAGCATCCTCATCAGAATCCTCATCATCCTCCTCATCATCATCATCACTACTATCCTGTGGATTATCATATAAAGCATCTAGCTTTTTCAGTGTTTCATCGGATATAATGGGTTTCTCAACTTGGGATGGAGCTGGAGTAGATGCTGGAGCTGGAGCTGGAAGAGAAATTTCAAGAGGGGCTGGAGTACTAACTGTGACAGTGCTTTTGGTAGCTGCCTTATTTTCTTCTTCAATGTCAGCCCTGATTAACTCATCCATATCAGGCAAGGGTGAGTCGTCCATTACAAAAGTTGGAACTGAAGGGGAAGAGATAATTGGGGAAACAACTTTAGGAAGAGGTGAAGTAGGAACCTCTTGAGAAGCAAAGTTGGCCTTAAGCTGCTTAGCCACTTTAGGGCTTATTGGAGAGGTGTATGAGATAATAGCCAAAGATGGCTTAGTATGATTAGCTGGAGAGAAGCTCAAGCATGCAATATCAAACTTTTTTAACAAATATTCTAAGTCTACTGTGGGATTAATGATGAAATCACCAGTAGTAATTATTTCTTCTGGAGCTGACCCTTCTATATCCATGTCAGTCTCAATAAAATGAATAAAATTAATAAATTCTGAATCATCTGTTGTGGCTGCCTCTGCATTTGCAGGAGCTGGAGCTGCTTAAACTGAAACTGCGGTTGCTGTTGGAGCTGCTGCAGCTTCTTCATCAAGCATCTCCCCTTGCCTGGTTTTAGTAATAATTGGAGCCAGGCCCCTAAATGAAGAGGGGCAGTAGAAAGGGCAGATATTTCGGCAGATAGGGTAGATATAGAAGTAGCAAGTGGTGTAATGCCCTCTGCTATTAGAGTTTTGAGGAGGGGTGTGATGAGAGTAATGACAGATGAGATGATGGAGGGATCCAGTGATGGAGTGGCAGATGGTGTTGAGGTGGAAACATTTGGAGGGATGGGAGATGTTGGTGAGGATGGAGGGATGACATCTTGCATGGGGATATCCTGGATGGATGCATGTTGAGGAGAGGGAGTAGCAGAAGGAGATGACAATAGATTGAATGATGGTATGGAGGAAAAATGTGGTGGAAGAGGAGATGGGGGTGGTGTTGGGGCTGGTATATCATGGGGGATTGTGGTGATTGAGGTGGAGTGGGTGAGGAAGGGAAGTCAGTAAGGTCTATTGGTGGAGAGGTGGCAGGTAATGTAGATGTAGTAGGAACATGAACAGAGGGTTGTGGTTGTTGATGTGGTTGAAGTTGTTGTTGGAGTTGTTGATGTGGTTGAAGAGAGGGAGTATGAACTGTGGAGGGTGATTGTTGTTAAGTTGCTAGAAGGGATGGAGGTGTGGGTATGATCTCTTCAGCAGCGTAGGAAGTGGCCCTAACAGCCCTTATGCTTTCAGAAGCTGGGGTGGAAGAGGTTAAAGCCTTGGATGGCTTGGATATAGTCCTCTCCCACCTGCCAAACAAGGCACAAGTGAGTCTCTTGCTGGCATTAATGAATATGGTCGGGGAGACTAGTGATTCAGCAGCCTTCTCCTTCAGGAAGATCCCTAGGATCCTTCCAAAACAGACTTCCTTCTTATTGTTCTTTTTCTTTATTAGATCAAATATGATCTGAGCTCAGTCTACTTGTTTCTTATTTACCACTGCACACATGACCAAAAATTGATGCCTGGTAATGTAGTCATGTGTAGTGTGCTTGCCTAGCAAGACTTTCCCAACAATATCTGCCAGAAATTTATATTCTGCAGATAAATGTTTCTTCAACAGTTTATGGGGATTATATCCACCATAGCCCATCAAACTTAACATTATATAATATTCCTCAGAATCTATTTCCAGTTCTTCTTCTCCATTGTTCAATCCAAAAATTTCAGTTAATACTGCGGGAGATCGGGAGATAGCATTACCCGTAATTGTTCCAATAATTGTATTTTCTTCTATCGTCAATGATGTATAGAAACATTCTCTTATCTCAGTTCCAGATAATTTTATCCATGTTGTCATCAAATTCTTCAGTTGTTTCTCTTCCAGAAGTTGCACAATGTTTAGAAATATCGGATCTGAATGATGAAATGAATCAAAGTCAACAATAAATCTGGTGTCAAACTTCATCGTAGTCAATGTTCCCGCTGGAATCGCCATGAAATCACTTGCAAGAGAGAAAAACAACGATCAAGTGCAAAGAGAATAAAAAGCGCGGGACGGAGGTCGAAGAAAACCTAGATATAAGGTTTTCTAGAATCTGAATCGACAGACTCCGTTCCATGAAAATTAAGAAATTCTTCGACCTGAGAATGACGAAATAATTGATAGTTAAATAATTTGTCGAGCTCAGCCTAAAGATTTGAAGACATTTCGTCGAGCTCCGTTCGATGAAATTTTTCTGAAGTGGATTCGTCGATCTCCGTTCGACGAAAACAACTTCACTCACAGAGAGTTTGCCGACCTCCGTTCGACGAATATCTCCCGAACTTTCCCTAGTTCATCGAGCTCCGTTTGTTGATGCACGAAAACACAAGGGGGGTCGAGCACAACCAGCTAACTTGTTCGATCACAGGGGGAATAAGGAGACTGCGAGTAGCGATCTATTAAGCGGATGAGAGCTGGAAGAAGAGCAGGGCCGTGAACCACGGCAACAACAGACTTCGCCCGTCGCGGCCTGAATGCCTCTCTTGCGACGGGCTTTCCCTTGATTGAAGAAGGATCTAGTTACAAGTGAAAGGAAAAGACTGGGAAACAGAGCAAGGGGGAGTCCGCAAGGCACAGGATTCGAGTCCGCAGCCTGTAACAAGTAGGCTCCTGGGTCCGAGTCAGCGTGCCTTGAGTGCACCACCTCCCCCCTATTTATAGGATAGGGGGCCTGCCCAAACGGGCAGGGCTAAAATAACCGGCTGCCCGGGGTACAGGAGAACCGGGCAGCGGTGACGGGAAGCAAAAAGAAAGAACACGCCAGTCCGCACAGAAGTGGCGGACTGGGCTCGCGAGCTGGAGCTTCCACTGCTGCTGGGCGCGCCTACAGAAGGGCGGCGGCCTGGGCGAACGAGATACTGCGTCCGCCGCTGGAGAACCCGTTGCCCAAAGCGCCGGCGGACTGAGCGAACTGGTCCTTGCGTCCGCTGCTGGAGTATCACCCTTGGCGCCCGACTGGTGACAGTGCCGGACTGGGCGGACGGACAAATCCTGTCCGCGCCTGCTGAATGGGGGGTTTTGGAATCTTGTAGTATGTTGCGGACTGAGGGGTTAACATAATCCCCGCACATTTTTAAGTTTCCAGAAAACTTCGAAAATGTTCTCTTAACCGCCGAGTCCGCAAACCTCGAAAACGCCGCCAACGCTATAAATACCGCTGGAGGGTCTGGATCTGTTGAGAATCTTGATCGATACGGGGCGCTACTCACCACTTGCGGTCTCAACTTTCCAGTCCGGCATGGCAAGACTTGGAGCTTTCTTGTCTAGCGTTACTGCAAAAGGCGACCTGGAGCATACAACGCCTATGAAGACCAAAAAGATTGTGAAGAGGTCGACAGGAAAAGATCCTGTCCGCTCCATAGGAGAGAGTTCCCAGAGCCAGAAGCCTGCGGAGAAAACTGTCCGCCACGTCGATGTTTCCGCTCGCAAGGATGCCGTAGTCGACGCCGAACCGTTGAGGAGTGAGAAGATGGCAACCTTGTCGGACTCCGCCCTTTCTCAGAAAACCGCAACCTCGGCGGACACTGCTGGCGAACACATGGAGACTGACATATCTTCCCCCAATGCCTCGGTGCAAATCGTTGACTTGGACGAAGAAGACCGGCGGACTGAGGTAGGGGACGACGCGCCCTCAAAGGCATTGTCTGCTGTGAATCCTGAACCTGTCCGCGCTGACCAGCCCGATTTAGGGGGGTCCGCCGCGGATGCTGCTGAGAAGACCGCCAAGAAGAAGAAGAGGAAGAGAGACGGAGCGACCGTCGCCGAGCGGGTTGAGAAGAAGCTTCGCGCAATGAAGGAGAAGAACGTCTCTAAGCGGACTGGGGCGGCGGACTTACAACACAGGCCGCGCGAAAAAGAAGTTCCAGACGGCGATCTGGTTACTCCGGAGGCCCAAGTCTAGGGAGAGAATTCCCTCTCAACGGTCAGTCTTTCCACGGATGAGATATTTGATTCCATAGACATCGATCAACTTGATTTAATCCAGGACTCCTTGCTGGTTGTGCTGCAGCAGAACGAGGCGGAAACTGCTGGAGATAAGGGTGACGAACTCCCTTCCTTGTCCGCTGCGGAGGAAGAGGAGAGGGAGAGGCTGAAGGAGAAGATAGAGGAGCAAAAGAAGCAAATGGTTGCTCATGTTGCTGCGGTCGGGGCAGCTTCGCAGCAGGCCGCGGCGGACAAAGCCGCTGAGGATCTGCGGATTGCTGCGGAGCTGATGCGGTCAGGTATACTTCAGCCGGCGCCCAAATACTTTCAGCGCAAGTGGCTTTACAGTTCGCCGCCGCGGACGTCAAGACCGATCAAAATTATCACCAAGACGGACGATATCGTGGTCTCAACAAGTACGGCTGCCGAAAGAAGAGCAAGGGTTCACCGCGAATGGAAAAAGCGGTTAAGCGCCTTTGACCCGGAGCGGGCAAGGTGGCCAATCATCTTCGATAGTCGGAAACTCGCTGCCGCTATATCTGAAAGTGATCTTTTATCCTTTCTTTGAGTCCGCCGCGAACTGCCTTTGAATGCGAAGTTGACTTTATTTGTTGCAGGTAGAAAGTCGCTGCCGGGATCCATCGAGAGCGGCGAGATCGTGGTCACACCCAACACCAGTGCCGACGCGGTCTCACACGTGGAGTCCGCGGAAGACGAGCCGTCCAGCCTGAGCACGATAAAAGAGTTAGAGAGGAAATTTGAAGCTGAAATGCAATGTGTCAAAGCAGAGTTAGAGAAAGCGGCGGAGCGCGAGAGGGCGTCCGCGGCGCGCGAGAAAGCGTCTGCGGAACGCGAGAAGGCCCTCAAAGACCAGGTCGCCAGCATCTCGCGGGCGCTGGAGAGGTCTGAAAGGGAAAAGAAAAGGTTCGCGGATGACGTCCGATACTACAGAGGCAAGCACTTGGCGCCGGCTCGTGAAGGAAAGGAGAAGCGGACTGCTGAAGTCGCTGAGCAGAGGCCGCGGGCGTCAGATCGCGCGGCTTCGGAGATCACCGCACCGGCAGGTGGTATCCCACGCGCTGCGGATGAGGAGCCGAGGCCGGCCGCGGAGCCAATGGTGCCTCTCAGTCGAGTTGACCGGGAAGCCGCCCATATGCACCGGACTATAAACGTCATCCATCATCATCTCTGCCGTGTATACAGTGAAATTCTTCAGATAAGCGATCAGGCGGCTCATCTATGCAGGGACAGGGCAGAAATGCCGGCGCGGACCGATAACAGGGACCGCTGAGTCCGCAATGCCTTGAACTTTATCTGATTAATTGTATATTGTTTGTATGATTGCTCCAAATAATGCTGTGCTGTGAACTGAATTCTATTTGATCTGTGCGGACTCAGATTATATATCCGCTATTCATGTAGTTTAATCCTTGTGACGTGGCGATTTGTGCGAATTCATGCTGTGTCTGCTTCTCGTTATTTACCCTGCAGGTGGGAAAATATGCGACCTGGGCGGATAGGAAGCTGCACCGGCCACAACTTGGCTCTGAATTACCTTTGGAATGTTAATTTGCCTTTGTATCCGCGTTATTTGTTTGGCTGCTTTTTAATTCTTTGCGGACAGTGCGGATTGAATATGCGACCTTCGCGGACTGGCCAAAAAGCTGTCAGAAACTTTATCTATAAATACTGCCTTCTGCTCTCTTTATGTAGGAAATTGCTGAAGTAAACGGAATCCTGCGGCCTGCAACATGGTGTCCGCGCGCACTGATGCTGCAGTCGCCTTCCATTCTGCCGATCACAGAAAATGTACTTTGAAGGAGGCTGACTTGGCTGCCTTCGTCGAAAAGAAGATGGCGGACTCAAACATACTTGTCCGCCTACCCGCCCATCAGGAAAGGTTAAATTTTTCGACGGCGACCCAGATCGCCATTCCTGTTGATCACTTCGACAGCGGATTCAGGTTCCCGCTCCTATGGGAGCTCGCAGCAATTTTCGAGCACTACGGGATGGTCCCTGGCCAGCTCGCGCCGAATACCCTTGCTGCGATCTGCAGCTACATCTCTTATCTGCGATCTGAAAAGATTGCCTTCTCAATGAACATCTTCCGCAAGATATTCTCCGTCCGCTCTATAACTGCCTCCGGAGGTCGCCCCTATAAGGGAGTAATCTACTTCTACTGCAGGGGGATGAAGGTAGTGGGTCTTCCAAACAAGATCCACAACTGGACCTCGAGGTTTTTAATTTTTGAGGGCGACCTTGGGTTCGCGCACACGTATCCGCAGGTGCGCGCGGACTCTGTCTTCAAAAATGTACAGCTGGACGACCTGGAGTCCGCAATCGTCGAGTTCCTAGCGAATGCCAGGCTTGACATTGAATACTACCTTCCGCTGCTGGCGAGCTTGGCGGACGTGATGCCTGAGGACAGTAAGTAATTTGGCAGACTCAGCTTTTGTATCCGCCGCGACCATGATGTTGACTCTGGTTCTCTTTTTGCAGCGACCTTGGCGGTGCCCGCTAACTTGCCGCAGACCCCCAGCGGCTTCACTCCTACACAAAGGGAGAAGAAGGAAGCAGTCGCCAGAAAGAGGAAGGAGGAAGGGGATCCCGCAGCGGACTACTCTTCCTCAGAAAGTTTCTCAATGACTGGCTTTGGTATCAGCCAGAAGGACCTCAGGGGGAACCCCATGGTCCATTGGCACAGCAAAAACAAACACGTCCGCCTATCCACCGCGCTTCCTTCGTGGAAGAGTCCGCGGATATCACGCCACGCGCATATCGCGATCTCCGCGCTGTATGGAAAGCGCAATCTGAGCGACCTCAAGAAAGTGCCCGCCGCCGACCTCCCTCTGCTGGCCTCTCAGGCCTCTGCGAACAGCGCGGTGACAAATCACTATGTTGCCACTCTGGCCAGAGACCTGTTGAGGCAGAATGAACAGCTTCAGAAGGATAACAAAGTGCTGAAGGAAAGGAACGCGCGGATGGGAGAAAGGAATGCTCGGCAAAGAGAGGAGCTGGCGGTGAGTTGCATTTGCCGCGGTCTAGATTTTCTATCCGCCGCGATCTGTGATGTTTGCAATTTTGTTTTTCGCAGGTCGCCTATGATTTGGAGAACAAAAAATTCCAGGCCGCCACGCTCCCTTTTGTGATGGAGACTGTTGAGGTTGCTGTTGAGCGACTGGCCCGCGACGGCCTCATGAAGGAAGGAGTTGGCGGCGTTCCTTTTCTGGAGATCTTCCCGGAGCTGGCCCCTCAGGTTGCAGCGATGGAGAAAGCTAGAAAAGGTAAGGACGTTATTGAGGAAGGCGAAGATGAGGATGAAGACGACGAAGAAGAAGAAGAGAAAGAAGACGGAGGCTCGCAAGGTGAAGAGCAAGGTGTCAGGGAAAATGCGGACGATGCTGCATCGAGCCGACAAGGAGAGGAGCTGTCCGCCGAGTCCGACACTTCTGCCTCTTCCTCTGCTACTGGGAGCTCGCATAGCGGGTCCGCCACTGGTACAGGATCAGGTAGCAGCGGGAGCAGCTCGTGGGGCTATTCTCCAGATGTCGACATTATCGGTGACAGCCCTGCACCTACTGAGAAGAGACAGCGGACTGATTGATCAATGCATATGTACATATTTTGTTTTTTGTAAAAAGTGGCGAACGCAAGATTGCAGTCCGCCGAACATATTGAATGATGTAAATTTTTTGATGAAATAGAAAGGATATTTTTTGGCATGTGTGCTTTCTGCAATGCTCTTTTTGCTGAGATTTATTATTCCACGCTCACCGCACCGATACTTAGCAGTCCGCACAACACGCTTGATAAACCTGAGCCTTTGCTGATTAGAGATTTATTGTTCCACTTTGGACCAAGAAACTGTCAGGCGGACTCTGTCGAGTTTCACTTGCAGTCCGCATGATATATTATTTATAGTGAACCTTGTTGATTAAAGTATTTAGACATCAACTTATTTAGTATCCGCCTCAGAGAACAGCCAGCTGATAATGCCAGGGGTACTTGAGTTATAGTTGTAGTCCGCAAGCCAGACCGCACATAATATAAAAGCACATTGATTGTTAACTTGACAAATAATGCGAAAACCATTCCGCGGACTGAGCAGATACAGAAAACTAATCCGCTTATAATAAATCAAACTTAACATGAAAATCATTCTGCGAACTGAGCAAATACAATCAACCAATCCGCTCATTGCAGATATGATCTATAAACTACCCTGCGGACTGAGGGGATACAGAAAACCAATCCGCTAAAGATAACCAGCTTGCAATCCCAAAGAAAGCTTCGAACTATGCGGATAACGAATCGAGTCCGCCAAAGATAGAAATGATCTATAGCTTGCGACCAGGTGGGTAGGTGAGCCTGAGGCGGCATACTTTCCTCATCGGGCTACAAGCTATAAGATCAACCCAAATAGGCGGACTGCGCGGACAGAGAAAACCAGTTCGCCAAAGATAGAAATGATATATAGCTTGCGACCATGTGGGCAGGTGAGCCTGAGGCGGCATACTTTCCTCACCGGGCTACAAGCTATAAGACCAACCCAAATAGGCGGACTGCGCGGACAGAGAAAACCAGTCCGCATAATATTCCCTGCAAAAAGCAAGACCCTCATTTGGCGGAACGGTTCCCTGCCCTCTTGCCTGGAGTACAGTCTAAACTGTGGGTCTCCTGCAGGCACTGCTTGAGGGTACCATGGAGTGTTCGAGAGTTACAAGCTAAGATGACCCGCGGGCAGGTGAGCCGGAACGGCATACTTTCCTCATGTGATCATCGAAGTTGTAACAATATCCCTAAAGTGGCATGTTAGAGCTTTACACCCACCTTGCCCTCCATAATGCAAAGGTGGGGTTAGGTACCTGCCGGGATCCGAAGTCCAGAATCCAACCGCGCTAGAGCCTGCAAGCTCCCACTACATGGTGCGAAATCTCCTCGCAACACGTGGTCTTCGTGGTGTTACGCTAATGACAACGGCTCTAGGGGAGGTCTAGCTGAACTCGGCGATGTCTCCTGGTATCAGGGAACCGTTATAGGTCTTTGGGAGAGAGAGAAAACACTAGAAAAAGGTGTCAGTATGGATTCTTAAACATATTCGCAAAGCAAACATATGGAAGAAGAAAGTTTGAGTGTAGAACCGTTTTTGAAATCTCTTTTAGCACTTTATCTGTTATGATTACAACAAAAACACTCGAAGAAGTGTTAGCAAGCAGTTTCTATTCATAATAGTTCTTGAAGAGGATATACAAAGTAGAAAAAGGAGGTTTTAAGAATAGAACCGCTTGAGATCATCTCCGTTCCAGGTGTGCGGTATATCCTCTCCTTCGTGAGTCTACAAGCGGTAAGCGCCGCTTTTTAACGCTTCCTTGACGACAAAAGGGCCGGCCCAATTCGGATTAAGCTTTCCAACTGAACCAGCTCTTGCAGCAGCATCAACCTTCTTTAGAACTAGATCTCCCACTTGGAAGTGTTTGATCCTTACATTCTGATCGAAGTAACGGGCCATCCTCCTTTTGACCTCTTCCTGCCTTATGGCTGCTTGATCTCTGACCTCCTCGATGTGTTCCAAGCTGAACCTCATCTCCTCATTATTCAACTCAGCCCAATCATCGACACCTTCTCTTGCAAGAAGCACTCTGGGTGACGGGACTTCAAACTCAATCGGGATGAGTGCCTCTGAGCCATGAGAGAGTTTGAAAGGAGTCTCCCCGGTTGCGGATGATGGCGTTGTCCTAAGGGTCCAGAGGACTGATGGAAGCTGATCAGCCCAACTGCCCTTGAGATTCTGCACTTTCTTCTTGAGCAAGTTGAGGATCTGCTTGTTGGCAGCTTCCACCTGGCCATTGCTTCTGGGATGATGAACTGATGCAAAACGCAGCTCTGTTCCGATCTGCCTGCAAAAATCTATCATCTCTGAGTTGTTGAACTGTGGCCCATTGTCAGTGATTATTGCCATTGGTATCCCGTGCCGGCATACAATTTCTCCCCAAACGAAGTTCTTGACGATCTGAGTCATTGTCTTAGCCAATGCCTTGGCTTCGATCCACTTGCTGAAGTAGTCGATCATTACGATGATAAAACGTCGCTGCCCGCTTGCCAAGGGAAAAGGACCAATGAGATCCATTCCCCAAACCGCAAAGGGCCAAGGAGTTGCAATCGACCTGAGGGACTGAGCTGCTTGATGCTGAAGCGGAGCAAACTTCTGGCATTGAACACACCTTCTGGCGTAGATCTCTGAGTCTTTCTTCATTGTGGGCCAGAAATACCCTTACCGCAGGACTCGTCTTTCAAGAGTTCTTGCTCCAGAGTGACTTCCACACTCTCCTGAATGAACTTCCTGCAAAATGGTGTGAGCTTCTTCTTCTGAAACACATCTGGCCATGGTTGAGAGGAAGGTCTTTCTATAAAGGATTCCCGCCACTAGAAAGTAGTGAGCTGCTTTTATTCTGAACTTTTTCTTGTCTCTAACTGTATGATGATAATTTCCTGTTGACAGATAAAGGATGAATGGGTCCATCCAAGAGGCGCGCTGATCTACCTGCATCAAATCTCCTTCCACCACTGCCGGGCGGAAGAGCTCGGAAGTTGTGCCTCCTGAAGGCATCCCATGCTTAGAGAGAAAATCGGCCTCCTCATTCTATGTTCTGGGGATATGTTCGATAGTGAAGCTTTTAAACCTGCCAACCTCTATTTTCACAAGAGCTAGATATTTTTTCAAGACGGGCTCCCTTGCTTCGAAGTTGCCGAGGACTTGCGACGCCATTACCAGAGAGTCGGTTCTGACGTGAACATGATCGATCCCTAATTCCCTTGCGAGCCTCAAGCCTGCTAGCAGAGATTCATATTCGGCCTGATTATTGGTTACTGGAAAGTAAAACTTGATGGCCTGTTCCAATTTGACTCCGTTTGGATTGATGAGAACCACTCCTGCTCCAGAAGAACTTCTGCCTGAGGCACCATCAACATAGATGGTCCAAGCCAAAGGTGACCTTTCTGCCTGATCAGAACTGGACTCTGGCATGTCAATCAGAAAATCTGCTAGGACTTGAGCTTTGATGGCTGTCTTGGGCACATAAGAAATTTCAAATTCACTTAGCTCTATTGCCCACTTATCTAGCCTGCCGGAATGCTCGGGCTTTTCCAACACACCCTTCAAAGGTTGATCGGTGATGACTTGTATCGAATGTGCTTGAAAGTATGGGCGAAGCCTGCGAGCTGACATGACCAGTGCCAAAGCTAACTTCTCCAAGATCGGATACCGCGTCTCAGCACTCTTCAGAATATGGCTGACATAGTAGATCGGGAATTGCTTTCTGCCTTCTTCCCGAAGAAGAACGGAGCTGACGGCCTCAGGGCCAACCCCTAGGTACAAGAAAAGAACCTCTCCTGGCCGGGGACTCTGAAGCAGAGGCGATGAGGTAAGCTGCATCTTTAACTGTTCAAAAGTCTGGGAACACTCTTCTGTCCACTCAAACTTGGACGCACGTCGGAGGGTCTTAAAGAAGGGGGCACTCCTATCTCCAACTCGAGAAAGAAATCTTGCAAGACCTGCTAGCCTTCCCCCTAACTGCTGAACTTCCTTCGGTGAACGAGGGGTAGGCATTTCAAGAATAGCTTTTACCTTGTCAGGATTGGGGGCAAGTCCCTCCGGAGTAAGGAGATGACCAAGAAACTTCCCCTTACTCGCTCCAAAAGTACACTTCAAAGGATTGAGCTTCATCTTGTATCTACGCAGAGTAGCGAACGTCTCTGCTAGATCTAGCAAGTGCAGCGAAAACGATTTACTCTTAATTAAGAGATCGTCTACATACACTTCTAGGTTTCTTCCTTTTTGATGGTTAAACACACGATCCATCATCCGTTGATAGGTCGCGCCAGCATTCTTAAGCCCAAAGGGCATGATAAGATAGCAATAACATCCATCGTTAGTTATGAACGACGTGTGAGGAACGTCGGGCTTATGCATTCTTATCTGGTGATAACCAGAAAACGCATCTAAAAAACTCATGTAAGAGTATCCTACCGCGGAATCAACTAAAGAATCTATCCGAGGCAGGGGGTAGCAATCTTTAGGACATGCTTTATTGAGTTTTGTAAAGTCTACACACATTCGCCACTTTCCCCCTGGTTTTTTAACCATTACAACATTTGAAATCCAGGTGGGATATTGCACTTCTTTAATAAAATTCGCCTTGAGGAGTTTCGCAACCTCCTCCCTTATTGGTTCTGCAAGCTTTGTTGCCACGTCCCTCTTCTTCTGTTGGATGGGCTTGCAGCTGGGATCAACATTCAGATGGTGGCAAGCTACATCAGGATCCACCCCCGGCATATCTTCTGCTGACCAGGCAAAGACATACAGGTTCTTTAGCAGGCAGGAAATCAACTCAGCCTTTTGATCTTCAGGAAGCTCCGAGTTGATGGAGAGTTTCCTCTCCTCCCCTTCAGCAATGGGGACTCCTTGCGTCACCTGGGCAGGTTCCAGGTGAGCACCTTCATCAGCAGCAACTTTCGAACTGGAAGAGGCTTCTGCAGCCTCTGCTGGAACAAGGGAAGCTTCAACCATGTTGACAGTGCGGACGTAGCACTCCCTTGCTCTCCTTGGGTCGCTCCTGACCCGACACATCCTCCCATCGGCAAAGAACTTGATGGCGAGGTGATAAGTGGAAATCACTGCTTGGTACTTGTTCAGCAGGGGCCTGCCGAAGATGGCATGGTAGCTGCTGGGGGCGTCGACCACTATGAACTGTATCTGCTTTGTTGCCCCTCCAAGCTTCACTGGCAAGGTGACGCTGCCCTCCACCTCTTTCCTCTCTCCTGAGAATCCATAGAGCGGCCCCTCAGTGGAAAGCAGAGGCTTTCCGGTCCTCAGGGCCTCAAAAGTAGACTTGAAGAGGAGGTTGACTGAACTGCCCGTATCAACAAGAATTCTGTCCACTGTGAAGTCTCCAAGCACAGCCTTGATCACAACAGCATCGTCAAATGGATTGGCTGTTAGAGGAAGATCTTCTGGACCAAAGGTGACGACTTCTCTTGGGGGAGCAACGGAAGAAGAGGCCACCTCCGCCTGGGTGACCCTTGAAATTGAAGATTTCCGAGTGGACTCGGTCCCTGCTCCACCATGGATGAAGAAGAGGCGTCCCAGGACTCCCTCATCATCTGCATCAAAGCATTCCACTGGGACGTTGATCGGCCCCAGACGGCCTTCGTCCTCCACATCTACACACTCCTGGTAAGCCTCAGCTACCTCTTTGCCCTTCGAGGTGGATGGCTTCGACGAGGAAGGAGAATCCTTCTTGGTTAGGTCAATCTTGCCCTCGGCAAGCAACTTATCAATCAGCGCACGAAGGGCCTTGCATTCCTCAGTCAGATGACCCTTTTCCTTGTGGAATTGGCAGTATTGCGAATTATTCCTCGGCTTCCACAGCTTCTGAGGCTCTTGCCTCCTTTCTTCTGATCTCCTTTGCAGGATCTGGATGACTTCGTCAAGGTCCAGATCTGCAGGGTCCTCCATGGGACTTTCTTCATATTGGCACGGGGCAGGCAAGGCTGCCTGCTGGAGGATGGGAAGAGCCTGCAAAGGAACGGCGGGAGTGGCGGCCAACGGCAGTCTCTGCTCGTGAAACTGTTGATGGCCTTGGAATGGTTTTTTGTTGCAGAAGTTCCTGCCTCTTTGAGACGGAGGCTGGAAGTCTGGGCGAGGGGGCTTGCCACGAGAAGAAGAAGCGGAGGCATCCCTTCCTTCAGCCTTGGCTGTCAGGGATGAAACATAGGTCGGATTGGCATTTTCCCCTTCTATGAAACGGTTGACCATGGCGATCAACTCCTGATAAGTCTCGGGAGCCTTGGTCGTTGCCTTAAACTTCAGAGGGCCTTCCCGGAGGCCGTGGATCAAGGCAACTTTGTAATAGTCGGGGTTCACATTCCTCACCCCCTGAATTTCTCTTTGAAAGCGATCAACGAATCGTGCCACCGATTCGTTATCCCTCTGCTTGATCTCAAATAGGGCAGCTGGCCCATTCTTCCTTTTCCTTGAGGTAGCAAACCTCAGCAGTAACTGGCTACGAAGCTCGGCAAAAGAAGAGATAGTGCCCGAAGGCAGCTCATAGAACCATTCTCTCGCTTGCCCTTCGAGAGTGGTAACCAGCAACTTACACTTAATTGCATCTGAGAGGCATCTTAAAGCAACTGCCCCCTCAAATGCCTGGAGGTGAGAAATGGGATCTGTCGCTCCTGTATAGAACGGGATGCGCGGCTCCCTGAAGTTGCTCGGGGCTGACTCCCATCGAATTCGGTCAACAAAGGGAGATGGGGTGTTAAACTCTGCAGGATAGAAAGGGCGGACTGGAGCCGAGGAGTCCGCGGGTTCGGCGGACTGGCGGTCAGCAAAGCGGAGTTGGCGGGCAGGAGTGCCCCTAGCAGCTTCTCTGTAGAACTCTCTGAAAGCAAACTCTTCCTCTTGAGGGCGCAGAGGGGCTGCGGTCTGAGCAGGGTTCCGAGGAGTTTCTGGCGACTGCCGAAGCGGAGTTCGGCGAGCTGGGGTTTGGCGGACTGGTGAGTTCGCTGGGTCCGCTGCGGCCTGAGGAGCAAGCCGCTGGGCCAAAGCAAGCAGAGCTTGGCTGATTGTGTCAAGACGCTGGTCGGTCTGCCGGCGAGACTGCTCGGCCTCAAGGCGAGCTTGCTCAATCGCGTCCCAAAGGGAGTCTTCTGAAGAGCTAGAGCGATCTGAAGAGCGGGCTCTGCGGTCTGACATCTTTCGTCTGCTGATTTCAAAACACTACTCGGATCTGAAGGTCGCGTGTTAACTGTTGATGCACGAAAACACAAGGGGGGTCGAGCACAACCAGCTAACTTGTTCGATCACAGGGGGAATAAGGAGACTGCGAGTAGCGATATATTAAGCAGATGAGAGCTGGAAGAAGAGCAGGGCCGTGAACCACGGCAACAACAGACTTCGCCCGTCGCGGCCTGAATGCCTCTCTTGCGACGGGCTTTCCCTTGATTGAAGAAGGATTTAGTTACAAGTGAAAGGAAAAGACTGGGAAACAGAGCAAGGGGGAGTCCGCAAGGCACAGGATTCGAGTCCGCAGCCTGTAACAAGTAGGCTCCTGGGTCCGAGTCAGCGTGCCTTGAGTGCACCACCTCCCCCCTATTTATAGGATAGGGGGCCTGCCCAAACGGGCAGGGCTAAAATAACCGGCTGCCCAAGGTACAGGAGAACCGGGCAGCGGTGACGGGAAGCAAAAAGAAAGAACACGCCAGTCCGCACAGAAGTGGCAGACTGGGCTCGCGAGCTGGAGCTTCCACTGCTGCTGGGCGCGCCTACAGAAGGGCGGCGGCCTGGGCGGACGAGATACTGCGTCCGCCGCTGGAGAACCCATTGCCCAAAGCGCCGGCGGACTGAGCGAACTGGTCCTTGCGTCCGCTGCTGGAGTATCACCCTTGGCGCCCGACTGGTGACAGTGCCGGACTGGGCGGACGGACAAATCCTGTCCGCGCCTGCTGAATGGGGGGTTTTGGAATCTTGTAGTATGTTGCGGACTGAGGGGTTAACACCGTTCGACGAACTCTGGAAAATTCGTCGAGTGCAGACAGAAACTAAACTAAGTCTTCTCCATTGATCATTCCAAGCTGATTTATAAAGAATAAGTGATTTTTATCATCTAGAGGTTTGGTGAATATATCAGCTCTTTGTAAATCAGTGTAGATATATACAAGATTAATTTTGTTTTTGTCCACAAACACTCTAATGAAATGATGTCTAATGTCTATATGCTTAGTCCTACTGTGATGGACTGGATTTTGTGTTATTGTTATAGCACTTGTGTTATCACAAAGGAGAGTTGAATTATTTAAGTTCAGACCATAGTCTAGGAGTTGGTTTTGGATCCACAGCATCTGAGAACAACAACTGTCTGTTGCAATATATTTTGCCTCAGTAGTTGAGGTGGATACAGATGACTGTTTCTTGTAAAACCAGGATACTAACCTCATACCAAGGAACTGACAAGTCCCTCAGGTGCTTTTTCTATCAACCTGCATCCAACAAAGTCAGCATCTGAAAATCCAGTTAAATCAAATTCTGACTCAGCAGGATACCATAGGCCTAGACTAGGACAACTCTTTTTATATCTCTAAATTCTTTTTAAGAAAATTAGATGAGATTCTTTAGGGTTCACTTGGAACCTAGCACAAAGACATGTGGCAAACATGATATCAGGTCTGCTTACTGTTAGGTATCATAGGGACCCAACAATGCCCCTATATAATTTCTGATCCACAGGTTTCTCATGTGCATTAGAGTCAATCACAGCATTAGTAGCCATATGTGTTTTCTTTGCTGATGCATCAGCCATCCCAAACTTCTTTATGAGCTCTTTAGAATACTTTGCTTGGGAGATCAAGATGTCATTAGGCAACTGCTTCACTTGGATATCAAGGAAGTAGGAGAGCTCACTCATGCTACTCATCTTAAATCTTGAATGCATGAGGTCAGAGAACCTCTTGCATAATTTGGAATCAGTAGACCCAAATATGATGTCATCCACATATATTTGCACCAGCCAACTTTTTGATAGAGCATAAATTCATTAGAGGCATAGTAGATAGAACACTTTGCACTAACAATATTTGATCCTTATGATGTCTAGTGAAAAGTGTTATATCTACTATGCCTCTAATGAATTTATGCTCTATCAAAAAGCTGGCTAGAGTCTCATACCAAGCTCTTGGAGCTTGCTTGAGACCATAAAGAGCTTTATGCAATTTGAAAACATGATAAGGATGAGTTGGAGAGACAAAACCAGGAGGTTGTTCAACATAAACTTCTTTAAGTACTCCATTAAGAAATGCACTCTTCACATCCATCTAATATACCTTGAATCTGTTGTAGGCTGCATAGGCCAGGAATATTCTGATTGCCTCTAACCTTGCCACAGGTGCAAAGGTTTGGTCATAATCTATTCCTTCCTCTTGCCTGTATACTTGAGCAACAAGCCTAGCCTTGTTCCTCACTATTGTACCTTGGGCATCCAATTTTTTTTGTATACCCATTTGGTTCCAATGACTGGATAGCCTTGGGGTCTTGGAACCAAATCCCAAACTCTACATCTCTCAAATTGGTTTAATTCCTCCTGCATTGCAATGATCTAGTGGGGATCATGCTCTGCATCATTTATTGATAGAGGTTCAACCTGAGAGAGTAAACATGCATGCATCAAATCTTGGTTGAGTTGATGTCTGGACTGTACACCTGCTGTTATGTCTCCAATCACTTGAGATCTGGGGTGATGTCTAAGTGTGAAAAGATCAGTGAGTGGAGTTGGTTCTGCAACAACATTAGGAACTAATTCCTCTTGTGGAATTATGTTTGCTGTTTGGGGAAGATCAATTCCTTCAGTGCCTTCATCTTCACTTTCTTCAATGACTTATGAAGAAGGATGTGTTGGAACCTCTTGGGTGAGGTTTAGTCCATCCAAACTCTCGCACAAGTGAGGTACCTGCAAAGTGCTTTTGGTAGAAATCTTTTTCTCCTTGCAAGACATGTTAGTTGTAACGCCCCCACTCGTCACATGGCATATAACGGTGGGTCCAGCCGGGGCCCCACGCCATATGTCCTAGACAAGCGGCAGAATTACTTGTGGAAATCAAAATCTACTCGCACCCTAACTCAATCCATTCTAGCGCAACATTTTACGTTAACATGAACTCAACACAGAGAATGTCCACTACTATATAAACCACATTTATATATCCAAAACAGGAATGTAAACAACTCACACACACTGGCCTTAAGGCCTTACAAATTTTTCTTTGCACAAATACATTTTCGTACATCGGCACGCAGGCCGGCCACACATGAAATCCAACCACGATTCGCATGGATTTAAAGGGCCTTTAACAGCAATCCTTCCATTCCGCTCATTACCATTCAAGCAGCAACACCTGCAATTAGCCATCCAATCCAAACAGAAAACAAAGTAACGGTCAGTATTAGCTGACCACTTATAACAACTCTACCCCTTACCCGGGGCAGTGGTTCCTTCCCTGTATGCATTGTCATCCTCATTTCTATCAATCTATCAATCGCAGTCAATATCACAAACGTCGGTCTCCACCAGACGCTCCATGCACTCAGGGCACATTCTGGATGTACCAGATATACCAATCATACACCATCAATCGAGGCTCTTCACTTGTAGGTTGGGCGGTTCAATCCTAGTCCACCAATCTCACTATTGGCGACATCCCATCCATACCACTCAGAGGTACTACCTCGCAGCATTCACAAACAATCAGATCAGATCGACCCACACCATGTGGTGTGGCAGCCAGGTCTATCGAGGCTCCCCTGACATTGCCACCCATCGACCGCTCACTTATATCTGATCGACCCACACTATGTAGTGCAGTAAGTAGGGTCCACCTCACTTCCTCTCAAACATTACCACCCATCGATTCTCACCATGTAGTGTAACATACCAGGTTCATTCCACATTTCCCCCAGCCATGCTACCCATTGATCTCTCAACATAACCAGGAGCTTAACCAGAGCCTCCATACATCCATAACCAATATTCATTCATCCATACAGAACCATTCAATCAAAGCATAAACCTTTCATAGCATCAAATCCACTGAGTCTTCTCTGGTTTACCCATGATCATCACCAATCCAGACTACCCATCCAGATGGGCTTCACACTGCATGCCTATGCCGTACTCCATACTTCCGGCTCTAGATGCAGACTCAACCAAGGAATAACTTACAAAATCCACCTCTTAGTGGAGGATCCCACGCACATGCATAAAGAAAGGACTTTGATGTCCATGAAGGAAAACACTACCCTTGAAGATCGCTTTGGCGCCATAAAGTAGCCGGATGGAAGTCATCGCCTCGGCTTTGCCTTCACGAATCTGTTCTCGGATCTTGAATCTGCACTCCACAGCTCCTCCAACAGCTAGCTTGCTTTCTCCTTTTCTTCATTGCTCTCCCTTTCTCCTTCTCTCTCTTGAAATGAGATGGAGAAGAAGAAGATGAAGATAAAGGGGATTGCTCTCAGTTCTCGGCCATGTAAGCACCTGGACATAGCCCAGCCCTTGGATTCAGGATAGGGAAATGAATGGCCACAAAATCTCTGAAAAATCATATTTCGGCCCCAACACGCCCTATGACACACCCATGTCATAGGGCGTGTACCTTAAGCGGTACACGAACCGACTTATTCTGACTTATCTACGACAAGGTGACACGCCCATGTCACGCCCGTGTCAGCCTAGTCACGCCCGTGATACGGGGCGTGTAACCCACTCGAGACCTACTCGAGAAGACTTAGTCGAGATAAAACCAACTACTCAAGTACCCAGATAGGACATGCCCGTATCACAGGGATGACACGCCTGTGTCACCCCCCCCCCCCTACTCGAGTAATTTTCCACCTACTCGAGAGAAAAGTGTCGACCTCTCGACACAGCGGGACACGCCATGTGACACGCCCGTGTCACAGGCCGTGTACCCCATACTCGAAGATCGTCCGGTGCAGTTCGTCGACCAACACTCTGGTGTCGACCAAAGGAGGACACGCCCTAGGTCACGCTCCCTGACACGCCCGTGTCACGGGCGTGTGCCTCCCGAAAATTCGTCAAACGAATTTCGTCGACCACGCGCCCATCTGCTCAACCCGAGCAGGACACGCCCTGGGACACGCCCGTGTCCCAGGCCGTGTCGCCTAATATTTTCCTGTTTCTCGAATTTTGGGTTGTTACATTAGCTTCATCAAATGTAACATGAATAGACTCTTCAATTTTTAGAGATGATTTATTACAAACCCTATAGGCTTTGCTTACTTGGGAATATCCTAGAAAGATTCTCTATTCAGGCTTAGCCTCAAACTTTCTAATATATCTTTTGTTGTTGTTGTGAATATAACATATACATCTAAATACTTTAAAATAGTTGATTTTAGGTTTCTTTCCTTTAAGTAATTCATAGGGAGTCATATTATTTAGTTTATATATCAAGATTCTGTTCAGGACATAATTTGCAGTGTTCACAGCCTCTGCCCAGAAGGTTAGGGGCACGTAAGCATCTGCAAGCAATGTACCTACAGCTTCAATGAGTGTCCTATTTTTCCTTTCAGCTATCACATTTTGTTGAGGAGTTCTAGGAGCTGAGAAGCAATGCCTGATACATTCCTTCTCACAGAACTCATGCATAAGAAGAGACTCAAACTCTATGCCATGATCACTTCTGATCAATGCAACATGAGTAGAGAACTCAATCTGTATGGTCCTGAGAAAATCTGTAAGAACCTTAAAGGTATCTGACTTAGATCTCAGAAATAATCCCAAGTGAACCTTGAGAAGTCATCCACAATAACTAAGGTATATGATTTCGCTCCTAGGCTTTGTACAACAATGGGTCCAAAGAGATCCATATGTAGCAAATACAAAATCCTAGGTGAATCACTTTTATTAACAAATTTAAAACTAGATTTAGTTTGCTTGCCTAGTTGACAAGCCCTGCAAAGGCCTTCCGTCTTGTAGGGGCCAGAAGGTAAACCTCTAATAAGGTTGTATTTTGATAGCCTAGCAATGTTTTTCAAGTTTACATGACCTAGCCTTTTGTGCCATAAATCATTTTGATTACTAGTTATATTAAGTAACCAGATATCAGAAGTGGCAGAAAGAAAATCAACTAAGTATATGTTACCTTGTCTATTCCCAATTAAAACAGTTTGGTTTTCTTTGTTAGAAATAGTGCAAGAAGATGAGTTGAAGTGTACCTGATAACCTTTATCACATAACTGACTTATGAAGATGAGGTTATGCTTGAGTCTTCTGACATATGTTACATTCTTGAAAGTAACAGCTCCAATCTTCACTTCTCCAAAGCCTTCTGACTGACCATATTTGGAATCCCCAAAGATAACCTTTGGCCCCAGCTTGGACTTGTATTTGTGTAAGATGTCCTTGCTACCAGTCATATGTTTGGAGCAACCACTGTCCAGGTACCATGTTTGATTCTTTGTAGGACAGCTCTTCACCTGCAGTGAAATATAATTAATTGTTCTTGACCCAGGTTACCTTGGGTCCTTTATTTCGCTGGTATGAAAAGCTAGATATTACAGAAAATTCTGGTTGGGATTTGTACCATAAAGGGTGATATCTCCTAGGTGGTATAACCCAATCAGCCGCACGCAAGCGAAATATTTCTTGTTATTATTGTGGTGCTCCTCATTGAAGTGAGGATTATTATAATTATTATTAAAAATTTTCTAATGAAAATAATTTTGTTAATAATTATGAAAATAATTTTTCTCACTTTAATGATAATTCTAGTTCAAATTTTTATGAAAATATTTTCTTAATTCATCTAATTTTCATGAAAATAATTTTTCAAATTTTAATGTGAATTATTATTATTGATTTAAATAGTTCTTCTTGCACCCCAGATGTTGATTTTTCAACCGGAAGGATTCCGGAGCTATGAAAATAATTATTTAGATCCTAATTTTTGTTCTTCTTTGTTCGCACGACAAACTATTTCTTCTAATGTTGGGGACTTTTCACAATTTCAGGTTGATCCTCCTACCCAAAATTTAGAAGAAATTCATTCTTTTTCTAAAAATTATTTTAATTTTCCGGAATCGTCGCAAATTCAAATTCTTTCTCCTCCCCAAAATTTAAATGAAAATTTTTCTTATTCTAATGATTTCTCCGCTTCTTCGAATATTTCACCTATGGAGGAACATGAATCTTCATGTGCCCCCTCAGTGTCTTATTCCAATGAGGAAGAAGAATTATTATATCAAGAATTTTCTTCTCCTACTACACCCAATCCTTATTTTCATGAATTTTCAAGCACCCCTTATAATTATTTTGGAATTGAAATTTGTTAACCTGGAATTCGCGACTAGTTCCCATGGCTTACAAGACCGGGCGGCATGTATTTTCTAACCGTTGTCCACGGCAAGCCGGCTAGTTCTCAGAGAAGCCACGCGGTCTCCATGCAGGTCGTCGACAGGGCTGGCCCAGCTCAACGCCAAGTCCCAGGGACCCGGATGCTCAGCTCACCAAGGGTACTCCGTCAGGCCGCGTGGTTTCCAACTTTTACCTTTTTTTTGTTTGTTTCCCATCACCTCTGCCCGGTTCTCCTGTACCCCGGGCAGCCGGTAATTTTAGCCCTGCCCGTTTGGGCAGATCCCCGAGCCTATAAATATGGGGAGGTAGCACTCCCCAAAGCATGCTGACTCGAATCCATGAGCTCACTTATCAAGTTCTGCGGTCTCAAGACCTGTGACTTGCGGCTTGCTAACCGAACAGTTATGAGTTCAAGCTATATACATATTTTTGGACTCATATGTGCTAGTTTTCTCGTTGATGCACTACACTTTGGAGCCATAATTGTTCATATTTGTTATTATGTCCATTTCATGTTAAGTGAACTTTTGGCTCATTTTCGGTGTGATTCAGTAGTTATTGTACGTTTTCCCTACTTGGTGTTTTTCTGTGTCTAGAGAATTTGGAATGCCCATTTTGGTGGCTCTTCTGTTTTTACTGTAGGTACAAAGGTCGTGTTTGTGTTCCGGGATTGTTTGGGAACGTTTTTCGCATAAGGGACACTGATCGTGCATTTTTACATGCACAAGTCATTGGAATCCTTAGCGCATGACCGGTGGTCGTGCGCGCTCAGTTCATCGAACCCCAAACGGTACAGGAATACTGCACAAGATCGTTGGATCTATAGCACACAACCACTGGTTCTGAGCCACTGATCGTGCGCACTATTCTCCAAGTTCTGTCTGGGTCAATCGCACGATCATTGGACATAGTGCGTACGACCTCGGGTCGTGTGCCACTGCTCGTGCGCATTTATTCCATTTTTCAGGAGTTCTGCCAATGCTAATCGCACGATCATGGGATCAAGTGCGCACGACCTATGGTCGTGCGCCACTGATTTTGAGCTCTGATTTTCTACAACAGTATTTAAACCCATGCTCCGTGAATTAGGGCAACACTTTTCATTTTCCGCCCCGCTGCTGCGCGCGAAGCGCCGTTTTTCACTCCCGCTGGTCCTCCACTCATCTCCACCCTCCGGGAAGTTTTGTCCGGCGATTCGAAGCCATATTCAACCGTTAGGGGAGTTTCCGGCCACCAGCAGGGTGCAATAGACATCTTTCGGTATTACTCATTTGGGCAAAAAGGGAGAAAAGTTTGAAGGAAAGGGAAGAAGACGAAGGAAGACATGTGGATTGACAACCCATTTACCACCGGATGCAACTGACGGTCTGAGCTGAGAAGTGGACTGACAACCCACCATTCCGGCCAAGAACCACAGCTAGGCTTTTCCGATATCGGTTTATTCTACCTCTTCTCATAGTGAAGTGTTTTCTTAGGCTTGTGATGAACCTGAACTTACTTTTATTTGTCTATGAATAAAGTTTGCTTGGGATAGTTACATATTCTTTATTAGCTGTGATGCACTCACCCCCATTCACATCCACTCCACTCGTGTACTAGAACCACTCTAGCAAAGGCAAGTGTTGGTAGTTGAAGAGGTGATTGTGACCCCCACTCTCCGCCATGTGTTCATTCCATCTGCTTGCTCTTCGTCCATTCGCCACACGAAGCACAGCATAGCAGCCTACACTGGTTCCATCCACAAGCGAAGCGGTGCTTACGACCCATATTAGTTCTCTTTTTGTTTTGTTAGGATTAGGAATCGAAAACCAACCTCCTTTGTTGTTTTGTTTAACTCTTAGTAACGATCTTTCTGTGAAGCTATCACAATACCCAACCCGCATTCCCTCAATATCGACATTCAGGGAAGCTATTCCCAAAATTGTTACTTGAAAGCAACCTGTGCACTTGCCGATGCATCAAGTTTTAGCGGCGTTGCCGGGGAATGCTAGCGTATTGTTGATATGTGTTGTGTTATAAGAGTTATGACAGAGTTATTTACTTTGAATTTGTTTTATCCCAGTCTATTTTTGTTTTTTATGTCGGTTGGAATTATTAGATTTTTATTGAGAATCTATTCAAGGTAGTTTAATCCTGGAAATTAGTGATCTCTACAATGTGTGCGAGTTTTAATATTTGTTGCCGCTGGTGTGGAGATATCTCTCTCATGCTAGTGATAGATGTACTAAGGAATATGGTAGTCAAGACACTCAAGGATCTACATATTTAGCACCAACCTAATCTAGTACTCAATATGATAGACATAAGCCAGTTAGCTACTCATCCGCTCTTCCATTGCAGCACTACTTTCTTTCGGCATCAGTACCCGTTGTACAGACAAAGCAGGCTAAGCAGTGTTTATTTTGTCGGAGTTGGGATCACTTTTTGAAGGAGTATGCTTCTTACTTGGCACAGTTGGAGGAGGATGATGAACAGGATGTTCGGATTGTCTCCACTCCGACAACTTGCAGCACCCCTTCTGTATCTGGGTACGTACTAGTGCTACCTTCAGATTTTGAAGGGAGAAATACTAGTATTTGCACAGATACATGTGTTGATCTAAACCCTGACACGGATGTTTTTACTCCTGAAGTACATATATTATCTTGTATGGAGTCTGTTAGTTGTGAGGAGCATGTGCTTGATTTTTTTGCGAGCACTGCTCCTCTATCCTCTACTTTGAAAAGCATTCTTCCTGTATCTGACACCGTTGTGGAGGTTGATTCGCAAGGACAAGCTTGTGTTTGTAGCATTATGCCAGATCCAGTCGAGGACGACATCTACATGGCCGTGGTTGCTGCCTTAGTCCCAAGTAAGGAAGTCCAATGCATGGATGAGGCTGATGCAGCTCTAGCACATACTTGCACCAGCCTAGACAGTTGTGTAGATACACCCACAATTCCGCCGATGGGAGATGACATTGGGATCATCCCCAAGATTGAGGTTACTTTTTGTCATTCTTCTAATTAATTTCCTAACCCCGCTCTCGTGCCTACTTCTCTGCAGGACCACATCGTGGAACTGGTCGACTTAGTGCAAGGACCTGTAATGCAGCCTAGCATTGATGGAGATCGGGTGCAGGTGGAGTCAGATTCGTCGAGCTTCACAACATTTATTCTACCCATGCCTGATGTTCAAGACAGGTTTAACTACACTGGTATGTTGGTTTTCGTTTTGTCTCCATTTTGGTACTCGCTACCGAAATGTGAACTTGAACAACTGCCCGAGCACTTCAAATTTCATACGCCCATCAGTTAAAAGAGTGCATGGTACTTGAATAAGTCCTATTGGGAGACAATAAACCCATCAGTTATCTAGATTAGTTTTTTTTAAATGTAATGTACTTTATTTAGCAGGTTCGGTCATGGAACAATAATATTTATGTCGTCGCCCTTCTGGGTGCCTAATGTTATTTTTATATATCATGCTTAATACATGTATTTAGTCCAGCTTAAAGACGGTAAAGATAAGGGGCTTATGGGAGACAACCCAAGTAGGACCACTTGGTCCTATTTTGTGTGATGTGTTTCTTTTTATATGTGTATTTATATTTTCTTATTTTGCATGGGATCTCTAATTCGCAGGTGCTCGAAATTTTTGAAGCGCAGCAGACCAGCCGCTATCGGACAACCTCGCAGCATAACTGGAATGCTCAGTTTTGATCATAGGTACTTCTTACCCCTAACTCTTTATATTATTTAGAATGTTTAATTTTATGAGTCGTCTCATTTAAGTCTGGGGGGATCCTAAGCGAGTACTCATGGTCTGTGTAGAAATAGTATAGATTATTTTTTCTTTATGCTCATAGATTTATACTTTTTCTGTAGATGTAAATATTGTTTGTACTACTCAAAAATGTTGAATATGGTGAAATCTAATGGTAGTGTAGGGATGTGTGTAGCCGTCAGTAGACTCATTTTGCTCGAGTCAGAAGAAAGGATCATCTTTCTCGGTGGCTAAGAACTTGCCCCAAACTACTCTCGAAGAATTGGTGCATGGTTTGTCAAGCGTGAGAGTGACATAGGCCATCAATTTGGCTAGTTTGAGCCTTGTTTACCTTCACATAGCTGCTAACCGTTGCAAGCCAAGTTTGTGCCTATCCCTCCTTTGATTCAGCTCACCAAACCCTAAAGCCAATCCTCCTATCACAACCAAATCCATGAGCTCCAGTGAATTTAATATTTTGACGAGGTGTGATGTGTGGAATTCTAGTGATGTGGTAAATGAATACAAGAAATTTTACTTGCTAAAAAATTTGGGGATTGCAAAAAAAAAAAAAAAAAAAAGAAAAGGAGAGAATTAAAAGAGAAAATCTAAAAAGAATTACAATGAGAAATGGGATCCCCATCTAGTTTATCATGATATTGATTGGGTTAGGCCGTATACACACCCATTTTCAAGCTAAGTCTGGGGTTGTGTCACGCGTGCAATTCTGAGGGGCTGTATTGGTTTAGCTTATTGTTTGCTCACTTGGGTTGCATGTAGCCTCCATGTTTATCTTTGACTACCAAACCTTAGCCTAAGCCCCATGATTATCCTAGAAGTCCTAGGGATTCACATTTGAGACGATCTAGTACCGTGGAGAGAGTGTGAATGGGCAAGCGTATGGTCCCCTACATTGATTGATTTCTTTGGAGGTGATCCTAAGCTGAGGTCTTTGGCAATGCTCACCTGAGTGGCCTGCCTACTTTCTTCCTAAATATGACCGAATGGTTCTCCATAATTCCAATTTTGAATAGATACAATATTTATTTACGTCTATCGAAAAGTATCAATTCTATAGTATAATTAAAAAGTTTATCTATTCTATTTTCTATGCACATGATATATTTGATTTCTCACAATACTGTATTTGGAAATTACTAAGCCAGCTAACTATTTTCTATTCTACAGAGTGATGATTTGCTCGAGACGAGCAAATGTTTAAGTCTGAGGGTGTGATGAGTCGAAGTTATATACAAATTTTTAGACTTAACTGGGCTAGTTTTCTCGTTGATGCACTACACTTTAGAGCCATAATTGTTCATATTTGTTATTATGCCCATTCCGTGTTATGTGCACTTTTGCCCCATTTTCAGTGTGATTCTGTAGTTATTATACTTTTGCCCAACTTGGTGTTTTTCTGTGTCTGGAGAATGTGGAATGCCTATTTTGGTGGCTCTTCTATTTTTGCTGCAGGTACAAAGGTCGTGTGTGTGTGTTCCGGGATTGTTTAGGAATGTTTTTCACCTAAGGGCCATTGATGGTGTGTTTTTGCACGTGCACGGTCAGTGGACTCCTTAGCGCATAACTGCTGGTCATGCGCGGTCAGTTCATCGAACCCCAAATGGTACAGGAATACGGTGCATGATTATTGGATCTATCGCGCACGACCACTGTTTGTGAGCCACTGATCGTGCGCAATATTTTTCATTTTTCAAGTTTTGTCTACGGCAATCGCACGATCATTGGACATAGTGCGCACGACCTCTGGTCGTATGCCACTGCTCGTGCATGTTTATTCCATTTTTTTGGAGTTCTGCCATTGCTAATCGCACGATCACGGGATCTAGTGCGCACGACCTCTGGTCGTGCGCCACTGATCGTGTACTATGATTTTCTGCTGTAGTATTTAAACCCGTGCTCCGCGAATTAGGGCAACACTTTTCATTTTCCGCCACGCCAATGCGCGTAAAGTGTCGTTTTTCACCCACGTAGGTCCTCCACTAATCTCCACCCTCTGTGAAGCTTTCTCCGGCGATCCGAAGCCATCTTCAACCCTTCGGAGAGTTTCCGGCCACCAGCAGTGTGCAACAGAGATCTTTGGTACTACTCATTTGGGCAAAAAGGGAGAAAAGATTGAAGTAAAGGGAAGAAGACGGAGGAAGCCAAGTGGATTGACAATCCATTTTCCTCCGGACGCTACCAACAGTCTGAGTCGAGAAGTGGACTGACAACCCACCATTCCGGCAAAGAGCGACGGCTAGGCTTTCCCCCTATCTGTTTATTCTGCCTCTTCTCATAGTGAAGTGTATTCTTAAGCTTGTAATGAACATGAACTAACTTTTATTTATCTATGAATGAAGTTTGCTTGGGATAGATACATCTGCTTTGTTAGCTGTGATGCACTCGCCTCCATTCACATCCACTCCACTCGCGCACTAAAACCACTATAGCAAAGGCTAGTGTTGTTAGTTGAAGAGGTGATTACGACCCTCACTCTCCGCACATGTGTTCATTCCATCCGCTTGCTCTCCGTCCATTCACCTCATGAAGCACGACATAACGGCTTGCACTAGTTCCATCCACCAACCGAAGCGGTGCTTACAACCCGCATAAGTTCACTTTTTGTTTTGTTAAGATCAGGAATCGAAAACCAACCATCTTTGTTGTTTCGTTTAACTCTTAGTAACAATTTTTCTGCGACGCTATCACGATACCTAACATGCATTCCCTCGAGATCGACATTCGGGGAAGCTCTTCCCAAAATTATTACTTGATAGCTACCAGTGCACTTGCCGACGCATCAACCAGCTTCTCCCCTTTCTTTTATTTCCTCTCAAAGTGTAATTGCTTCATTTTATATCAAAAGAAAGCCCGTCGCAAGAGTTGCATTTAGCTGCGGCGGGCGAACTCGGGTGTTGTCGCTGCCAGAGGCCTCTCTCTCTTTTCTCCCCTCTCGGTCTAATCAGCTAGTCCTAACCGCTAGTAACCGACTATTCGACAGCCTCACTTTTCCCTTCTTTTCCCCCGTGAGAGAACCGCTATCTGGTGGTTCCTTTTCTCGCTTCAATAATTAACAAGCGACCTTCAAATCTCGAGTAGTCGATGAATTCAGCAGATTCATAGTGCTAGGCCGCTATAGCCACTATAATTCGGTGGAAAATTCAACAAACCGCAACATTGTCGGTTACCACTGTCAAACCGGCACCAGTATTGGAGAACCTGTCGGTCTACCAACTGGCTTCTCCTGTAAACTATCAGCCTGTTCAAGCCATATTTTCTTAGCGGCCTCAAAATATGAGTTGGCTGCCATCTCCTCCTTTTTGAGATGGATCTCCTGAAGGGACGAGATGACTATAATTTCTTATCCGCCGCTATGGATCTCTTAAAGACGCAAGGTAGTTCTCAACCTTATGGGGTGGCGCTTGACGGTGATAATGGATCTTCTATCGATCGAGTTGAGCATGTGTTACAACCTGAAGCGGAAGAGGTCTTCAACCCTCCTCATGAATGTCGTAGAGCAAACATGACCGCTTATCCTAATCAATCTTATGTAGAGCAAACGCCTCCTTTCGAAGAAGAGGAAGACTCTTCTCTGTTCTTTTTACTGAATTCATTAGGATACTATTGTTAATGAATTCAGAGAGCCTTGTTTGCCATGCTATTCTGGGAAAAGCGATCCAATCTCCCATCTACAAGCATTTGAAGTGACTGTCTCTTTAAGAACCGTGTTAGATGGGTTCAAATGTAAACTTTTTATAATATCCTTTGTCGACCTTGCTAGAGAGTGGTTCTATGATTTACCATCTCGGTCGGTCAATTAATTTGGGGATCTTCGAAGGTAATTCCTCTTAAGTTTTGATACCTTCAGGAAGCGGAAGAGAGACCCAGCAGCTCTTTTATAAATCAAGCAGGAAGATAATGAGTCAAATGCAAATTTCATTGATTGGTTTCAGAGGGAAACACATGATGTCGTTAACGTTCATCCAGACTTTTACAAATATGCCTTGATAAATGGACTTGAAGAAGGTCCTCTAAAATCTAAAGTTAGCAAAAAGGAACAAAAGACTTATGGAGATCTTATTAAGATAGCAAATCAATTTATAATAGGTGATGCAGCAAACGCCAAATACATATCTTTTGTGAATCAGAGAACTAAGCAATGTTTGAAGAATTCTTGTCATCGACAACCTGGTTCTTTGTAAAATGCTTCGCAATTCAGAAATCATAATCCTCCTTGTTTCCCTCAGAATAAGCCTGTAGAGCCTCCGCAGCCGGATAAAGCATCAGAGTTTATAGAAGCATGCCCTATCTTGTCTTTTGATCCTAAAACACCATGTATGGGAAGTATTCAGATAGGTATATCAAGTTCAAAATTCCTATGGAAGATCTTCTACCAATTCTTATAAGAATGCCAGAGTTTGAAAAGCATTCTCGTATGAAATCAAAGATTAAATAGCAACATAAAGTGCTTTTCTACAAATATCATATGGATATTGGTCATGTCACGGAAGATTGTCGGGCTCTTCAGAAACTGGCAGATTAATTTGCAATGGTAGGGAAATTGTAAGATTATGTTGCCCTATGAATCTCCACCGCATCTCCCACTGACAAAGTCGATGAACCAAATGAAGATATTGTGAAAGTGCTTGAAATTAGAGTAATATATTGTTTATCTTTTACTTATTTCATGTATCTCTCATTTGTTCGGAGTTTCCTGCACTTTTTTCTTTTTCTTCGTCAATATTACTTGTAACAGATATAGCAGCAAAGCAGTTCTTACCAGCATCCATCTTCACAAAGATCTTTCGACAGTCGTCAGCAATTGGGTTCAATCAGACTTCAAGTCTGTATCCTTATACTATGCCTAGCACTACAAATAAGCATTCATACGCTCTTTAAATCTTGTTTCATAACTTTACATTTAACATTAACATACACATGTGGATTTATGCTTATGATAAAATATTATTATTTTAGGCCCTGCACATACCGCTCGACATCAGTCGCAGATGTGCAGTGGCAATCTCGCCCGACATCAGTCGCAGATGTGCAGTGGCAATCTCGCCCGACATCAGTTGTATTAATACCGCTCGACATCAGTCGCAGATGTGTAGTGGAAATCTCGCTCGACATCAGTTGCAGATATTGAATATTAATCATGCTCGACATTAGTAACAGATATTAAGTTTTAATCCCGCTCGACATCAGTCGCGGAAGTTAAGTGATTAACCCCGCTCGAATCATTCGCGGAAGAGTTATAATAAAAGCTTCTCTAGTAGATCCATAAGTCTTAGTTCCTCATTTTCCAAGACAACAGTACTGACATAACTTTAGTATCCACTCAGCCCGTAGATTTTTGCAGTGGGTTGATTGCACAGCTTTTGTGACCGTGTGATGTGTTGGCAGGTGCACCGGTCACTGTCAAGTAATAATTTTGGGAATAGCTTCCCCGAATGTCGATCTCAAGGGAATGTAGGTTGGGTATTGTGATAGCATTGCAGAAAGATCGTTACTAAGAGTTAAATGAAACAACAAAGGGGGTTGGTTTTTGATTCCTAATGCTAACAAAACAAAAAAAAGAACTAATGCGGGTCATAAGCACAGCTTCGCTTGGTGGATGGAACTAGTGCAGGTCGCTATGTCGTGCTTCGTGAGGCGAATGGACGGAGAGCAAGCAAATGAAATGAACACACATGCGGAGAGTGAGGTTCACATTCACCTATTCAACCACCAACAGTAGCCTTTGCTAGAGTGGTTTTAGTGTGCGAGTGGAGTGGATCTGAATGGAGGCAAGTGCATCACAGCTAACAACAAAGGATGTAACTAACCCAAGAAAACTTCATTTATAGACAAATAAATATAAGTTCAGTTTCATTACAAGCTTTAGAGTACAATCCAATATCGAGAAGAGGTAGAATAAACTGAAAGGGGGAAAGCGTAGCCGTGGTTCTTTGCCATAATGTTGGGTTGTCAGTCCACTTCTCAGTTCTGACCGTTGGTTGCGTCCGGAGGTAAATGGGATGTCAATCCACTTGTCTTCCTCCGTCTTGTTCCCATTCCATCAAGATTTTCTCCCGTTTTCCTAAATGAGTAGTACTGAAAGATCTCTATTGCACACTGTTGGTGGCCGGAAACTCTCTGAAGGGTTGTAGATGGCTTCGAATCACCAGAGAAAGCTTTACGGAGTTTAGAGATGAGTGGTGCACCTGCGGGGGTGAGAAATGGCGCTTCGCACACAGTAGCGAGGCGGAAAAATGAAGGGTGTTTGACCTAATTCGCGAGCACGTGTATAAATATTGCAGCAGAAAATCAGAGTGCACGATCAGAGGCGCACGACTAGCGGTCGTGCGCATTCGATCCCATCATCGTACGATTAGCAATGGCAAAACTCCAGAAAAATGTAATAAACGCGCACGAGTAGTGGCGCACGACCAACGGTCGTGCGCACTATGTCCAATGATCATGCGATTTTCCAAGACAGAACTTGGAAAATGGAGAATAGTGCACACGATCAGTGGCTCACAACCAGTGGTCATGTGCTATAGATCCAATGATCGTGCGCAGTATTCCTGTACCATTTGGGAATCGATGAACATACCGCGCACGACCAGAGGTCATGCGCTAATGAGTCCACTGATCGTGCGAGTGTAAAAACGCACAATTAGTTGCCCTTAGGCGAAAAATATACCCAAACAATCCTGAAACACACACACGACCTTTGTACCTGTAGCAAAAACAAAACAACCACCAAAATGGGCATTCCACATTCTCCAGACACAGAAAAAACACCAAGTAGGGCAAAAGTATAATTACTACGGAATCACACAAAAAATGGGCCAAAAGAGCACTTAACATGGAATTGACATAATAACAAATATGAATAATTATGGCTCTAAAGTGTAGTAAATGAACGAGAAAACTATCACAGATGAGTCCAAAAATATGTATATAACTTGGACTCCTCACACCCCCAGACTTAAATATATGCTCATCCCGAGCAAATCATCATTCCGTGGACTAGAAAATAGTTAGCTGGCTTAGTAATTTCAAAATACACTATTGAAAGAAATCCAACAATGCCGAGGACTATACGGTTGCCCGTTCACACTCTCTCCATGGTACTAGATCGTCAAGCGTGAATCCGTAGGACTTTTAGGATAATCATGGGGCTTAGGCTAAGGTTTGGTAGTCCAAGATAAACATGGAGGCGACACGCAACCCAAGCGAGCAAACAACAAGCTAAACCGATACAGCTCCTCAGAATTGCACGTGTGACACACCCCAGACTTAGCTTGATAATCGGGTGTGTACACGGCCTAACCCGACCAATATCATGATAAACTAGATGGGGATTCCATTTCTCGTTGTAATTCTTTTTTTGATTTTCTCTTTCAATTCTCTCGTTTTTCTTTTTTTCTTTTCCTTTTGCAATCTCCAAATTTAAACAAGTAACACTCTTGTATTCATCTACCACATCACTAGAATTCCACACATCACACCTCGTTAAAATATTAATTTCACTGGAGCTCATGGATTTGGTTGCCATCAGAAGATTGGCTTTGGGATTTGTTGAATGAAGGTGGAGCTGAATCAACGGAGGGGTAGGCACAAACTTGTCTTTCAACGGTTAACAGCTAGGACAAGGTAAACAAGGCTCAAACTAGCCAAATTGATGGCCTAAATCACGCTCACGCTTGACTATCCATGCACCAATGCTTTGAGAGTAGCTTGGGGCAAGTTCTTAGCCACCGAGAAAGATGATCCTTCCTCCCGACTCGAGCAAATTGAGTCCAGTGATGGTTACACACATCCTTACACTACCGTTCGATTTCACCAGATTCAACAATTTTGAGTAGTACAAACATTATTTACATATGCAGAAAAAGTATAAATCTACTACCATAAAGAAAAAGTAAAATCTATATTTTTTCTACACAGACCATGAGTACTCGATTAAGAGCACTGCATGAGTTTCGCACTACTCTATCCTAAAATTCTTAGCCAGCACCACTATTTTAAAGTTTACACACAAGCAATGCATTTGACTCGAGCAGTGCGCGTGAATAAGATCGCGCTCAAGTGGGCGATTCAGTGTGTGTTACAGTGATTTTGAAATAAATAAATAACAATTAGTATGCTATAAAATGTGTGCTCATGTAGTGACCACAGGCATGCTCTCCCCCCAGACTTGAATGCGACAACTCATAAATCTAAACATTCCACATAATATAAAGAGCTAGGGGTAAGAAGTACCTATGCTGAAAACTGAGCATACCAGTCGTGCTGCAAGGTTGTTCGATAGCGGCTGATCTGTTGTCCTTCAAAAATGTCCAGCACCTGTGAATTAGAGATCCCACACAAAACAAGAAAATATAAATACACATATAGAAAGTACATACAGTTAAAAAAATACTAATCTAGATAACTAATGAGTTTATTGTCTCAAAACAGGACTTATTCAAGGACCATGCAGTCTTTTAATTGATGCGCGTATGAAATTTGAAGTGCTCGGGTAGTTGTTCAAGTTCACATTTCGGTAGTGGGTACCGAAACGGCGATAGAACAAATACCGACATACATGTGTAGTTATACCTGTCTTGGACATCAGGCATGGGTAGAATAAATATTTTGAAGCTCGACGAATCTGACTCCACCTACACCCGATCTCCATTAATGGTAGGATGCATTACAGGCACTTGCACTAAGTCGACCGTTTCCACGATATGGTCCTGCAGAGAAGTAGGCACGAAAGCGAGGTTAGGAAATAAATTAGAAGAATGACAAAAAGTAACCTCAATCTTAGGGATGATCCCGGTGTCATCTCCCATCGACAGAATTGTAGGTGGATCTACACAGCTGTCTAGGCTGTTGCAAGTATGTACTAGAGCTGCTTCCGCCTCATCCGCGCATTGGAATTCCTTACATGTAACTGAGGCAGCCACCTCGGCCATGCAGATCTCGTCCTCAACTTGATCTGGCATAATGCTACAAACACCAGCTTCTCCCTACGAATCAACCTCCGCAACGGTGTTAGATACAGAAAGAATGCAATGCAAGGTAGAGGATAGAGGAGCAGTGCTCGCAATAAAATCAAGCACATGCTCCTCAGAATTAACAGACTCCATGCAAGATGATATATGTAAATCAGAAGTAAAAACATCTGTGTCAGGGTTTAGATCAACACCTGTATCTGTGCAAATACTAGTATTTCTCCCTTCAAAATCTGATGGTGGCACTAGTAGGTACCCAGATACAAAAGGGGTGTTGTAAGTTGTCGGAGTGGTGACAATCCGAATATTCGGTTTATCATCTTCCTCCAAGTGTGCCAAATAAGCAGCACACTCCATCAAAGAGTGATCCCAACTCCGACAAAATAAACACTACTTAGCTGGCTCTGTCTGTACAATGGGTACTGACGCCGAAAGAAAGTAGTGCGGCAATGGAAGCACGGATCAGTAGCTAACTGGCTTATGTCTAGCATGTTGAGTAGCAGATGAGGTTGGTGCTCCATATGTAGGTCCTTGAGTGTATTGGCTACCATACTCCTTAGGACATCTATCACTTGCATGAGAGATATCTCCATACCAGCGACAACGTATACTAAAACTTGCCCACATTGCAGAGATCACAAATTTCAAGGATTAAACTAACTTACATAGATTCTCAATAAAAATCTAACAATTCCAACCGACATAAAAAGCAAAAATAGACTGGGATAAAACAAATTCGAAACAAGCAACTTTGTCGTAACACTCATAGCACAACACAAATCAACAATACTCCTGCATTCCTCGGCAACGACGCCAAAAAGTCGATGCATCGGCAAGTGCACCGGTCGCTGTTAAGTAATAACTTTAGGAATATGTTCCCTGAATGTCGATCTCGAGGGAATGCAGGTTGGATAACGTTATAACGTCGCAGAAAGATCGTTACTAAGAGGTAAATGAAACAACAAAGGGGGTTGGTTTTTGATTCCTAACGCTAACAAAACAAAAAAGAACTAATGCGGGTCGTAAGCACTGCTTCACTTGGTGGATGGAACTAGTGCAGGCCGCTATGCTGTTCTTCGTGAGGCGAATGGACGGAGAGCAATCAGATGGAATGAAGACATGTGCTGAGAGTGAGTGTCGCAGTCACATCTTCAACCACCAACACTAGTCTTTGCTAGAGTAGTTCTAGTGCGCGAGTGGAGTGGATGTTAATGGAGGTGAGTGCATCACAGCTAACAACAGAGGATGTAACTAATCCAAGAAAACTTCATTCAAAAACAAATAAAAATAAGTACAGGTTCATTACAAGATTTAGAGTACAATCCACTATGGAGAAGAGGTAGAATAAACTGAAAGGGGGAAAGCCTAGCTGTCAGTCCACTATGTCAGTCCACTTCTCGAAGCTATTACAAGATTTAGAGTTCAACCCTTCGAAGGGTGATCCGAAGCCATCTTCAACCCTTCGAGAAGTGGACTGACAGCTATTGCACACTGAAAGGAGGAAGTGTTCAATAGCTGACAGTCCACTTCTCGGCTCCGACCATTGGTAGCGTCCAGAGGTAAATCGGTTGTCAATCCACTTGTCTTCCTCCCTCTTCTTCCCTTTCCTTCAAGCTTTTCTCCACTTTGCCCAAATGAGTAGTACAAAAAGACCTCTATTGCACACTGCTAGTTGCCGGAAACTCTCCGAAGGGTTGAAGATGGCTTCGGATCACCGGAGAAAGCTTCCCGGAGGGTGGAGATGAGTGGAGGATCTGTGGGGGTGAGAAACGGCACTTTGTACGTAGCAGCGGGGCAGAATATTGAAGGGTGTTTGCAATAATTCGCGAGCACGGGTATAAATACTGCAGCGGAAAATCAGATTTCACGATCAGGGGCGCACGACCAGCGGTCATGCGCATTGGATCCCATGATCGTCCGATTAGCAATGACAGAACTCCAGAAAAATGGAATAAACATGCATGAGCAGTGGCTCATGACCAGAGGTCATGCGCACTATGTCCAATGATTGTGCGATTGCCCTAGACAGAACTTGGAAAAATGGAGAATAGTGTGCACGATCAGTGGCTCACAATCAGTGGTCGTGTACTATAGATCCAATGATCGTGCGCAGTAATTCTATACCGTTTGGGAATGGATGAATAGACCGTGCATGACCAGCGGTCGTGCGCTAAGGAGTCCACTGACCGTGCGAGTGTAAAAATGCATGATCATTGGCCCTTAGGCAAAAAACATTCCAAAACAATCCCAAAACACACACACGACCTTTGTACCTGCAGTAAAAAAAAAGAGCCACCAAAATGGGCATTTCACATTCTCCAGACACAGAAAAACACTATGCTGGGCAAAAGTATAATAACTATGGAATGACACAAAAAATGGGCCAAAATTGCACTTAACATGGAATGGACATAATAACAAATATGAACAATTATGCCTCTAAAGTATAGTGCGTCAACGAGAAAACTAGCCCAGATGAGTCCAAAAATATGTATATAACTTGGACTCAACATCGTATGAGAAAATCAATGCTGCCTTGCGCTCACATGCCCGCTTGGTCACCTAAGCTGTGAATCATTTCTTTCAGTACAGACAGAATCTTGGTATCCGCTTAGTCCGTAGATTTTTGCAGGAGGTTGATTGCACCGCTTTGTGACCCTATGAGATAAGCAATGATGCCTTGTGCGCACCTGCACCCTTGGTCACCTATGTTGTGAATCATTTCTTCAAGTTCAGGCGAATTGTATATTATTATTCGTCATAGTCTGCAGGCCACGCAGTCATATATTTCGGCCTGATCTTTTTGGCTTACTCCACGCAGTCTGCAAGCCGTGCGGTTTTTTAGTTGCCAGATCTTTTAGGTTATTTTACTGTTATTCTCGGATTGAGTCAGCTGACTTATTTCCTTCATTCCCATAGACTTGTGACTTGCAAACTTAATCTTATCGGCATGAGTGCACCGATTTATATCACATATTCTAACAAGCCTGCAACTTGCCGCATCACGGTTAATGCGAATTCAGTTTATTAATCAGCCTATTTTCTGGCTTACTAACTACTAGCAGCAATACTGCAAAATTATTCGTATGTATGCTTATGTTGGATGCGCCGCAGGGGTTAACAAGCCTAGCTGCACGGCTTGATATTTAGTTTGTATCAAAGAAGCCGCAGATTGTATATCCAAATTATATTTTCATAATCCAATTGCGGCCTACAGGTCGGTTATCATCTAAGCCGCAGCCGTCAATTAAATTATTTATCAGTATGGCCTATCAGCGGTTAATGGAAGTAGCCGCGCGGCTTAGAATTCAGTTTGCATATTGCCAAGTTATCAGCAGGTTGCTTATCTCAATAAACCTTCTCGCTATGCAGACGCGGCTTGTTAATCAGTTTTCGAATGAGTCGCATCCAATTGTTGATTTATATTTTCAATTATCTCTAATTACCGTCTAATGACCTAACTGCCCGGTTTGTGGCTCCGCAATATATTTTCAAGGATCATCGGATTGCTATAAGCTCGAAAGCATCTTATATAGCGACTAGTATCTTCCTTGCGGTTAACCGGAACGAAGAAGCAGAATTATATGATTAAATTAATTTTCATTCGGTAAACTCATTAGTCATCTTTCTAAATTAGACACAAGTAAGAAAGATAAAGCCGCACGAATAGACTTGTAAGTAAAATCACAACAATATGCAATAAAGAAGGTAAAATGTACTTTAATATCTTTATTAAAAGTTATAAATTTTAAACCGTGCGATTACAATTATCAAACCGCCGGATACAAAAAGCAAAAATTATTACAAGTAAAATTCTTCAATCTTGATCGTTCGGCTTGAGCTTCTTAGTCGCAGGAGAACTGGAGTTACTGCCGCCATCAACATCGACTTGTGATGGTGAGTAGCCACTACTGCTGTTGAAGTGTCGCTCGAACCACCAGTCTCCGCGGGCTTAGACTTTTCAGAATCAACCCACGTTGTCTCTGGAGCTTGATTGCCGGTCTCGGAAATGGCACCTTCGCTTCTGCTTCCCTTGGTGTCTGCTTCTTCCTCGTCTTCCTCCTCGTTTTCCTCCTTGTCTTCGCCATCACCTTTCTCGGCCTTTTCCTTACCTTTGACAACTTGGTATACAATGACCAACTTTTTCTTCAAGGTTGTTGTCACAACCCGCATTTTTCACTACCATGAAAGAAATATCAGAGAAAGGAAAAATTGCGCCTCATGATGGCACGTCAGCAGGAGATAAGTACGGACGCTCAGGCAAAACTCCTACTTGACCATGAAGAAAGATCTTTAAGTAATTTAGAGACAAAATTAGTTTATGTGAAGTAGTTAACTGTATCCCTCGGCTGGCTCATTTAGTCCACAAAAAAAAAGTTAAACACTGCTGAAAAATAATTCTTCTACAAGGTTAGACTTCCTACATGAGTTTAAAGGTCCCTAGAGGAAAACTCATGGTAAGCAAGTTTTAGATTTATAATAGAAATAAAGTAGCTTTTTACGGTCATTTAACATAGTGATTTAATATTTTAAAACGTGCAATGCATGATATAATAATAGTAGTTTTTATACTTGAAAATACCTACCATACAATTCTAGCATAAGACATCCCAGAGAGCAAGTAATCCAAAAACACAGAAAGAAAACTAAGCAGCTAGCAAGCATCTAAAATAAACAATCCTATGGGCGTCAACAAACTGACTCGAACACACAATAAACAAAGTATATCTAAATTAGTAAAGCTTACTAAACAACAATGTACCTCGCTACTGTAACAACCCCATCCGTTTACGTAGTATATACTAGAAGGTCCGGCCGGGGCCCCACATCATATACCACAAAACAGGCGGTGAAGGTACGGAATGATACCAGAGTAGCGCAGTGCACCCTAACATATTGCATTCTAGCAGAAGCCTAAACACTAAACTTGAACTCCATACCTGAATGTCCAACATATAAAAGCTCCTCATTTATATATATCATAGGAATGTTTTACAAATACAAACAGTCAGCCTTATGGCCTTACAGGGCTTTCACAATAGTGGCCTAAATATTGGCGCGCAGGCCGACCACGTATAAATAAAACACAGCAGTTTATAGGTTTAGCCTTCGAGGGCTAGCAACAGCAGCAGCAAATGCAGCAGGGACTTCAGCCCTTATGCGTCCCGCTCGGCTCTCCAACACCTGCACAAGGACAGCCCACCCAATGGTGGAAAACAGAGGCAACGGTCAGCATTCAGCTGACAAATTTATAACGACCCTACCCCTTTCCCGGGGCAGTGGTATTCTTTCCTGCAGGCATAGCATTTCACAAGCATATATATATCTCATATAAGGTGCTTTCACGAACACATTCCATTACAACCGTCAGCCACTCGGCCCGACGATCCGTGCACTCAGGGCACATTCTTGGTGTACCAGCGAATCAGGGTCACACCACCGTATCAGGGTCACAACCCAATGATAAAACATTGAGCATTTCACTGCATGGCGTGCAGCCGGAGTTCTATTCGTAATGCACCGGGATTGGCCCGTAGCCCCCCATTCTGTCATGGAGCGCAGGCCTATGACTCTTGTTATGCGCTCTAACAGACCGCACTTTCAGGTCTCACGTCGGACGGACATAGCGCAGGTTGGATCATCCACCCCCGTTGCTCAAATCGCCTTGCCATCACCGAGCACAGCGTACTCACGGCTATATCAAAGGCGCGGGTCGGTTTCACCAATCCTGTTCTGGTATTCAAGACTGGGTGCTTTCCTGGGCGCACCAGTACTTACTCTTACATCCATTTCATATCACACATTAGCGGGTCTTTCCTGGACACTCCAGTACTTCCTGCTACTCTCTTCACAGGGATGACCCCGCAATTATCATAAATGTCAAGGGTATTTCCATGGCTTACCATGCTAGTACTTCCTGTTAATTCCCTTCACAGGTCCACCCATGAACATTGAGCAGTACAAAGGGTATTTCCTGGATATCAAATCCAGTACTTCCTGCTACTTCCTTACGCAGGTACAACACAATAACACAGGCATCATAAGCATCACAAGGGTATTTTCATGGACTACCACTCCAGTACTTCCTGTTACTGCCTTTTACAGGATTAACCCACCGACTCCGACAAGACACGTTTATTACGGAGTCTTCTCCGTTTCGTATATGCAACATCACCAATCCAGACCAACCTGTCCAAATGGGCTTCACACAGCATACCTATTCCGTACTCCATTTCCGGATCTATATGCCCAATTGATTGGGGATTCCATGAACGAACCCAAAATACTCCCATAATCAGTCAAGCTCTGGTGGGGGAATCATATGCATATGCCAAAAAGGAAGCCTTCACAGGGCTAGGAAGAAAAGTCATTACCCTTGAAGACCGCTTCGGTGCCATGAGCTCCTAATTGGCTAGAAAGAACTGCAACAGCTTTTCCTCCGTAAAGATGGCCTCGGATCTCAGCTTGACACTCTCACACTCCACCAGAGATCAGCCCCTCTTCCTCTTCCTCCTTCTTCCTCTCCCTTTCTCTCTCTAAGCTTTTAGAAGGATGAAGGCAATAACATAATGAGAATTCTTTCTCAGTTTTCGGCCTTAAGGAAGCAGGGAGGACTCTCAGCTGTTAGATCCCAGCTGAAGAAAATGGACGGCCACGAAAAAGCCGCAAAATCGCTTTTTGGGTCCGACACACCCTGTGACACGCCCGTGTCACAGGCCGTATACTCTAAGCGGTGCACAAATCGCCTTATCATGAAATAGGCCACGACTAGGGTACACGCCCTTGTCGGCCCAGAGACGGCCATGTCACGGGGCGTGTGATTGCACTCGACGATCGTTGTGCTCATTTCGTTGACTAGAGGGGGACACGCCCTCCTACATGCCACTGTCGGAAGGTACACGCCTATGCCACGGGCGTGTTCCCTCTGTCGACCACTTTGTCTACCAAAGACTCGAGTGTCGACACAAAGGAGGTGTCGACACAAAGGGCGTGTTATTGCACTCGACGATCGTCGAGCTCATTTCGTTGACCAAAAGGGGGGAACACGCCCTCCGACACGCCCGTGTCGGATGGTACACGCCCGTGTAGTATGGCGTGTTTCTTCTGTCAACCATGTTCGTCGACCAAAGCACTCGAGTGTCGACCAGGGGGGACACGCCCTAGGTCACTCCCGTGTCACTGGGCGTGTCCCTCCCAAACACTTCGTCGAACGCATTTTCGTCGAACTCACGACGTCTCCGCACCCGCGCAGGACACGGCCTGGGACACGCCCGTATCCCAGGCCGTGTCACCCAAAATTTTTCCCTTTTGAAATTTGGGCTGTTACAACCCTCCCCTCCTACAAGAAATTTCGTTCTCGAAATTCATACACAGCAAGGAAAATCGCAAGCAAAATTTTATAACATCAACATTTTATGTTACAACAAAATTTGCATTATACAATCATTTTACAGAAACAACTCGGGAAATTCAGCTCGAATGGTTTACACTCGCTCCCATGTTAGCACCTCATGACCACAATTATCCCACTGGTCTTTGACCATCCCGACCGTCTTGTTCCGCAACTATTTCTCGGCTCGATCCTCTATTTGAATGAGCCTAACCTTCGTCGTAAGCCCATACTCTATCGACACACGATTATCCACGATCACTTGAGCTGGATCTTTAATGGCTTTCCGCAGCACCGAGATGTGAAACACATCATGCAATCCACCAAAGTCTGTCGATAGAGCTAGCCAATATGCAGCTTCCCCGATTCGCTCGAGCACTTCAAATGGACCCAGATATCTTGGACTCAACTTCTTCAAACGTCGAATCCTGGATACGCCTTTGAAGGACTTGATTTTCAAGTATACCCAATCGCCTACCGCGAACTCCACATTCTGGTGCTTGGCATTGTAGTATTTCACTTGTCGATCTTGGGTTATGAGTAGACTCTCTCGAATAGTACGTACGATCGAGTTTGCTTCATTGACTTCATTACGATTATAAACTCTAGCTTCGCCCCCTTCTACCCAATCCAAAGGAGTACGACACTTCTGTCCATACAGAGCTTCATACGGTGCAATCCCGATGCTCGCTTAGTAGCTGTTATTATAGGAAAACTCCACCATATAGAGGTGAACTTCCCATCTCTTTCCAAAGTCTAGGGCGCACATCCGGAGCATATCCTCCATCGTCCTGTTGGTCCTTTCATTTTGACAAATAGTTGATGAACTAGCCTCTAGTCATTTGATGTGAATCACCCATCTCTATCGCTTACGATGCTCCGAGGAACACCGTGTAGCCGAACAATCTGGTCAACATACAATTTTGCCAAACTTTCCACCGAATCATCCCTTCTGTTCGGCAGGAAGTGTGCCACTTTCGTTAGCCGGTCGACAATTTCCCAAATTGAGTCATTTCCGCGCTGAGATCTCGACAACCCGTGCACGAAATCCATGGAAATATCGTCGAAATTCCATTCTGGAATCAACAACGACTTCAATTAACTACCAGGCTTCTGGCATTCCGCCTTCACCATAGCACAGGTTTGGCATTTGGCCATATAATGAGCAACATCTTTCTTCAGCCGTGGTCACCAGAACAGCTTTTTCATATCCCTGAACATCTTCATGCTCCTTGGGTGGATTGAGTACTTCGTATAATGCGCTTCACACATCAATTCTTCCCTCAATTTACCCAAATTCGGGACGCACAAACATCCCTCTTTTCGCAAAAGATTGTCATCCCTGGAGAACTTGCACTCTGGCCCATCTTTAGCATAGCGTAGGAGATCTTCATCTAGCCCCGTTGCTCGTCGAATCCGGTCTGCAAGGTCACAGGGCACATTCTTGGTGTACCAGCGAACCAGGGTCACACCACCATATCAGGGTCACAACCCAACGGTAAAACATTGAGCATTTCACTCCATGGCGTGCAGCCAGAGTTCTATTCGTTATGCACCGGGATTGGCCCGTAGCCCCCCATTGTGTCATGGAGCGCAGGCCTATGAATATTCATATGCGCTCCAACAGACCGCACTTTCAGGTCTCACGTCGGACGGACATAGCGCAGGTCGGATCATCCACCCCCGTGGCTCAAATCACCTTGCCATCACCGAGCACAGCGTACTCACTGCTATATCAAAGGCGCGGGTCGGTTTCACCAATCCTGTTCTGGTATTCAAGCCTAGGTGCTTTCCTGGGCGCACTAGTACTTACTCTTACATTCATTTCATATCACACATTAGCGGGTCTTTCCTGGGTACTCCAGTACTTCCTGCTACTCTCTTCACAAGGATGACCCCGCAATTATCATAAATGTTAAGGGTATTTCCATGGCTTACCATGCCAGTACTTCCTGTTACTTCCTTTCACAGGTCCACCCATGAACATCGAGCAGTACAAAGGGTATTTCCTGGATCTCTAATCCAGTACTTCCTGCTACTTCCTTTCGCAGGTACAACCCAATAGCACAGGCATCACAAGCATCACAAGGGTATATTCATAGACTACCACACCAGTACTTCCTGTTACTGCCTTTTACAGGATTAACCCACCGACTCCGACACGACACGTTTATCACAGTATCTTCTCCGGTTCGTATATGCAACATCACCAATCCAGACCAACCTGTCCAAATGGGCTTCACACAGCATACCTATTCCGAACTCTATTTCCGGAACTATATGCCCAATTGATTGGAGATTCCATGAACCAACCCAAAATACTCTCATAATCAGTCAACCTCTTGTGGGGGAATCATATGCATATGCCAGAAAGGAACCCTTCACAGGTCTAGGAAGAAAAGTCATTACCCTTGAAGACCGCTTCGGTGCCATGAGCTCATAGTTGGCTAGAAAGAACCGCAACAGCTTTTGCTCCGTAAAGATGGCCTCGGATCTCAGCTTGACACTCTCACGCTCCACCAGAGATCAGCCCCTCTTCCTCTTCCTCCTTCCTCTCCCTTTCTCTCTCTATGCTTTTAGAAAGATGAAGGCAATAACATAATGAGAATTCTTTCTCAGTTTTCGGCCTTAAGGAAGCAGGGAGGACTCTCAGCTGTTAGATCCCAGCTGAAGAAAATGGACGGCCACGAAAAAGCCGCAAAATCGCTTTTTGGGTCCGACACACCCTGTGACACGCCCGTGTCACAGGCTGTGTACTCTAAGCGGTGCACAAACCGCCTTATCACGAAATAGGTCACGACCAGGGTACATGCGCTTGTCGGCCCAGAGACGGCCATGTCACGGGGCATGTGATTGCACTCGATGATCGTCGTGCTCATTTCGTTGACTAGAGGGGGACACGCCCTCCGACACGCCAGTGTCGGAAGGTACACGCCCATGCCACAGGCGTGTTCCCTCTGTCGACCACTTTGTCGACCAAAGACTCGAGTGTTGACACAAAGGAGGTGTCGACACAAAGTAGGTGTCGACACAAAGGAGGTGTCGACACAAAGGCCGTGTTATTGCACTCGACGATCGTCGAGCTCATTTCGTTGACCAAAAGGGGAGAACACGCCCTCCGACACGCCCGTGTCGGATGGTACACGCCCGTGTAGTATGGCGCGTTTCCTCTGTCGACCACGTTCGTCGACCAAAGCACTCGAGTGTCGACCAAGGGGGACACGCCCTAGGTCACTCCCGTGTCACTTGGCGTGTCCCTCCCGAACACTTCGTCGAACGCATTTTCGTCGAACTCGTGACGTCTCCGCACCCGAGCAGGACACGGACTGGGACACGCCCGTATCCCAGGTCGTGTCACCCAAAATTTTTCCCTTTTGAAATTTGGGCTGTTACAACCCTCCCCTCCTACAAGAAATTTCGTTCTCGAAATTCATACACAGCAAGGAAAATCGCAAGCAAAATGTTATAACATCAAAAATTTATGTTACAACAAAATTTGCATTATACAACCATTTTACAGAAACAACTCGGGAAATTCAGCCCGAATGGTTTACTCTCGCTCCCATGTTAGCACCTCACGACCACAATTATCCCACCGGTCTTTGACCATCCCGACCGTCTTGTTCCGCAACTATTTCTCGGCTCGATCCTCGATTTGAATGGACCTAACCTTCGTCGTTAGCCCATACTCTACCGACACACGATTATCCGCGATCACTTGAGCGGGATGTTTAACGGCTTTCCGCAGCACCGAGATGTGAAACACATCATGCAATCCACCCAAGTCTGTCGATAGAGCTAGCCGATATGCAGCTTCCCCGATTCGCTCGACCACTTCAAATGGACACAGATATCTTGGAATCAACTTCTTCAAATGTCGAATCCTGGATACGCCTTTGAAGGGCTTGATTTTCAAGTATACCCAATTGCCTACCGCGAACTCCACATTTCGGTGCTTGGCATTGTAGTATTTCACTTGTCGATCCTGGGTTATGAGTAGACTCTCTCGAATAGTACGTACGGTCGAGTTTGCTTCATCGACTTCATTACGATTATAAACTCTAGCTTCGCCCGCTTCTACCCAATCCAAAGGAGTACGGCACTTCTGTCCATACAGAGCTTCATACGGTGTCATCCCGATGCTCGCTTGGTAGCTGTTATTATAGGCAAACTCCATCATATAGAGGTGATCTTCCCATCTCTTTCCAAAGTCTAGGGCGCACATCCGGAGCATATCCTCCATCGTCCTGTTGGTCCTTTCATTTTGGCCATCAGTTTGGGGATGAAAGGTCGTACTGAATGTCAACTAAATGCCCAACAGTTGATGAACTAGCCTCCAGTCATTTGATGTGAATCGCCCATCTCTATCGCTTACGATGCTCCGAGGAACACCGTGTAGCCGAACAATCTGGTCAACATACAATTTTGCCAAACTTTCCACCGAATCATCCCTTCTGTTCGGCAGGAAGTGTGGCACTTTCGTTAGCTGGTCGACAATTTCCCAAATTGAGTCATTTCCGCTCTGAGATCTCGACAACCCGTGCACGAAATCCATGGAAATATCGTCGAACTTCCATTCTGGAATCAGCAACGACTTCAATTAACTGTCAGGCTTCTGGCATTCCGCCTTCACCATAGCACAGGTTTGGCATTTGGCCATATAATGAGCAACATCTTTCTTCAGCCGTGGTCACAAGAACAGATTTTTCATATCCCTGAACATCTTCGTGCTCCCTGGGTGGATTGAGTACTTCATATAATGCGCTTCACACATTAATTCTTCCCTCAATTTACCCAAATTCGGGACGCACAAACAGCCCTCTTTCCGCAAAAGACCGTCATCCCTGGACAACTTGCCCTCTGGCCCATCTTTAGCATAGCGTAGGAGATCTTCATCTAGCCCTGTTGCTCGTCGAATCCGGTCTGCAAGGTCACACTACACCTCCGTCCAGTTCAAACAGGCATTGGCGATGGAATTCTTGTCAACACAAGAAATCTCCAACGCTTCTAGCTCCTGGATGAGACGTTCATCATGCCTCTGCAACCAACTCGCCCTTGCCGGAGCTCTCCGACTGAAGGCATCCGCGACTACATTCCCCTTCCCGGGAGTATAGTGAATCTCAAAGGTGTAGTCCCCAAGGAACTTCAACCATCTTCGTTGTCGCATATTCAAGTCTTTAGTCTCCAACAGGTACTTTAGGCTCTTGTGATCTGTATAGATCTCCACTTTCATGCCATAAAGATAGTGTAGCCACAGCTTTAGTGAAAAGATCACCGCCGCCAACTCTAAGTCGTGGACGGGATAGTTTCGCTCGTGCACCTTTACATGGCGTGAGCCATAAGCAAACACCTTCCTATTTTGCAGAAGAACGCAGCCTAAGCCACTCCCCAAGGAATAACTATAGATTACAAATCCATCGGTACCACATGACGATGACAACACAGGCGCCGTGGTCAACCGAACCTTTAGCCCTTCAAAAGCTCGCGTGCACTCTGGCGTCCAAATGAATTTCTGATCTTTTCTCGTCAGTGTGGTTAGCGGCAAAGCAATCCGCGAGAAGTTTTCAACAAATCTTCGATAGTAGCCAGCCAGTCCAAGGAAGCTCCTGACCTCGGCCACTAAAGACAACACTGGCCACTCCTGTATGGCCCGTATCTTCGCCGGATCCACTGCGATGACCGCTCCACGCACCACATGGCCTAGAAAAGCCACCGACGATAGCCAAAACTCGCACTTCGAGAACTTGGCGTAGAGCTTATTCTGCGTCAAGATATTCAACACCAACTGCAAGTGATTTTCATGCTCAGCTTTCGATCGAGAGTAGACCAGAATATCATCAATGAACACTATCACGAACAAATCCAGGTACTCTCGGAACGTTCGGTGCATCAAGTCCATGAACACCGATGGCGCACTACATAACCCAAACGACATTACCGTGAACTCATAGTGCCCATAACGTGTTGCAAATGCGGTTTTGGGAATGTCACCTTCCCGGATCATCAACTGGTAATAACCAGACTTCAAGTCCAACTTCGAGTAGACAGTCGATCCCACTAGATGATCGAACAACTCATCAATCTGCGGAATCGGATATTTGTTCTTCTCTGTCAACTTGTTCAGTTTGCGGTAATCAATACATAACCGTAAACCGCCGTCTTTCTTTTTCACAAAAAGCACAAGGGCGCTCCAAGTTGACATGCTTGGGCGTATATAACCCTACTCCAACAACTTTTGTTGTTGGACTTTCAACTCCGCAATTTCCTTTGGCGCGACGCAATATGGCGAGCGGGCCACAGGTTTTGCACCTGACACCAACTCAATCGTGAATTCAATCTCACGCTGGGGTGGTAGCCCAGAGAGATCCTTGGGAAACACATCTGCAAACTCCGATACAATCGGAACATCGCTCACACTGGCCTTAGGCTCCACAACCTGAATTAGCATGAAGTATAACTCTGCGCCCTTCCGAACAGCTTTGACAACTTGGAGAGCAGACATCAACGTCTGCCAACTCCTCGCATACCCGCGAACCTCGTTTCCTGATCGGTATTCTGGCCCAACGTGATCACTTTGGACTGGAAATCAATCAAGTCATGCTGCTCGGCGAACCAATCCATACCAAATATCACATCGAATTCCGATATCGGCAATACAGATGCAGTTAAGCAGAAATCCCGACTTCCTATCTGAACCGCCACATCGCAAGCTTGATCCGCAAGCATCAAACAACCATTCGGCAACACCATCCTGACGGTATCTGTCTTTACAAGACTAGGTATCCCAAGCCGCGCTATAAACTCTTTAGAAAAACGAATGTGACGCACCCGTATCAAATAGTGCTCGCGCCAGCATGTTCCGAATCATTACAAATCCTGTGCCAATCATGTCACACACACAAGCCGCATACGCATAGGCAATAAACAAAGCATGCAAGCAATATAATACTCAAAACCTAACTCATAAATGTGACGATGTCACTTTGTTTGATGACATCCTGCAGGCCAAGATTGTAGACCCAGGGCTGTGCCTGCGAGGCAAAAGACTCCACGACTGCCTTTCCGTTTTCCACATATGATGCTCCCGCGTTCTTTTCACTCTTTGGAGGCACCCGACATTCACGAGCTATATGCCCCACCCGTCCACAATAAAAGCATGTACGAGTATCCGGCCTTGAAGTGGCCCCCGAAATTGCTCCCGAGGCAAACGAAGAAGGAGCTTGTCCAGCCATCTTGAACTTCTTACCCCATCTCTTTTTATAAAATGATTTCGTCAATCGGGGCACCTTAAACTCCGGCTATGTCACAACCAAGGCACTCTTCCCTTGCACCCTCTTCATGTCTTTTTCCAGCGCTCACGCAGTGTCGAACAACGCCTGGAAGCCTTGGTTCACCGAACTAGATAGCAGGAACCTCAACTCGTCCCGCAGACCTTCATTGAACCTACTTGTCTTCCTCTCCTCATCAGCAAATATAGAACCCGCATACCGCCCCAAGCGTGTAAACTCATGCAGGTAAGCTTCCACACTACCATCACCTACGTTAGCCTTTGCAAATCATTCTCCATGGCAATACATTGTGTCGCCGGGAGGTGCTTTGCCAGGAAGAGTCTAGAGAATTCCTCCATGTACACTTGTGTTAATGGTCTCCCTGCCAAGTGATGTAGCTCCATCTCGTCCCACCATAAACGCACCTCGCCTTCCAACAAGAAGGTGGCTAAGGTGACCGTCTGATGTTCCTTCGATCCAATCGCCGTCATTATCCGCTTGACACGCGACAACCAATCTTCAGCCTGCGCAGGAGATCCCACTCCCGAAAACGTAGGTGGATGAAAGCTTATAAATTGCTTCAACTACTTCTCAGCTGCTCGAGGTTCTATAGCCACTACAGGTTCTGGCCTCGCCGTAACCTGTTCTGGCCTTATAGTCGGCTGTGCTTACCTAATCGGCTGGGTTTGGATCATGGTAAACAAAGCCTCAGTAACTAATGGTACATTTTCCGTAGAAGGCGGAGGTGTAGGCACCTCGGCTGGTGCCGTACTTTTATCAAAATGCTGGGGATTCGACTGCCCAGCTCCACTCCGTGTCACCTATAGGTGAACAAGACACACACACATTAGCGACCGTATACAAGCAAGAGCAACAAGGTAGGAACACACAGGTTCCTCAAACACATGTATTTGCATTCCTTCAATGGACATTCAGGAGTTCAATCGTGTACACTTGGTTCGCACAGACACGTGCTCGTCACCCCACAAAAGAAGTCGACCACGACTTCGAAAGGGAAAGACCAAGACAGCTGATACCAAAAATGTAACAACCCCATACATTTACATAGTATATACTAGAAGGTCCGGCCGGGGCCCCACAGCATATACCACAAAACAGGCGGTGAAGGTACGGTATGATACCAGAGTGGCGCAGTGCACCCTAACACATTGCATTCTAGCGGAAGCCTAAACACTAAACTTGCACTCCACACCTGAATGTCCAACATATAAAAGCTCCTCATTTATATATATCATAGGAATGTTTTACAAATACAAACAGTTGGCCTTATGGCATTACAGGGCTTTCACAACAGTGGCCTAAACATTGGCGCGCAGGCCGGCCACGTATAAATAAAACACAACAGTTTATAAGTTTAGCCTTTGAGGGCTAGCAGCAGCAGCAGCAAATGCAGCAGGGACTTCAGCCCTTATGCGTCCCGCTCGGCTCTCCAACACCTGCACAGGGACAGCCCACCCAACGGTGGAAAACAGAGGCAACGGTCAGCATTCAGCTGACCAATTTATAACGACCCTACCCCTTTCCCGGGGCAGTGATATTCTTTCCTGCAGGCATAGCATTTCACAAGCATATATATATCTCATATAATGTGCTTTCATGTACACATTCCATCACAACCGTCAGCCACTCGGCCCGAAGATCCGTGCACTCAGAGCACATTCTTGGTGTACCAGCGAACGAGGGTCACACCACCGTATCAGGGTCACAACCAAACGGTAAAACATTGAGCATTTCACTCCATGGCGTGCAGCCAGAGTTATAGTCGTAATGCACCGGGATTGGCCAGTAGCCCCCCATTGTGTCATGGCGCGCAGGCCTAAGACTCTTGTTATGCGCTCCAACAGACCGCACTTTCAGGTCTCACGTCGGGCGGACATAGCGCAGGGCAGATCATCCACCCCCGTTGCTCAAATCGCCTTGCCATCACCGAGCACATCGTACTCGCGGCTATATCAAATGTGCGGGTCGGTTTCACCAATCCTGTTCTGGCATTCAAGCCTGGGTTCTTGTTAAAATTCAACAAACCGCAGACGCCCCCTTGGATACCCTGTTGAAAACTCAACAAACCGAAGGAGGATACACCCACTTATAATGTTGAAAGTTTTCCCGGATCGTGGAGTTAGCAGGGGTTATCTCAACAAAGCAGTAACAACCAGCAACACATGCAACACAAGCTTCTCTATTGATCAAGAGCAAACTTCTTTACAAGGCGAGACATACATGGCGAGACATGCTTCACCAAAACCCAACACAGGGAGAGCAGAGACAGTTACAAAGACAAGAACAAAAAACAAGCCGCGCGGACTCAATCAACAAGCCGCCGACCTACTGCTGTGGAGTCCGCTCAGTCCGCCAGGTCTCCAGACCGCAACCCAAGCCGCGCGGACTCACCCCTTATTCCAATGCTTAGCTCTTCACCGCCGATCTGCAGGCCGCCTGACCGCGAGGTCGCCTAGCCGCCAGACCGCACAAGCTGCGTCACCGAATGGAACAGTCTGCCTGAAGCAGGCGACTTCCTGAACCCCGAACCAAGTTGCCAAAGAGGAGACCACCTGGTCACTATCCGCGACCTGCTGTTTACCGTCTGTTGCTTAACCGCAGAGTCCGCACTGTCCCTGACCGCAATCAGAGCCAAGTCCTGGCTTTCCAGCGCTATTCGCACAACCTGCACAGCACAACCGGGTCAACTCTCTATCCGCGCGGATACCAAAGTCCAGACCGCAGCAACTTACGCGAGCTCAATTACTGTTCACTTACTTCGGTCCAGGTTCCATTACTCCTGATGTGACATGGGTCCTATTTATAGGCACGATGATGAGTATGGTCACCGCCCTAGCCGATAGGAACACCGCCACATCCCGCAGCAAGAACTAGTGTGTCCGCCAGCCCGCGGACACACATTCCAGTTCGCTGCTCCTGTGCAGATAGCCAGTCTGCCCTAGCTTCTCTAAGGCCGGACTCCAATATCCAGCCCGCCTTGCCGCCAGAGGCCAAGCCAGGACCACCACAGCCGGACTCCACAACAGCCGTGTCCGCCAATCTGCGGACAAGGCATCAGTCCGCAAACCCCGAGCCCGCAGCCTCGCCATCAAGGCACCTGCCGGACTCAGCGGACACCCGGCTACCGTCCGCACCTCCTGAGTCCATTGCCTCTCCAAGGCACCGCCGGACTCAGCGGACACGCCGATCCAGTCTGCTAACAGCAGACTCCAGTCCACATGCACTGCAGACTTCTCCAGTCCGCATTCCTTCTGACTGTCTCAGTCCGCATCCCTGAGTCAACCTCATCACAAGGCTAAACCGGACTCAGCGGACTCTGGCTCCAATCCGCACGCTCCTGCACAAGCAATTCTCCAGTCCGCATTTCCCCAAGCTAGCAAACAAGGCAACAACACTTCTACTATGCTTGGCGGACTGAGAAACCAGCCCGCGCTCCACTGCGCGATCTCCCCAGACTGAGCCATCCTGGACTTGGTCCAAAACTCACCAAGTCCAGACCACTGGCCACAAGGGCCAGTCCGCACTTACTGGCGGACACTGGATCTAGCCCGCCATACCGGGCGACCTCCAGTTTCTGTCCGCGCTGACCGGCGGTCTCCGCGGCTTCCCGCTGCACCAGAGCAAGACCAAGGCAACTGCCAAACCGGTCTGCCGAGCTCCAGTTCTTCAGTCCGCTTCATGCCGGACTCCGCGGATAGCATTTCTATCCGCCCGGTTACTTCCTGGGAGTCAACCGCCTGCTGAGTAAACACTGGCCTGTCAGACCGCTGCTGCTGTCCGCGTAGTCCGCGCAAACAGACTGCCCAGGCCACCATAGAATAAACCGCCTGCAACATCCCTGCCGACCTAGCAGTCCGCCAACCCTGTCCGCGTAGTCCGCACGGATAGGTTTCCCAAGCCTTCCATTCACCCACTTTCACTTCACAGAATTCAACACTCCCCCTTGAAGTGAGAAGTGGTGAATAACTCCAGCAGCTCCCGTAACCTTGCACCTGATCCTTTCGATAGCATTTACGAAGAGATGTCCAAGACATAGTCCTCGCCCCGCATATCCTGGACCATGAGGGAGCCCTCCAGCATCTCCAAAAAGGAGTCATGCTTCCCTCTGCCTTCTTCAGCTTCAACCTCCACTCATGCATCATAGGAGTATCCCCAAATTCCTTGGACACAAAAGCCCAAGCCTTGTTACCTCTGAGAGAAGTCACCTCTTCAGCCTTGGTGTCAACCACCTACTTGATTCTAGTGGGGTCATCACAGCGAGAAGTACCTAGCTCGACCTGAGGGCTAACAAGGAAACACGGGACCAAGTCCGCCGTATTCCCTTCGCTATATCGAGCTAGTGGCTTACTGATCCTCTTCGATCTCCGAAGAACCTGATCATGGCTAACCACCTCCGCTGCTTCTGAACCAGCTCCGTTCCCGGGAAAACCCGGAACAATGCTCCCTTTGCTCCTGAACAAGACGCCTCCTTATTGGAATCAAGAGTACCTAGAGCAACGCTCCCCCTGCTACCTGAACCAGAAGACTCTCCTCTTGAACAAGAACTGCCTGGAACATCGCTCCCCCTGCTTCCTGAACCGGAAGCCTCCGCCTTCGAGCCAGAAGATCCTGGAGCATCGCTCCCCCTTCTTCCCGACTCTGACGCCATTGCCCCGGAGCTAGAACAACCTGGAGCACCTGGTGACTCAGGCAACTCCACTTCCTTAGCAGCAGCCTCCTTCAGCCCAACATCTGACCTGCTTATCTCTAGCTCTACATAAGAGCTACCCCAATACGGCGTCAACTCATCGAAAACAATGTCTCTAGACACTATGAGTTTCTTCGTCGCAGGATCCATACACCTCCATCTTCTTCTCTGCTCATCATACCCAACAAAGACTAACTTTGTCTTGAGAGCACCCGGAGAGTGTAAATAGCAGGTAGATCCAAACACCCGAAGGTGCTTCACTAAGGGCTTCACTCCGAACATCAGCTCATAAGGAGTCTTTACTATGATCGGACTAAGAGGCATCCGGTTGATGACATGAGCAGCACAGACCATTCCTTTCGCCCAAAGAGCCTTCGGAACGCCTTTACTCTGAAGCCAACACTTGTAGGTCTCCGTTAACCAACGGATCATCCGAGCTGCAATACTACCCTGTTGTGAAGTATGTCCACAAGAAGGCTCCGTCCGGATCCCTTGCTTCCTGCAAAAGTGTGAAAACTCGGTTGAGCCAAACTCACCACCGATACTTGTCCTCAACACCTTGATCCTCCGGCCAAGCTGGCCTTCCACAAGCTTCTTGAACTCCACAAACAAGCGTACCATGTTGGACTTCTTCTTCATAAAGTATACCCAAGTATACTTAGAATAGTCATCAACCAATATCAGCATGAACCTGCTGCCTCCAAGACTGGCCGTGACGGTCGGTCCCACCAGAGCACAATGGACAACCGCCAATGGTGCTTTACATCTGGATTGTGCTTTGTCAACCATGAAGCGATAGGCTCCACTTTCCTGACATCCCGCACACCACCGACCATCGCCATAGGATGACAATCTAGGCAAGCCTCTTACGAGTCTTCTTTCCGCCATTGCTTTCAGCTTGTCCATCCCTACATGCCCCAGTCTTTCATGCCAGATAGCAGCACTATCACTGGAATTCCTCTGATCAGATCCAGAACTAGTTGATGTCCCAACTACATTCTTCTCCTTCCTCCCTACCTGAGCAACGTTCGCCGAGAGTAAGACAACCTTGCACTCCTTCCGAAGATGACCATGCTGCTTGCATTTATAGCACCGTGGTCCTTCCTTCCTCTTCCTATCACGCCTAGGAGAAACACTCATTTCTTCCTGATATGAAGTAGAGGGACCATCGTCAGCAGCAACCTTCACCTCCTTCCTAAACAACCTATCAAGGGAAGTCCAGACCTCCGCAGCTGACCGACATCCACTGATGTGGTCCAAGAGCTCCGATGAGATCACCTGCTTGAGAATAGACTCCGCTTTCGCATTTGCCTTCTTCCAAGCTCTCATCGCCTCATCATTGCCAGCAGTATCCTCTTGTCTTCCTGCTCTGCATACAACCTCCCAAAGGTCCTCGCCAAGAAGAAAGCTCTTCATACAGGACTTCCACCGTTCACAGTTCGTCTCTGCAAGGAGATCAATTCCAAGACAACTTGCATCCTCCACTGCCATGGTTCTACTACTAGTTTCCTCTACAGAAGAGCAACTACTTCCATTGAGCACTGCTTGACCACTCCAACAACCTGCCTCTAATACCATGTTAAAATTCAACAAACCGCAGACGCCCCCTTGGATACCCTGTTGAAAACTCAACAAACCGAAGGAGGATACGCTCACTTATAATGTTGAAAGTTTTCCCGGATCGTGGAGTTAGCAGGGGTTATCTCAACAAAGCAGTAACAACCAGCAACACATGCAGCACAAGCTTCTTTATTGATCAAGAGCAAACTTCTTTACAAGGCGAGACATACATGGCGAGACATGCTTCACCAAAACCCAACACTGGGAGAGCAGAGACAGTTACAAAGACAAGAACAAAAAACAAGCAGCGCGGACTCAATCAACAAGCCGCCGACCTACTGCTGTGGAGTCCGCTCAGTCCGCCAGGTCGCTAGACCGCAACCCAAGCCGCGCGGACTCACCCCTTATTCCAATGCTTAGCTCTTCACCGCCGATCTGCAGGCCGCCTGACCGCGAGGTCGCCTAGCCGCCAGACCGCACAAGCTGCGTCACCGAATGGAACAGTCCGCCTGAAGCAGACTACTTCCTGAACCCCGAACCAAGTTGCCAAACAGGAGACTGCCTGGTCACTATCCGCGACCTATTATTTACCGCCTGTTGCTTAACCGCAGAGTCCGTACTGTCCCTGACCGATATCAGAGCCAAGTCCTGGCTTTCCAGTGCTATCTGCACAACCTGCACAACACAACCGGGTCAACTCTCTATCCGCGCGGACACCAAAGTCCAGACCGCAGCAACTTACGCGAGCTCAATTACTGTTCACTTACTTCGGTCCAGGTTCTGTTACTCCTGATGTGACATGGGTCCTATTTATAGGCACGATGATGAGTATGGTCACCGCCCTAGCCGATAGGAACACCACCACATCCCGCAGCAAGAACTAGTGTGTCCGCCAGCCCGCGGACACACATTCCAGTTCGCCGCTCCTGTGCAGAAAGCCAGTCTGCCCCAGCTTCTCCAAGGCCGGACTCCAATATCCAGCCCGCCTTGCCGCCAGAGGCCAAGCCAGGACCACCACAGCCGGACTCCACAACAGCCGTGTCCACCAATCTGCGGACAAGGCATCAGCCCGCAAACCCCGAGCCCGCAGCCTCGCCATCAAGGCACCTGCCGGACTCAGCGGACACCCGGCTACCGTCCGCACCTCCTGAGTCCATTGCCTCTCCAAGGCACCACCGGACTCAGCGGACACGCCGATCCAGTATGCTAACAGCAGACTCCAGTCCGCATGCACTGCAGACTTCTCCAGTCCGCATTCCTGCTGACTGTCTCAGTCCGCCTCCCTGAGTCAACCTCATCACAAGGCTAAACCAGACTCAGCGGACTCTGGCTCCAGTCCGCACGCTCCTGCATAAGCAATTCTCCAGTCCGCATTTCCCCAAGCTAGCAAACAAGGCAATAACACTTCTACTACGCTTGGCGGACTGAGAAACCAGCCCGCACTCCACTGCGCGATCTCCCCGGACTGAGCCATCCTGGACTTGGTCCAAAACTCACCAAGTCCAGACCACTGGCCACAAGGGCCAGTCCGCACTTACTGGCGGACACTGGATCTAGCCTGTCATACCGGGCGACCTCCAGTTTCTGTCCGCGCTGACCGGCGGTCTCCGCGGCTTCCCGCTACACCAGAGCAAGACCAAGGCAACTGCCAAACCGGTCTGCCGAGCTCCAGTTCTTCAGTCCGCTTCATGCCGGACTCCGCGGATAGCATTTCTATCCGCCCGGTTACTTCCTGGGAGTCAACCGCCTGCTGAGTAAACACTGGCCTGTCAGACCGCTGCTGCTGTCCGCATAGTCCGCGCAAACAGACCGCCCAGGCCGCCACAGAACAAACCGCCTGCAACATCCCTGCCGACCTAGCAGTCCGCCAACCCTCTCCGCGTAGTCCGCGCTGATAGGTTTCCCAAGCCTTCCATTCACCCACTTTCACTTCATAGAATTCAACAGTTCTTTCCTGGGCTCACCAGTACTTACTCTTACACCCATTTCATATCACACATTAGCGGGTGTTTCCTGGGCACACCAGTACTTCCTGCTACTGTCTTCACAGGGATGACCCCGCAATTATCACAAATGTCAAGGGTATTTCTATGGCTTACCACGCCAGTACGTCCTGTTACTTCCTTTCACAGGTCCACCCATGAACATCAAGCAGTACAAAGGGTATTTCCTGGATCTCTAATCCAGTACTTCCTGCTACTTCCTTTCGTAGGTACAACCCAATAGCACAGGCCTCACAAGCATCACAAGGGTATTTTCCTGGACTACCACTCCAGTACTTCCTGCTACTGCCTTTCACAGGATTAACCCATCGACTCCGACACGACATGTTTATCACGGAGTCTTCTCTGTTTCGTATATGCAACATCACCAATCCATACCAACCTGTCCAAATGGGCTTCACACAACATGCCTATTCCATACTCCATTTCCGGATCTATATGCCCAATTGATTGGGGATTCCATGAACCAACCCAAAAGACTCCCATAATTAGCCATCCTCTGGTGGGGGAATCATATGCATATGCCAAAAAGGAAGCCTTCACATGGCTAGGAAGAAAAGTCGTTACCCTTGAAGACCGCTTCGGTGCCATGAGCTCCTAGTTGGCTAGAAAGAACCGCAATAGCTTTTCCTCCGCAAAGATGGCCTCGGATCTCAGGTTGACATTCTCACGCTCCACCAGAGATCATCCCCTCTTCCTCCTTCTTCCTCTCCCTTTCTCTCTCTAAGGTTTTAGAAAGATGAAGGCAATAACATAATGAGAATTCTTTCTCAGTTTTCGGCCTTAAGGAAGTAGGGAGGACTCTCAGCTGTTAGATCCCAGCTGAAGAAAATGGACGACCACGAAAAAGCCGCAAAATTGCTTTTCGGGTCCAACACGCCCTATGACACGCCCGTGTCACAGGCCGTGTACTCTAAGCGGTACACAAACAGCCTTATGCCGAATAGGTCATGACTAGGGTACACGCCCGTGTCGGCCCAGACACGCCCGTATCACGGGGTGTGTGATTGCACTCGACGATCGTCGAGCTCATTTCATCGACTAGAGGGGGACACGCCCGTGTCGGAAGGTACACGCCCGTGTCACGGGTGTGTTCCCTCTATCGACCACTTTGTCGACCAAAGACTTGAGTGACAACACAAAGGAGGTGTCGACACAAAGGAGGTGTCGAAACAAAGGAGGTGTCGACACAAAGGAGGACATGTCACAACCCGCATTTTCTCATAAAAAAATAAATCAGAGCACGAGATAACTACGAGCTGTGATGCCACGTCAAGCAGGGGATAACTGCTGACGCTCAGGCGACACTCTAAACCTTCAAATCATAAGTTAAAATGAATAGAAAACTGATTTTTTAATTAATTGGCCGTATCCCTCGGCTCAGTGGATCAGATAGTCCACGGTTTGAAAACTATTTTTATACGTAGCGGAAAAATACTTCATTTATGCTAAACATCCTAAAAGAGCGCATAAGCGTCCTAAGAGGACAACTTACACTATGCAAGACCCTAGATTTCAATTTATAATATTTATAAAGAAAACCATCTTTTTACGCATTTGGAAAATAATGATTGAGCTTTCATAAAAGCATGCTGATCATGCAATACATATATTAATCTTTCTATAGGTTTCAAGGTAACTAGCAACCTAGCATAAAACATTCCCAGAGAGCAAGTGAAACTACCACAAAACAGGTAAACTAGCAGCTAAGCAAAGTCTTAATTTCACAAAGGAAAATCACCAACGGGCGTCAACAACCTGACACGAACCCGCTGGCGAGCATGTATGTCTGTATTACTACAAGGCAAAAGAACTACCTCAACAAGTGAGGAAAACACTGCCACAACGCAGTCCACAGGGAAACTCCTGAAACTAGCCGCACAGCCGGCTACAGACCTGAACCTGAGGCATTCAAAAGAAGAACACCTCAGCAAGAAATAATGAAACAGGAGGCAAAGAAACATCAGATAATAATCGAATGAAAAGAGCAGAAAGAAAAAGGGTTACCAACCCTGCAAGAGAGATGCTGAAAATCTCAGCTAAAGGATCCAAAAAGGGACAAAATGTAAGTAAAACAATAAGTAAAGTGAGAGAAATGCAACAAGTAATATAACGTACCAAACTCCGCCCAAGCCTGCAGAGACAAAAAGGGCACCAATATGCATCAAAAGAACAGTATGAAAGGAACTAACAGTCCTAAACTTGTAAATCGTTAGCACTGGCACAAATCCCAAACCTGTGTCGGAGACTAAGAACAGTCACAACCGAACAACCAGGTCCAGGTGTCTCAAGAGTACTAAAGGGGCCGCCACAGGGTCCACACACATAGAGTTCCAACCTCTTACAGGAACCCAAAATGTCCAAAGGAGGGAATGGTGGTGGCCACGGCTCAAACTCCCCTGGTACCATACTCCTTCAGAAACCCAGCTACCACATGCTAAGGATCTACGATTCGGCACCAAAACTAGCCGACAACACCACTTAAAACTACCAAGTTCTACAACCAAAACCCGCCAAATTATTTCCCTCTACCCGCCGAATTATTTCCCCCTACCCGCCGAATTATTTCCCTCTACCCGCCGAATTCAACTAAAATAAATGTCGATAACTTCCTATTTTAGGCCGACTACAAGCCCTAAACTAGGAATATTCCCATCTCACCTATTCTACGACAAGGAGAAAAGAAAATAAAGCAAAAATACAACTCATGGAGGCGCGCAAGAGGGGAGAAACCCACTTGCCTCAAATCGACCTTGAAAACGTCCTCCCAAAATACTCCAACACGTAGATCCGTCCAAAAGGGGGCACGCGGAGACGAGATCTACGAAAAAACGGACAATGGGGGTTAGGGCCGAAAAAAACTAAGGCGAAACGGTCACCGAAACGGGAAAAACTTACCGCGATCTCGAAGCTCTCGCCGAGAGCTTTCCAACGCCGCGATCGGATCGAAAATCCGTCCACCGGATCGGCGGTGGCGGCCGCCGAAAGATTCGCGAACGGAAGGGTTCCGCACACGCCAAAATTTCGCACGGGGGCTGCAGGCTCGGGGAAGAAGAAGAAGGGAATTTCTTCTTTAACTATATATATATATATATATATATATATATATATATATATATATATAATAATAATAATAATAATAATATATTTATTATAATAAAACAAATTAAAAAAGGGGGGGGGGGGTCCGATCGGTGAGAATGATTCTCACCGATTCGGTGAGAATCGGTGAGAATCATTCTCACCGATTCTCTACTAACGTTATATATATTTTTTTTATATAAATTAATTAATTCTTTATATATATAATAATAATATTTATTATTATTTAAAACAAAAGATATAACATATATCGTTACGGAGGGCCAAACGAGCGCCGAATCGAACGAAATTCGCACCGTAGGCGAATGACGACGCTACGAATCCAACGGCGAAGTCGAAATCGAATTCCGACGCACCGTTTTCGAGATAATAATTTCTAAAGTTAACGGCGTACGCGAAAACATACAAACTACAATTGAGCGCCGATGCTCCAAAAATGCTCGGAACGCGACGAAACTTGACGAGCAAGTCTAAAATTAGCCGATCTAATTTTCTAATATAAAATTTTCCACTCCCGACGCAAATCCCAAAATTTGGCCGGTCAAACTTAACGAACGCAAACGCGCTACGACAAAGTCGGTAACAAGATCCGACGAACAAAACTCGGGCAAATTTCTCCCGAAGCCAAAACACAAGCATTCCCCAAGAGGCTCCACCGAGTCACCAAACAGACTCCGGCTCGCTAGAGAATGTTGCTACTAGGCATCACCAAGCCACGCAGGGAACCTAAAGAGCTAAGAGCACGCTCTAACAACGTCACATGACCAACACGCGCTAACATAACGCTCTGACGTCATAATACGTCAAATAAGAAATTAAATAAATCACTGGAAAATCGGGGGCGTTACAGTCACTCCCCCTAAAAGAAAGTTTCGTCCCGAAACTTTACGCATAAAACACTTCTACCATAGAAGGAAAAGAAAATAACCAAGGGTTATCGAATGCTTACCGAGCACAGCTAGGAGAACAAATGAGGATGCGCCTCCCTCATGGCTGACTCCAACTCCCAAGTCGCGCTCTCCACGTCTTGGTTTCTCCACAGAATCTTTACCATCGGTATTGTCTTTCTCCGCAACACTCGATCTTGCACATCCAGAACACGAATAGGAACTTCCACGTAGGAAAGGTTAGGCTCCAACTTGGGAACTGCATCCAGAACTTGTCTGTCACTTAGCACGCACCTCTGCAGTTGGCTCACGTGAAAAACATTGTGCACACCAGGAAAATTTTCGGGCAATTTCAACTTGTAGGCTGACACACCAATCCGCTCCACAATTTCAAATGGTCCCACATACCTTGGGTCCAACTTATGGTTCTTACCGAACCTCTTCACTCCAACCATCGGGGAAACCTTAAGAAATACCATGTCCCCCACAGAAAATTCCAAAACGGACCTACGCCGATTGGCGTTCTTCTCGTATCGCTCTTGAGCTATCCGAAGCTTCTCTCGAATAAGCTTTACAGAGACTTCCATTTCTTCTAAGGCATCTGGACCTAACATCGGCCTCTCACCAACCTCAGCCCAAAATAGAGGAGTTCTACATCGTCTTCCATATAGCGCTTCGAAAGGAGCCATTTGCAGACTCTCTTGATAACTGTTATTGTATGCGAACTCCATCAATCTCAAGCGTTCATCCCACGCTCCTCCGTGGTCTAATATATAACAACGGATCATATCTTCCACAATCTGATTAACACGCTCCGTTTGACCATTGGTCTGAGGATGGTATGCGGTAGAATATCTCAAGTCAGTTCCCAATCCTTCTTGAAGGCTCTTCCAGAAACGAGACGTAAACCTGGAGTCTCGATCTGATACTATACTTACGGGTACTCCATGTAACCTGATAACTTCATTCAAATATAGCTCCGCTATCTTTTTCATCGAGTAACCAATCTGAAAGGGTACGAAGTGCGCACACTTTGTTAATCTATCAACAATCACCCAAACAGAGTCATGCCCTCGGGGAGATCTCGGTAAACCAGTAATGAAATCCATTGAGATACTCTCCCACTTCCAAGTTGGAATCTCTAAAGGCGCTAACTTTCCACCAGGCCTTCCATGATCAGCCTTAACTCTTTTGCACGTAAAACATTCTTACACAAACCTTGCAATGTCACCCTTCATCCCAATCCACCAGACAATCTGTTTCAAGTCCTTATACATTTTTGTAGACCCTGGATGGTAGGCCACACTTGAACCGTGTGCCTCACTGCACAACTTAACTCGAATGTCTCGAAAATTGGGGACGCAAAATCTACCGCGGTACTTTAGAGTACCCGCATCATCGATCGAAAAGTCAGGCAGCTCCCCCTTCTCAGTTCTATTATGAAGGTGCAGTAGATCAGGATCGTCCTTTTGATGAAGCCTCGTAAGAGAAATCCATGAAGGCTCAGACACTTCCAAACTGCTTGGCGAGTCACATCTGCCAACTGAAATATCCATTAAAAGGAACTCTTCTACTAACAACTCAGTGGAGAGATTGAAAATTTTCCATGTCTTCCTGCTTAAGGCATCGGCTACCACGTTAGCCTTACCCGGATGGTACAGAATCTCCACTTCATAATCAGCCACATACTCTAACCATCTGCGCTGGCGCAAGTTCAACTCCTTTTGAGTGAAGACGTACTTCAAACTCTTATGATCTGTATAAATCTTGCACTGCGCGCCATACAACAAGTGTCTCCATAATTTCAATGCATAAATAACTGCTGCGAATTCCAAGTCATGCGTAGGGTAGTTCTTTTCATAAATCTTAAGCTGTCTTGACCCATACGCAATCACTTTTCCTTCTTGCATCAGCACACAACCAAGACCCACGTGGGATGCGTCCACGTAAACGGCATAGTCTAATCCTTCCGTAGGCAATGTCAATATCGGAGCAGTGCACAGTCTATTCTTTAGCTCTTGGAACGCTTCTTCGCACTTATCGCTCCATACAAATGCTGCATTCTTCTGCGTCAATTTGGTCAATGACGCAGATAACGTAGAGAAACCCTCTACAAATCTTCTATAGTAGCCAGCCAACCCTAGGAAGCTTCTTATTTCTTTGGGTGTGGCAGGCCTCGTCCATTCCATAACCGCGGCTATCTTTTCTGGGTCGACAGAGATTCCGTCCTTGTTAACCACATGACCCAGGAAAGAAACCTGAGGCAACCAGAACTCGCATTTACTTAGCTTGGCGAACAACCTATGGTCCCTCAAGGCAGATAAAACTAGACGCAAATGTTGGTCATGCTCCTCAATATTGCGTGAATACACCAACACATCGTCTATAAATACGACTACAAACTTGTCCAGAAAGTCCTTGAAAACCCTGTTCATCATGTCCATAAAAGCAGAAGGTGCGTTGGTCAAACCAAATGACATCACCAAAAATTCAAAATGTCCATGTCTGGAACGGAAGGCAGTCTGCGGGATATCTGATTCACAGATCCTTAACTGGTGGTAGCCCGAACGAAGGTCAATCTTAGAGAACACGGCACTGCCTCGCAGTTGATCAAACAAATCATCTATCCTCGGCAACGGATACCTATTCTTGATCGTTACCTTATTTAGCTCTCTATAATCGATGCACAACCTCATCGATCCATCCTTTTTCTTGACGAACAAAACGGGAGCACCCTAAGGCGAAGAACTTGGCCTTATAAATCCGTTCTCAAGCAACTCGTCTAACTGGATACGCAACTCCTCCAGTTCGCGTGGGGCCATCCGGTAAGGCGCCTTGGCAATAGGACGCGTACCCGGCTCCAAATCTATAACAAACTCCACGTCTCGATCAGGCGGGAGACCAGGAAGGTTAGCTGGAAAGACATCAGAAAAATCACGAACCACCGGGATCTCCTCCAAACGCGGCAAACTAACCTTGATTTCTAAAACCGAAACCAAACAAGCAAAACAACCGGAATCTACAAGCTTCCGAGCACATACCGCCGATATAGTCGGAGAATCCTGGCGCGGAAAACCGTAAACACTCCCGGGCTGACCGTTGTCCATCCTGAAGTCCAAGCGTTTACCCTTGCATTGGATCACATCATCATATCTGGACAACCAGTCCATACCTAGGATCACATCGAAGTCTTCCAGATCCAACAGCTTCAAATCAGCAATCGCGAGAAAATCGCCTAGTAAAATCGGACAACTCTGAATACCCTGATCCGAAACTACAGATTCGCCTGAAGGAAACTTGACACAGAACGCATCACCAACACGATCGAGATCCAAACGGTAACGCTCTACGAAGGCCCTAGCCACAAACGAGTGGGTAGCGCCGGAATCGAACAGAACACGCGCCCAGCGGTTCTTTACCTTAAATCATCCTATAAAATTGCACACGCGACTAAGGAAGCGAACGCTCAAAACTATAACTATGAGCTAAACATTAAAACTAGGGGAGAATCTAACCTGATATCACTTGCGTGGACGCCTGAGCTTCCTCCATAGAGACCACGTTCAACTTTCCTTTTCCCTTGTCCACACGCTGCGGCGGCGGCAAGGCCTGAAGAGGAACTGGCTGCAGAGTAAGCTGAGCTTGCGGGCACTGATACTTGAGATGACCCTCTTGACCGCACAAGAAACAACTCCTCGCCTTCTTCCAGCAATGGGCAGCATCGTGCCCCGGCTTCTTGCATACAGAACAAAACAAGTCTTTCTTTGGGATACCTTGGATCGCATGAATCTGCTCTTTCTTCTGAGCTCCTAATCTTTGATAGCACCTTTCAAATGGATGGCCCGGTCGGCCATAGAAACTGCATACCTCTTTGTTTCTCTTCCTCGGAGCAGCGTCAGGGACCTGAGTACTCTTACCCTCATCAGACTTTCTTTTATCCTTTCTCAGTTGTTGACTCGATTCTTGGCGTTATCAATTGCCTCTACCTTTAAGGCAGCTTCCACCATACCAGCATAACTTGAGGTCGCATAGGCACTTGCTAATTGCTGGACGTCACTCCTTAGCCCAGCCAGAAATCGCTTGCTTCTATTTTCATCGGAACTCACCAAGTCTGGGGCAAATCGGCTTAGCTTACTAAACTCGACTTCGTACTCACTAACCGTGAGCTGCCTCTGCTTTAAGTGCAGGAAATCATTCATCAGACGGTCCCTCTCGACCGATGGCAGAAACTTCCTCAGAAGTAGCTCCTTAAAGGACTCCCAGGAACACCCGTCCTTCAGACCTTCTTTCTCCCTCAGCCACCAGCCCTTTGCCAATCCTTTGAGCTGATATGCGGCTAACATCACTTTCTGATCATCAGTGATCCCGGAGTATGAGAACATCTCCTCGATTGATATCATCCAATCGTCTATGACCATGTAATCTGCCTTGCCATCATACGTCGGAGGCCTAAGTCGCTGAAACTGAGAAATAAAGGTCATCTCTGGTGGCACCACGACCGGAGGCACCATAGGAGCGGGGGGAACAGGGACAGCTTGACCCACAACAGGGTCCTGAACTCTCGGAATCTGCCCTGCCACAACTGCTAACAAGGACTGGACCTGAGACTGCAAATCCACTACTTGCTTTGACAAGGCTTCATTGCTTTGTCGCAGACCTTCTATCACTGCGCTGCTCTGCGAACCAGAAGATTCTCCCTCCGATTGGGGAGTCAACCTTGTCGAAGGACGCCTCGACATTCTAACGGAACAACAAAACACTAATGAGACACCTAGCCCACCCACTAGAACCAAACAACATAGTACAAACAATACATACTTAAGTACTTGCTCATGCTGCTAGCTTGCTCTGGGATTTTCAATAATGATGCTATGCTTATCCTACGATGATTCACTATCATCACACTAACTCTTGTGCCTAGATCGGGAATGCATGAATTTATATTCTTTTTGACTCAAAAATTATGTGTGTACACATGTCATCCTGCAAATCTTTAGCTTGGCACGTTGTGCTTATGCAATGTTATGCTATGCATGATTGTGCTATGCATTCTAAAGAGGCCCTAATGCATGTTATGAGCGGCGTACACATGAAAATGTTATGCATCCCATACTACATAACATTTCCATGCGACGAAAAAGAAAACGTGCTAGCCGCATTCATGTGGTGAGGTTATGCATCCCATACTACATAACCCTCACATGTTGCCTCCTATGGTGGATCCATATACAAACACATAGCATGCATCCCATACTACATAATATGCCTCGTATACTTCATGTCATGCTATGAGTGTAGTGTTCGTGCTTCAGCCAAGACGTGCTGATGACATATCGGTGTGTGTATGATATGACTCTAAACACCTAATACTAACAGGGACAGGTTGCCCGACAATTTGTCAAGCAACCTCCCTCTGATACCAACTGTCACAACCCGCATTTTCTCATAAAAAATAAATCAGAGCACGAGATAACTACGAGCTGTGATGCCACGTCAAGCAGGGGATAACTGCTGACGCTCAGGCGACACTCTAAACCTTCAAATCATAAGTTAAAATGAATAGAAAACTGATTTTTTTAATTAATTGGCCGTATCCCTCGGCTCAGTGGATCAGATAGTCCACGGTTTGAAAACTATTCTTATACGTAGCGGAAAAATACTTCATTTATGCTAAACATCCTAAAAGAGCGCATAAGCGTCCTAAGAGGACAACTTACACTATGCAAGACCCTAGATTTCAATTTATAATATTTATAAAGAAAACCATCTTTTTACGCATTTGGAAAATAATGATTGAGCTTTTATAAAAGCATGCTGATCATGCAATACATATAGTAATCTTTCTATAGGTTTCAAGGTAACTAGCAACCTAGCATAAAACATTCCCAGAGAGCAAGTGAAACTACCACAAAACAGGTAAACTAGCAGCTAAGCAAAGTCTTAATTTCACAAAGGAAAATCACCAACGGGCGTCAACAACCTGACACGAACCCGCTGGCGAGCATGTATGTCTGTACTACTACAAGGCAAAAGAACTACCTCAACAAGTGAGGAAAACACTGCCACAACGCAGTCCACAGGGAAACTCCTGAAACTAGCCGCACAGCCGGCTACAGACCTGAACCTGAGGCATTCAAAAGAAGAACACCTCAGCAAGAAATAATGAAACAGGAGGCAAAGAAACATCAGATAATAATCGAATGAAAAGAGCAGAAAGAAAAAGGGTTACCAACCCTGTAAGAGAGATGCTGAAAATCTCAGCTAAAGGATCCAAAAAGGGACAAAATGTAAGTAAAACAATAAGTAAAGTGAGAGAAATGCAACAAGTACTATAACGTACCAAACTCCGCCCAAGCCTGCAGAGACAAAAAGGGCACCAATATTCATCAAAAGAACAGTATGAAAGAAACTAACAGTCCTAAACTTGTAAATCGTTAGCACTGACATAAATCCCAAACCTGTGTCGGAGACTAAGAACAGTCACAACCGAACAACCAGGTCCAAGTGTCTCAAGAGTACTAAAGGGGCCGCCACAGGGTCCACACATATAGAGTTCCAACCTCTTACAGGAACCCAAAATGTCCAAAGGAGGGAATGGTGGTGGCCACGGCTCAAACTCCCCTGGTACCATACTCCTTCAGAAACCCAGCTACCACATGCTAAGGATCTACGATTCGGCACCAAAACTAGCAGACAACACCACTTAAAACTACCAAGTTCTACAACCAAAACCCGCCGAATTATTTCCCCCTACCCGCCGAATTATTTCCCCCTACCCGCCGAATTATTTCCCTCTACCCGCCGAATTCAACTAAAATAAATGCCGATAACTTCCTATTTTAGGACGACTACAAGCCCTAAACTAGGAATATTCCTATCTCACCTATTCTACGACAAGGAGAAAAAAAAATAAAGCAAAAATACAACTCATGGAGGCGCGCAAGAGGGGAGAAACCCACTTGCCTCAAATCGACCTTGAAAACGTCCTCCAAAAATACTCCAACACGTAGATCCGTCCAAAAGGGGGCACGCGGAGACGAGATCTACGAAAAAACGGACAACGGGGGTTAGGGCCGAAAAAAACTAAGGCGAAACGGTCACCGAAACGGGAAAAACTTACCGCGATCTCGAAGCTCTCGCCGAGAGCTTTCCAACGCCACGATCGGATCGAAAATCCGTCCACCGGATCGGCGGTGGAGGCCGCCGGAAGATTCGCGAACGGAAGGGTTCCGCACACGCCAAAATTTCGCACGGGGGCTGCAGGCTCGGGGAAGAAGAAGAAGGGAATTTCTTCTTTAACTATATATATATATATATATATATATATATATATATATATATATATATAATTAATAATAATAATAATAATAATATATTTATTATAATAAAACAAATTAAAAAGGGGGGGGGGTCCGATCGGTGAGAATCGGTGAGAATCATTCTCACCGATTCTCTACTAACGTTATATATATATTTTTATATAAATTAATTAATTCTTTATATATATAATAATAATATTTATTATTATTTAAAACAAAAGATATAACATATATCGTTACGGAGGGCCAAACGCGAGCCGAATCGAACGAAATTCGCACCGTAGGCGAATGACGACGCTACGAATCCAACGGCGAAGTCGAAATCGAATTCCGACGCACCGTTTTCGAGATAATAATTTCTAAAGTTAACGGCGTACGCGAAAACAAACAAACTACAATTGAGCGCCGAGGCTCCAAAAATGCTCGGAACGCGACGAAATTTGACGAGCAAGTCTAAAATTAGCCGATCTAATTTCCTAATATAAAATTTTCCACTCCCGACGCAAATCCCAAAATTTGGCTGGTCAAACCTAACGAACGCAAACGCGCTACGACAAAGTCGGTAACAAGATCCGACGAACAAAACTCGGGCAAATTTCTCCCGAAGCCAAAACACAAGAATTCCCCAAGAGGCTCCACCGAGTCACCAAACAGACTCCGGCTCGCTAGGGAATGTTGCTACTAGGCATCACCAAGCCACGCAGGGAACCTAAAGAGCTAAGAGCACGCTCTAACAACGTCACATGACCAACACGCGCTAACATAACGCTCTGACGTCATAATACGTCAAATAAGAAATTAAATAAATCACTGGAAAATCGGGGGCGTTACAGGACACGCCCTAGGTTACGCACGTGTCAATGGGCGTGTCCCTCCCGAACACTTCGTCGAACGCATTTTCGTCGAACTCGCGATGTCTCCGCACCCAAGCAGGACACGCCCTGGGACATGCCCGTATCCCAGGTCGTGTCACCCAAAATTTTTCCCTTTTGAAATTTGGGCTGTTACAGCTATGACGAGGCAAAAACCACAGCCAACACTGCTGCTCAGGAACTCCAAAACCGTCACCAAAATTATCCATGGCTCTGAACCTGAGACATTCCAAAGACAGAACATCTCAGCAAAAATATACAAGTGATGGCAGAAAGTAAGCCAAAAAAAACAAAGTCAAGGGGTACCAACCCAAGACCAGGAAAGATACTTAAATAAAGTACAACAGTAAGGTACAAAAGTCAAAAGGGAAACACTTACGTGAAGCGTCACGTACAATCAAAAGTACCCCAAATGCATAAGACAAGAAGGGGAAAAGGTCATGATTAAATCATCACGAAGAAGACAGAACTCTATTAGCCACCTATGGTCAACTCCACCAAAAACATAACTGGCAGGATGGTCAACTCATCTGGACACACCCACATGGATATAATTTAATCCGTCATAAATACGAGAGAGAATGGATACTCCACCATACACCGCAAAAGCCCAAACACCCGATAGAGTCCCACAAAGTACTATCAGAGGGATCAAACATTGCAGCGGTGGATTCACCCACAAATAACACCCGCAATGAAGGAAATCATGAAGTCACACCCCGTAACGATTTGGGTTTAGAGCTCAGGGGCACACCACAACCCTATCGAGGCTTGACGGCTTGTCTCGCCCCACGACATCACCACGAAGAAACCATGATATAGATCTCAAGAAAACAACGACACATAAAATTCTACTAGACAATTCTAGATTTGACATGATTGATCAACCTTTAGGAATAATTTACAATCCTAAATAAACTCTAACAAGCCCTACATAAAAGTTGAGGAATGGATATAAGGCTGAGATTTAACCATATCATCAAAGCGTATATCACTTAACAAGGCAAGATAGCAAAATCGAGAAAATGAGAACTATAAATAGGATTAGACAAGGGATCTAAACAACACTATTTTCAGCAAGTTGTTAATAATGAATACAAGAAATTAGAAATTTATGCAAATCGGGTTAAAGAAGAGAAAAGACGGAGGAACCCATCACTTGCCTTGGTATTACTAGAGAAAATCTCCAAATTGCACCACGACGTAGATCGGGACCAAGAAAGGCAAGGGAGAATGAAATCTAACAAAAATGGCCAAAAATAGGAGTTAGGGCCGAACACCCTAGCGAGAAAAACTAAAGGAATGAGGGAGATTTTACCAAGATGGCTTAGCTCTCGCTTAGAGTTTTCTTGTGTCTAGTAATCGCGAAGAGAATAAAAACCGAACTATCAATCTAATGAGGCAAGTATACCTATCGAAATGCAGCTAGGGGACACAAGTGTCGTATTAAAATCCGGGAACCGTTGAGTAATCTTACTCACACGAAAACTATTATCTCATCGAAGATTTTTTAGGGGTTTAAAAGAAAGCTAAATGCGATTAAGAAAAGAAATGTTACGCAAAAAAGAGAAATGCTTGTGTTTAAAAAGAGAACTACTAAAAATGATTACAATGAGGTGTTGGATGATGATAAAGAAATGCACTTGATCGAGAATCACCTCGGCAAAAGTTGATTAAAAAAATGTGATAATAAACCCTAACATAATAAGGTAAAAGACCTTGATCGTGTAGGTTCGATAAGAATGAACACTCTTCTCTCGAAGCCATGCCCACCTGAGTCTAGGAAGGTCCGACAGAACTCTCGTCCAAATCGGAGACCTAAAGCTCGCTTTACGCTGTGAACCCCTGTATTGGATTTCACTCCAATTCGGGAGATTTAACGTATGCCTCCTCGAGGGGTGCTTGCAACTCTCTTTACTCTTGAGTGTTCATTTCAAACTATGAGCCTCTCGGCTAGCTAAGGGTGAAAATAAAAATGAAAATTATATATCGATGATATAACTCATAACAAGATTATTCAAGAGTAAATTAAGGTCTAAACTATAAAAATAAAAAGTAAAATTAAAGCATCATAACTTAATCAACTCGAACATCGGATCATCAAGATCGAGTACAAGGAGGATTAGTTACTCATGGTGAAGTGGAGGAAGGGAGGTGAGTAGAAATGCATTAATAAAACAAACTCGAAACAAGTAAGAGTAAATAAAGTTTTTATTAATGGAAAAGGAGAGCTACAACTTGAAATAAAAAGATTACAGGTGCAATGAAATAAAAGCTAAGCCAACATTAACATTAAGCTACTAAAGAAATTACAATAACTAATACAAAAGAGGAAACTAAGCTAGGATTAGAAACATAAATTGAGGAGGAGGGAGAGGAGAAGCATAAAAAAGAATAAGTAAACAAAGGGGAGTACCTCCCCTCTCACTCCAAAACTATGCTGGACACAAGGGGCAGGGGCTGAATTTATAGAATTTCTTGCAGGTTGATCACGCCCCCCTATCACACCCGTGTAGGGAGTGTTAGGGGGCGTGACATGTACGGGAAAAACATCGAGAGGTGAAATCTGACCGAATTGTTGTTTTTATTTGTACGTCGGTGGACATGCCCAAGGTCACGCATGTGTAGGGGGGCATGACAGGCATTTCAAGCTTCAATCGTCGGTCGGAAATCCATCAAATGTAGGAAATCGCGGAACACACCCTGGGTCACACCTGTGTTGGGGGGGGGAGTGATATTACTGTTCACGTGTGGTGACGGGAAATACTTAAATGCGCAGCAGGCTTCGGTAATAGGGCGACACGCCCCTTGACATGACCGGTGACACGCCCATGGAGGGCGTGTCAAGGGGGAGTGTCAGGTGGTTTTCTTGAGATTTGGGTGCTGGGCAGCAAACATCCTCGAGATCGGGTTACACGCCCTGCTACACACCCAGGGAAGGCGTGTAAGGTCATTTTTTTCCAAAATCTTAGAAAACCTGCAAAAATAGAAGAAACTTTAGTGGCAACAAAATATACAAAAGTGGGTCAATATAAAACTATACGAACATGATTTGTAAAAACAAAACTAAAAATACCCTAATAGTTCAAACTACAAAACGTACTATCAATTTCTCTCAAGCTTAAGCTTTGCTTGTCCCCAAGCAAAGATATTAAAACTAGCTAGCATAAAAGTAACAAATAAGTAAAATTCTAATTATGCTAACACAAGTATCATGAGAAATTCTAAGTAGGGAGAAGGTGAAACGTAAATCTAAAACAGTTATTTAAACATGGTTTAACAATTTCTAAACTTTACTAACGAAAATAAATCATCCAAAATTTTAGCGAAATTTTTAAATAAAATTAAGAAAAGAAACAAAATGAAAAAATGCATTGTGTTGTTACTAGATCTAAGTGACACAACATAACTATATCAATCAAATAGCAAAAACTAAATTTAAATCCAAAACTATACTATTTTACTTTTCTTCTATACTTAGCTAAAAAATAAAAATCAAAATCATGAATCGAAAGTGTTGATGCACGAAAACACAAAGGGGGGTCGAGCACCACCAGCTAACGGTTCGAACACCGGGGAATAGAGAGACTGCGAGTAGTGATCTACTAAGCGGATGAGGGTAGGAAGAACAGCAGGGCCGTGAACCACGGCAACAACAGACTTCGCCCGTCGCGGCCTGAATGCCTCTCTTGCGACGGGCTTTCCCTTGATTGAAGAAAGGCTTGGTTACAAGTCAAAGGAAAAGGTTGACAAGAGCAGAGCGAGGGGGAGTCCGCAAGGCACAAGATTCGAGTCCGCAGCCTGCAACAAATAGGCTTCTGGGTCCGAGTCAGCGTGCCCTGGGTGCACCACCTCCCCCGTATTTATAGGATAGGGGGCCTGCCCAAACAGGCAGGGCTAAAATAACCCGCTGCCCGGGATACAGGAGAACCGGGCAGCGGTGACGGGAAGCAAAGAGAAAGAACACGCCAGTCCGCGCAGAAGGGGCGGACTGGGCTCGCGGACTAGAGCCTCCACTGCTGCTGGGCGCGATTCTGCTGGAGGGTGGCGGCCTGGGCAGACGAGACACTGCGTCCGCCGTTGTAGAGAATCTGATATCCCAAGTCGTAGCGGACTGAGCGGACAGATCCTTGAGTCCGCTGCTGGGGTACCATGGTGTCCGATTGGTGACCTTGCCGGACTGGGCGGACTGACAAATCGAGTCCGCGCTTGTTGAAAGGATGGTTTTGGCATCTTGGAGGATGTTGCGGACTGAGGGGTTAACATAATCCCGTCACATTTTTAAGTTTCCAGAAAACTTCGAAAATGTTTTCTTAACCGCCGAGTCTGCAAGCCTCGTAAATGCCGCCGGCGCTATAAATATCGCTGGAGGGCCTAGAACTGTTGAGAATCCCGTTCGACACGTTGCGCTACTCACCACTTGCGGTCTCCACTTTCCAGTCCGGCTTGGCAAGGCTCGGAGCTTTCTTCTCTAGTCTCACTGCAAAAGGCGACTCAGCCCTGACAACGCCTATGAAGACCAAGAAGATAATAAAGAGGTCGACAAGAAAGGATCGTGTCCGCCCTACAGGAGAGAGTTCCCACAGCAAAAAGACTGCGGAGAAAGCAGTCCGCCGCGCCGATACATCTGCTCGCGAGGATGCCACAGTACTTGATGCGGAACCACTGAGAAGTGAAAAGATGGTGACTCTGTCGGACTCTGCCCCTTCCCAGAAAACTACGACCTCGGCGGACACCATTGGTGAACATATTGAGGCCGACATATCTTCTCCCAATTCCCAGGTGCCCATTGTTAACTTGGATGAAGAAGATAGGCGGACTGAGGGAGAAGACGCTGGCAAGAATGCGCCTTCACAGGCATTGATAGCTGTGGATCCTGTGACTGTCCACGAGAGTCAGCCCGACTTAGGAGGGGCCGCCGCGGACTCCGCTGAGAACAGTGCAAAAAGAAAGAAGAGGAAGAGGGACGGGTTGACCGTTGCCGAGCGGGTTGAAAAGAAACTGCGTGCGATGAGGGAGAAAATTGTCTCCAAGCGGACCGGAGATGCGGACTTACAACACAGACCGCGCAACAAAGAAGTTCCTGACAGCGATCTGGTTACACCGGAGGCCCAAATCCAGGGAGATAATTCCATCTCCACGGTCAGTCTAACCACTGATGAGATATTAGATTCGATACACGTCAATGAAGTAGATCTAATCAACGAATCCCTGCTGATTGTACTGCAGCAATCTGAGGCGGAGGCCACTGGGAATAAGTGTGACGAACTCCCTTCTTTGTCCGCTGCGGAGGAAGAAGAGAGAGAAAGGCTGAAGGAGAAGATAGAGGAGCAGAAGAAGCAAATTGCGGCTCAAGTAGCCGCTGTGGGGGCGGCCTCGAAGCAGGTCGCGGCGGATAAAACCGCTGAGGATCTGCGGACTGCTGCGGAGCTACTGCGATCAGGTAAACTTCAACCGGTGCCTAAATACTTTAAGCGTCAGTGGCTTTACAGGTCGCCGCCGCGGACGTCAAGACCAATCAAAATCATCACCGAGACGGATGATATTGTGGTTTCAAAAAGTTTGGCTGCTGAGAAAAGAGCAAAGGTTCATCGTGAATGGAAGAAGCGGTTAGGCGTTTTTGACCCGGAGTGGGCAAGGCAGCCTGTCCTTTTCGATAGTCGGCAACTCGCTGCGGCTATATCCAAATGTGATCTTTTATCCTTTCTCTGAGTCCGCCGCGAACTGCCTTTAAATGTGAAGTTGACTTTGTTTGTTGCAGGTAGAAAGTTGCCGCCGGGCTCCATCGAGAGTGGCGAGATCGTGGTCACACCAAATACTGGTGCCGACGCGGTCTCGCATGTGGAATCCGCGGGGGATGAGCCGCCCAGCCTGATCATTATTAAAGAGTCAGAGAAGAAATTCCAAGCTGAAATGCAATGTGTTAAAGCAGAGTTAGAGAAGTCAGAGGAGCGCGAGAGGGCGTCCGCGGCGCGTGAGAAAGCATCTGCATAGCGCGAGAAACCCTAAAAGATCAGATCGCCAGCATCTCGAGGGTGCTGGAGAGGTCTGAAAGGGAGAAGAAGAGGCTCGTGGATGATGTCCGATTCTATAAGGGCAAGCACTTGGCGTCAGTGCGCAAAGAAAAGGGAAAGCGGGCTGTTGAGGTTGCTGAGCAGAGGCCGCGAGTGTCAGATCGCGCTGCTCCAGAGATCGCCGTACCGGCAGGCGGTGTCCAACAGGCTGGGGATGAGGAGTCGAGGCCGGCGGCGGAGCGAATGGTGCCCCTCAGTCGGGTAGATCGGGAAGCTGCCCATATGCACCGGACCATAAATGTTATTCATCATCACCTCTGTCGCGTGTACAACAAGATTCTTCATACGGCCCGTGACACAAGCGTGTCACATGGGCATGTACTGGATTGGATAAGTCTGTTGAGCACCGCTTAAGGTACATGGCCTGGGACATGGGCATGTCACAAGCCGTGTCAGGCAAAAAATATGATTTTGTGGCAAAATAATGGCTGTCCATTTCTTCAGCTGTGATCCAATGGCTGAGGTGCCACCCTGCTTCCTTATGGATGAGAAGGTAATTCTCATTTGTCATTTGTCCTTCATCTTTCTAAAATCCTAGAGAGAGAAAGAGAGGAAGAAGGAGGAGGAGGAGGAAGAGGAGTTGGCCAATGGTGGTGCTGCGGAGTTCCGACAAGAGATCCGAGGCCAGCGTTGCCGAGGAAAAGCCGTTGCGGTTCTTTTCAGCCAGCTAGGAGCTCATGGCGCCGAAGCATTCTTCGAGGGTAACGACTTTTCTTCCTAGCCATGTGAAGGCTTCCTTTTTGGCATGTGCATATGATTCCACCACCAGAGGGTGGCATGTTATGGGAGTCTCTTGGGTTGATTCATGGAATCCCCAATCATTTGGCATATAGATTCGGAAAAGGAGTACGGAATAAGCATGATGTGTGAAGCCCATCTGGACAGGTTGGTCTGGATTGGTGATGTTGCATATACGCACCGGAGAAGACTCCGTGATAAACGTGTAGTTTAAGGAGTCGACGTGTTATACCTGCGAACGGCAGTAGCAGGAAGTACTGGACTGGTAGTACAGGAAAATACCTGTATAATGCTTGTGCTGTTGGGTTGTACCTGCGAAGGACAACAGCAGGAAGTACTGCGTGATAAGCCAGGAAATACCCTTGATGCTTGGAATGTTTGGTGGGTTGTGCCTGTGAAGGGAGTAGCAGGAAGTACTGGCCTGGCAGTCCAGGAAAATACCTTCAAGTGATGTACGGTTAAGCCTAGGGATGGAAAGTTAGTTCTGTCGCTAACGCGAGGCGTGGCTCCTAGCTAACCGATGAATGTGAAGCCAGTTTTGTGAGAATGGGCTGGTTATGTGTGAACTAATGAGTTAACCTAAAGGAAACAGGCAAGGTGAAACCGACCCGCGCCTTTTATGTAGCCGCGAGTACGCCGTACTCGGTGATGGTAAGGAGACTTGAGCAATGGGGGTGGATGATCCAACCTACGCTATGTCCGTCCGATATGAGACCTGAAAGTGCGGTCTGTTGGAGCACATAGCAAGAGTCTTTGGCCTACGCGCCATGACACAATGCGGCGCTACGGGCCAATCCCGGTGCATTAAGACTAAAGTCTCCGGTTATACGCCATGGAGCAAAATTCTCAATAGTTACCGTTGGGTTGCGACCCTAATACGGTGGTGGGACCTTGGTTTGCCGATACACCAAGAATGTGCCCTGAGTGCACGAATCGTCGGGCCGCGTGGATGATGGTTGTGATGGCATGTATGTGCGTGAGGGCACAATGTATGATATACATGTTTGCCTGCGAAATGCTTTGCCTACAGGGAAGGAATACCACCGCCCGGGGAAAGGGGTGTGGTTGTTATAATTTGGCCAGCTGAATGCTGACCGTTACCTGTTTGCCATCGTTGGGTTGGATGTCCCTGTGCAGGTGCTGGAGAGCCAAGCGGGACGCATAAAGGCTGAAGTTCTTATTGCTGCTGCTGCGACTGCTAGCCCTCGAAGGCTAAGTGAAAATACTATGTTTGATTATACATGGCTGGCCTGCGCGCCAATGTTTGAGGCCACTGTTGTGTAAAGCCCTGTAAGGCCATAAGGCCAGTTGACTTTATATTTGGTATGATTCCCGTTTTATATAAATGTGGAGCTTTTATATGGTGGACATTCATGTGTGTGAGTTCAGCATCGTGTTATAGGCTTCCGCAAGAATGCAATGAGTTAGTATGCGCAACTTTGGTATCACTACGTGACTTCCCCGCCTGTTTTATGGTATATGTTGTGGGGCCCCGACCGGACCTTCTAGTATATACCTGTAAACGGATGTAGACGTTACATTTTTGGTATCAGTTGTCTCGGTCTTTCCCTTTTGAATTCGTGGTCGAATTCTTTTGTAGGGTGGCGAGCAAGTGTCTGTGTGAACCATGTTAACCCTAATGAACTCGTGAATGTCCACCTTAGGAATGCAAATACATGTGTTTGAGGAATCTGCGTGTTCCTATTTTTTTGTTTTGCTTGTGTGCGGTCACTAATGTGAGTGTCTTGTTCACCTATAGGTGACGCGGAGTGGTGATGGGCAATCGGAGACCCAACGTTCTGATGAAAGTACGACACCAACTGAGGTGCCTACACCTCCGCATTCTGCGGAAACTGTGCGATTAGTTGCTGAGGTATTGTTTGCAATGATCCAAACACAGCCGTTTGGGCAGGCGCAAGGGTAGGCGCAGCAGGCATTGAGGCCAGAGCAGGTTGCGGCGATGCTAGAACATGTAGCGGCTGTGGAACCTTGAGCAGCTGAGAAGCAGTTGAAGCAGGTCATGAGTTTCAACCCGCCTTAATTTACGGGCCAGGGATCTCCTACGTAGGCCGAGGATTGGTTATTGCGCGTCAAGCGGATTATGACGGTGATTGGAATGGAGGAACATCAGAAAGTCACCTTAGCCACCTTCTTGCTGGAAGGATAGGCTCGTTTATGGTGGGATGAGATGGAACTACACCACATAGCGGGTCGACCGTTAACACAAGTGTCGATGGAAGAATTCTCGAGACTCTTCCTGGCAAAGCACCTCTCGGCAACATAGCGTATTGCCAAGGAAAATGAATTCCAAAGGTTAATGCAATGTGAAGGCAGTGTTGACATGTACCTGCATGAGTTCACGAGGTTGGTACGATATGCGGGTTCGATCTTTGCTGATGAGAAGAGGAGACAAATAGGTTCTATGAAGGAATGCGGGACGAGTTACGATTCCTGCTCTCTAGTTCTGTGAACCAAGGCTTCTAGGCATTGGTCGACACTACGTGCGCGCTGGAAAAGGATATGAAAAGGGTGCAAGGGAAGAGGGCCTTTGCTGTGAGCAAGCCGGAGTTCAAGGCACCTCGACCTGGGAAATCATATTATAAGAAGAATTGGGGCAAGAGGTCCAAGTCGATTGGACAAGCTCCTTCTACCATTGCATCGGCTGCAACGTCGGGGCCTCTTCAAGGCCGGATACTCGTATGTGCTTTACATGTGGAAAAGTGGGGCATATAGCCCGTGACTACCGGAGTGGTCCACCAAAGGGTGAGAAGAAGGCGGGAGTGTCATATGCGGAGAAAGGAAAGACTGTCGTGGAGTCCTCTGCCTCACAAGCACAGCCCCGAGTCTACAATTTTGGCCTGTAGGAGGCCATTAAGCAGAGAGACGCCGTCACAAATACGAGTCAAGTTATTGTATTGCTTTGCTTATCGCATGCTTTGTTGCTTGCCTATTTGTATGCGTCTTGCGTGTGTGATAAGATTGTCACAGGATTTGTGATGATTCGGAACACGCTGGCACGAGCACTGTTTGATACGGATGCTTCGCATTCTTTTCTGTCTAAAGAGTTCATAGCGCGACTTGGGATACCTAGTCATGTGAGGACATATATCGTCATGGTGGTGTTGCCGAAAGCTTGTTTGATGCTCGCAAATTGAGCTTGCGATGTGGCGGTCCAAATAGGAAGTCGGGATTTCTGTTTGTCTGCATATGTATGAAATTTGACATGATCTTTGGTATGGATTGGCTCGCAGAGCAGCATGCCTTGATTGATTGTAATGCCAAAGAGATCACATTGGGCCAGAATACCGAGCAGGAGACTAAGTTCACGGGGATGCGAGTAGTGGGCGGGACGTTGATGTCTGCACTCGAAGTAGTCAAGGCTGTTCGGAAGGGCGTGCAGTGCTACATCACGCTGATTTAGGTTATGTTGCCTAAGGCCGGTGTGAGAGATGTTCCGGTGGTATCGGAATTTTCAGATGTATTTCCCAAGGATCTCCCTAGGCTACCACCCAGCGGGAGATTGACTTCACAATCGAGTTGGTGCCAAGTGCGAAACCTGTGACCCGCTTGCCATATCGCATTGCGCCAAAGGAAATGGAGGAGTTTAAAGTCCAACTGCAGGAGTTGTTGGAGCAGGGTTATATTCGCCCAAGCATATCACCATGGAGCGCGCCTGTTCTGTTTGTGAAAAAGAAAGATGGTGGTTTGCGGTTATGTATTGACTACCGTGAACTGAACAAGATGACCGAGAAGAATAAGTATCCGATCCCACAGATTGATGAGTTGTTCGATCAGCTTGTCAGGTCAACCGTCTACTCCAAGTTGGATTTGAAGTATGGTTACTAGCAGTTGAGGATTCGGGAAGGTGACATTCCCAAAACAACATTTCGAACACGTTACGGGCACTATGAGTTCACAGTAAGGTCGTTTGGGTTGTACAATACGCCATCGGTGTTCATGGACTTGATGCACCAAACGTTCCGAGAGTACTTGGACCTGTTCGTGATAATATTCATTGATGATATTATAGTCTACTCTCGATCTGAAGCCGATCATGAAAACCACTTGCGGTTGGTGTTGCAGATGTTGAGGAAGAATCAGCTCTACGCCAAGTTCTCGAAGTGCGAGTTTTGGCTATCGTCGATGGCTTTTCTGGGCCATGTGGTAAGCGGAGAGGGCATAGCTGTGGATCCGACAAAGATAAGGGTCATACAGGAGTGGCCAGTGTTGTCCTCTGTGGCTGAAGTCAGGAGCTTCCTTGGACTAGCAGGCTACGATCGAAGATTTGTTGCAAACTTCTCGCGTATCGCTTTGCCTCTAACCACACTAACGAGAAAGGATCAGAAGTTTGTTTGGACGTCAGAGTGCACACGAGCTTTTGAAGGGCTGAAGTGTCGTTGACCACGACGCCGGTGTTGACGTCGCCAGGTACTGATGGATTTTAAATCTACAGTGATGCGTCAGGAAGCGTCTTAGCCTGCGTTCTTCTGCAAAATGGGAAAGTAATTGCTTATGGCTCGTGCCAATTGAAGGTGCATGAGAGAAATTATCCCGTCCACGACTTAGAGTTGGCGGCGGTGATCTTTGCACTGAAATTGTGGAGGCATTATCTATATGACGTGAAGGTGGAGATCTATACGAACCACAATAGCCTAAAGTACCTGTTGGAGTAGAAGGACTTGAATATGCGACAACGAAGATGGTTGGAGATCCTTGGGGACTACACCTTTGCGATTCATTATACGCCCGGAAAGGGAAATGTTGTCGCTGATGCCTTGAGTTGGAGAGCTCCAGCAAGGGAAAACTGGTTGTAGAGGCAAGATGAATGTCTAATCCAGGAGTTGGAAGCATTAGAGAATTCTTGTGTTGACAAGAATGCTACAGCTGATGCATGTTTGAATTGGACGGAGGTGCAGTGTGACCTTGCGGACAGAGTTCGACGAGTAACAGAGCTAGATGAGAGTCTCCAACGCTATGCCAATGATGGGTCAGAGGGCAAATTCTCCTGGGATGACGGGCTTTTGAGGAAAGAAGGCCATTTGTGCGTCCCAAGTTTGGGCAAATTGAGGGAGGAGCTAATGTATGAAGCGCATTACACGTAGTACTCAATTCACCCTGGGAGCACATAGATGTTCAGAGACATGAAAAAGCTGTTCTGGTGGCCAGGACTGAAGAAAGATATTGCTCATTATGTGGCCAAATGCCAAACTTGTGCTATGGTGAAGGCGGAATGCCAGAAACCTAGTGGTTTCTTGAAGTCGTTGTCGATTCTGGAGTGGAAGTTTGATGATATTTCCATGGATTTCGTGCACGGGTTGCCAAGATCTCAGCGCAGAAATGATTCCATCTGGGTAATTGTGGACCGGCTGACAAAAGTGGATCACTTACTTCCGAATAGGGGGGACGATTCAGTAGAAAGTTTGGCAAAGTTGTATGTTGAACAGATTGTATGGCTACATAGTATTCCTCGGAGCATCGTGAGCGATCGAGATGGACGATTTACTTCGAATGATTGGAGGTTGGTCCATCAGCTGTTGGGCACGAAGTTGATGTTCAGTACGGCCTTTCAACCCCAAACAGATGGCCAGACTGAGAGAACCAACAGAACGATGGAGGACAAGCTTCGGATGTGCGCCCTAGACTTTGGGAGGAGTTGGGAAGTCATCTCTACATGGTGGAGTTTGCCTACAGTAACAGCTACCAAGCGAGCATCGGTATGGCACCATATGAAGCTCTGTATGTACGGAAGTGCCGTACTCCTTTGGCTTGGGTAGAAGCAGGCGAATCCAAGTTGTATAGGCGTAATGAAGTCGATGAAGCGAACTCGACGATATGCACTATTCGAGAAAGGCTACTGATAGCTCAAGATCGTCAATCGAAATACAACAACGCCAAGCACCAGAATGTGGAGTTCGCGGTGGGCAACTGGGTATACTTGAAGATCAAACCCTTCAAAGGCGTATCCAGGATTCGACGTCTGAAAAAGTTGAGTCCACGGTACCTTGGTCCATTTGAAGTGGTGGAGCGAGTCGGGGAAGCTGCATATCGGCTTGCTCTGCCGGCAAACTTGAGTGGATTAAATGATGTGTTTCACATCTCAGTGCTGCGGAAAGCAGTGAAGGATCCAACTCAAGTGATCGAGAATGATCGTGTGCTGGTGGAGTATGGGCTAACAACGAAGGTTAGGCCCATTTGGATCGAGGATCGTGCCGAGAAATAGTTGCGAAACAAGACGATCGGGATGGTCAAAGTCCGATGGGACAATTGCGGTCGTGAAGAACTCACATGGGAGAGAGAGCCGACCATGCGAGCTGAGTTTCCCGAGCTCTTTGTGTAATTGTTATGCAGTTTGCATCGAGTTGTACTGAACGTTTGTGAAATAAAATCCTTCTATTTGAGTCCTTACTTTCTGCAAATTTCGGGGACGAAATTTTTGTAAGAAGGGGAGGGTTGTAACACCATAAATTCCAGAATTGGAAATTGGGTGACAAGGCCTGGGACATGGGCGTATCACAGGGCGTGTCCTCGCGGGTCGATGAATTTCAGGTCGACGAAGTTGATTCGGTTGACGATTGTCGAGTGTAGAGTACACGGCCTGTGACACGGGTGTGTCACAGGGCGTGTCCTCGCAGGTCGATGTATTTTAGCTCGACAAAGTTGAGCTGGGCCATGTCTAGTGCTGTGTATGGGCACACGGCCTGGGACACGGGCGTGTCACAGGCCGTGTCCCTCTCGGTTTGATCTCAATTTTGTGCAACCTAAAGAACACGGCCACAGACACGGGCGTGTCTGAGGCGTGTCAGGTGACACAGACCGTGACACGGGCGTGTCAAATGGGCGTGTGCTGGATTGGATAAGTAGGTTCAGCACCGCTTGAGGTACACGGCCTAGGACACGGGCATATCACAGGCCATGTCAGGCAAAAAATATGATTTTGTGGTAAAATCGTGGCTGTCCATTTCTTCAGCTGTGATCCAATGGCTGAGGTGCCTCCCTGCTTCCTTATGGCCGTGGATGAGACGGGAATTCTCATTTGTCATTTGGCCTTCATCTTTCTGAAATCATAGAGAGAGAAAGAGAGGAAGAAGGAGGAGGAGGAAGTGGAGTTGGCCACTGGTGGTGCTGCGGAGTTCCGACAAGAGATCTGAGGCCAGTGTTGCGGAGGAAAAGCCGTTGCGGTTCTTTCCAGCCAGCTAGAAGCTCGTTGCGGAGGAAAAGTCGTTGCGGTTTTCGAGGGTAACGACTTTTCTTCCTAGTCATGGGAAGGCTTTCTTTTTGACATATGCATATGATTCCCCCACCAGAGGGTGGCGTGTTATGGGAGTCTCTTGGGTTGATTCATGGAATCCCCAATCATTTGACATATAGATCCGGAAAAGGAGTACGGAATAGGCATGCTCTGTGAAGCCCATCTAGACAGGTTGGTCTGGATTGGTGATGTTGCATATACGCAATGGAGAAGACTCTGTGATAAACATGTACTTTAAGGAGTCGACGGGTTAGACCTGCGAAGGGCAGTAGCAGGAAGTACTGGAGTGGTAGTCAAGGAAAATACCCGTATAATGCTTGTGATGTTGGGTTGTACCTGTGAAGGGCAGTAGTAGGAAGTACTGGCATGATAAGGCAGGAAATACCCGTGATGCTTGGAATGTTTAGTGGGTTGTGCCTGTGAAGGGGAGTAGCAAGAAGTACTAGCTTGGTAGTGCAGGAAACTACCCTCAAGTGATGTACGATTAAGCTTAGGGATGAAAAGTGAGTTTTGTCGCTAACGCGAGGCGTGGATCCTAGGTAACCGATGAATGTGAAGCCAGTTCTGTGAGAATGAGCTGGTTATGTGCGAACTAATTAGTTCACCTAAATGAAACAGGCAAGGTGAAACCGACCCGTGCCTTTTTTGTAGCCGCGAGTACGCCATACTCAGTGATGGCAAGGCGACTTGATCAACGGGGGCTGGATGATCCGACCCACGCTATGTCCGTCCTATATAAGACCTGAAAGTGTGGTCTGTTGGAGTGCATAGTAAGAGTTTTAGGCCTGCGCACCATGACACATGGGGGGCTACGGGCCAATCCCGGTGCATTAAGACTAAAGTCTCCGGCTGTACGCCATGGAGCAAAATGCTCAAATAGTTACCGTTGGGTTGCGACCCTGATACGGTGGCGGTACCCTGGTTCGCCGGTACACCAAGAATGTGCCCTGAGTGCATGGATCGTCGGGCCGCATGGCTGACGGTTGTGATGGCATGTATATGCGTGAGAGCACAATGTATGATATACATGTTTTCCTGTGAAATGCTATGACTGCAGGGAAGGAATACCACATCCCTGGGAAAGGGTTGGGGTCGTTATAATTTGGTCAGCTGAACGCTGACCGTTGCCTGTTTGCCACCGTTGGGTGGGCTGTCCCTGTGTAGGTGCTGGAGAGCCAAGCGTGACACATAAAGGCTGAGGTTCCTACTGTTGCTGCTGCTACTGCTAGCCCTCAAAGGCTAAGTGAAAATACTATGTTTGATTATACGTGGCTTGCCTGCATACCAATGTTTGATGCCACTGTTGTGTAAAGCCCTGTAAGGCCATAAGGCCAGTTGACTTTATATTTGCTACGATTCATGTTTTATATAAATGTAGAGCTTTTATATGGTGGACATTCATGTGTGTAAGTTCAGCGTCATGTTATAGGCTTCTGCTAGAATGCAATGAGTTAGGATGCGCAACTCTGGTATCACTACGTGACTTCCTGCCTGTTTTATGGTATATGCTGTGGGGCCCCGGCCGGACATTCTAGTATATACCTTTGAATGGATGGATTCGTTACAGGTTCCATTCTGATGCTAGCTTGACAACTGTTGTTGTATGAAAATTCCACCAGTGGCAAGAGCCATTCCCTTTGCTCTCCTCTATCCAGTACACACAACCTCAACAGATCTTCTATAGTTCTGACGGTCCTTTCTGACTGACGATTCATCTGAGGATGAAAGGTTGTGCTAAAGATAAGGCGAGAACCCAAGTATGCTTTAACTTCCTTCCACTCCTTGGAGGTAAAGCGAACATCACGATCGGAGACTATAGTCTTAGGCACCGTATTGTACCGTACAAATTGCTCCACACAGAGACACACTAAAACATCAACATGCAACTCCTTCTCTGGTATGAAACTGGCAACCTTCGTCAAGCGATCCGCAATTACCCAAATTGAATCATTCCCAGAGCACGATTAGGGCAACCCGTGATCAAAGTCCATGGAGATATATTAAAACTTCCACTCTGGAATGGGTAATGATTGTAACAATCCTCCAAGGCTCTTGCACTACACCTTCAACTTCTGGCATGCCTCACAGTGTGTAACATAGCAATTAACAGCACCCTAAATTCCTGTCCAGAACATGGTCTTTTGTAAGTCACTATACATCTTGGAAATCTCGAGATGCACCAAATACTTGGAACAATGTGCCTCTCTCAAGATGTCTTCCCGGATTTCACCGCCCTTGGGAATGTAGATCCTGCCACGAAAATGAATGAGGCCATTCTTCAGAGTATACTCTTCAGTAGATCCATCCTCAATTGCTTTAATCACAAGGGCCAGAGCAGCATCTTTCCCTTGCTCTGCCTGAATTCGATCTCGAATGTCACATACTATAATTATAGCAGTTAAGTACTCAGTATACTTCTCAAAAGGATCCTTGCACACTAACGTGATATCCATCTCCTCGAACACTCGAGTTAATTCCATACTCATCAACCGAGACCCAGGGCTCGACTCTGGTACTTTTCTACTCAATGCATCAGCTACTGAGTTTGCTTTCCTGGGGTAGTTGTTCAATGTAAACTCGTAATCACACAAAAATTCTAACCACCGCCATTACCTCAAGTCAACTCCTTCTGAGTGTGGACATACTTCCAATGTTTATGATCCAAAAAGGTCTCGTAGTGAACGCCATATAAATAATGCCTCCAGACTTTTAAGGGGAACATCACTGCTCCCAACTCCAAATCATATACCGGATAATTTACTTCATGCTTCTTCAATTGCCTTGAAGCGCAAGCGATCACATGACCATGTTGCATCAACACTGCTCTCATCCCTTGATAGGAGGCATCAGTGTAAACTTGAAATCCCTCTTTCCATGTTGGAAGAGCTAGAATGTGTGTGGTGGTAAGTGTGACAACTCGCATTTTCACCGCATTAAATAATATATCAGGGTGAGGGAAAATGCACGTCATGATGTTCCACTAGTAGGGGATAACAACAGGTGCTCAAACAAAACTCCTACTTAATATATAATTAAAGATCTTTAGGTCATTTAGATGGAAATTGAGTTTTAAGTTGAGAAGCTAGCCGTATCCCTTGGCTTAGTGGATCAACTAGTCCACGAATCAAAATATAATTATATGCTGCGGAAGATACTTGTTCAGATTGACTCCAACATCCTACATGAGTATAAACATCCTCAATAAACAACTCATACTATGCAAGACACTAAATTTATAATAGTAGAAAAGATAGCTATTACAGTCGCTAAATATAACAAGTTAGAGTTTTAAATTATGCAATGCATGAAGTAATAGTAGTAGATTTTATACTTGAAAATACCTTACATGCACTCCTAGCATAAGTCATCAAAGAATGCAAGTAATCCATCACAAAGGAAACCATAAGCAGTTAGCAAGGTATCCAAAACCGTCTAACCTATGGGCATCAACAATCTGACACGAACCCACATAAAAAAGGAAGTATGTCTGAACTAGGTAAACAAAACTGAAAAGACAACTACCTCGCTACGGCGAGGTGAAAACCACAGCCAACACCACTGCCAAGAAACTCCAAAACCAGCTCTGCTATCTGCTACTGCTCTGAACCTGAGGCATTACAAAGATAGAACACCTCAACAAGAAGGTACAAATGGTGGCAAAAAAATAAGCCAAAATAAACAAAGGTCAAAAGGGGTACCAACCCAAGACCAAAAGCACTGAAGTAAAGTACAAAAAAAGGAACAAGGAATCAACAGGAGAAGAACTCTTACATGATTCGTCACGTACACAAGAGTACACTAGACGCACGAGGCTATAAGGTGACAACATGAATAAATCATAAGGAAGAAGGACAAAACCTTTATTAGGCACCTGTGGTCGACTCAACCCAAAAACACGGGTGAGGTGGTCACTCAACTGGACATACCCTCACGAATATAATATCTGTCTAACTGCATGGGAGTCTCATACTCTCCACCATACACCGTAGACGCCCAAAAACCAAGTAGAATTCAACAAGGTATTAATAAATGCATCAAACATTGCGGAGGTGGTTTCGTCCATAACTCCGCAATCAAGAAAACCCACAAAAAACCACCATATATACCTCGAGATTTGGCACGTCAGATTCTACTTGACATTTCTAGATTCAAGATACGATTGATCAACCTTTAGGAACGATTTATAATGCTAGATGAAACTCTAACGCGTCCTACATAATCGTTAAGGAACATTTAACATGTGCAAGATACAACCATATCATCAAAATATGAATCACCTTACAAGGTTAAACTTAGAATAAACAAGAACATTGTGAACAAATTGATATAGACAAAAGATTTAGGCCGCACTATACTTTAAAAAGAAATTTATGATAATAACAAATGAAATTAGGAGTTGCAACAGATCATGAGAAAGTAGAGAAGAGGGGAGTAGAACCACCACATGCCTTGGTTTTATCGGAAAAATTCTCCAATTCACTCCACGTCGCAGATCGGGGGAAAAGAAGATGGGGGAAATTGAAATCAAAACAAAAATGGCCGAAATAGAGGTTAGGGCTGAAAAGCCCTAACGAGAAAACTCAATAAACGGGAGAATTTTTACCACGATGGCGTAGCTCTCAACGAGAGCTTTCCAGATCTATATTCGGTCGAAGATTTCGAGCACCGGAGCACCGTCGGCGGCCCCCAGAAGATTCACGAACGGCTTCCTCTCTCACACCTACGTCTCTCTGGATTGTTCAGAATTTTTATATGTAATTATAAAAAGTTTTGTCTAAAAACAAACTATTTACGAGTGGGTGCGCGGAAAATAAAAATAGAGATTTAGGATGGCTTCAAACAGAAAAGTGCCAGACATGAAAGTTGTAGATCTCGTCGAGACAAACAAATTTCATGTTATCCATTTGTTTATACGACGTCATTTTGACCCTCAAATAGGCACCCAAATGCAAACTGCAACGATCACTAGAGTATAGTGAAACGATCACTCAAGTACAGTGAAACAATCACTCGAGTACAGTGAAATGATCACTCGAGTACAATGAAACGATCACTCAGTACAATGAAAAGTTCACTCGAGTACAATGAAACGTTCACTCGAGTACAATGAAACAATCTCTCGAGTACAATGAAACGATCACTCGAGTATCAGACAATTTATTTGCGTGAATAGTAGATTTTGCAAATATATTCAAAAAATTAAACTACATAAATGAATAGTAAAAGTCATTTTTTGAATAGTACTATAATATGTTAAAATAATCATATTCATATATTTTTGAATAAGAAAACAGGAGTTCAAAACGGAGGCCCAAACGAGCGCCGAATTAAACGAAACTCACACCGTAGACGAACACTGATGCTACGAACACAACGGCGAAGTCAAAAACAAAATCCGACATTCCATTCTTGAGATATAAATTATTAAAATTTACGACGCACATAAATTCCACAAAACATCGGAAAATCGCCGAGGCCCAAAAATCGCTCGGATCGCGACAAAACTTAACGAGCAAGTACAAAATTACTTAACTGAAATTCCAAATGCAAAATTTTCCATTTACAACAAGAATTCGTCCGACTCGAACACACGGATGCGAAAATTCCTTAACGCCATAGCGCCGTCAACGCGACGTTAAAAGTAACGCCAGGACATCATAAATATGACGATGACCATTCAAATAAGACCATCAAAAAAATTGGGGGCGTTACATTAATCTATCTTTCAGCTCTTGAAATGCAGCCTCATACAGGGGTGTCCACACATATGGCACACCTTTCTTCGTCAAAAAAGTGAGGGTGTTGGGTCCATTGATCCACATGGCCTAGATTTGTAAGAAGTCAAGCAAGTCAATGTCACACACACAAGTTGTATTTGATGTGTGTTTGAGTTTATGCATGCAGGTGGACACCAAGCAAGCTGGTGGACAGGCAGGAATTTGCCTAAGTACACAGGCATTGAGTGAAGCAAGCTCACTCAAAGCCAGGTGCAGGGTGAAAACCAGAAGAAATTACAAAGGATTAAAGTGTTGGGACAACTGTGTCGAGACAAAGATGTTGACACCTCTGTCGGAGAAGTGTCGAGACAATTCAGTTAGAAGTGTCGAGACAAAGATGTCAACACCTCTATAAGAGACGTGTCGAGAACGCTCAGGACAGTATTGTCAAGACAATACAACTGTCTCGACTAAATGAAAAACTGAGTATAGCCAAGTCCACAGGCATTGAGTGAAGTCTATTCACTCAATGCCAGGTAAGCAAAATCGTTGAATATAGCTTGGTTAGTCTAAGCTTAACAATTTGCTAAATAGAAAGTGGCTAAGGCCACATGCGTTGAGTGTAGTCTACTCACTCAATGCCATACAATAAAACATTGTGAGACAGGCTAAGACAGTCAAAGCCTTAAGAGAAAATGGCTAAGAAGTGGCTATGTCCATAGGCGTTGAGTGAAGTCCACTCACTCAACGCCATAGCATCAAAATCATTGAGTATTGCTCAGTCAGTCAAAGCCACAGAAATTATGTGTAAATATTTGACTAATTCCACAGGTGTTGAGTGAAGCTCACTCACTAAACGCCATATGATAAAAGGCATTGATTGATGCTCATCCAACCAGAGTTAGTGTTTTTCAGACATAAAAAATTGGCTAAGTTCAAAGGCGTTGAGTGTAGCTTACTCACTCAACGCTAGATAACAGAAGAAATTCTATTAAGTAGTTTGGCATTGAGTAAAGCTTACTCTCTCAATGCCAAGTGGCAGAAAACTGCCAAAGTACCTTCTCATTGAGTGATGAAGGCTCACTCAATGCCTAAGAAGCAGAAAAGTTGGCTAAGGCAAAATGCATTGAGTGATGAAGACAAACTCAACTCTCTCAATGCCTTGTAAAAGAAAGTTGGCTAAGGCAGAAAGCATTGAGTGGACTCAACGCTCTCAACGCCTAGAGTCAAAATAACTTTCTAAGTGAATTGACATTGTGTGAAGGTTGCTCACTCAATGCCTAATGACTGAAACATTATTCTAAGTGTTTTGGCATTGAGTGAAGGTTTCTCACTCAATGCCTACTGACAGAAATATTTTCTCAGTATATTATTGCTGAGTGAAGGTTGCTCACTTAACGCCAGATGATAAAAAATTTGTCAAAATGTTTTGGCGTTGAGTGAAGCACACTCACTCAACACCTATGCTATTGTTTGATTTTGGCTAAGTCGACAGATGGCTAAAATTAGCATGAGTCAACAAAAGTCAATAAAGTCAACGTAATTCAAAATCGTTGCTAGAAAGATGGAGTAAGCCATTGATGGCGCCAGTGTCCAGCTCTTGTCATCTTATGCAAGTGGAAGGTGGTAAATTGACAATTATGGTTGGGCCCCATAGCGCAAAAAAGCGTTGATCGATGAGCAATAAAAGAAAAAGTTGGCTGGTTTGACAACAGGCAATTAGGGTTTTCTCATTTCGCATTTGTGTCTGAGCATCGTCTTCTTTCTCTCTGTTTCTGTCGAGCAAGAAGGACCTGTTATGTTCAGTAAAATTGAAAGCGAAAAGAGATAGCTGAAGTAATCATCATCTACAACAGCAGGTTCAGAAGTGAATTCTGAGGAGGCAGATCATACAACCTCTGTAAGAAAAGGTTGATGACTGAAGAAGATTCTAACTTTAAAATCCAGTTTTTTCATCAGCAAAAGCTTGAACTGATATCAGCTTAGTCCAGGAAGAAGTGGACACCGAGTACTTACTTTGGTGTCAAGTTCAAAATAAACACCTTTTAATCTTTCTATAGGATAATGTCTAGGATCTGAGTTGTAAGCCTTTCTGTATAAGACCGAGAGGTAGGTTTCAGTGTTGAGTGTGAGGTTGTAGGCCTGAATGGCCGAGTGGTAGGATTCAGTGAGAAATCTGAGTTGGTAAGCATGTGTTATAAAGGATGAGTGTAGGATCTATTTTGGATCTGAGTGTAGGGTTGTCCTCTGATGCGTTGGACGGCAAGTGTACCGGTCGCATAAGTAATATAAATTGGGCGAATGTCCCTAAGTATTGATTTCACAAGGAACACAGTAAGGTGCAGTTAACTTTGAGGACTTGAGATTGAAGTCCTTAGGTCAGAGTCAACGAAGGCGGTTTCGATTGTTACGGAAAAAGAAAATAAAACGCTAATAAACTACTCCTATGCAACGTTGCTATGCGATGCATCCCCAGGAGGGATAGAGGACTACACATGATGTTATGCACCGAATCGCTAGGCAGATGGACGAGTAGGCTTACAGATAAGTGGTGAGAACTGCGGAATGAGGGTCGAGAGCACCTCGTCGCTACGCACACCTATAGCAATCACTATAGAGGCAAAACTGGATGTGGTGGTGGATGGAAATGGCGCACCTCAAGCAAATAACGTACATATAAAATCACATAGACATGATTGTATACAAATGCATATCAAATTAAACATACTCCATCATATACAAAGAGATAAACCTACACTATCAATCAACAAGAGAAAAAGAGAGTGCGAGATCGACCGAATCCAAAGTCTTGCTGAGGATTCAAGGAAGGAATCAACGGGATTTCAATCCGCATCCTAGCTCGGTCCTCAACTGCGTTCGGGGTAGAGGAGGCTATCACTAACTCCCAATGAACCCGTCTTCTTCGTGTCACGATGCGGAAGAAGGATGGCACAAAATTCTCCTATCTTGATGGAGAAAGCTAGACCAACTCTTGTTGAAGCTCAAGGATGAAGGAGGAGGCCGAGAGGAAGCTCGGGCTTTAATTACATATCTCTCATCACAGAAGAAAAACACAAACAACTACTAGCGATCGGGACTCACAGTCCAGCTGTATGAACTCCGGTGCTAGACTGTCCCGTCTCTAAGCGTCCCGACATCCGGGGCTGCACCTCCAAGTTGGGCTCCACGATCCCCTAAATGATTTGGTACGAAAACCGTTAGTCTAAAAGACTATGTCCTATCATCCCCTACCCCTCCCCCATGGCTCCTAGGCACCGTGCGGAGAGGAGGAAAGAGAAGCTCTGGAGGTGGAGAATAAACAAAACAGGTGACGGTGGAACTATTCTAGCATAGTATATAAACAGAACAAGTATATGTAAGCAGTAGTAAATGAAAGGTAAACTAAGAAACATGTCACCATAACTTATATGAATGCTCATACAAACCTATAAGTTAAGGGATCTTTTGCAAGGATCCCACCGTATAAAAAATCTCATATCGATTTATACGTTGGGGTGTCGGTTTTCAAGCAAGCAATATATATCCACAGAATAATAACCTTGGCTTATAAGTACGCTCATACAAGCTTATAAACCAAGGGGTTGTTTTGCAGGGCCTATTGTATAAAGCGTCCCAAACCACTTTGTATAATAGGTGTCTGTGGTTATATGCAATGATGATGCTATGACATGCAAGTATGCCATGATGCGAACATGCAAGTGCAACACACCCACCCGACTCTGTGTACACACACATTTAGTTCCCTCTTTCTGGAGCCTAACCTCCCAGGATACCTACGTAGTGGCAAACGGAAGCGGTGGGTTGGGTCTCGCCCACCTCTAAACCAGTAATTGCACTACCAGTCAGACCTATCGTATGCTTCGACGCTGGTGCACTAAGCGGAGCTCATGCGTACTCTTTGCCGGCAAGTCCACCGGACTTATCTTGGCGAAGTGCAAAACCACACTTACCGAGCCAACGTATTGGTATCAGTGCATCGACCCTCCAATACTAAAGACCCACCACCTTATACCTATGCACATGCAACCTTAGGTATCAGCTACCGAGCCAAAGCTCACCGGATCATCCCGTCCGTCACAATCAAATACCGAGCCAAAGCTCGTCGGACCAACCTGCCCATCATCAAAATCACCGAGCCTACTGCCTGTGTGACCCAACTTAACATCCTGATATATCGAGGTGAATGAAAGTCAATCCCTAGATATGCTAGTTACTCTTGAAGTTTATTTTGCCTACAGTTTAGGTTAGCCCAGGACTGCACAAGGTATTCCACGTGAAGGGCTCTCGAGGGCACTAGGAACTACGATGGGCTGAAGCCCAAAGCTCCCTTTCGTAAGGCACTTACTATTATTGTTCAATACCCGTCTCTCGATCCCTTTTATATAACTCTGGATCTAACCCTAGTGTGTTTTGACCATTTCTCTCCCACCATAGGAAAGACGATCTTTCGTTGATCTCGAGCACCACCTAAACCTAGTAGACCAAACACTCTACTCATCCCAACTTCCAATGATGAACTAAATATCATTTTACCCAAAACAACAACTACTAGACCCCACCCATATGCCCAATTAAAATGCGCTCGCATTTTCGGTAGTTTTACTAAATGAAGACCAACCTAAGCTATATGATGTACATGATAGGAGGTACTCTAAATTTTCTTTCAAATGGCCTAAGATAATTAGTGGGGGCCTATCATGACATTTTTAGTCAAAATCCAGAAACTTGGAATTTTCCTATTTAAACAGATATTTTATTTATTTTCCCTAAAAATCCAAATGCCCTGGTTATGAATATGAAGTGGCTTTTATAATCATGCAAATTACTCCACAAAATTATGATAAATACTTGGCAACTAAAAGACAGTAAATTTAAATCCTCCAATGTTTTTGCAAGGTTTAGGCCTCTGATCCAAAATGTTAAATGAAAACACATATTTATTAATTAAAGAAACAAGTGCTACAAATATGCTTCCAAAAATTATAAGAAAATTCAATCATGGCCAATATGCTCTAAAAACCTCATGATCAAGTTTCCAAACTTTCCAGTTAATAATGAACTCTAATTTTAATTTAGAATAATACTCCTCTTTCATAATTTAATGAGACAACTACTGAAAATATTCATCTAAAAATTATGAAAATTTCTTCATAAGCATAATGACCTAAGTACATTTTTACATAAGTTTCATAATTTTCTAATCATCATTGAGCCCTGAATCTATTTTTGAACATAATTGCATAATTATAAGCTTGTAAAGTAAGTACTGAGAATATACATCTAAAAATTATAATAAAATTCAGGTATGAGTATAATGACCTAAAACACCTACTGCCCAATTTACCTAATTTTCCAATGAACAGTGAGATTATAATAAACAATAGACTATCAAGGGAAAATCCATGTATTACAAAGGAGGTACTAAAATTGTTGTTCCAAAAATTCCAATAAAATTACCAGGGGCTCATATTAACCCTATGACTACACTACCCAAGTTTCACAACTTTGCATAAAGTCTTGATGACCCATTTTACATGTATAAGGTTTGTGCCCTAAACCTGGGTTATGGTTTTGGGGGGTTCATCAGCCTCTAAATCTGATGACATTTTTACCAGAGGACCTTGACAACCCTAAAGTCCTATCCACCAAGTTTCAAGTCATTTTAAGGTCACTTGGCCCCCTTGACCTTCAAACACTAGGTTTGCACACATAGGACCTACCCTAGTGTCCTAATGCTCTACCCTTCAACTTCCACACAATAACAATATTGGGGGTATTTTGTGTACTAATAGCTTAGTGCCAAGATCCATCACCTTTGGGTGAGGTTGGCCAACTCTAGAGCACTTAGGGCACTTAGCACTAATTTAACCTAAAAGGGTCAGCATTTGGTTACACAATTACCCTATCAAATCAAACCCAAAAGGGGTGAAATTTTTACCAGAGCCCTAAAATACTACTCAAGAACACCCACCAAAAGTTTTGGGGTTTTTGATGTGTTTAAGACACCTAATTAATTAGCAGATTACTTATGAAATTTTTCCAAAAACTATAGAAAAGGTATCAACAAAAATTTCCATTTTTGGTCAGGACCTAGGTATAGGATAGAATGACTCCCTGTCCAAATTTCAAGTCATTTGGACAGGGGATGAAGTGGGAGCACACATTTTAGTCTCTGACTAAGCCTAGGTATAGACCCCACCAAAATGAGTGCCCTGGTCAAACCAGACATCCTAATTGGTTCAAACCAATTTTAAATTAAAGTATACTCTAGGGCTACAACTTTGATGTTTACCATTTTTTCACTAGAGGTATATATGTATTTTTAATAATTATAAATATTGACTGTATAAAGTGTGATAGAAAATCACATGAAATGGATTAATTAACCTAAGATTAAAATCAAGCGGCACGAATCTTGGCGCGAAATGCACGATATCTGGTCGTCTTCTCCAGCGCGCTAGCGGCCAGGATTCATTCTTCTTGGAGCTGCTTCCATGCGCTGTCGTCGGCCACCCAACCACTTCCTCGGCCGGCCACCGCCACCAGCACCTCCGTCGAGGTGGTGGCTGTAGCCAGGCGGCGGCTGATGAGTCCGATTTATATAGGGTTTTTAGTACTCATCTGTGCTTATTTTCTTGCATGTACACTATTTTTCTATTGGAAAAGTTATATTTTTGTTTAGGGCTTCACTTCACCAATAGTGCATTTTTTTGAGCTCGTGGGTGTGCATTTGCTCATTCTATTGTCGGGGGTATGCACATGGTGCTCCTCGTTCTCTTTCTGTTTAGTTTTGTTTGCATTTTGGTGCTGGAAGCTTATGCTCCAGCCTGGTTTTATTGTTGTGCAGGTAGTCAGGATATCCTGAATTCCATTTCCAATTTCTATGTAACATGCACGGTCGTGCGCATTTCTTCTCGCATGGTTTCAGTCCAATTGTGCGTTTTACACAGCTTTCCTGGGGCATCTGTTTCTACCCGTGCGATTTGTTCCCGCACGATTCGGCCAAACCGTGCGAGAAGGAATCGCACGGCATGTACCGTTTGCCAAACTTTCCAGTGATCTGTGGTTAATCGTGCGTTTCCTTCAAGTACAGGAAACATCGCCCGTGCGCGAGTAAAACACACGGTTCTAATGTTTTCTCCTGCATTCCTGCACTCTGTGTTTACCCATGCGATTTCCTTCACGCACGGGAGGAATCGCCCGTGCGCAAGTGAAACGCACGGGTCAACTCATTTTCTTCCGCGATGCAGATTTGAAAGTTAATAACACACGGTTAGCGCACGGTCGTGCGCGGGACCGTGCGTGACCATTTTTCTAATCTTTTTCTATTTAAGCGCAGATTTTTAGCCATTGGAGAACCGGATTTCGACCATTCCAGACGCCTTTTAGGGAAAAGCCCCGCCTTTCCACCTCCATCCTCTATCTTCCACCAAGGAGAGAGCTCCGGCCATGCTCGCGAAGCCTACATCTTGTCGGTGCTTGCTCTCGGCCTTCTCCATCATATCTTGAGCTCCATTTCATGGTTTGATGCCAAAGTAAACAAGCAAAGGGAAGCTTGCAACTTTCTTCTGGATCATGACACGAAGAAGATGAGTCCATTGGGAGTGAGTGAAAACCTCCTCTACCCCCAACGCAGTTGAGGATCGAGCTTGGACGCGGGTTGACAACCCGGCGATTCCTTCCGCGACCCCTCGTTGAGCCTTCGGATTCGGTCGATCTCTTGACTTGTTCTTCCTTTATTGTTGTTTATGTGTTGTTAGAACTTTTGTGTTGATGATGTGCTCTTAGTTGTAGACATTATTACCTTCATGTCTATGTGAACTTGTATTGTTTATGTTTTAGTTGCTTGAGTTGCGTCATCCTTTCATCCATCATCCATCCGTTCTTGTCATTCTGGCAATTGCTAGAAGCGTGCGAAGCGAAGAGGTGCTTACGACCCTCAAATTCTGGTTCTTACGCTTGCCTACTCGCCCATCCACCCAGCGATTCGATGCATAGCGGCCCGTGTAGTCTTCCATCCCGCCTGGCGAAGCGATGCATAGCGGCATTGCATAGGAGTAGTTGATACAGTTTTATTTTACTTTTTCGCAACATCCCAAAACCCCCCTTAATTAACTCCGACCTAAGGACTTCAATCTCAAGTCCTCCTCGATATTAACTCCCCCCTTACTATGTTCCTTGAAGAGATCGATACTTGGGAAAGCCACCCATTTTGTATTACTTGTGCGACCGGTACACTTGTCGTTCAACGCATCAGTGTCACAGCCGTCGAAGGGACAGTTTCCGACGATCCTGACATGTTGAACATTACCCAAAAACTAGGAATTTTCTTCACCCGATCGGGCTCAATTGAGCCCGATGCTTGTCCATATTGATTCATATTATCTACCCACAGAGAGAGGAAAAGGGGAGGACCTTTGTGGTGGTCTGGAGTCGAGCCGATCGCCGGGTTGCCATTAGTGGTGGTGATGTCACTAGAATTCTGCAACAGCACAGTGGAAAAGCTTGAAACCATCGAGGGAAGGGTGGAAACGAATCCTTGGTGCCCAGTTATGCTTTTAAAACACCCAAACGGGGTAGTGGAAGAGTGTGGAATGAATGGCCATTAATGGCCATTAAGGGCCATTCTAGGACATGGTGGTGGGGGTGAATCTAGCTTGGGGTGCCGGGAAACGGCTGGAAACTCCTCCCCTTCCCCAGAGGAGTTGAATCCAGCCATTAAAGGTGGCCCTTGGCCTCCCTAAGCCATGAATGGCTTCTTCCTCCCTCTCTCTCTTTCCTCCATTAAGGGTGAGGTGGAGTTCTCTCTCTCCTAGTCACCAAGGCTGGCTTGGTCATCCCTTTAAGATATTTGCATCCCACTAAATCATATCATCCATAATTAAGAGGTGGTTAGCCCAAATGAAAAAGGGCTTGAGCTTGGGTTAGCCCATTTGGGCTAAGTTGACCTAAACTAGACTAGGGTTGACCTTGGTCATTTTGACCTTTTGGGTTGACCCCAATGGGTCCTTGGTTACCCATTTGCCTCCCCTATGGTCTAGGTTGGCCTGGGTAGGGTTGTCTTGGCACTTTGGGGGTCGCTTGACCCTTAGGTAGGGTACTTTGACCCAGTTAGGGCTAGAGTTGATTTTGGTCAACATGACCATTTGGGTTGACCCCAACGGGTCTTTGGTGACTCATTGACTTCCCCTTAGGTCTAGGAAGACCTAGCTAGGATTGGTTGGGCATCTTGGGAGTCACTTGACCCTTAGTTATGACATCTTGACCTTTTTTGGGCTAGGGTTGACTTGGGTCAACATAGCCTCTTTGGTTGACCCTAATGGGTCCTTGGTGACCCATTGGCCTCCCTTAGGGCTTGGGAATGTCTAGGTGGGTCTTTTTGGACAAGGGGAGGTAAGTTGATCATGTATGAGCTTAGTTTGACCTGATTAGGGTTTGAGTTGACTTTGGTCAACTTGACCATTTTAGTTGACCCTAATGGGTCCCCATGGATCTAATGGACCCTCTAACAGGTTAGTGGTGTTGTGGTGGGGTCATGGTGTCATGGTGAAGCCCTATGGTCATTCCTAACCTAGTGTTTAGAAATCTACTATTTGCAGACCATAGTGATCCCACATACATTCCCAGGTCCACTTCGCCTTCTAGGGCTTCCTAAGGTTTTGACAAGACCCAGTCATGACAAAAGCACTCCTAGGGGGTCTAGTTATCTTAAGAATGTTACACAATATCATGTCGGGGATGGACACAATAGACCCGATAGCTCTTCTTGAACCATGACAACACGAATCCCTCTCATTTGAGAGATTGATTGCCTAGAATGCTTGAAATACAACAAGAAAAGAGTAGATGCCATGCATGCATCATAAAACTGAGAGGAGAAGTGTCGTTACCTTATGAATCCTCTTCTTAGCCATGAAACCCTTGTCTTGCATTGATGAAAACGAGCGCCTCCAAGTACTCTCCACAGATTTGGCCTCGGAACGATGATCGGAGGTGTAAAGCTCTGTCAATGACGGAAGAAAGTACTCTTCTTCCTCCTCCACTCTCCTTATCAAAACCCTAACTCCCACTTCTCAAATGAGAAAATGAGGGGAAACAACCGTCCAGCCCTATAAAAGCACTCTTGAAGGAGAGTCTTGGTCCTTAGGTGCAAAACCTAAACAAATTCAGACGGCTAAAAAGCCAAACAACGGAACTGCTTCCATCCGCTATCGCCGGGCGGTAACTACCTACCACCGAGCGGTAGTATCTCGAGCGCTCGGCCAAAAAATAGTGGCGCGCTAACGCCAGCGATAAGGCTAACTCCACACGGTAGAGTCTTTCTCGAGAACTCTATGTTTTCTTGAAAACTTAGCATTCGACGAACGGGGCCCTTCGTTCAACGTTCGACGAAATTGGGCTATCGCCGGGTGATAGCTACTATCGTCGGGCGATAATCCTCCAGCGCTTGATGAACGGGCCTTTCGTTCGAAGTTCGACAATATAGGGCTATCGCCGAGCGGTACTTAGCTAACGCCACACACTAGCATCCAATGCTCCCAACGGCTAGCCACTCAACGCTCTCAGCTCCTTCCATTCAAAGTTATGCTACCGCCGGATGCTAACTACTACCATTGGGCGATAGCTTCTAGAGACTCAAGTTCTGAAAACTGTGGTGTTACATATGGCCATACACAAAATGTTCAATACCACATCCCTCATATCATACAAATCAGGAGTATATCAATCCTATGCTACCTCGCCACGCATTCTAGAAACAACATAAAAAAACATAATAAGCTACCAACATGAGGAGGTATGCTTCCTGATGATTAAGACTTTTTGGTCAGTGTGCTAGCTCCAGCTTGCAATCATTGCCTTGTAAAAAATTTAAAATAGCATTGATGATACCAGCTAGGCCTAAAATGCATACCTAGGTTTCACCCAAGGCACCCCATAAAATGTATGATTGTAACATATCATCACACATCATCACATCACATCAATCATATATGTACTTACATTTCCCCAAAGTCATACAATCCCAAGGAAAGATCTCCTATTAAGGCCCCACCAGCACAAGGATCACAACACCATCAGGCTTGTCCATCAGCACCACCATTCTTACCAATTTCACGGATTCAAGCACAATCGATGCCAAGAACTCTTGCTTAGTCCCAACCAACACATGGATCAAAAAATCATAGGGCTTGTCCAAAAGCATAATCGTTCTAGTTAGATTTCATAAAAGTGGACATATCTTGTCAGGATATCCTCCACACGTAAATCGCAACATCACGGGGTAAGCCAACTGATTATGAAGACAAAGTCATGCCTTACAAAGAAATAAACATGACAATTCATCACACATTAACCAAATATATTTCCTCACCCCAAGACAACATTCAATCTCACATGAAACGTAAGGGCATCGCAAAGGCCTCTTCGCCACAATCGTATTTCTAGCAAAACCCCTAAAATGCACGTCAAGCATCATCACCAAATCAATCCACCAGTCGCAATTACTACTTAACCCACAATGCATATTCCAATATCGAAGTGGAATTCTAATGCAAACAAATATGTCATGGACAGACTAAATCAATCCGGTGGTTCATCTTGAACCAAGGTGACCTGGATCCCTCTCACTTGAGAGATATGGTGCCATAAATTTGCAAGAAAGGTAAAGGCATAAAGAAAAAGTTGCAATGCATGCATCCTAAGACCAGGAGGAGAGATGTCGTTACACAACAAAACTCTTTGTCGAGAATTATGCCCTACAATGTTCCTCAAGATTTGAGGAGACATCACCAATCATGCTAAGGGGCATATTGTATTTGATGTGTGCTTAAGTTCTTGCATGAAGGTTGTCCTTCATTGGATAGGTGAAAAAAAGAGTATGCTGGAAGTCAGATAATTTGACTAAGGAAAAAGCGCTGAGACATCTGAGAAGAATGTCTCAGCATAAGCATTAACACCGCTGAGATAGCTGAGACAGCTGAGAAGAATGTCTCAGCATAAGCATTGAGACCGCTAAGATAGCTGAGACAACTGAGAATAATGTCTCAGCATAACCGCTGAGATAAAGCAAGCAGGAATTCTCTAAGTCCAGAAGCGTTGAGTGAAGTAGGTTCACTCAACGCTTCTAATGAAGAAGAAATCGTTGAGACAGTTGAGAAAAAACCGCTGAGACAGGAGATAGTCTCAACTGTGAAGAAGAAACCATTGAGACAGTTGAGAAGGAACCGCTGAGACAAAGCCAGTGAAAATTCTCTAAGTCCAAAAGTGTTGAGTGAGGCAGGTTCACTCAACTCTTCTAATGAAGAGCCAAGTCAGCAGGAATTGAGTGACGTAACATCACTCAACGCTTTAATGAATTCTGGAATTTTTCTAAGTCCAGAAAGTGATGACCACTGCTGATATTACCAGAAGTCAACAAGTTAAAGTATTTCATACCATTGTAGGAAATCTACAATATACCGGATGACCACTGCTGACCTCACCAGAAGTCAACAAAGTCAAAATAATTCATGTCATTACGGGAAAGATGCAGTTGTGCTAGAAGCTACTATTTGTCCTTTTCTGAGGGAGGTGACGCTCACCATCCTTGGCTAGGCCCATACTCAAATTATGTCGTTGATTCAAATCAACAGATATAAAAAGAAGAAAGAAAATGGGATTAGGGTAACGAAGAACACACGAAGAAAATACGAAAAAATAGAGGCGGCCGGACTTCATCTTCTCCGACAAGCTTAAAAGCCAAGTCTAGTAAAGCAAGTCAGCATGAAGATAGCTGAAGCTTTTTCCAGTTCTGGAAGTTTGTTCTTTGTAGAATAAGGTATCTGATTCATCTAATCAGCAAGGAGATTGTTGTGTGAAGTATCGTGAGCCTTCAAAAGTAGGTAATTGTTCTTCAGTGCAACAGAGAAGTAGTTAGTTGTAGAAGGAGACTCATTCCTTCTATAGCAAGAGTGCTGCACTGATATCTGCTCAGTCCAGCAAGGTAGACTCAGATATTTATATTTGAGTCAGTGATTTAAATATATTACAACTTCTTGTTTAAATTCCTGTATGATTCAGGTTGTCTGAATCTGAGCTGTATGGCCTTTTGTGCGTGAGTTGTAGGTGACTAATTAGTCATTGAGGCAGGTGCCCTGCTGGGGTACTGAGGTAGGATCCAAGTGTGAATCTGAGAGTAGGGCTATCCTCCCAGCCTAAGTAGTACGGCTTAACAACCTGAGTTAGGTGACTATTGAGTCACTAATTTGTAGGTGACATGTGTGTCACTGAGTTGTAGGCCTTGGAGGAGGCTGAGATATAGGTGCCTGGAATGACACTAAGGTAGGTATCTGGAAGGGTACTTTGTTGTAGGAGTGTTGCAGCACTCTGAGAGTAGGGTCTTGTGCCTGAAGTTGTAGGGCTGAAAAGCCTGAGCTGTAGGCCTTAGAGATAGGCCGAGGTAGGTGGTTTATGGAGCACTGAGCTGTAGGAGCACTGCATGGCTCTGAAGTAGGAACCTTTGTGGTTCTGAGATATGGTTCTGAAGAGAACCTGAGTGTAAGGCTGAGGGCCTGAGGTGTAAGCTCTGAGGAGCATTTTGGAGGAGTTTGTTCCTCGTCTAACATAAGTTAGAAAGGTGGGAGGGAAAGTCAATGTACCCAATTGGGGAGCCACTATAAATAGTTGTATGCTGGACTGTGTTTCTTGTTTTTCTTTTATATTGCAGGTTCTAAGGACAAGCTCTAAATCTCTTAGAAAGAAAATAGCAAAAAAAACTAAGAAATTTTCAAAGTCCTATTCACCCCCCACCCCCTCTAGGTGATTAGCTAACCATAAGTTAATAACTTTCAAGTGGTATCAGAGGGAGATTACTCAAAAAGAATCTACCAATCTGAGTATACCTCTAAGGTTAGCTATAAGATATAACTATGGGGTCAGGAATGAACTATAAGGAGCAGGGGCCATGAAACTACAAATCAGTAGGAAGGAAGGATTTGGCCTCTTAAAGCAAAGGGTCAGACTGTTCATGAAAGCATCTGACCCTAGGATTTATGTAACAGTAGTGGAAGTTTCTTTTATCCCCACAAAGGCTTCCACCATTGATCCAACTCCGATAGTGCCCAAGTCATATATATAGATGGGCAGTGATGATGTAATTCTATCTACCATGGACAAAAGGGCACAAAATATTATAGCTAGTGCCATTAATGAATCAACCTTCCAAAATCTTGTACATTGCAAGACTTCCAAGGAAATGTGGGGCACTCTTGTGGTCTACATGGAACACTCTGAGGGAGTTATAGATGATAGGAAGTTCATGCTCAACCAAGAGTATGAGGCTTTCAGACAAAGCAAATCTGAAAAAGTAACTGACTGCTTTGAGAAGTTCTTTAGGACAATTAATGAACTAAGATCCTATGGTAGGGTTTTCTACAACTATGAGCTGAATGACAAGTTGCTTAGATGTCTCACTAAATATTGGGACACACATATTTTTGTCATTAGAAAAATGGCTAAGTTGGCAGACACTCCTCCACCAACTCTCTTTGGAAAGTTGCTCTCCTATGAAATGCTGCTGGCTGCTAGACAAGAAGAGGATAAGGGAAGTCAATCCAAAAGCAAGGATAAGACAGTGGCCCTCAAGGCAGAAGCTCTAGGAAGGAGCAAAAGAAAGACTCCTTCTAGACCAAGGAGAGAAGCTTAGACCACCACAGAATTATTTGGGACTAGTTACTCAGACAACCACATGTTTGATGAAGAGTTTGCAGCATTTTCAAGGAAACTTCAAAAGTTCATAAAGCAGAAGCACTGGGAGAGCAGACCCTCATCATCATCTCATCACGGGAAGTCCTCCAAGAAGGATAGGTATGACCCTAAATTTAGTAAACAGATTTCATCTAATGTTATCTGTTATTTTTGTAGCAAAGCTGGACATGTCAATTGCTAACTTCCCTGTCAGGAACAAGGAAGAGAGTGATAAGAAGAAGAAGAATCACCATCACCATAAGGACATGAAGAAGGAGAAGTCCTTTGTGGTTAAGAAGGAGAAAAGCTGGACAGATTCTTCCTCCTCAGAATCAGAAGATGATGATGAAGAAGCATATATAGGGCTGATCTCTATTGGTGCAGATCTAGAAGAAGAAGAGGAATATCCTGCTGCCATGATAGGAATAAGGGTCCCTCTCTCACACTCTGACAATGACAATGAGGAGGATGAAGAAGACTGGGGATGCCAAGGGTTGATGGCAATAACTTAAGAAGAAAGAAGTGAGGTACATACATAATCATTCAATGTACAACCTCTCTCCATTTCCTCATCTTCCTCTGACTATGAAACCAGTCTAGATACTGGTGCATCTTCATCCTGTGATAAAGATTGCTCAGAATATGAGACTGATGTAAATCAATTGATTGACAAGTATGGACTGCTCCTAGATGCCCTAAAGAAGAGCAGAAATCTTGACAAAAGGCAAGCAAAGGAGATTGGCGTCCTCAAGCCTTATAAAACTCTTTATAACAATAAATCTATTGAGTTTTATAAGAAATGTCATGAGGTATCTGAACTCAAGCAAAGCCTTGAGTGTCAGACCAAGGTTCTAGAAGAAAAATATAAACATATTAGATATCTAGAGCAGAAATTTACTGATAGATTAGGGATTGTGATTAACCCTTATCAATCTCTTGGTATGTTGCCAAAAGATGCAACTTGTCAAACCTCTGAGAAGCTGGGTTTTAATCACACAAATTATCAAGTCAAATCAAATATCCATGATAAGTTGATAGTATTTCAAAACGGGAATTTACCTTCTAAAACTGTCAAGTTTGCACCACTCCATAAGGATCAATCAAATGTGTGCTCTACTAGTGGGTTGAAGACACATGATTTCAGAAGGAGTGATGTTGTCCACTCTAGCCATAATGTACAGGATAAGTTCTTTAGATTTGGATCCAAATATCCTTTATCTAAAGAGATGAGAGAGACCACTAGATGGCAGGCTCCAAAAATACATTTGGCCCATCCTGTACCAGCTGTATTTAGTTCTTCAGCACCTTCACTCAGGAAGAAGGAAGTAGCATCATGCAATGCTCACCCAGTAAAGTCTGGAGCTGCTCACATCTCTCATGGACAACAATTCTTTATTGTCCTGAAGAGAAGGTACAACATTCATAAATGTTGGTGTTCTTGGAAAGTGGGCCACTTTGCCATCGATTGTTGGCAGAACCTGAATGTGGCTAGTGGTCAGAAAGGTGCTCTCAGCCCCGACAGAGAATTGGGCAAAAGTTTTATAATACTAACATTGCGTGCCTAAGGGTACGTGAATATTTGTTTTTGCAGGATAGTCCAAATACCTGTCTAGATAAGAATTGGTATTTGGATAATGGATGTTCCAGTAAAATGTCTAGGACAGGATGATTGCTCAAGGAATATGCTCCACGTAAAGCAATAAACAAAGTTTAAGGCTGTCAAATGTGTAATCCTCAAAAGCTAGAGGCAGCATGGCTCAAGGTAAGTCTCTTTCTCTACTAAGAGGACGAGAGAAAAAAGAACAGCCGAGTCGTGAACCACGGCGACACCGGACATCGCCCATCGCGGCCTGAATGCCTCTCTTGCGACGGGCTCTCCTTTGATTAAAAGTGAGAGTTACAACTTGTTAATACACCTTTACAAGGAAGAAATAAATGGTATAAGGGGGAAGCTGGCGGCTAAGAATAAGAATGCCAGAGCAGGCCACGCGGACTGAAGAGCGAAGCTGGCAGGCCGCGCGGTTAAGGGAAACGGGAAACCGCACGAACTGAAGAACCACAGGCTGTCAGGCCGCACGACTAAGGTGTAGAGAGGGATGCAGACTGAGAAACGGAGTCCGCAGGAGCTGGGCAGGCTGACTTCGAGCGTGAGCACCTTGGTGATGATGATAGCCCCCCATTATGAGAGGCATGGGGGGCTATTTATAGGCCCGAGGAGGTAACAGCTTGCGGTGACGTTACTCCTAGCGAGACGGTAACTTGAGCGAGATGGAGAAGGAGTCCGCCGAGCCCGCCATAGGTCGTGCGGACTTGGGCTTGGTACTGAAGCCGGAGCTACTGATGGCAGAATGGGAGACTTAGTGGCGGACTGCAACGCGGGTTCGCGGAGTCCGTCACTGCTGAGCTGAGACTGTTCGCTTGCTGCTGTGGTGGCGGATGCTGGAAGCTATGTGGAGGACTGCGAGGAGAATCCGCTGAGTCCACCACTACTGAACTGAGCGAGCTGCAAGGGGTACGAGCAGGGGAGTGCCCGCAGTGTCCGGTGAGTCCGCACGAGGTTATGCGGACTGGGACTGCTTTCTGGAGGGTCTGCTGCCTGGCAGGCTGGAAAGAGTCCGCCACTACTGACCGAGTCCGCACCAAGATTGCGGACTGAGGGAGAAGTCTACTACCACTGGCTGAGCCTATGAAAGGCCTGCAGACTGAGGAGGAAGCTGGTACTGCTGCTGAGAAGCTGGTGCTGGCAAAGAGAAGGGTGGACAACATAAAGAGTCCGCCAAGCCCGCCGAGTCCGCGGCTGCTGCAATGCTGAGTCCGCCTACGTTGGAGATGGAGAGCCTGGCTGTTGAGGCTGTTGGGGTTCACCAATGAAGGCGGACTGGAAGTCTCGACCGCACTTCGAGTCCGCCCAGCTCGCGAGGAACTTGGACTACTGCTGGTCTTGCCGGGTAGCCGGAGTTGGAGTCCGCGCTCTGCAGGCAGACTGGAGGAGTCGGCTGCCCATGCGGCTGGGTGAAGGGATATGCGACCTGTTGCCGGACTGGGCGGATAGTTAGTTGAGTCTGGCAGAGTGGGTCCTGCGGAGACAACCTTGCGGTTAAGTTGAAAAAAGGACCGACCTGCAGGAGCGGACTGCCGGAGCAGTCCGCGGACCCTACCGACCAAGGGACGACGCTCGCCTAGTCGGTCAGACTGGTGAGACCGCGCAAACCGCGCGGCCTGAGCGGACATAAAATTTTGTCTGCCCTCCCTGTGGAATCACGGCCTCCAGGAGAAACCCGGGGCAGACCGCGACGAGCGAGCTGGCTCCCTTGGGAAGGATCGCCGATTCCGGGGTTAACATGTGCCATCTGATTTAGATGAGATGTATATCCAGAATTCATCGCTTCACCTTCAACAAACTGATTTGCATAATCAATAAGATCCCTATAGGTTTTGAACCCCTTTATAGAAATATCAAATTTTAGAGGGCCTTCTTGAAGTCCGCTTATGAAAGCACATTTGTAATAGTCTTGATTAGCATTGACAACTTCAAGAGTTTCCTTTTGGAACTGATCGATGAAGTAAGCACTAGACTCATCATCTCCTTGCTTGATCTGAAAAAGAGATGATATGTCTTTCTTTCTCTTCCTAAAGATTTCGAACCTTGAGAGAAATTGTGTTTGAAGATCGTCAAAGCAAGTTATTGATAGAGATGGTAAATGATCAAACCAGTCCAGCACTTGGGCATCAAAAGAGATAATAAAGATCTTGCATTTGATCCCGTCTGATAGAGCTTTCAATGAAACAATTGATTCGAAAGATTGCAAGTGAGATACCGGATCACTTGTTCCAAAATAGATTTACAGCTGAGGTCCTTTGAAATCATATGGAACCACTTCTCATTGAATGTGGGATGCAAAGGGAGAAGAAATTTGCTTTTCTCTTGCATAATATGTTAGTCCATCATCCATGTAAAAGTAAGGATTCATAATTAACCTGATGGCGATACGAGGCAATAGGGACTCTTTTGCTTTAGGTTGTGAAAAGGATCAAAGGTTATAGCTGTTTGAAGCTTGGGTGCATCTTGAACTTAATCCTTCTTCACTGCAACTACTATTCATCAACAGCTCAGAATCTGAAGGTCGCGTGTTAACTGTTGATGTGCGAAATGGGCACCTCCAATTAACGGTGTTCAACTCACTAGAGAGAGAGATTGCAGGGATATGAGAGTGAAGATGAAGAGAATGTTGAGTAGCTGGTTACTTTGAGCTGCGAGTGAAGAAAACGAGAGAGGAGGGGAGAAGAACATATCAAGAGTTTATTGGCTTAGCCAACTCATACATTCGAAGTGGAGGAGAAGTTTGTGGGATAGAGGAGAGGTTGATGAGGATGCGTGGGAATAGCAGGGAAGGTTGATCAGGAACTATCGAGCAGATGATTATTTTGATGGTTAGGTTTGTAGGTTGATGCCGAGTGAGGAGAGGAGAAGAGCAGAGGGCCGCTTGCAGCGGCAACAGCAGACTTCGCCTGTCGTGGCTTAAATGCCTCTCTTGTGACGGGCTTTCCTTTGATTATAATTCAGTATTACAACCTAAGTAGAGTCCTTTACATGAGAAAATAAAGGGTACAACGGGAAGCTAGCGGCTAAGGAAAGAAGGTGCTAGAGACTGCGCGACTGAGCAGAGAGGTTGGCAGACTGCGCGGAATATTTGATATCGCATCTCGCACAAGGTGGAGCGGGCTGAAGAAGAAGGTAGAGACTTCTGTCGAGCATGCGGCTACCTAGCAGTTTGGGTGGATAGCAATATGAGTCCACCACTTAGTTGGATAGTTCGCATCTGTTGGGGTAAAGTGAACTACTGCGTGGTTAGCCGTCCTAACCGTACAGCCTGTAGGGGTGGACTGAGGAAGCAGTCCGGAGCCGCTGCAAAACAAGTGACTGCTACGCGACCTAGGCAGTCAGACCGGGGAGACTGCCCTAGCCGCGCGGCTTGAGCGGACAAAGAAGTCTGTCTTTCTATCCTTAGAGAGGACTGAAATAGGCCGCGACCTCCAGGGGGAACCTGGAGCAGGCCGTGACTTACAAGCTAGCTACCTTGGCAGGGATCGACGATTTCTGGGTTAACCCTCTGAACGCTAGATCAGGGATCTTGATCAAGGTATTATCTTATCGAACAAAACACCCCTCTGATACCAATTGAAAGTACCTAGCGTCTACCTAAATCACCTAGAGGGTGTGAATAGGTGATGTTTGTGTCTTTTTGAGGAAATAAAAATTATCTAAAAGTTCATGCACACAAACACAGAGATTTATAGTGGTTCCGGTGCTTCTTTGATAGCAGCCCCAGCAAGATAACGGAATAGCTCAGCAGTCATTAGAGTCAGAGTCTTCGTTCTTTCGCTAACGTGCTCGCATGTTTGTGCACCAGTGGTAGGGGTCAGAATTCTTTTCTGGGTGACAGCTCATAGTGTGAGGTGGGCCGGCGTGTACCGGGCTGATTTCACATTAGATTCTTGCTTCTACTTCTACCTTTGGGACTACGCTTTCAGCTGAAAGCCAATCTAGTACTTTCCTCTGACCGATCCTGATAATACATCTGACCGAACTGACCGAACAGAAAGTCTGAGCTTCAAGTCCATAGCCAGCCAAACTAAATAGCTCTGGCCGGTCAAACGGATTTTGTCAGATTTTGTCAAATCTTACAACTCGGAGCAACTCTCCTACACCTCGGAGAACAAACTCCTACACCTCACCTATATACGTCCACTCTCCCGCCTCACCTATCTACCTTAAAGGGAAAGATTCGGCTACTTCACCTTTCTCAGATTTTGTCAAATCTTACAACTCGGAGCAACTCTCCTACACCTCGGAGAACAAGCTCCTACACCTCGATCAACAACCGGAGCTATAACTCGATCCACAAATCGGATCTACAATCTCGATCCACAAACGGATTTACAAATCTCGATCCACAAACAGATCTACAAATCTCGAAAACAAATCTCCCACAATAGTAAAAAATAATCTTTACAATCAATAATAAAAGTTTATACTTCCAGATCTGAATTATGTGAGTTTCTTCCTTCTTGAAAACTGAAAGTCGATGATGAAGGTTGAGTTTCTTCCTTCTTGAAGCTGTTGATCCAAGAATTTTCCAGCTAGTGGAAGAAGGACCACACATACCTACTTAAGCTTCAGCTCTGAATCCGACAATTATGATCCCTAAGAAAATGATGGATCTAACAAAGGATGAACTCGCTTTGGTCGCCTTGTATAAGAAAGTGAAGAACATCATAGTAAGTACAGTGGACGTTTCAATGCTCCAAAATTTATTCCACTGCAAGTCTGTCAAGGAGATGTAGAACAGCTTAGTAGTTCTGATGGAAGGGACTGAGGAAGTTCGAGATGATCTAAGATCTTTACTAAATCAAGAGTACGAAGCGTTTAAGCAAGGGTCAAGTGAAACTATCGCTGACAGCTTCGAGAAATTTTTCAAGATCGTCAAAGGCCTCAGGAACTATGGTCATACATTCACTCATGGTGTGCTCATTGACAAATTTTTAAGATCCCTTACTAAGGACTAGGACACCAAAGTTGTTACCATTAGGGAATTCGGGAAGTTGTCGGAAATCGACCCTCAAAACCTGTTTGGCAAATTGCTCTTCTACGAACTCCACAAGAATACCTGGAAGAAGGAGGAGCAAAGCAACAGAACTTAAAGCAGAGACAAGCTAGTGTCCCTGAAGGCTGAATGTTCAAAAATGTCCAAAGCAGTGTCACCCATAAGGACACAAGCTCCTGACACTCTAAAAGACTCTGAGCCAATCAAGTCAGGCTCCGAGCTATTAGATGGAGAATTTTCTCTTATCTCCAAGCTATTCAAGAAACTATTGAGCAAGAGGAGACATATGAAGAATCAGTCTTCCTCCTCTGACTACAGAAGATCACGTCGTGACAGTGATCGAACGAATAAAAGCTATAATAAGGAGGGCAGGTATAAATCAAAACCGAACAAACAGTTTTCCTCTGACATTGTTTGTTATTGTTGTAATAAGCTATGACATGTGATTGCGGAGTGTCCCTATAAGAAGAAGGATGGTTCCAAGAAGTAAGAAGAGAGATCCTTCAATGGAAAGAATAAAAGAGATTCATCGCCAAGAAGTTGAAGACTCTCAGTGATAGTGACTCGAGTGAGTCAAGCTCAGAAACTGAGGGAGCCTACTTCGGGCTTATGACACATTCAGATGAGGAGGTGGGCCACTCCGAGTACCACGGTAAGGTAAATTCACACGCCATACTCTCTGAATCTAAAACATCCACTCATGGTCATGAAGACTACTCTTCTGATGAGGATGAATCAGAATTGATGGCTCAGCACGAGCACCTATTAAAGGCTTTTGACAAATATCGAAGGTAGTCCGAAAGCAGGTAAAAGAGATTGCCTCCCTCAAGACAGTGGAAGCTAATTTGAAGGAAGAAATTGCACAATTACTTCCTCTCATAGATGATGTCCACTCCTTGAAAGATGAACTCAGGGGCTCTGCTGAGACACTGAGTCTGAAATAAAAGTATCTTGATGAGCTGGAAGAAAAGCTCGTAGTGGAGAGAAAACTCGTTGAGAGTTTCTCCAAGTCAAAGACTGTTCTCCCTTTCATCGATGAGTTTTCAGTTCTGAAGAAGGATAGTGGTCTTGGCCACATAGTTGGAAAGGGTAAGGTTGCCAGGAAGGCTAGCGCCAAGAAAAAGGGGAAGACACCCATGGGTCAACCCTCATTTAGGAAGGTAATCTTCCTGACGAATAAGTTTGACTTTGAGTCATCTTATGGTCATCATGCTAGGCCTACTTATGTAGAGCCCAAGAATAGATACCAGGGATGGACCCGTCCTCGTGACTTTGGTGCCACCTTGTTCAAAGCACCTTATGAAGAAATTAAGATGAAGAGTTACGGTCCGTATGTACATGGTCATAACAATAAGAAGGCACCAAATGCTAAATCTGATGTGCCTAAGGATAAAGAGATGGGGAGCTGTGTGTATGCTACAACCAGGAGGCCTCCACCTCAAAGAATGCTACCCCTACTAGACCTCATTTCCAAAAGGTAAAGCAGTAGTACAAAAGGAGGTACAACAGGTTTTACTGTTGGTGTTGCGACAAAATTTGTCATTTTGACGCAGATTGTTGGTACAATCATGCTAATTATATAACCCACGAGTTAGCAATGCGAGACCGATCATTGACAAGGTTAATGTTCCTAGTGGTGGTAAGGTGACCAGGAACTAAGTACCCAAATACGTTTGGGTTCCTAAGGTAAATTGAATTGTTTTTGCAGGTATGTCCAAAGGTCACCAAAAATCTGATCTCGTATTTGGACAACAGATGCTCTTGGAACATAATTCGTTTGTGGATTATTTGTGGATCCACAAACAATCACTTATGCAGAGATAGGGCGGATAGGCCAGCGCGGACCGAGACTAGGGACCGCTGAGCCCGTGATGCCACGAGCTTTCATTTGTTTAATTGTATAATTGTTTGTATAATTGTGTTTCAAACAACGCTTTGTAGACTGAACTCTGTTGCGATCTATGCGGGCTCAGATTATATATCCGCAAATTATGTAGCTTAATCTTTGGCGTGATCTGTTGCAAATTGTGCGGACTAATGCTGTGTCCGCTCCTCGTTATTAAACCTGCAAGTGGGAAATACTGCGAACTAAGCGGATTGAAATTGTATCCGCTCCTTGTGACCCGCCGGGAGGAAAAAGCGCGATCTGGGCGGACAGAAAATTGTGTCGGCCACAACTTTTTTACTTTGAATTTTCCTTGGCATGTGAATCTGTGTTTGTATCCGCGTTATTGTTTGGCTGTGCTTTTAATTTTTTGCGGACTGTGCGGATTGAAGCTGCGAGCTGTGCGGCCTGGTCAAAAAGCTGTCAGACCCTTTTAGCTATAAATAGGGCCTTCCGCTTTCTTTTATGCAGGAAACAGCTGAAGTGAAAGGAACCCTGCGGCCTGCAAAATGGTGTCCGCGCGTGCTGATGCTGCTGTCGCCTTCCACTCCGCCGACCACCGGAAATGCACATTAACAGAGGCCGACCTGGAGGCCTTTGTCGAAAAGAAGATGGCGAACTCGAATATCCTTGTCCCCCTTCCCGCCCTTCAAGAAAGGCTAAACTTCTCAACCGCAACCCAGATCGCCATCCCAGTGGACCACTTTGATAGCGGATTCAAGTTTCCGCTTCTATGTGAACTCGCTGCCATCTTTGAGCACTATGGAATGGTGCCTGGCCAGCTTGCGCCGAACAAACTCGTTGCGATCTGCAGCTTTATCTCCTATTTGAGATCTGAAAAGATCTCTTTTTCGATGAATGTCTTCCGCAAGATATTCTCTGTCCGCTCCATAACCGCTTCTGGAGGCCGCCCTACAAGGGGGTGATATATTTCTACTGCAGGGGGATGAAGGTTGTGGGCCTTCCCAACAAAATCCACAACTGGACCTCTAGGTTCCGGATCTTTGAGGGCGATCTAGGGTTCGTGCACACCTATCCGCAGGTGTGCGCGGACTCCGCCTTCAAAAGCGTGCAACTGGATGACTTGGAATCCGCCATTGTCGAGCTTAGCGGACATTATGCCCGAACAGAGTAAGTAGCTTCCAAACTCAGCTTTTGTATCCGCCGCGACCTTGGTGTTTAACCCATTTGTTTTTTGCAGCAACCTTGGCGGTACCCGCCAACTTGCCGCAGACGCCTAGCGGCTTTGTCCCCACACAGAAGGAGAAGAAAGAAGCAGTCGCAAGGAAGTGGAAAGAGGAAGGGGATCTCGCGGCGGATTACTCTTCTTCTGAAAGCTTCACCATGAGCGGCTTTGGCATCAGCCAGAAGGATCTTAGGGGGAACCCTATGGTCCACTGGCATAGCAAGAACAAACACGTCCGCCTATCCACCGCGCTCCCTTCATGGAAGAGTCCGCGGATAACTCGCCACGCCCATATTGCGATCTCTGCACTCTACGGAAAGCGCAACTTGAGTGACCTTAAGAAGGTGCCCGCCGCTGACCTCCCTCTGCTAGCCTCTCAGGCCGCTGCGAACAGCGTGGTGACGAACCACTATGTTGTCACCCTGGCCAGAGACCTGTTAAGGCAGAATGAACAGCTTCAAAAAGATAATAAGGCGCTAAAGGAGAGGAATGCGCGGTTGGGAAAAAGGGTTGCTCAGCAAAGAGAAGAGCTCGGGGTGAGTTGAATTCACAGCGGCCTTAATTTGCTATCCGCCGCGATCTATCTGACGTTTGCTTTTGTTTTGCGCAGGTCGCCTATGACTTAGAAAACAACATCTTCCAGGCTGCCATGCTCCCTTTCATGAAGGAGACCGTCGAGGTCGCCATTGAGCGACTTATCCGCGACGGCTTTACAAAGGAGGGAGTGGATGGCATCCCTTCCTTGGAGCTCTTCCCTGAGTTGGCACCGCTGGTCGCGGCGATGGAGAGGGCTAAAAAGGGCAAGGACATCATTGAGGAAGAAGGCGAAGAAGTAGAGGAAGAAGAAGAAGAAGATATTGTTGGCGAAGGGCAAAGCGCCAAGGAAACACCGGACAAAGCTGCCTCGAGCCAGCGAGTAGGGGAACTGTCCGTCGAGTCCGACACCTCTGCATCCTCCTCTGCTACCGGGTGCTCGCATAGCGGGTCCGCCTCAAGTACATGATCAGATAGCAGCGGAAGCGGCTCGGGGGGCTACTCTCCAGAAGTCGACATTGTTGGCGAAAGCCCTGTACCTCCAGAAAAGAAACAAAAGACTACAGATTGATTAATGTACTTTTATCTTTTTTGGTTTTTATAAATGGGGCGGACGCAAGATCGCAGACCGCCGAACATATAGAAAGATGTAAACAGTTTTTGATGAAATAGAAAGGAAGGATATTTTTGCATGTGTGCTTCCTGCAATGTTCTTTTTCCACGCCCACCGCACCGACACTTAGCAGTCCGCACGACACGCTGATAAATCTGAGCTTTTTAACTTGCTGATTAGAGACAATTATTGTCCGTCATTGGAATGAGAAGAAATTGTCAGGCAGACTCTGTTGAGTTCCAATTGCAGACTGCACGATACTAAGATCATTTATAACGAGTCTTGCTGGTTAGAGAATTCAACTTATCAATCCATTCAATGTCCGCCTTAAAAAATGAAAACGAAAATAGCCAGCTGATAACAATGTCAGGTGGACTTCATTGAGTTCCAGTAGCATTCCGCAATTCCCTTTATTAACTTATCAAATGATAATATATGAAAACCATTCGGCGGATTTAGCTGATATAATTTCGCAGTTCGCATATATGCCAACAGATAATCTATAGCTTGCGGTCTCAAGGAAACCGTCGGACTGAGCGGATACAGAAAACCAGTCCGCCCAAGATAGAAATGACCTATAGCTTGCGACCAGGTGGGCAGGTGCACATGACATTGCTTTCCTCACCAGGCCACAGGCTATACGATCAACCCAAAGAAGCTGGCGGACTACGCGGATACAGAAAACCAGTCCGCTCATTATAGAAGAAATGATCTATAGCTTGCGACCAGGTGGGCAGGTTAGCCGGAGTGGCATACTTTCCTCACCGGGCTACAAGCTATAAAATCAACCCAAACAGGCGGACTGAGCGGATAAGGAAAACCAGTCCGCACATAATTACCTGCAAAGAGCAAGATGCTCATTTGGCGGAATGGTTCCCTGCCCTCTTGCCTGGAGTACAGTCTAAGATGTGGGTCTCCTACAGGCACTACTCGAGGGTACCATGGAGTGTTCGAGGGTTACAAGCTAGGATGACCCGCGGGCAGGTGAGCCGGAACGACATACTTTCCTCATGTGATCATCGAAGTTGTAACGATATCCCTAATGCGGCATGGTAGAGCTTTACTCCCACCCAGCCCTCCATAATGCAGAGGTGGGGTCAGGTACTTGCCGGGATCCGAAGTCCAGAATCCAACCGCACTAGAGCCTGCAAGCTCAAACTACACGGTGCGAAATCTCCTCGCAACACGTGGTCTTCGTGGTGTTACGCTAATGACAACAGCTCTAGGGGAGGTCTAGCTGAACTCGGCGATATCTCCTGGTATCAGGGAACCGTTATAGGTCTTTGGGAGAGAGAAAACACTAGAAAAAAGTGTCAGTATGGATCCTTTGATTAATGAAATGTATTTGCAAAGCAATCATAAGAAAGAAAAGGGAGTTCAGGCGCAGAACCGTTTTTGGAATCTTTCTTAGCGTTTCATCTGTTATGATTACATGGACAAAACACTTGAAGAAGCGTTAGCAGGCAGTTTCTATTCATAATAACTCTTGAAGAGGATATACAAAGTAGAAAAAGGGAAGTTCAAGAATAGAACCGTTTGAGATCATCCCCGCTCCATGTGTGTGGTATATCCTCTCCTTCATATGTCTGCAAGCGGTAAGCGCCGCTCTTTAACGCTTCTTTGATAACAAAAGGGCCGGCCCAATTTGGATTAAGCTTTCCGACTGAACCAGCTCTTGCAGCAGCATCAATCTTCTTTAGAACTAGATCTCCCACTTGGAAGTATTTGATCCTTACATTCTGATCAAAGTAGCGGGCCATCCTCCTTTTGACCTCCTCTTGACTTATGGCTGCTTGATCTCTGATTGCCTCGATGTGTTCCAAGCTGAACCTCATCTCTTCATTATCCAACTCAAGCCAGTCCTCAATGCCTTCTCTTGCAAGCAAAACTCTGGGTGACGGGACTTCAAACTCAACTGGAATGAGTGCCTCTAAGCCATGAGAAAGTTTGTATGGAGTCTCCCCAGTTGCGGATGATGGCATTGTCCTAAGGGACCAGAGGACTGATGGAAGCTGATCAGCCCAGCTGCCCTTGAGATTCTGCACTTTCTTTTTGAGCAAATTGAGGATCTGCTTATTGGCTGCTTCTACTTGGCCATTGCTTCTGGGATGATGAACTGATGCAAACCGCAGCTCTGTTCCAATCTGCCTGAAAAAATCTATCATCTCTAAGTATTGAATTGTGGCCCATTATCAGTGATTATTGCCATAGGTATCCCATGCCGACAGACAATCTCTCCCCAAATGAAGTTTTTGACGATCTGAGTAGTTGTCTTTGCCAATGCCTTGGCTTTGATCCACTTGCTGAAGTAGTCGATCATTACGATGATGAAACGCCGTTGCCCGCTTGCCAAGGGAAAAGGACCAATGAGATCCATCCCCCAAACCGCAAAGGGCCAAGGAGTTGCAATCGACCTGAGGGACTGAGCTGCTTGGAGTTCAAGTGGATCTAACTTCTGACATTGAATGCACTTTCTTGCATAGACCTCAGAGTATTTCTTCATAGTGGGCTAGAAATATCCCTGCCGCAGGATCCGTCTTTCCAGGGTTCTTGCTCCCGAGTGGCTTTCACACTCTCCTGAATGAACTTCTTGCAAAACAAGGGGAGCTTCTTCTTCTGAAACACACCGGGCCATGGTAGAGAGGAAGGTTCTTCTGTAGAGGACTCCTGCCACTAAGAAGTAGTGAGCTGCCTTTATTCTGAACTTTTTCTTATCTTTGACTGAATGGTGGTAATTTCCCGTTGACAGATAGAGAATAATGGGTCCATCCAGGAGGCACGTTGATCCACTTGCATCAAATCTCCTTCCACCACCGCCCGGCGGAAAAGCTCGGAAGTTGTTCCTCCTGAAGGCATCCCATACTTGGAAAGAAAACCGGCCTCCTCATTTTCTGTTCCGGGGATGTGCTCGATGGTAAAGCTCTTGAACCTGCCGACTTCTATCTTCACAAGAGCTAGATATTTCTTCAAGATCGGCTCTCTTATTTCGAAGTTACCGAGGACTTGTGATGCCATTACCAGAGAATCGATTTTGATATGGACATGATCGATTCCTAGTTCCCTTGCAAGCCTCAAGCCTGCTAGCAGAGCGTCATACCCGGCCTGATTATTGGTTACTGGAAAGTAAAATTTGATGGCCTGCTCCAACTTGACTCCGTTTGGATTGATGAGAACCACCCCTTCTCCGGAAGAACTTCTGCCTGACGCACCATCCACATAGATGGTCCAAGCCAAAGGTGACCTTTCTGCCCGATCAGGACTGGACTCTGGCATGTCAATTAGAAAATCTGCTAGGACCTGAGCTTTAATGGCTGTCTTGGGCACATAAGAGATTTCAAATTCACTCAACTCTATTGCCCACTTAGCTAGTCTGCCGGAATGTTCTGGTTTTTCCAACACACCCTTCAAAGGCTGATCGGTGACAACTTGAATTGAATGTGCTTGGAAGTACGGACGGAGCCGGCGAGCTGACATGACTAGCGCCAAGGCTAACTTCTCCAAAATTGGATATCGTGTCTCAGCACTCTTCAGGATATGGCTAACATAGTAAATTGGGAATTGCTTTCTGCTCTCTTCCCGAGGAAGAATGGAGCTGACGGCCTCAAGGACAACCCCTAGGTATAAGAAAAGAATCTCTCCTGGCCGGGGACTCTAAAGCAGGGGTGCTGAGGTCAGTTGCATCTTCAACTGCTCAAAAGCTTGGGAGCATTCTTCCGTCCACTCAAACTTGGATGCTCCTCGGAGAGTTTTGAAGAATGGAGCACTCCTATCTCCAACCCGAGAGAGAAATCTCGCAAGGCCTGCTAGCCTCCACCCTAACTGCTGAACTTCTTTTGGCAAACGAGGGGTAGGCATATCAAGGATGGCTTTCACTTTATCAAGGTTGGGGGCAAGTCCTTCCGGAGTAAAGAGATGACCAAGAAACTTCCCCTTACTCGCCCCAAACGTGCATTTCAAAGGGTTAAGCTTCATTTTGTACCTACGCAGAGTAGCGAACGTCTCTGCTAGGTCTCGCAAGTGCAGCGAAAACGACTTACTCTTAATCAAGAGATCGTCTACATACACTTCTACGTTCCTCCCCTTCTGATGGTTAAACACACGGTCCATCATCCGTTGGTAGGTTGCACCAGCATTCTTAAGCCCAAAGAGCATCACAAGGTAGCAATAACAACCATCATTAGTAATGAACGACGTGTGAGGAACGTCAGGCTTATGCATTCTTATCTGGTGATAACCAGAAAACGCATCTAAAAAAACTCATATAAGAGTACCCTAGTGCGGAATCAACTAAAGAATCTATCTGAGGCAAGGGGTAGCAATCTTTAGGGCATGCTTTATTCAGTTTGGTAAAATCTACACACATTCGCCATTTTCCCCTGGCTTTTTAACCATTACAACGTTTGATAGCCAGGTGAGATATTGAACCTCTTTAACAAAATTAGCCTTGAGTAGCTTTGCAACCTCCTCCCTTATTGGCTCTGCAAGCTTTGTAGCTATATCCCTCTTCTTTTGTTGTATTGGCTTGCAGTCGGGATCAACATTCAAGTGGTGGCATGCAACATCAGGATCCACTCCTGGCATGTCTTCTGCTGACCAGGCGAAGACATCCAGGTTATTCAGCAAGCAGGAAATCAACTCGGCCTTTTGATCTTCTGGTAGCTCCGAGTTGATGGAGAGCTTCCTCTCCTCCCCCTCAGCAATGGGGACTCCTTGCGTCACCTGGGCAGGTTCCAGGTGAGTGTTGATGCACGAAAACGGACAAGGAGTCGGGCACCACTAGCTAACGGTTCGAACAACGGGGAATAGGGGAGGAAAGGAGAAGACTGTCGACCAATCGGTTACTAGCGGTCGCGGTTAAAGGACCGGAAAAGGGGGCCGCTGGCAGCGGCAACAGTAGAGTTCGCCCGCCGCGGCTTAAATGCCACTCTTGTGGCGGGCTTTCCTTTACTTAAAAATGAGAAACAGTTACAACGAGTAAAAGAGGAAGCCGGCCGGACTACAAGCCGTAATACACTAGACTTGAGACCGCAGCTCTTAACAGGCGAGCTCCTGGATCCCAGTCAGCGTGTCTTGGGGAGTGCACCCTCCACCTATTTATAGGCTCGGGGGCCTGCCCAAACGGGCAGGGCTAAAATAACCGGCTGCCCGGGGTACAGGAGAACCTGGCAGAGGTGAGGGGAAGCAAAAGAGAAAGAAACAAAAAAGGAGGGAAGCCGCGCGGCCTGGCGGATTCCTCCTGGCGAGCTGACGGCTGGGTCCTTGGGCCTTGTCGCTGAGCAGGGTCGGCATTGGCAGCGGCCTGACATGGAGACCGCCCGGCTTGGGAGGCTTGGCGGCTTGAATATGCAGACCGCCCGGTCTGGAAAACTGCGCGGGTAGGTCGCGGAGTCCGGGCTTATCATAATCCCCGCACATTTTTAAGTTTCCAAAAAACTTCGAAAATGTAGAACTAAGCCGGAGACAGCGACTGCCTCATCGTCGTCTATAAAATCCCCTGACCCTTGACATTCTTCAGGATTCCTGCCAAGCCACGGGTCGCTACTCGCCACTTGCGGTCAGAATTTTGCAAGCCGACGCGATTTCTCTAGCGATGGATGTGATGTCATCAATGTTAGCCCGCAACAAGAAACCGCCAGAAACGAAGCAGAGCCGGAGCGAGAACTCGAATGATTCTGCCCGTCAGACTGCCAAGAAGACTGGGAAGCCGGAGACATCAGCGGCTTCTGGAGCTGAAAAGAGGCCGACAGAGATCGTCGGCGGACCATCGCAGGCCGCAGTAGATCCCAAAGCGGCTTCGAAGGCTGCTCCACTGCAAACCGGAATTGCCAAATCCTTCGACCTGACTTTCTCTCCATCAGGAGAACCACTCCTAAAAATCGGTGGGACGGAGGAGAAGAGTGTTGAATCTGGGAAACCGTCCGAATTGCCGGGCAAGGTCGACTTAATCGTTGTGGATGAGAACGAGCCGGAGAAGGCGCAGGAACCCGAGCGGACTTTGGTTGAACAGCACAAGCAGACTGAAAAGGTGTTCGGCTCCCTGAAACGGCGGAAAGAAAGGAGCGAAACCCTTGAAGAAAGGATGAAGAGGAAGATGAGGAAGTTGCACGCCAGAAACCGGAACATTTCCGAAAAGACCGGCGCGGACAGTCTGCAACACAGGCCGCACGAGAAGGAGGTACCCGAGAACCCGCTCACACCGGATTACAAACCGAGCGAACTGGAGGGTACACCTGCGGTTAGCGATTCGCTGAGCGAGCTCCTGAAGGGCATGGAGACTCTCCAGCAGCAAGACACGCTATTGGTGACACCAGCGGCCTCTGAGGAGGTTGACCGCCCGGACATCCAGGTTATTGGGGAGAAGCCTGGCGAACCGGCTTCCGCTGCTTCTGAAGGAGCCGAGAAACTGAAGCTTCGCGAGAAGATGGAGGAGATGAAGAAACTGATCGCCGATAAGCCGGTGGTGACCGCACTTCCATTGCTGCAAGGTAAACACCGGGATGTTAGGCGAATTATTAAATTCTACAAGTCGCGGTCAAGGAAGAAGGGGGCGAATATTATATTAAATCCGCCGGCCAGCTTTTTCCTGACCACAGCTCAACTGAAAAGCCGAGCTAAGGAAACCGAGCGGCTATGGAAAGAAAAGCTGAAGAGGATAGATCCTGAGCGGCTCAGGCGGCCAGTGATTAAAATCCATACCGCGGCCTCTGGAGGAGATAAACATCAAACCGGCGGTCTTATCCTACCGATTTTCTTGCTAGAATGTCGCAACAATCCGGCTGAACCTTACTGCGGTTTTTCTTCTGCAGGTGTACCGGAGACCGCGATGAAACCGGGCGACTTGACGTCGTTTTTGTCTATGCTGCCACCGCCACCGCCTCCAAGTGTTCGTGAGAAGGAGATGGCCGACTTCCAGAAGGACGTCGGCACGCTGCAGGCGGCTTTGGACGCGGCCACCGAAACCCTGCGGATTAGAGACGAACAGCAGCGGGTTGCCCAGGAGGCCGCGGAAAAAAGGATCCAAGAGCTGCAAACCACCCTGGAGCGAGAGACCGCAAGGTTGCAAACTGCGCTTGAGCAGGAGACCGCGAGGCTGAAGACTGCAATGGAACAAGAGATTGCCAGGCTCCAGACCGCGAGGAAGGAAGAGACCGCCAGGCTCCAGACCGCGATGGAAACCGCTGAGGCGAAGATTGCAGAGATGCAGGTCGCCCTAGAGCAGGAAAGGACGGAGAAGTACTTGCTGATGGCCGCGCGGCTGGAAGGAGACAGAGAAGAGATCCCACATGCTATAGGCGGCGAGAACCAAGACCTGCCGGCGGAGACCGGCAGAGAACAACAGCCTGCACTACCAACTCCTGCAGAGTTGCCGGGTACTAGTCGCCCGGCCTCTGGCGAGACTTCGCATCCGCCGGTGGCCGCGACGCCTAACCAGGTCGCAGTTCCAAGCGGTCTGGGGGCCCAGGCGATCCCCATGATACCGTTTGCGAGAGTAGAGCGCGACGCTGCGCGAGTTCATCGGTCACTGCATGCGCTTCATAATCTGGTTAGCCAGGTGTACGTTGCGATTGTGCAGACCGGTGAACAGGTCTCGCACATAGGAAGAGACAGGCCGGAAGACGACAAACGATCCTGAGCGACTTGAGAGAACTAAGCCGCGCGGACATTCGTATATTATGTTGTAATATATATTTTTTCTCTGGATGTTGGACAATTTGATTGTTGTAAACTGTTGTATTCTATTATGATGCGAACTGAATGCGGCTTATGCGGCTTGTATTTATAATCCACATGGCTGCTGCTTTGTTCTGAGAAATTTAAAGATTAGGATAGTAGCCGCGCGGTCTGGCGAACAGAACGCCGGCTTGAATGGTTGATACCCACATGATTCGCCATAGAATTTTCTAAGTGCAGGGAAATAGTCGTGCGGACTGATGGGCTAAACGGCGGCTTGGTCATTAAGCTGATCTGCACTTCGAGCGGACTTAGGCCGCGCGGCGTGACGACTAGCCGCGATTTGACGTTGGGCACTGTAGCTTCACGGATTTTCTATAAATAGAGCAGATCCTGTAGATTTCATCAAAAATCAAGAAGGATGCGGGCTAAGTCGAAGTCGTTGCGGTCTGACAAGGCCACTGCAGTTAGGACAGACGCGGCCTCCGCTTTTCACTCAGCTGACCATAAAGAATGCCGGCTTACAAAAGCCGAGCTGGATGACTTTGTCGAGAAACACATGCAAGGAAGTCCGATGATCGTGCGGCTTCCCCGACAGGATGAGCGGATCAACTCCTCCAATGCAAATCAGATCGCGGTCCCCATCGACCACTTCGATTGCGGCTTCAGCTTCCCGGTCCTGCTAGAGGCCGTAGCGGTCTTCGACCACTACGGAGTTGTGCCCGGACAACTTCCCCCAAACTCGATAGCCGCCATCTACAGCTTCATCTCCTACCTCAGGTCGGAAAGAGTCCGCTTCTCTATGAGGCTCTTCCGAGAGTGTTTTTCGGTGCGGTCTATCCCGGACTCCGGGACGAAGATCTTCCGGGGGCACCTCTACTTCGGCTGCAGAGGGATGAAGATAGTCAACTTGTCCAACAAGATCGCGAACTGGCCGGAGCGGTTTCTCATCTTAGAGGGAAACCTGGGGTTGCTGCCAGTCGACCCCCAGATCCGCGAAGAGGCCGCCTTTGGCAGCAGCGGCTTGGACGGCGTCGAGAAGGAGATCTACGACTTCTTCAAAGGCGAGCGGCTTGATGTAAACCACTACATCCCGCTGTTGCCGTCTCTAGTTGGAATAGAGGCGGAAGACAGTAAGCTCCAAGCCGGCCGACCTGATATCTTAGCCGCACGGACTGGAAACTAACTTTGCCTTTATCTTTGCAGCTGCTTGAAGGATGTCCACGGCGATCCGGCCTTGCGGTGGAGTCCGGACGGCAAGTCGGTGACGATCTCCACCGCCCTCCCCTACTGGGGGCAAGAAGAAGTAAGCCGCCACGCGAGCAAGGTTGGCGGCGCGCTGTACGGCAAGCGCAACTTGAAGGCGATGCGGCGAGTTCCTCCAGACGACCTGCCGCGTCTAGCCGCGCAAGTCGGCGCGAGGAGCTTCGTGGCAAGTCACTTCATGGGCCTTGCCTACAAGCAGCTGATGAAGGAGAACAGCGGCCTGAAGACACAGTTAGGCGAACAACAAGAAGAGAACAAGCGGCTTAAGGAAAAGGAGGCGGTAAGTCATTACCAATACTCGTGCGGTTAGCATTATGTAACCGCGCGACCTTACCTTTACTTTTTGCTTTGCAGGAAATGTATAACCCGGCCAATCCCATCTTCCAAGACCAAGTCTTCCCCCAACTCGTCCAAGGGATTGATGGAGCGCTTAACCGCCTCCGGGACCTTGGCGGCTTGGCCACCGGCTTCACCGACTTTACATGTGCCGACATCTACCCCTCCCTGAAAGAGCAGGTGGCCGACGTCTATAGGTCGATCAAGGGCAAGGCCAAGGTCGGGGAAGAAGTCGGCGAGGTGGTCGGAGACGTCGTGGAAGAGGTCGGCCAGGGAAGCCGGAGTCCACGCACATCGCCTGAGTCTGGCGGCCAAGAATCGGAGACCGCGCGGCCAGACTCGACAACTTCTGGCGGTTCAGCGAGCTCCGCAACTTGCAGCGGATACTCTCTATCATCCGTCGACATTGGCGATGGCAGTGATTTGGATTCTCCTGCGACTAAGAAGCTCAAACCGGGCGATTAGAAAATCTATAACATGTTTTTGTATTTTGAACTTTTTGAAATCGGCGGTATTGTTTTTGTAACCGCGCGATTAAGACTTTGTAATACTTAATGAAATGGAAATGAAGGCATTTTTACCTTTCTCTTTACTATTTCACTTTTCTTACTTGACTAAGTCCGCGCGGTCTCAGTTTAGCTTCCGATTTAAAATATAAGTATGTAAACCGGCTGAGTTTGCACTGCGACTTCAACAAAGCTATCCGCAAGAGAGAGATATTTTCCTGCGGTTTATACCGGAGTGCACGTCGACGATAAGCCGAGCGGCTAATAACTTAAACCGCAATTTTCCTTGATGAATTATTCAACGTTATCTGCTGGAAGAGCTGAATTGCCGCGGCTTGCTCATACATAAACCGTGACCGCTAAGCCGCGCGGCCACCTATCGCAGTCGGCAAACATCCATAACATTGAAGTATTAGATTGCGGCTAGGGCGAACTCTGAAACGAATTGCCCATTTGATTAAAGGAACAAGAATAGAGAAACAAGCTTCGACTTCCGATAATGCAGGCCGATATAGGCATATGGAAGCCGGGAATTTTTGTGACGACAGTTCGCTGATTAGCTAATATAATTAATACCATAAGTCGGCAGATCAAAGACAGGAATTAAGTGCCAGACGCAGGTCGGGCGACTTCCTTTCCATATGAATAACAAACCGGCAATTGATTTATTTGAGCCAAATAAGATACTGAATAGCGGATAGGCGGACGTAAGTCGGCCGAGTTCCCAAATGTATTAATGATAATCCGGCAGGTAGGAACAGGAAAGTTAAAAAACTTAAGCCGGAATATGAAACCGGGCGGCTTGTGTAATTAATTATACAACCTGCACAGGCCGCTTAGTAAAGCCGCGAGATAGCGGATAGGCGCGTGTTGTCCTGCAAAAATAGGTGAAGACATGCACTTATGTGTCAATGTGGGCAGGTGCGTGCGGCATTGCTTTCCACACAAAGAACACATAAGCGGGATCGAAATTCTTAAAATCCATGACCGATGTCAAGCGGGACAAGTACGCAACGTCTGCGACTGAAGTCAAGCAGGACAAGTACGCAATGTCTGCGACGAAGGTCAAGCGGGACAAGTACGTAATGCCTGTCTGTGACTGAAGTCATGCGTGACGGGTACGCAATGTCTGCGACTGAAGGCCAAGCGGAAAACCCACTACACATCTGCGACTGAAGTCAAGCGGGATGTGGAGGGCTTAAGAATTCGAAAGGGGCTCTTGCCCCTACATGCATGCATATTGGCATAAAGAGTAAAGCTAAAAATAAGCTTCAAAAGAAAAAGTAACATTTGCATGATGTTAAGGAAGTGACAAAGGATATATATCTGTAGTTTTATCATGCCTCATTAATACCGATTGTGAAAGAGATGTTATGTACTATTCTGAACATAAGCACTTTTCTTTATAAAAAGAAAGAGGAATCACTGCTTGAATTATTGAGCAAGAAATGGAAGATTGCCTTAGAGAGTTACTAAATAACATATTCTTGCAGCTTTCCAGCTCTTACAAGTTGATTAGCCAATTCCCTGAGAGCTATGCAATCTTCTGCTATATGACCAATATCTTTATGATACTTGCAAAAAAGCTGCTCGTGCCGATACTTGATTTTGGATTTCATACGCCGAGGCTTCTTGAACTCAGGCATTCCCTGAATGATTATCAAAAGATCTTCCATAGGAATTTTAAACTTAACATACTTACCTGAACCTTTTCCATACTTTGGAATTTTATCCTGGAGAATATAATGAGACTTGCAATATTCAACTTGCAAAACATCTTGTGAGGAAATAGATTGCTGTTGACCAGAAGTCCCTTGAGATTGTTTAGCCATTTGATTCAGAAACGAAACATAACCTTTATTTGCCTCTTCGCCCATTATGAATGTATTAACTATATCAATAAGATCTCCGTAGCTTTTGGGATATTTTGTGGTGAGCTTGAATTTCAATGGGCCTTCTTGAAGTGCATTTATGAAAGCATACAAGTAATAGTCTTGATGGACGCTACAAATATCTAAAACCTCCTTTTGAAACCGATCAACAAAATCTGGATTAGACTCGTCAATTCCTTGCTTGATTCGGAAGAGAGCTCCAACGTCTCTTTTCCGCTTCCTGTAAATAGCGAATCTAGAAATAAATTGACTTCGAAGATCCTTAAAGCTGGTTACTGATCGAGGTGGGAGGCTATAAAACCATTCTCTTGCAACATTGCCAAAAGATATAACGAAGAGTTTTCATTTTACTCCATTTGACACGTTTCTCAGTGAAACAGCTGATTCAAAAGCTTGCAAATGAGAAAACGGATCATCACACCCAGAATACTCCGGGAGACGCGGTACTCTAAAGTTATTGGAGACAGTATCCCACCGAATACGATTAATGAATGGAGAAGGGGCCTCTTCTTCTTCCTCACAAAGAGGTTCATTTGCAACAGATTCTAGGCCACACTCAACACTGTTTGCAAAAATTTCTCTATGAGGGTCAACAACCTCACTATTAAAATACGAGCAATCCTGCACTTCTGAGAGATCTGTAGTCACTGAGATGCGGCTTGATTTATTCTGACCCTTTGCAGGATTCATCTTGAAAAGAGGGAAAAAGCCGAACTTTTTCAAGAGACCGCAGAACAGCGGCGGCTTAATGTGGCGGCTAGACGATACTGCAAACCGATAAGAAGACCGGCTGAAAAGAGAGCGGATAGAAATGCCAAGTTCCACAGTGCGGGAGGCGGGCTGAAAGCCTTAGCCGGCGAAGTCGCGACTTGCTCGACAGGCCGCCGAACTCTAGAGGATAGTGCGGTCTAATTAGCTAGACCGCTGATTTCATCGATTAGTCGAGATCTGAAGGTCGCGTGTTAACTGTTGATGCACGAAAACGGACAGGGAGTCGGGCACCACCAGCTAACGGTTCGAACACCGGGGAATAGGGGAGGAAAGGAGAAGACTGTCGACCAATCGGTTACTAGCGGTCGCGGCTAAAGGACCGGAAAAGGGGGCCGCTGGCAGCGGCAACAGCAGAGTTCGCCTGCCGCGGCTTAAATGCCACTCTTGCGGCGGGCTTTCCTTTACTTAAAAATGAGAAACAGTTACAACGAGTAAAAGAGGAAGCCGGCCGGACTACAAGCCGCAATACACTAGACTTGAGACCGCAGCTCTTAACAGGCGAGCTCCTGGATCCCAGTCAGCGTGTCTTGGGGAGTGCACCCTCCCCCTATTTATAGGCTCGGGGGCCTGCCCAAACGGGCAGGGCTAAAATTACCGGCTGCCCGGGGTACAAGAGAACCGGGCAGAGGTGAGGGGAAGCAAAAGAGAAAGAAACAAAAAAGGAGGGAAGCCGCGCGGCCTGGCGGATTCCTCCTGGCGAGCTGACGGCTGGGTCCTTGGGCCTTGTCGTTGAGCAGGGTCGGCGTTGGCAGCGGCCTGACTTGGAGACCGCCCGGCTTGGGAGGCTTGGGAGGCTTGGCGGCTTGAATATGCAGACCGCCCGGTCTGGAAAACTGCGCGGGTAGGTCGCGGATTCCGGGCTTATCAGTGAGCACCTTCACCAGCAGCAGCTTCTGAACTGGGAGAGGCTTCTGCAGCTTCTGTTGGAGCAAGGGAAGGGCTGGCTTCAACCATGTTGACAGTGCGGACGTAGCACTCCCTTGCTCTTCTTGGGTCACTCCTGACCCGACACATCCTTCCATCTGCAAAGAACTTGATGGAGAGGTGGTAAGTAGAAACCACCGCTTGATACTTGTTTAACAGGGGCCTGCTGAAGATGGCATGGTAGCTGCTGGGGGCGTCAACCTCTATGAATTATACTTGCTTAGTCGCCCCTCCAAGCTTCACGGGCAGGATGACGCTGCCGTCCACTTCTTTTCTCCCTCCCAAGAAACCATAGAGTGGCCCCTCAGTGGAAAGCAGAGGCTTTCCGGTCCTCAGGGCCTCAAAAGTAGACTTGAACAGGAGGTTGACCGAGCTTCCTGTGTCAACAAGAATTCATCAATTGTAAAGTCCCCAATCACAGCCTGAATTACAACTGCATCATCAAATGGATTGGTTGTTTGGGGTAGATCTGTTGGACCAAAGGTGACAACCTCACTTGGAGGATCAACGGAAGTAGAAGAGGCCACCTCTGCCCGGGTGACCCTTGAAATTGACGATTTCCGAGTTGACTCGGTCCCTGCTCCACTATGGATGAAGAAGAGGCGTCCCAGAACCCCTTCATCATTTGCATCGAAGCACTCTACCGGGACGTTGATCGGCCCCAGACGGCCTTCGTCCTCTACATCCACACATTCCTGGTATGCCTCAGCTACTTCTTTGCCCTTTGAGGTGGATGGCTTCGAAGAAGAAGGAGAATCCTTCTTGGCCAAGTCAATCTTGCCCTCGGCAAGCAGCTTCTCTGTCAGCATGCAAAGGGCCTTGCAGTCCTCGGTCAAGTGGCCCTTTTCTTTGTGGAATTGGCAATATTGTGCATTATTCCTTGGCTTCCACATTTTCTGAGGCTCTTGCCTCTTTTCTTTTGATCGCCTTTGCAAGATCTGGATGACTTCGTCAAGGTCCAGATCTGCAATGTCCTCCATGGGGCTTGTTAACCCCTCAGTCTGCAACATCCTACAAGATTCCAAAGCCCCTCTTTCAACATGCGCGGACTCGGTTTGCCAGTCCGCCCAGTCCGGCAAGGTCACCAATTAGACACCAAGGATGGTACCCCAGCAGCGGACGCAAGGACCTGTTCGCTCAGTCCACCAGGACTTGGGATATCGGACTCTATAGCGGTGGACGCAGTGTCTCGTCCGCCCAGGCCGCCGCCCTCCAGCGGGATCGCGCCCAGCAGCAGTGGAAGCTCTAGTTCGCGAGCCCAGTCCGCCCCTTCTGCACGGACTGGCGTGTTCTTTCTTTTTGCTTCCCGTCACCGCTGCCCGGTTCTCCTGTACCCCGGGCAGTCGGTTATTTTAGCCCTGCCCGTTTGGGCAGGCCCCCTATCCTATAAATGGGGGGGAGGTGGTGCACCCAGGGCATGCTGACTCGGACCCAGGAGCCTACTTGTTACAGGCTGCGAACTCGAATCTTGTGTCTTGCGGACTCCCCCTCGCTCTGATCTTGTCAACCTTTTCCTTTTACTTGTAACCAAATCCTTCTTCAATCAAGGGAAAGCACGTCGCAAGAGAAGCATTCAGGCCGCGACGGGCGAAGTCTATTGTTGCCATGGCTCACGGCCCTGCTCTTCTTCCTGCCTTCATCCGCTTAGTAGATTACTACTCGCAGTCTCCCTATTCCCCGGTGTTCGAACCGTTAGCTGGTGGTGCTAGACCCCCCTTTGTGTTTTCGTGCGTCAACAGTTAACACGCGGCCTTCAGATCCGAGTAGTGTTTTGAAATCAGCGGACAGAAATGTCAGACCGCAGAGCCCACTCTTCAGACCGCTCCAGTTCTTCAGAGGACACTCTTTGGGATGCAATTGAGCAAGCTCGCCTTGAGGCCGAGTAGTCCCGCCAGCAGACTGACCAGCGTCTCGACGCAATCAGCCAAGCCCTGCTCGCGCTGGCCCAGCGGCTTGCTCCTCAAGCCGCACCAGACCCAGCGGACTCGCCAGTCCGCCAGACCCCAGCTCGCCGAACTCCGCTTCAGCAGTCGCCAGCAACTCCTCAGAACTCCGCTCAGTCGGCTGCCCCTCTACGCCCTCAGGAGGAGCAGTTTGCTTTCAGAAATCTCTTCAGAGAAGCTGTCAGGGGCACTCCTGCCCGCCAGCTTCATTTTGCTGACCGCCTGTCCGCCGAGCCCGTGGACTCCCCTGCTTTAGTCCGCCCCTTCTACCCCACAGAGTTCGAGACCCCGTCTCCCTTCATTGACCGAATCCGATGGGAATCGGCTCCGAGCAACTTCAGGGAGCCTCGCATCCCATTCTATTCAGGAGGGACTGATCCAGTCTCTCACCTCCAAGCATTTGAGGGGGCAGTTGCTTTGAGATGCCTCTCAGATACTATCAAGTGTAAACTCCTGGTTACCACTCTCGAAGGACAGGCGAGAGAGTGGTTCTACGAGCTGCCTTCGGGCACAATCTCTTCTTTCGCAGAGCTTCGTAGCCAGTTGTTGCTGAGGTTTGCTACCTCGAGGAAGAGGAAGAATGGGCCAGCTGTCCTATTTGAAATCAAACAAAGGGATAATGAATCAGTGGCGCGATTCGTTGATCGCTTTCAGAGAGAGATCCAAGGGGTAAGGAATGTGAACCCCGATTATTACAAGGTCGCCTTGATCCATGGCCTCCGGGAAGGCCCTATGAAGTTTAAAGCAACAACCAAGGCACCTGAAACTTATCAAGAGTTGATCGCCATGGTCAACCGTTTCATTGAAAGAGAAAATGCCAATCCAACTTATGTCTCATCCCTGACAGCTAAGGCTGAAGGAAGGGATGCCTCCGCTTCTTCCTCTCGTGGCAAGCCCCCTCGCCCAGACTTCCAGCCTCTGTTTCAAAGAGGCAGGAACTTCCGCAACAAGAAACCTTTCCAAGGCCATCAACAGTTTCATGAGCAGAGACTGCCGTTGGCCGCCACTCCCGCCATTCCATTGCAAGCTCTTCCCATCCTCCAATAAGCAGCCTTGCCTGCTCCGATCTAATCTGATGCAAGCCCTATGGAGGACATTGCAGATCTGTACCTTGACGAAGTCATCCAGATCTTGCAAAGGAGATCAGAAGAAAAGAGGCAAGAGCCTCAGAAAATGTGGAAGCCAAGGAATAATGCACAATATTGCCAGTTCCACAAAGAAAAGGGCCACTTGACCGAGGACTGCAAGGCCCTTCACATGCTGATAGAGAAGCTGCTTGCCGAGGGCAAGATTGACTTGGCCAAGAAGGATTCTCCTTCTTCTTCAAAGCCGTCCACCTCAAAGGGCAAAGAAGTAGCTGAGGCATACCAGGAATGTGTGGATGTAGAGGACGAAGTCCGTCTGGGGCCGATCAACGTCCCGGTGGAGTGCTTCGATGCAGATGATGAAGGGGTTCTTGGACGCCTCTTCTTCATTCATGGAGGAGCAGGGACCGAGTCTACTCGGAAATCGTCAATTTCAAGGGTCACCCGGGCAGAGGTGGCCTCTTCTTCCGTTGCTCCTCCAACTGAGGTTGTCACCTTTGGTCCAGAAGATCTACCTCAAATAGCCAATCTGTTGGGTATTGTATCCACAACGTACCTGATTTGAAGAAGCCCCTGAACAAGCTAAGGTAAATAGGCAATGTTTTTGACAAAATATTTCAAGTTGTGCTTGCAGTTATTCCACGCTAAGTGCACACCAATGTCAGGGTACAGTAGGTCAATATACACGGTCTGCACGACGTAATCCCTCGTTGAGCAGATCAGTGTGTTGGCCTACGTGCACTCTCTCTATTGGAGTGCACTTACTTTCAAGTACAGGGCTGTGTTTATGCAAGAGCAGACAAGGAGCAAGGATGAGTCAAAGAGCAGCTCAGAGGCGTAAGACGAAAAATCATCTAAGTAAGAATCGACGAGAATCACCAAGTGATTCTCGCCGATTCGGCGAGAATCACTAGGTGATTCTCGCCAAATCGTCGAGAATCACTGGCTGATTCTCGCCGGCTAGATCAGAGTGCTTTCAAGTCAAATTCGACGAGAATCACTTTGTGATTCTCGACGAATCGTCGAGAATCACTGGCTGATTCTCGCCGGCTAGATCAGATTACTTTCAAGTCAAATTCGAAAGTGATTCTCGACGAATCGTCGAGAATCACCCTTGATTCTCGACGATTCGACGAGAATCACATGTGATTCTCGCCGATTTTTACTTGGGTAATTTTCGGGATCAAGCTGGACCGGATTCTGCCGCTGGCACTATTTTGAACCGGATTTAGGGTTTCTACTTGTGGGACCCACAACGGTCATATTGAAGTTGTCTACAGTATATATACGGGTATTTTTGAACAGTAAAAAGACATAGAGAAAAGACGAAAAACGAGCAGCCGACCTTGTCCTAGAATCGCGAAACAGCTCCGCCGCCGTCGCCGCTCGTGGAAGTCGATCGCCGGTCGTTTTATCGTGGTTTCCTCCAGATCTCCCGGCGATAGAAGCTTAGCCAAGCTTAGAGTCTCACGCGTCTATCCAGAGATCCCTTGTCTCTCGATTTGTTGATCGGGAAAAACCTCCCCGTCCGAATCGATCGAGACGATCGATCCTAGAGTGACCGTTGGAAGACCTAGCTAGCTTCGCTACGAAGTTTGGATCTCCAAAGTACAGCAGCCGAACACCGTTGTCGCCGCCGTTCCCGTGAACCAAGCCGCCGCCCCTCTTTGCCGCCGACGGTTCCGGGGAGATTCTCTCCAAGAGAGATCTAGGGTTGTTGGACTCTTTGTGGACTTCAAGAACACGTCGTCAACAAAGAGGGACACCTTAGTCTCCAAATGTAGTTTGTATCTCTTGTACATTCTAGTTTTACTTTTGTTGTAAAGGAACGTTGGTTCCTATTTGTAAGGGTTGGGTGCAACCCGTGTGTGGGAGTGTTGACTCCTACGTGTGGAAGGGTTCCTTCCGATAGTGCAAGGATTGGATTTCAATCCTGTTGGTGAAGAGACCGAGTCGTCCCTTGTTGGGAGATAGGTTGAAGGGGGAAAGTGGATGTATACAAATCGGGGAACCACTATAAATAGCTTGTGTATTCTGTGTGCTGTGCTGTTTATTTTTATTGTGCAGGTACAATTTTAAATTCCGCAAAAACGTTGCACGTCACCTATTCCCCCCCCCCCACCATAGGTGAAGATAGTTGACACTAGGTGGACTTTCAAGTGGTATCAGAGAGAGGTTCCTCATCAAAAAGGTTAACACCTTGAGTTGAATCCTGCCGCTAGTGTCAAGAAGAAGGCAAACATCTACTATGGACGGGCTCAAGTTCACAGGCAAGATCCCCGTGTGCACTAGGCTCAACTTTCCTATCTGGAATGAAAGGATCAGATTCTACATGGAAGCAGTTGATCCTAGACTCTTCATGATCGTGGAGGAGGGACCTTATGTCCCCACTAAGGTCTCCACCATTGATCCTACCAAGAAAGTGCCGAAGAAACTTTCTGAAATGGACAAGGACGAGATGGTGCTAGTGGGACTTGACAAGAAGGCGCAGAACATTCTGGTCAGCACGGTTGATGACTCAAAGATGCAGAACTTCTGCAACTGCAGGACAGCACAGGAGATCTGGCATTGCCTGATCATCCTAATGGAGGGCACTGATGAAGTGAGGGATGATCAGAGATCCCTCCTGAACCAGAAATATGAGGCCTTCAGACAAGGGCCTAAGGAAGAGATCGGAGTCACCTACGAGAACTTCCTCAAGATTGTCAACGACCTCAAAGGATACGGAAGAGTGTTCACTAATGGTGAACTCAATGATAAATTCCTTAGGTCCCTTACTAAGGAATGAGACACAAAGATCTGCGCCATCCGAGAGTTTAGCAGACTAGCTGAAATAGACCCGCAAATTCTGTTTGGGAAGCTGATGTCCTATGAGCTTCAACTGAACACCAGGAAAGCAGAAGAAGAAGAAGAGAAGGCTGCAGCCAAAGAAAAGACTGTGGCTCTAAAAGCCAGTCACTCCAGAAAAGGCAAGGGTGCGGTCTCATACCGTGCCAGGAAAAAGGATGAGGAGGAGGACTCCGAGCCATGCTCCTCCAGCTCAGAGCTGTCGGAGGAGGATTTCTCCCTCATCACCCGAGAGTTCAAGAAGTTCCTCAAGATGAGGAATCAAAGAAAGAAAGACGGCTCCTCCTTCAGGCATCAGAAGAAAAATTATTCTTCTGACAGGTATGCTTCTAAACCGAACAAACATCGCTCCTCTGACATTATTTGCTTTGGATGCAATAAGCCAGGACACGTCGTGGCCGACTGCTACCAAGGCAAGAGAGAAAAATGGAAAGAAGAGGAGCATAAATCTTCGAGAGATAAGAAGAAAGAGCATAGCTACATCGCCAAAAGGCCAAAGACACTGAGTGAGTCTGATTCCTCAGACTCCAGTGATGATGAGGAAGCCTACTTCGGGCTGGTGGGTTGCTCCGACTCAGAAGGAGAATGCCCCTCATTTACTGGGAAGGTAAAAGCTCACACCCCTCTCTCCGACTCCGACTCTGATCCTGAGTCTCAGGATGATGAACCTGAGGATAGCCCTTCGGCCCGTGAAGCGGAGCTCCTCGAGAAGTATGAGCTTCTGCTCAACACTTTCGAGGAGTGCCGTAAGAGATTGAAGGCTGAGAAAAAGGAAGTGAAATTCCTTAAGGGTGAGTGTGTATCCCTAAGGGAAGAGGTCACTAGTTTGATTTCTCTCCGACAGGAGCACCTTGACCTGACTTCAAAGCATTCAGAGTCTCTTAAGCTCCTTGATCTTAAGCAGGAGGAAGTCGACAAGTTGGAAGAACAACTTGCGGCAGAAAGGAAGATCATCAAGAGCTTCTCTATGCCAAAAACAGTTCTTCCAGTAGTTGATACCTTCTCTGCTCAGGACAAAGGAGCTGACTTGGGGCATGTAGGGGTATCTGGTTCCTCATCCAGAAGAAACAGGAACCAGAGGAAGAATAAGGCTGCCAAGAAGGCCTCTGCTGATGAAAAGGGAAAGGCTCCGCTCAGTCCTGTTGCGTTCAGAAAGCTTAGCTTTTCTTGCAACCAACATGACTTTGAATCAACCTTTGGTCATCATTTCCGGCCCTCGGTTGCAAAGCCAAAGAGCCAATATGATGGTTGGACCTTTCCCCGGAACTTCGGTGAGTGTGCCCTCAAGGCACCTTATGAGGAAATCCATATGGGAAATTATGGTCAATTCTCTAGCGGCCATAATGGAAAGCAGGCACCAAGAGCCAAGCCTGTTATACTGAAGGAACAAAAGGTGAAGAAGTCATGTGACTGCAATCACTATGAGGCCTCCACCTCCAGATTCAAGGCCCCGGCTGTACCCACCATTTCCAGGGTAAAGCAGGAGCCTAGGAAGAGGTACAAGAGATTTGACTGTTGGTGTTGTGGCAAAGTCGGTCACTTTGCCGTGGATTGTTGGTTTAATCCAAGGTATCACGAGACTCCCTATGTTAGCAATGCGAGGCCGACCACTCGTAGGGTTAACCAACCGAGGGGGAGTATGCTAACCATGAATCTAGGACCCAAGTTCGATTAGGTTCCTAAGGGAAATTAATTTTGTTTTGCAGGAATGTCCAAAGGCCACCAAAACGCCGATCTGGTATTTGGACAGTGGATGCTCCCGGCATATGACTGGGACAAGAAGCCTGCTGCGTGATTACACTCCAGTCGAGAATGGACCCAAAGTCATCTTTGGAGGGTCAGATCGAGGAGTCACCAGAGGTTACGGTATGATTTCCAACGGTATAATCTCTATCACCGACGTGGCTTATGTTGAAGGGTTAAACCATAACCTGATCAGTGTAAGTCAGTTATGTGACAAAGGTTATGACGTTAAGTTCTGTAAGGATAAATGTCTGATAATTTCACGTACCTCTTCTGAGACGGTATTATCAGGCATTAGGAGCAGAAATATCTTCTGCTTAGATTTTCTCAGTTTAGATTCATCTACCCCCGTATGCCTTGTGGCAACAGGCAGTGCATCTCTTTGTGAACAATGACACAAGAGATTGACACATATTAATTTCAAAACAATTAGTATGTTGTTTTCTAAGAACTTAGTAAGGGATGCTCCCGTTATCAAGTGCATCAAAGATAGCCCCTGTCTTGCATGCCAGATGGGCAAACTGACTCGGGCTACCTTTAAGAGCATTGCAGACAAAGACTCTTCCCGGTGTCTTTATCTTCTACATATGGACTTGTTTGGTCCAATGCAAGTTCATAGCTTGGGAGGCAAGTCTTATACGCTAGTGATAGTTGATGATCATTCTTGGTTTACATGGGTGTTCTTCTTAAACCGAAAGTTAGATACGTTTGACATCTTCACTAGCTTTGTCAAGCAGGTTCAGAACGAATTTAACTGCTCAGTGGTCAAAATCAGAAGTGACCATGGAACAGAATTCGAATCTGGTGCTATGACAGAGTTTTGTGAAGAACAAGGTATCTTTCATGAGTTTTCCTCCCCGCGCACTCCTCAGCAAAATGGAGTTGCGGAGAGGCGAAATAGAACTCTCATTGAAGCCTGCACGACAATGTTGAAAGACGCTTCTCTCCTAGAATACTTCTAGGCAGAGGCTGTCAATACAGCTTGTCATGTACAAAACCGAGCATTGATCAACAAGCATCATCGTAAGACGCCTTATGAGCTACCGAGAGGCAGGAAACCAACCATGTCCTACTTGAGGATCTTTGGTTGCCGATGCTATGTACTGATTAATGGGAAGTACCCGCGTACTAAATTTGGTGAAAAATACTTCGAAGGCATATTCATGGGCTATAGTTCCCACAGTCGGGCATATAGGGTCTTCAATAAGAAAACCCTAGTGGTAGAAGAATCAATTAATGTTGTATTTGATGAAGGAAGTTTGCTTAACAGCAATTCTTCCAGTGGTATCCTTGAAGATGCAGGTGCACGACTTGAATAGCTGAGTCTCAATGAGACCGCTAAAGATGACACTCCTAAGTACGTCAAAGTTTCCACCTCCACATCATCTGGAAATGTTGAAGATCAAAATGAAACAAATCTCCTAGAAGGAGGAGAAGCCCAAGAAGTAATCGAAGCTACAGACGCCAGACTTCTAGAGCTCCGGCACGTGAGGGATCATCCTAGAGATCAGATCATCGGAGATCCTCGTGTCGGTGTCAGAACTCGAAGAGGTACTATTAATAAAGTTTTGCATCTTAGCTTCCTGTCACAGGTTGAGCCAAAGAAGTTCGACGAGGCGAACAAAGACGCGGCATGGATTTTGGCCATGCAAGATGAACTACATCAATTCGAACGATGCAACGTGTGGACGCTGGTTCCCAGACCACACAAGCAGAATGTGATTGGCACCAAGTGGATCTTCAGAAACAAACTGGATGAACATGGTGTCATCGTAAAGAACAAGGCCAGGCTGGTGGCTCAAGGTTACAGACAGGAGGAGGGGATTGACTTCGACCAGACCTTCGCACCAGTGGCAAGGCTCGAGGCAATCAGACTGTTCCTGGCGTATGCTTCGCACAAAGGATTCACAGTCTATCAAATGGATGTGAAATCAGCTTTCTTGAACGGAGACCTGAATGAGGAAGTATACGTAGCTCAACCCCCACGTTTTGTCAATCCTACTTATCCGAATCATGTATATTTTCTTAATAAAGCTTTATATGGTTTAAAACAAGCTCCACGAGCTTGGTATGAGACTTTATCTAGTTTTCTTCTTGAGAACAAGTTCTCTAGAGGTAAAATAGATAAGACATTGTTTCTCAGGGACGTCAAAGACAAGATTTTACTGGTGCAAATCTATGTCGATGACATAATATTCGGCTCAACGGACAACAATCTTTGCAAAAAGTTTTCCAAACTTATGCAAGGAAAGTTTGAAATGAGCAGTATGGGAGAACTAAAGTATTTCTTGGGACTTCAAGTGAAATAGTCTGAGGATGGAATCTTCATCTCTCAGACGAAGTTCACAAATGAAATCCTCAAGAAATTCGGCATGGAGAGTGCAACCTCTATGAGGACTCCAATGGGATCCATTATATCTCTGGATAAGGATGAGAAAGGTAAACCTTTTGATGAAACCAAATACAGAAGCATCATTGGATCCCTGCTCTACCTTACTGCCAGCAGACCGGATATCATGTTCTCCACATGTGTCTGTGCCAAATATCAGGTGAACACTAAGGAATCTCACTATGTCGCTGCAAAGCGAATTCTAAGATACCTTAAAGGTACTCCCAATCTTGGCTTGTGGTACCCGAGAAATAATGATGTCGAGCTAATAGGCTTTTCAGATGCTGATTTTGCAGGGAGTAGGGATGACAGGAAAAGCACCTCCGGGACGTGTCAATTCCTCGGACGAAGGCTTATTTCCTGGAATAGCAAGAAACAGAATTGTGTTGCAACCTCCACAGCAGAGTCTGAGTACATCTCGGCAGGCAGCTGTTGCGCACAACTCCTATGGATCAGAAACCAGTTAGCCGACTACGACCTTCAGTTCAAGGAAGTTCCAATGTACTGCGACTCCTCCAGTGCAATTGCAATTGCCAACAATCTGGTATCACACAGCAGAACGAAGCATATTGAAGTGCGCTACCACTTCATTCGGGAGCACGTGGAAAACTAGGACATCTCTCTCTGTTATGTCCCCACGGACAAGCAGATTGCAGATATATTCACAAAGCCCTTAGACGAGGCCAAGTTCAGTCTTTTCAAAACTGAATTGGGGATGCTAAATTATGAGGAATGAAGACTACAGAAGCTCCAGGATCATGCCTCTAGGGGGAGCCTCTGCCAGGAACTCCATTGTGAGCACAGGTGCAAGAACTGAGGGGGAGCAAGGGGTCAAATGCTACAGACCCAGATTTGCAGAAGCCGAAAAGGGGGAGATTACCCTCTCGGCTACGGCTAAGGTGGCTCCAAGTTTGCTCTCAAGAAATTGGTATTGGTAATGAATATCTCTCTCAGCTAAATTTCAAGGTTATGATTTTCATTCCCATACGCTTTATTCATCATAGCTTGTAGGGTTTAGGCTTCTTCAAATAGGGGGAGATTGTTGGGTATTGTATCCACAACGTACCTGATTTGAAGAAGCCCCTGAACAAGCTAAGGTAAATAGGCAATGTTTTTGACAAAATATTTCAAGTTGTGCTTGCAGTTATTCCACGCTAAGTGCACACCAATGTCAGGGTGTAGTAGGTCAATATATACGGGTCTGCACGACGTAATCCCTCGTTGAGCAGATCAGTGTGTTGGCCTACGTGTACTCTCTCTATTGGAGTGCACTTACTTTCAAGTACAGGGCTGTGTTTATGCAAGAGCAGATAAGGAGCAAGGATGAGTCAAAGAGCAGCTCAGAGGCGTAAGACGAAAAATCATCTAAGTAAGAATCGACGAGAATCACCAAGGTGATTCTCGCCGATTCGGCGAGAATCACTAGGTGATTCTCGCCGAATCGTCGAGAATCACTGGCTGATTCTCGCCGGCTAGATCAGAGTGCTTTCAAGTCAAATTCGACGAGAATCACTTTGTGATTCTCGACGAATCGTCGAGAATCACTGGCTGATTCTCGCCGGCTAGATCAGAGTGCTTTCAAGTCAAATTTGACGAGAATCACTTTGTGATTCTCGACGAATCGTCGAGAATCACTTTGTGATTCTCGCCGAATCGTCGAGAATCACCCTTGATTCTCGACGAATCGTCGAGAATCACTTTGTGATTCTCGCCGAATCGTCGAGAATCACCCTTGATTCTCGACGATTCGACGAGAATCACAGGTGATTCTCGCCGATTTTTACTTGGGCAATTTTCGGGATCAAGCTGGACCGGATTCTGCCGCTGGCACTATTTTGAACCGGATTTAGGGTTTCTACTTGTGGGACCCACAACGGTCATATTGAAGTTGTCTACAGTATATATACGAGTATTTTTGAACAGTAAAAAGACACAGAGAAAAAGACGAAAAACGAGCAGCCGACCTTGACCTAGAATCGCAAAACAGCTCCGCCGTCGTCGCCGCTCGTGGAAGTCGATCGCCGGTCGTTTGATCGTGGTTTCCTCCAGATCTCCCGACGACACCGGTTCCGGGGAGATTCTCTCCAAGAGAGATCTAGGGTTGTTGGACTCTTTGTGGACTTCAAGAAGACGTCGTCAACAAAGAGGGACACCTTAGTCTGCAAACGTAGTTTGTATCTCTTGTACATTCTAGTTTTACTTTTGTTGTAAAGGAACGTTGGTTCCTATTTGTAAGGGTTGGGTGCAACCCGTGTGTGGGAGTGTAGACTTCTACGTGTGGAAGGGTTCCTTCCGATTGTGCAAGGATTGGATTTCAATCCTGTTGGTGAAGAGACTGAGTCGTCCCTTGTTGGGAGATAGGTCGAAGGGGGAAAGTGGATGTATCCAAATCGGGGAACCACTATAAATAGCTTGTGTATTCTGTGTGCTGTGCTGTTTATTTTTATTGTGCAGGTACAATTTTAAATTCCGCAAAAATGCTGCACGTCACCTATTCCCCCCCCCCCCCCATAGGTGAAGATAGTTGACACTAGGTGGACTTTCACAATCCATTTGATGATGCAGTTGTAATCAAGGCTGTGGTTGGAGACTTTACAGTTGATAGAATTCTTGCTGACACAGGCAGCTCGGTCAACCTCCTGTTCAAGTCTACCTTTGAGGCCCTGAGGACCGGAAAGCCTCTGCTTTCCACTGAGGGGCCACTCTATGGTTTCTCGGGAGAGAGAAAGGAAGTGGAGGGCAGCGTCATCCTGCCCGTGAAGCTTGGAGGCGCGACTAAGCAAATACAATTCATAGTGGTTGACGCACCCAGCAGCTACCATGCCATCTTCGGCAGGCCCCTGTTAAACAAGTATCAAGCGGTGGTTTCCACTTACCACCTTGCCATCAAGTTCTTTGCAGATGAAGGATGTGCCGGGTCAGGAGTGACCCAAGAAGAGCAACGGAGTGCTACGTCCGCACTGTCAACATGGTTGAAGCCAGCCCTTCCCTTGCTCCAACAGAAGCTGCAGAAGCCTCTCCCAGTTCAAAAGTTGCTGCTGATGAAGGTGCTCACCTGGAATCTGCCCAGGTGATGCAAGGAGTCCCCATTGCTGAGGGGGAGGAGAGGAAGCTCTCCATCAACTCGGAGCTACCTGAAGATCAAAAGGCTGAGTTGATTTCCTGGTTGCTGAATAATCTGGATGTCTTCGCCTGGTCAGCAGAAGACATGCCAGGAGTGGATCATGATGTTGCATGACACCACTTGAATGTTGATCCCGGCTGCAAGCCTATACAACAAAAGAAGGGGGATATAGCCACAAAGCTTGCTGAGCCGATAAGGGAGGAGGTCGCAAAGTTCCTCAAAGCAAATTTAATCAAAGAAATTCAATATTCTACTTGGATTTCTAATGTTGTAATGGTTAAGAAACCAGGAGGAAAATGGCGAATGTGTGTAGATTTTACCAAACTTCATAAAGCATGCCCTAAAGATTGCTACCCCTTGCCTCAGATAGATTCTTTAGTTGATTCCGCGGTAGGGTACTCTTATATGAGTTTTTTAGATGCGTTTTCTGGTTATCACCAGATAAGAATGCATAAGCCCGACGTTCCTCACACGTCATTCATTACTAATGATGGTTGTTATTGCTACCTTGTGATGCCCTTTGGGCTTAAGAATGCCGGTGCAACCTACCAACGGATGATGGACCGTGTGTTTAACCATCAGAAGGGGAGGAACATAGAAGTGTATGTAGACGATCTCTTGATTAAGAGTAAGTCGTTTTCGCTGCACTTGCGAGACCTAGCAGAGATGTTCGCTACTCTGCGTAGGTACAAAATGAAGCTCAACCCTTTGAAATGTACGTTTGGGGCGAGTAAGGGGAAGTTTCTTGGTCATCTCCTTACTCCGGAAGGACTTGCCCCCAACCCTGATAAAGTGAAAGCCATCCTTGATATGCCTACCCCTCATTCGCCAAAAGAAGTTCAGCAGTTAGGGGGGAGGATGGCAGGCCTTGCGAGATTTCTCTCTCGAGTTGGAGATAGGAGTGCTCCGTTCTTCAAAACTCTCCGAGGAGCATCCAAGTTTGAGTGGACGGAAGAATGCTCCCAAGCTTTTGATCAGTTGAAGATGCAACTGACCTCAGTACCCCTGCTTCAGAGTCCCCGTCCAGGAGAGATTCTTTTCTTATACCTAGGGGTTGGCCCTGAGGCCGTCAGATCCGTTCTTCTTTGGGAAGAGAGCAGAAAGCAATTCCCAATTTACTATGTTAGCCATATCCTGAAGAGTGCTGAGACACGGTATCCAATTTTGGAGAAGTTAGCCTTGGCGCTAGTCATGTCAGCTCGCAGGCTTCGTCCATACTTCCAAGCACATTCAATTCAAGTCGTCACCGATCAGCCTTTGAAGGGTGTGTTGGAAAAACCAGAACATTCCGGCAGACTAGCTAAGTGGGCAATAGAGTTGAGTGAATTTGAAATCTCTTATGTGCCCAAGACAGCCATAAAAGCTCAGGTCCTAGCAGATTTTCTAATTGACATGCCAGAGTCCAGTCCTGATCGGGCAGAAAGGACACCTTTGGCTTGGACCATCTATGTTGATGGCGCCTCAGGCAGAAGTTCTTCTGGAGCAGGGGTGGTTCTCATCAATCCAAACGAAGTCAAATTGGAGCAGGCCATCAAATTTTACTATCCAGTAACCAATAATCAGGCCGAGTATGAATCTTTGCTAGCGGGCTTGAGGCTCGCAAGGGAACTAGGAATCGATCATGTTCACATCAAAACCGATTCTCTGGTAATGGAGTCACAAGTTCTCGGTAACTTCGAAACAAGAGAGCCGATCTTGAAGAAATATCTAGCTCTTGTGAAGATAGAAGTCGGCAGGTTCAAGAGCTTTACCATCGAGCACATCCCCAGAAAAGAAAATGAGGAGGCCGATTTTCTTTCCAAGTATGGGATGCCTTCAGGAGGAACAACTTCCGAGCTCTTCCGCCCGGCAGTGGTGGAAGGAGATTTGATGCAAGTAGACCAACATACAGTCAGAGATTTGATGCAAGACGATTTTCTTTCCTCTATCTGTCAACGGGAGATTATCATCATACAGTCAGAGATAAGAAAAAGTTCAGAATAAAAGCAGCTCACTACTTCCTATTGGCGGGAGTCCTTTACAGAAAAACTTTCCTCTCTACCATGGCCCGGTGTGTTTCAGAAGAAGAAGCTTTCACTGTTTTGCAAGAGGTTCATTCAGGAGAGTGTGGAAGCCACTCGGGAGCAAGAAATCTTGAAAAACGAATCCTGCGGCAAGGATATTTCTGGCCCACTATGAAGAGAGACTCTGAGATCTATGCCAGAAAGTGTGTTCAGTGCCAGAAGTTTGCTCCACTTCAGCACCAAGCAGCTAAGTCCCTCAGATCGATTGCAACTCCTTGGCCCTTCGCAGTTTGGGGAATGGACCTCCTCGGTCCTTTTCCCATGGCAAGCAGTCAGTTGTGTTTCATCATCGTAATGATCGACTAATTCAGCAAGTGGATCGAAGCCAAGGCATTGGCTAAGACAACTACTCAGGTCGTTAGAAACTTCATTTGGGGGGAGATTTTCTGTCGGCATGGAATTCCAATGGCTATAATCACTGATAATGGGCCACAATTCAACAACTTCGAGATGATAGATTTTTTGCAGGCAGATCGGAACAGAGCTGAGGTTTGCATCAGTTCATCATCCCAGAAGCAATGGCCAAGTAGAAGCAGCCAACAAGCAGATCCTCAATTTGCTCAAAAAGAAAGTGCAGAATCTCAAGGGCAGCTGGGCTGATCAGCTTCCATCAGTCCTCTGGTCCCTTAGGACAACGCCATCATCCGCAACTGGAGAGACTCCATTCAAACTTTCTCATGGCTCAGAGGCATTTATTCCAGTTGAGTTTGAACTCCCGTCACCCAGAGTTCTGCTTGCAAGAGAAGGCGTTGAGGACTGGCTTAAGTTGAATAATGAAGAGATGAGGTTCAGCTTGGAACACATCGAGGCCATCAGAGATCAAGCAGCCATAAGGCAGGAGGAGGTCAAAAGAAGGATGGCCCGCTACTTTGACCAGAACGTGAGGATCAAACACTTCCAAGTGGGAGATCTCGTTCTAAAGAATATTGATGCTGCTGCAAGAGCTGGTTCAATTGGGAAGCTCAATCCAAATTGGGCTGGCCCTTTTGTTATCAAAGAAGCGTTAAAGAGCGGCGCTTACCGTTTGCAGACATACGAAGGAGAATACCACACACATGGAGCGGGGATGATCTCAAACGGTTCTATTCTTGAACCTCCTTTTTTCTACTTTGTGTATCCCCTTCAAGAGTTATTATGAATAGAAACTGCTTGCTAACACTTCTTCAAGTGTTTTGTCTATGTAATCATAACAGATGAAACGTTGAGAAAGATTCCAAAAACGGTTCTGCGGCTGAACTCCCTTTTCTTTCTTATGTTTGCTTTGCAAATACATTTTTTTAATCAAAGGATCCATACTGACACTTTTTTCTAGTGTTTTCTCTCTCTCCCAAAGACCTATAACGGTTCCCTGATACCAGGAGACATCGCCGAGTTCAGCAAGACCTCCCCTAGAGCTGTTGTCATTAGCGTAACACCACGAAGACCACGTGTTGCAAGGAGATTTCGCACCGTGTAGTGGGAGCTTGTAGGCTCTAGTGCGGTTGGATTCTGGACTTCGGATCCTGGCAAGTACCTGACCCCACCTCTGCATTATGGAGGGCTGGGTGGGAGTAAAGCTCTACCAAGCCGCATTAGGGATATCGTTACAACTTCGATGATCGTGTGAGGAAAGTATGCCGTTCTGGCTCACCTGCCCGCGGGTCATCTTAGCTTGTAACCCTCGAACACTCCAAGGTACCCTCGAGCAGTGCCTGTAGGAGACCCACAGCTTTGACTGTACTCCAGGCAAGAGGGCAGGGAACCGTTCCGCCAAATGAGCATCTTGCTCTTCGCAGGGAATTATGTGCGGACTGGTCTTCTCTATCCGCTCAGTCCGCCTGTTTGGGTTGATTTTATAGCTTGTAGCCCGGTGAGGAAAGTATGCCACTCCGGCTCACCCGCCCACCTGGTCGCAAGATATAGATCATTTCTTCTATTATGAGCGGATTGGTTTTCTATATCCGCACAGTCTGCCATTTTTGTTTGGGTTGATCATATAGCCTGTGGCCTGGTGAGGAAAGCAATGCAATGTGCACCTGCCCACCTGGTCGCAAGCTATAGGTCATTTCTATCTTTGGCGGACTGGTTTTATGTATCTGCTCAGTCCGACGGTTTCCTTGAGCTCATTTCTATCTTCGGCAGACTGGTTTTCTCTATCCGCTCAGTTCGCCTATTTGGGTTGATTTTATAGCTTGTAGCCCGGTGAGGAAAGTATGCCGCTCCGGCTCACCTGCCCACCTGGTCGCAAGCTATAGATCATTTCTTCTATTATGAGCGGATTGGTTTTCTGTATCCGCTCAGTCCACCGAATGGTTTTCATATATTATAATTTGATAAGTTAATAAAGAGAATTGCGGACTCTACTAGAACTCAATGAAGTACCACCTGACATTATTATCAGCCGGCTATTTTCGTCATTTTTAAGGCGGATATTGAATGAATTGATAAGTTGAATTCTCTAATCAACGAGATTCGTTATAAATGATCTTAGTATCGTGCGGACTGCAATTGGAACTCAACAGAGTCCGCCTGACAATTTCTTCTCATTCCAATGATGGACAATAATTGTCTCTAATCAGCAAGTTAAAAAGCTCATTTATCAGCGTGTCGTGCGGACTGCTAAGTGTCGGTGCGGTGAGCGTGGAAAAAGAACATTGCAGGAAGCACATATGCCAAAAATATCCTTGCTTTCTATTTCATCAAAAACTGTTTACATCTTTCTATATGTTCGGCGGACTGCGATCTTGCGTCCGCCCCATTTACAAAAACCAAAAAAGATAAAAATACATTAATCAATCTGTAGTCTTTTGTTTCTTTTCTGGAGGTGCAGGGCTTTCGCCAACAATGTTAATTTCTGGAGAGTAGCCCCCCGAGCCGCTCCCGCTGCTATCAGATCCTGTGCTTGAGGCGGACCCGCTATGCGAGCTCCCGGTAGCAGAGGAGGATGCAGAGGTGTCGGACTCGGCGGACAGTTAATCTACTCGCTGGCTCGAGGCAGCATTGTCCGCTGTTTCCTTGGCGCTTTGCCCTTCGCCCTGCCCTCCGTCTTCTTCTTCAACTTCTTCTTCTTCTTCTTCTTCGCCATCTTCCTCAATGATGTCCTTGCCCTTTTTAGCCCTCTCCATCGCCGCGACCTGCGGAGCCAGCTCAGGGAAGATCTCCAAGAAAGGGACGCCATCCAATCTCTCCTTTATGAAGCCGTCGCGGACAAGTCGCTCAATGGCGACCTCGACAGTCTCCTTCACGAAAGGGAGCATGGCAGCTTGGAAGTTGTTGTTTTCCAAGTCATAGGCGACCTGCGCAAAACAAAAGAAAACGTCAGACAGATCGCGGCGGATAACAAATTAAGGCCGCTGCGCATGCAACTCACCCCAAGCTCTTCTCTTTGCTGAGCAACCCTTTTTCCCAACCGCGCATTCCTTTCCTTTAGCGCTTTATTATCCTTTTGAAGTTGTTCATTCTGCCTCAACAGGTCTCTGGCCAGGGTGGCAACATAGTGGTTCGTCACCACTCTGTTCGCAGCGGCCTGAGAGGCTAGCAGAGGGAGGTCGGCGGCGGGCACCTTCTTAAGGTCGCTCAAGTTGCGCTTTCCGTAAAGCGCGGAGATCGCTATATGGGCGTGGCGTGTTATCCGCGGACTCTTCCACGAAGGGAGCGCAGTGGACAGGCGGACGTGTTTGTTCTTGCTATGCCAGTGGACCATAGGGTTCCCCCTAAGATCCTTCTGGCTGATGCCAAAGCCGCTCATGGTGAAGCTTTCAGAGGAAGAGTAATCCGCTGCGGGATCCCCTTCCTCCTTCCTCTTTCTTGCGACTGCTTCTTTCTTCTCTTTCTGTGTAGGGACGAAGTCGCTAGGCATCTGTGGCAAGTTGACGGGTATCGCCAAGGTCGCTGCAAAAAACAAATGGGTTAAACACCAAGGTCGCGGCAGATGCAAAAGCTGAGTCCGGAATCTACTTACTCTCTTCGGGCAGGACATCCGCTAAGCTCGCGAGTAGAGGAATATAATGCTCGATGTCAAGCCTGGCGTTGGCCAAGAACTCGACAATGGCAGATTCCAAGTCATCCAGTTGCACGCTTTTGAAGGCGGAGTCTGCGCGCACCTGCGAATAGGTATGCGCGAACCCTAGGTCGCCCTCAAAGATCAGGAACCTAGAGGTCCAGTTGTGGATTTTGTTGGGAAGGCCCACAACCTTCATCCCCCTGCAGTAGAAATATATCACCCCCTTGTAGGGGCGGCCTCTGGAAGCGGTTATGGAGCGGACAGAGAATATCTTGCGGAAGAAATTCATCGAAAAAGCAATCTTTTCAGATCGCAGATAAGAGACAAAGCTGTAGATCGCATCGAGTGTATTCGGCGCAAGCTGGCCAGGCACCATTCCATAGTGCTCAAAGATGGCGGCGAGTTCCCATACAAGCGGAAACTTGAATCCGCTATCAAAGTGGTCCATTGGGATGGCGATCTGGGTTGCGGTTGAGAAGTTTAACCTTTCTTGATGGGCGGGAAGGCGGACAAGGATATTCGAGTTCGCCATCTTCTTTTCGACAAAGGCGTCCAGGTTGGCCTCTGTCAATGTGCATTTCCGGTGGTCGGCGGAGTGGAAGGCGACAGCAGCATCAGTACGCGCGGACACCATTTTGCAGGCCGCAGGGTTCCATTTACTTCAGCTGTTTCCTGCATAAGAGAAAGCGGAAGGCCCTATTTATATCTAAAGAGTCTGACAGCTTTTTGACCAGGCCGCAGAGCTCGCAATTCCAATCCGCACAGTCCGCAAAAAAATAAAAATAAAAAGCACAGCCAAGCAATAACGCGGATACAAACACAGATTCACATGCCAAGGAAAATTCAAAGCAAATAGTTGTGGCCGACACAATTTGTTGTCCGCCCAGATCGCGCTTTTTTCTCCCGGCAGGTCACAAGGAGCGGATACATTTTCAATCTGCTTAGTTCGCAGTATTTCCCACCTGCAGGTTAAATAACGAGAAGCGGACAAAGCATTAGTCCGCACACTTTGCCACATCACGACAAGGATTAAGCTACATAATTTGCGGATATATAATTTGAGTCCGCACAGATCGCAACAGAGTTCAGTTTACAACAGCGTTGTTTGAAGCACAATTATACAAACAATTATACAATTAAACAAATAAAAGCTTGTGGCATCGCGGACTCAGCGGTCCCTATTGTCAGTCCGCGCCGGCCTTTCCGCCCTATCTCTACATAAATGAGCTTCTTGGTCGCTTATCTGAAGAATCTCGTTGTACACGCGGCAGAGGTGATGATGAATAACATTTATGGTCCGGTGCATATGAGCAGCTTCCCGATCTACCCGACTGAGGTGCACCATTGGTTCCGCCGCCGGCCTCGGCTCCTCATCCGCAGACTATTGGACACCGCCTGTCGGTGCAGCGATCTCTGGAGCAGCGCGATCTGACACTCGCGGCCTCTGCTTAGCGACCTCAGCGGCCCGCTTCCCTTTTTCTTCGCGCACTGACGCCAAGTGCTTGCCTTTATAGAATCGGACATCATCCACAAGCCTCTTCTTCTCCCTTTCAGACCTCTCCAGCGCCCTCGAGATGCTGGCGATTTGGTCTTTTAGCGATTTCTCGCGCTCTGCGGACGCTTTCTCACGCGCCGCGGACGCCCTCTCGCGCTCCTTTGACTTTTCTAACTCTGCTTTAACACATTGCATTTCAGCTTGGAATTTCTTCTCTAACTCTTTAATAATATTCAGGCTGGGCGGCTCATCCCCCGCAGATTCCACGTGCGAGACCGCGTCAGCACCAGTATTCGGTGTGACCACGATCTCGCCACTCTCGATGGAGCCCGGCGGCGACCTTCTACCTGCAACAAACAAAGTCAACTTCACATTTAAAGGAAGTTCGCGGCGGACGCAAAGAAAGGATGAAAGATCACTTGTAGACATAGCAGCAGCGAGTTGCCGACTATCGAAGATGATTGGCCGCCTTGCCCGCTCCGGGTCAAAGGCGCTTAACCGCTTCTTCCATTCGCGATGAACCTTTGCTCTTTTCTCAACAGCCGAACTTGTTGAAACCACAATATCGTCAGTCTCGGTGATGATTTTGATTGGTCTTGACGTCCGCGGCGGCGACCTGTAAAGCCACTGACGCTTAAAGTATTTAGGCGCCGGTTGAAGTTTACCTGACCGCAGTAGCTCCGCAGCAATCCGCAGATCCTCAGCGGTTTTATCCGCCACGACCTGCTTCGAGGCCACCCCCACCGCAGCAACATGAGCAACAATTTGTTTCTTCTGCTCCTCTATCTTCTCCTTCAGCCTCTCTCTCTCTCCTCTTCCTCCGTAGCGGACAAGGAAGGGAGTTCGTCACCATTATTCCCAGTGGCCTCCGCCTCAGATTGCTGCAGTACAATCAGCAGGGATTCGTTGATTAGATCTACTTCGTTGATGTCTATCGAATCTAATATCTCATTAGTGGTTAGACTGACCGTGGAGAGGGAATTATCTCCCTGGATTTGGGCCTCCGGTGTAACCAGATCGCTGTCAGGAACTTCTTTATCGCGCGGTCTGTGTTGTAAGTCCGCATCCCCAGTCCGCTTGGAGAAGTTCTTCTTCTTCATCGCGCGTAGTTTCTTCTCAACCCGCTCGGCAACGGTCGCCCCATCCCTCTTCCTCTTCTTTCTTTTAGCAGTCTTCTCAGCAGAATCCGCAACGGACCCCCCTAAGTCGGGCTGGTTTTCGCGGACAGGCTCAGGATTCATAGCAGTCAATGCCTTTGAGGGCGCATCGTCCTCTTCCTCAGTCCGCCTATCTTCTTCATCCAAGTTAACAATGGGCACCTGGGCATTGGGAGAAGATATGTCAGCCTCAATATGTTCACCAACGGTGTCCGCCGAGGTTGAGGTTTTCTGGGAAGGGGCAGAGTCCGACAGGGTCACCATCTATTCACTTCTCAATGGTTCAGCATTGACTGCGGCATCCTCGCGAGCAGATATATCGGCACGGCGGACTGCTTTCTCCGCAGGCTTCTGGATGTGGGAACTCTCTCCTGTAGGGCGGACAAGATCCTTTCTTGTCGACCTCTTTACTATCTTCTTGGTCTTCATAGGCGTTGTCAGTGCTGGGTCGCCTTTTGCAGTGAGACTAGAGAAGAAAGCTCCAAGCCTTGACATGCCGGACTGGAAAGTGGAGACCATAAGAGGTGAATAGCGCCCCGTGTCGATCGAGATTCTCAACAGCTCCAGGCCCTCCAGCGATATTTATAGCATTGGCGGCATTTCGAGGCTTGCGGACTCGGTGGTTAAGAAAACATTTTCGAAGTTTTCTGAAAACTTAAAAATGTGCGGGGATTATGTTAACCCCTCAGTCCCCAACATCCTACAAGATTCCAAAGCCCCCCTTTCAACATGCGCGGACTCGGTTTGCCAGTCCGCCCATTCCGGCAAGGTCACCAATCGGACACAAAGGATGGTACCCCAGCAGCGGACGCAAGGACCTGTTCGCTCAGTCCGCCAGGACTTGGGATATCAGACTCTACAGCGGCAGACACAGTGTCTCGTCCGCCCAGGCTACCGCCCTCCAGCAGGATCGCGCCCAGTAGCAGTGGAAGCTCCAGTCCGCGAGCCCAGTCTGCCCCTTCTGCGCGGACTGGCGTGTTCTTTCTTTTTGCTTCTCGTCACCGCTGCCCGGTTCTCCTGTACCCCGGGCAGTCAGTTATTTTAGCCCTGCCCGTTTGGGCAGGCCCCCTATCCTATAAATGGGGGGGAGGTGGTGCACCCAGGGCATGTTGACTCGGACCCAGGAGCCTACTTGTTACAGGCTGCGGACTCGAATCTTGTGCCTTGCGGACTCCCCCTCGCTCTGCTCTTGTCAACCTTTTCCTTTTACTTGTAACCAAATTCTTCTTCAATCAAGGGAAAGCCCGTCGCAAGAGAGGCATTCAGGCCGCGACGGGCGAAGTCTGTTGTTGTCGTGGCTCACGGCCCTGCTCTTCTTCCTGCCTTCATCCGCTTAGTAGATTACTACTCGCAGTCTCCTTATTCCCCGGTGTTCGAACCGTTAGCTGGTGGTGCTCGACCCCCCTTTGTGTTTTCGTGCGTCAATAGGGCTTGCATTAGATTGGCCCGGAGCAGGCAAGGCTGCTTGTTGGAGGATGGGAAGAGCTTGCAATGGAACGGCAGGAGTGGCAGCCAACGGCAGTCTCTGCTCATGAAACTATTGATGGCCTTGGAAAGGTTTCTTGTTCCGGAAGTTCCTGCCTCTTTGAGACGGAGGTTGGAAGTCTGGGCGAGGGGGCTTGCTACGAGAGGAAGAAGCGGAGGCATCCCTTCCTTCAGCCTTAGCTGTCAGGGATGAGACATAAGTTGGATTAGCATTTTCTCCTTCAATGAAACGGTTGACCATGGCGATCAACTCCTGATAAGTCTCAGGTGCCTTAGTTGTTGCTTTAAACTTCAGGGGGCCTTCCCGGAGACCATGGATCAAGGCGACCTTGTAATAATTGGGGTTCACATTCCTTACCCCATGGATCTCTCTCTGAAAGCGATCAACGAATCGCGCCACTGATTCATTATCCCTTTGTTTGATTTCAAATAGGGTAGCTGGCCCATTCTTTCTCTTTCGTGAGGTGGCAAACCTCAGCAACAACTGGCTGCGAAGCTCTGCGAAAGAAGAGATTGTGCCCGAAGGCAGCTCATAGAACCACTCTCTCGCCTGTCCTTCGAGAGTGGTAACCAGGAGTTTACACTTGATAGCATCTGAGAGGCATCTCAAAGCAACTACCCCCTCAAATGCTTGGAGGTGAGAGACTGGATCAGTCCCTCCTGAATAGAATGGGATGCGAGGTTCCCTGAAGTTGTTCGGAGCCGATTCCCATCGGATTTGATCAACGAAGGGATACGGGGTCTCGAACTCTGTGGGGTAGAAGGGGCGGACTGGAGTCAGGGAGTCCGCGGGCTCGGCGTACTGGCGGTCAGCAAAATGAAGCTGGCGGGCAGGAGTGCCCCTGGCAACTTCTCTGAAGAAATTGCTGAAAGCAAACTGCTCCTCCTGAGGGCGCAGAGTGGCGGCGGACTGAGCAGGGTTCCGAGGAGTGGCTGGCGACTCCCGAAGCGGAGTTCGGCGAGCTGGGGTCTGGCCGACTGGCGAGTCCGCTGGATCTACTGCGGCCTGAGGAGCAAGATGCTGGGCTAGCACGAGCAAGGCTTGGCTGATTGCATCGAGACGCTGGTCAGTCTGCCGGCGGGACTGCTCGGCCTCAAGGCGAGCTTGCTCAATTGCGTCCCAAAGAGAGTCCTCTGAAGAACTGGAGCGATCTGAAGAGCGGGCTCTGCGGTCTGACATTTCCGTCCGCTGAATTCAAAACACTACTCGGATCTGAAGGTCGCGTGTTAATTGTTGATGCACGAAAACACAAAGGGGGGTCGAGCACCACCAGCTAACGGTTCGAACACCGGGGAATAGAGAGACTGCGAGTAGTGATCTACTAAGCCTATGAGGGTAGGAAGAACAGCAGGGTCGTGAATCACGGCAACAACAGACTTTGCCCGTCGCGGCCTGAATGCCTCTCTTGCGACGGGCTTTCCCTTGATTGAAGAAAGGCTTGGTTACAAGTGAAAGGAAAAGGTTGACAAGAGCAGAGCGAGGGGGAGTCTGCAAGGCACAAGATTCGAGTCCGCAGCCTGTAACAAATAGGCTTCTGGGTCCGAGTCAGCGTGCCCTGGGTGCACCACCTCCCCCTATTTATAGGATAGGGGGCCTACCCAAATGGGCAGGGCTAAAATAACCGGCTGCCCGGGATACAGGAGAACCGGGCAGCGGTGACGGGAAGCAAAAAGAAAGAACACGCCAGTCCGCACAGAAGGGGCGCACTGGGCTCACGGACTGGAGCCTCCACTGCTGCTGGGCGCGATCCTGCTGGAGAGTGGCGTCCTGGGCGGACGAGACACTGCGTCCACCGTTGTAGAGAATCCGATATCCCAAGTCACAGCGGACTGGGCGGACAGATCCTTGAGTCCGCTGCTGGGGTACCATGATGTCCGATTTGTGACCTTGCCGGACTGGGCGGACTGACAAATCGAGTCCGCGCTTGTTGAAAGGAGGGTTTTGGCATCTTCGAGGATGTTGCGGACTGAGGGGTTAACAGAAAGGACTTATTTGAACCAAAACGTTTGGTTTAGACATATAATTAGGAATGGAATTCAAAGATAAACATGAAGTCTTAAAATCACACTAAACCAAAAATAAAAAGTTCCAAAAAGTTTTCATCATAAATATACTATTTTTCTTTCTTTTTCTTTTTCATTTTATTTTCCTTATTTCTTTTTCTTTCTTTCTTCTTTTTTTTTTCAAAACAAAAATAAAGGCCAAAAATAATTTTCTTTTCAATTTGAAATTGGCCAAACAAGAGGTAAATACATCTTTTGATCATACTTTTTTCAAAAAAATAATTCTCCAAATATACCACAAAAATAACCCTATCATAATCATGAAAATTTTTAATGAAACTTTTAAAGGCTAGTGTGATTAGAGTAGGTTGGAATATTTTAGTTTTGGTGAAAATGAGATGATAAGTGGAGCTAACAATTGAAAATAGGAAAAAAGCTCAAAAGCGGCTAACTAGGGGTTGGCAAGAAGGCTCAAACAAAAATAAAAACAGCCTAAATCATTTTCATGCTTTTAGAATTTATCTAAAACATAGTTTTGAAAAATTTCAAAATGTAAGTACTAGATAATAAAAGAAGACTAATGAAATTATCTTGAAAATAGAAATAATATGCGGCTTGGATCGTTCATATCTACTACGTAAATGAAAAGTTAACATTACAAAAATTATCCAAAAATGAAAAGGAAAATAGTGGATGAATATTTTCGAGAAAGTAAAGAAAATAAAAAACGAAAACCATAATAAAAATGCGAGTTTTAGAAAAACGATTCACGTTAACATCCTATCGTGAATTAGAAAAACAGCAAGACCAACATTTTACTTGTGAAACATAATTAAAAATAACGATTAGAAAGATTATAATTAGCTAAGTTATTTATATGGAATTTTTGAGAAAAACAAAACAAAAACAGGGGGGACAATTGAAATACCAAAATTCGTTTAAATTATTACAACAAAAAAAATTTTTGATTTTGAAATATTCTTTTTTTTTTATTTTTGAGATATTCTCTTTTTTTGTATTTTTAAGATAAATAAATTTTATTTTATTTTTTTATTTTTAAAGGAAAGAAAAATAAAGACAAAAGAAGGAGGAAATCCTCCCCCAAGCTTAAAATATGCATTGTCCTCAATGGAGAAAGAGGGGGTATGAGAGAGAGAGAGAATTAAACAGAAATGAAAGTACAGAATTGAAAAAACAGGTACTTCCCCAGATTTATGCGCCACGAATGTTGATTGATGTCCCTCCCCCATGCTTTCGCTCCCCCATGCTTGCGTTCTGGATCTTCATGAAATGTCTTCTTTGGACTTCGTGATGGATTCAGCAGTGTTGGAGTAGGCGATCGCAAAAGCTTCAGCTTGTCGGAGCCATCCGGGGCAAAAAGTGTATAATAAAGAAAATAGAAAAATAACTTGGGTTGCCTGCCAAGAGCGCCCTTTGTTTAAAAACATCGTTTGAGCTCGACGCAATAAAATAATATTGTCCAAAAATAATTTGATCAAAACAATAATTAAAGTTTTAAAGAAAAATAAAAAGTCTTAAGTTAGTTTAAGTTCGGATCATGCAGAATAAAATTAATATAGTTTGGACTGACATCACCATAAAAATAAAGTTTAAGATGGTGACCATTCACTTTGAACTCACCCTTATAAGGGTGTGAAATTAAAATCATGTCATACGGAAAAACTTCTTTAGCAGTAAACGGCCCAACTCATCGTGATTTTAACTTTCCAGGAAAAAAACAAAAACGTGAATTATTCAAAAGAACTTTGTCACCACGTTTGAAGGTTTTTGGGTGCCTTAAGTGTTTGTCGTGAAAACGTTTTATCTGCTCTTTATAAAATTTTTTATTTTCATATATGTAAGAATACCACTCGTCGAGATCATTAAGTTGAAATTTTCTAAGGTTACCGACAGAGTGGGGATCGAAATTTAAAAACCATAAGGCCCAAAAAGCGCGGTGTTCTAATTCTACGGGTAAATGACATGATTTTCCATAGACCAACCGATATGGCGTACAACCGATGGCGGTTTTGTACGCAGTACGGTAGGCCCATAGAGCATCGTCTATTTTGGTTGACCAATCTTTTCTATAGGTGGATACAGTCTTTTCTAAAATTCTTTTAAGCTCTCAGTTCACTACTTCGACTTGTCCGTTAGTTTGGGTGTGGTAGGCAGTTGAAAGCTTATGCGTAACGCCGTATTTGATAAGAATTTTTGAAAACTGCGCTAACGATGGCTCGTGGGTACCGAATCGAGAAAATAATTTTTTCAAAAACATAATTACGACTCGTGTGTTGTTAGTAGGAAGAGCTTGGGCTTCATCCCATCGTGAAACATAATCAACAACAACTAAAATATATTTATTCCCAAAGCTAGAAGGAAGGAGGCCAACAAAATCAATTCCCCAGAGTTAAAAAACTTCACACTCAAGGAAATAATCTTGCGGCTTTTCATTTTTATTTGAAATATTTCCCGACCGTTGGCAACTATCACACCTACTCACAAAGGCTTGCGCGTCTTTAAACAGGCTAGGCAAGTAAAAACCCGCACAAAGCACTTTATGAGCGGTGCGAGGAGCTTGATAGCGACCACCAGTCGGTCCTTCATGCAAATGTTTTAAAATATCTAATCCTTCTTCAAAAGAGACACATCTCCTTATCACTTGGTCCGCACAGATTCAAAAAAGATGCGGGTCCTCCCAAAAATAGTTCTTCAACTCAGAAAAGAATTTTTTCTTTTGCTGAGAGGAGAACTCCATCGGTAGTACACGAGCTACTAAATAGTTGGCGATGTGTGCGAACCAAAGAGAGGGGGATGTGTTAATTAAAAGAAGCTTCTCATGGGGGAAGAAATCATTAAAAGATTTTTCATCTAAATTTTCTATATAAGGATTATCTAATCGTGAGAGATGGTCGGCGGCCAAATATTCGGCGCCTCGCTTATCACGGATTTCTAAGTCAAACTCCTGGAGGAGTAAGACCCAATGAATCAGGCGCGACTTGGCATTCGTCTTATTAAGAAGAAACTTAAGGGCCGAGTGGTCCGTAAAAAAGATAATTTTTGAAGCGTGATTTATGAACGGAATTTATCGAACGCGAAAACGACATCTAGGAGTTCCTTCTCAGTTGTGGTATATTTCTCTCGTGTAGATGTTAGTGTTTTTCTTGCATAATATATGGGGTGGAAGTTTTTAGATATTCGTTGTCCTAGTACGGCTCCCACCACAAAACAACTCGCATCCTACATAATTTCAAAGGGAAGGTCCCACACCAGAGCTATCATAAAAGGGGCATTAATTAAGTTTTATTTTATTAATTCAAAGGCAGATAGACAAAGGTCATCAAAACTAAACGGGCCGTCTTTTTCCAGAAGATGAGTAAGGGGTTTGGTTATTTTGGAGAAATCTTTTATGAAGCGGCGGTAGAAGTCAGCGTGTCCTAGGAAACTTCTTATAGCTTTGACATTCGTAAGCGGCGGTAGCTTCTCAATAACTTCTATCATAGCTATGTCTACTTCAATTCCTCTTGCATAAATCTTATGACCCAACACTAACCCTTCCCTCACCATAAAATGTCATTTTTCCCAATTTAGGGTAAGGTTAGTTTCTTCGCTTTTTTCCAAGACTTTTTCTAGGTTCTCTAAACAACTATCAAAGGCATCGCCGAAGACGGAGAAATCATCCATAAATACCTCCATAATGCTTTCTACGTACTTGTCAAAGATAGCGAGCATACATCATTGGAATGTAGCTGGCGCATTGTATAATCCAAACGGCATTCTTCGGTAAGCGAATGTGTCGAAGGGACAAGTAAACGTAGTTTTCTCCTGGTCCTCGGGAGAGTTGGGGATTTGAAAGTACCCCGAGAGACCATCGAGAAAACAGTAAAATCTATGGCCGGATAATTGTTCTAAAATTTGATCAATGAATGGCAAGGGGAAGTGGTCCTTGCGGGTGGCGTCATTTAACTTACGATAGTCAATACACATTATCCACCCCGTCACTGTCCGTGTCGGGATTAAGTCATTATTCTCATTACTAACTACAATTATCCCTCCATTTTTTGGCACTACCTGGGCAGGGCTAACCCACTTACTATCAGATATAGGATAGATAATTCTTGCACCTAAGAGTTTCATAACCTCACCTTTTACTACTTCTTTCATATTTTTATTTATACGGCGCTGAGGTTGGATTGAATTACGTGAATTATCTTCCATTAGGATTTTGTGGGTGCAAAAAGATGGGCTTATGCCCTTGATATCACTAGTAGGAGCTTATCATTTTGCACTTCGGTTAGGGAGGCTGAAACTATTACTGGTAGCTTGGAGTCTTTCTATGAGAAGACATACCTAAGATGTTTGGGTAGTTCCGTTAATTCCAGGGTGGGGGGTTCTTCATAGGACATTTTAGAAATTCTTTCTTTTTCAAAAACAATGACTTCATAGACCTTTACTTTATACAGAAAATTGGGAGGAGTGGAGCTAATGGCCTTGGCCGCTTCTTGCAGAGATTCATTTGGAATAGTAGAGGAAGAACAAAAATCAGAAAATTTATTTTCACATTCAGAAAGGTAGTAAGAAGATTCTTCACCTAAGGCATCTAAGAAAAAACAGGAGTCGTCATTCTCTAGGGTATTCTTCATCAAAGGGGTCATAGAGAAACTCACTTCATCGTCGCCTACTTGCGGGAAGAGTGTAACACCCCCATCCGTTGCATGGCATATAATAGAAGGTCCAGCTGGAACCCGATGCCATATACCACAGATAGCCGGAAGGGTTACATAAGAATATTCAAACCATCCAATTAAGACTACTCATCCTACACAGAGCATTCTAGCGGAAGTCTTTAAAGTTGAAAGACCCCAAAACTTAAATCCATTAATCATGAATGTCCACAACAACAACACTGGAATGAAAACCAAATACACTGAAAGGGTACATGGCCTTATGGCCTTACAAATGTTCACTTAACAAAATAGTGTCTTACATACATCGGCTCGCAGGTCGGCCACACATGACAAAATAAAATAACTATTCTTTAAGGCCTTGGAGGGCCAGCACAGCAACATGGGCTCCAGCTCGCTACCTAGCACTCGGCTCCGCAGCACCTGCAAGCAACATTCCACCGCACGGTGGCAAACAAAGCAACGGTCCGCTAAAAGCCGACCAAATTATAACGACCCGCCCCTTACTCGGGACGACGGTGCTCTTTCCCTGCAATTCATTAGCCCAGCTAAATAATAAAGTGCAACTATATATTTCACCACAGGTGTAGGCTCGCACGGCCAAACACCCCGTACACTCAGTGCACATTAACGGTGAATCCTGACATTTCAGCGTCTCCACCACCATCCCAAAGATGGCAACCTTGTGAGCATTTAGCCTTTCTGACCACCGTCTAAGGCTCCCAACTATGCCAACGGCCAATCACCTTTTCGGGTCTCTCGCACCGAACCACATAGCCTATGTCCGATTCGACTTGCTTGTTGCTCACGCCGCCTAGTCAATTTAAGTCCTACGCGCGGGCCAAGCTTATCTCGGATCCCAAAATTTCCAAACAATCACATAACCCAGTTATGTTCAAGGCCGGTTCCCAGACCGCCAAGTTAGCAGAACAACGATTCCGATCAGTTTTCTGGGTGCGCCTTGGAGCTAACCTCCAAGGATCCCTGCTGCAATCTACCGCATAGAAACCCAAAAAAACCCAAAGTACGGAGTCTTCTCCGGCAAAACATATCAAATGCAACATCACCGATCCAGACAATACACGTCGGGTAGGCTTCACACACAATGCCTATGTTCGTACTCCGATTCCGGACTCTATATGCAACACAAGGGGGACTATTCACATCAACCCCAAGAAACACCACGCACTCACCGCACACTCGCGGGAGCGGGATTCCCTATGCAGAAAGAAAGAGCTTCACATGCTCAAGTAGAGAATCGTTACCCTTGTAGTCAGCTTTGGCGCCATGGAAAAACTACACGGACAAAACTCTTCGCAACGAACTTTCCTCCACGGATCCGCTCTCAGAACTCAAAACGGTACTCCGATGCTCCGCCGGTGGCCAGAATCCCTTCCTTCTTCCTCCTCTTTCCAACTCCTTGAGAGAGAGAATGGTTGGAGAGAAATGAAGGATTAACTCCCTTATTCCCGGCCTTAATAGAGCAGGAAACCATCTGGGCCATTGGATCTTATTTAAAGAAAACGAACGGCTCAGATCCGCTCAAAAATCTCCAAACCTGGGCCGAACATGGCTTGGCGCACGGTCGTGTCCCAGTCCGTGTGCCTCGCTCCAGGCACGATAGTCGAACTGAGAACAACCACACGGGCAAAGACACGCCTGTGTCTCACCTGACACGCCCGTGTCGGGTCTCTCGACACGCCCGTGACTGGGGGCGTGTCACGCATAACCGCCACACCAACCGACAAGACCCAACTGAACACGGGTTCTAACCCGGGTAGGCACACGCCCGTGTCAAATGACAAGACCGGGTCATGTAGCCGTGTTCCTGGCCGTGTCCTTCTCGGGATGAAAACAGCTAAACACCATCCAGACACGGCCTTGGATACGCCCATGTACTAGGCCGTGTACCCCTATACAGGCACCAAAAATCTCTTTTTACGCGACCGACTCAAATAAAATTTTTGTGGCGTTACAAAGAGCTTGTCATTGCTTACGTCAATGATAGCTCGAGAGGTGGCAAGGAAGGGTCGGCCAAGGATCAAGGGAACCTTGACATCTTCTTCCATGTCCAATATGACAAAATCCACAGGGATGATGAATTTGTCGACTTTAACTAAGAGATACTTCTGATTCCTAACGGATATTTCACAAACCTGACAGAGAGCTGGATACTCATGCGTGTCGGGTTGACGCTACCAATTCCTAACTTCTTGAACAACGAGAGGGGCATCAGGTTGATACTCGCACCTAAGTCGGCCAATGCGTGCTTGACAAAAAGATCACCAAAGACACAGAATAAAAAAACTACCCGGGTCACTGATCTTCTTTGGTAAACCGTTTGTCATGACCGCAAAGCACTCAGCATTTATTGTGACATGCGATAAGTTTTTTAACTTCTTTTTGTTAGTCAGGAGGTCCTTAAGGTACTTAGCGTACTTTGACATTTGGGAGATTGCTTCGTGGAAGGGTAGATTTATTTGGATTTGTTTAAATATTTCTAGGAAGCGGGAGTATTGATCATCCTGACGTTACTTGCTAAGTTCGGAAGGGTATGGTGGAGTTTGATTATTTTTAAAAATGGGTGGTGGAGTGAGATATTTTTCTTCAACAGGGAAAGGGGTGATAACTTCTTCTTCATTAGAGGGTGGAATGATAAAAATTTTCTCGGCGGAGGGCTGATTTTTTTAAATGGGGGCGGAGCTTTGATTTTTTAAAACGGAGGCGGAGCTCGCCTCGGGCTCTTCGCTAACCATACCGGAAACTTGCCTCCCACTCCGACGATTTATATCTTTCTCTTTCTCTCTCGGGTTGTGCTCGGTGTTGGCAGGAAGAGACCCGGTGGGTCGCTTAGACATAATTTTTGCGAGTTGTCCTACTTGATTTTCTAAACTTTTAACGGTCCCGGTTAGGGTTCTTATAGTAGTGTCATTACCAATCATATATTTTGAAAACATCTCCTCCAAACTTGGAGTATTTGGAAAATTTTGAGGATGCGGCGGTGGTGCAGAAAAATCATTTGGTGGTGGCGGGCGCATAGTTTTCGAGGGATTACTCCACGAAAAGTTCGGGTGGTTACGTAAAGCAGGATTATAACTATTTGGATAAGAGAAACTCGAAGCGGGAAAATTAGCAGCAGAAAAATTATGAAAAGCATTTCTAGGCATATTATTAACAAAATCTAATTGTTCGGCAGCAGGAGTTGCAGATTCCCATACCTGAAGGGAGGAGGCAGCAGTCATCTCCATTATCTGTTTGCTTCAAATTTCAACTTACAGAGCTAGCTGGGAGACGTTGTCCACTTCAAATATACCTGCAGGTTTGTTTGGGAAGGACCTAGGCACATTCCACTAATATGTGTTTATGGTCATGTCCTTGAAAAGCTCAAGAGATGCTTCTGGGGTTTTGTGGTTTAAGGTACCACCGGAAGTTGCGTCTATCATTTGTTTTATGCTTTGATTTAGCCTGTTATAAAATGTCTGCACCTGCAACCATACAAGCAGCGCGTGATGGGGGCATCTTCTTAGGTGTTCTTTATATATTTCCCAGGTTTCATACAAGGTTTCAGAATCTATTTGTCCAAAGGCAAATATATCGTTCCGAAGTTATACATTTTTAGCTGGCGGGAAATATTTTGCCAGAAATTTGTCGGTTACTTGATCGCAGCTGGTGATGCTATTTTTTGGTAGAGTGTTCAGTCATTGCTTAGCCTTAGTTCTAAGGGAGAAAGGGAAGAGTCTTAGCCTAATAGCATCATTTGTAACAGCCTTGATTTTAAAGGTGTCACAAATCTCAAGAAAGCTTGCTATATACGTGTTCAGATCTTCATCTTGAAGTCCGTCAAATTGGACATACTACTGCACCATTTGAATTATGCTAGGCTTAAGTTCAAAATTATTATTTACTATAGCAGGGCGAACTATGCATGATTATGTACCCTCTAGATTCGGTCGTGCATAATAGGACATATGCATGTGCACGACTTCTTCTACGTGGGTTTCTTCCATTCTTAGAGTAGAAAATGACTAGGAATTCTCAACCAGTATTTGGAGAGTAGGGCCTTGAAATCGTGATCTTCTCCGAAGAGTATGCTCAATTTTGTGGTACAAGTCCAAAATAACCGACGGATTCCCGTGGGTCATGCACTAGAAGAAGAGAAGAGGAAGAAAGAGAAATAAAAAAGACTAGAAAACGAGTTAATAATTTTTTTTTGAAATATATTTTTATGTTTTAATTACCGAACTTCCCAAGTGCTACCCGGTAAAGGGTTTGCAAGGTAATAGACAAGAAAGTGGCATTTATAGCCACATTGCCCTTTTCGAGAGAGTTAGGTGGTGTAGAAAAATTGTGATGTGGGTTTCTATTAAGAGCAGTAATATTTTTTTTTATTTTTTTTATTTTGAGAAAGAGGGTGAGAAAGAGAAGTGATAAAAGTAATAGATTTGTCTTTTCAAATTATCAACAAAAGATGCTCCCCGGTAATGGCGCCAAAAACTTGGTGTCTACTAATCGCGAAGCGAATAAAAACCGAACTAGCAATCCAACGAGGCAAGTATATCTATCGAAATGCAGCTAGGGGGCACATGTGTCATATTAAAATCCGAGAAACGTTGAGTAATCTTACTCACACGAAAACTATTATCTTATCGAAGATTTTTTAAGGTTTTTAAAGAAAGCTAAATGCGATTAAGAAAAGAAAAGTTATGCTAAAAAGAGAAATGCTTGTGTTTAAAAAGAGAACTACTAGAAAACGATTACAACGAGGGGTTGAACGATGATAAAGAAAATCACTCAATCGAGAATCACCTCGACTAAAGTTGATTAAAAAAATGCGATAATAAACCCTAACTTAATAAGGTAAAAGACCTTGACCGTGGATGTTCAATAAGCATGAACACACTTCTCTCAAAGTCGTGCCCAGCTGAATCTAGGAAGGTCCGACCGAACTGTCGTCCAAATTAGAGACCTAAAGCTCGCTTTACGCTGTGAAGCCCTCTATTGGATTTCACTCCAATTCAGGAGATTTATTGTCTACCTCTCTCGAAGGGTGCGTGCAACTCTCTTTACTCTTGAGTGTTCATTTCAAACTACGAGCCTCTCGGCAAGCTAAGAGTGAAAACAAAAATGGAAATTATATATCGATGATATAACTCCAACCAAGATTATTCAAGAGTAAAAAAAGGTCTAAACCCTAAAAATAAAATGAAAAATTAAAGCATCATAACTTAATCAACTCGAACCTCGGATTATCAAGATCGAGTACAAAGAGGATTAGTTACTTATGGTGAAGTGGAGCAAGAGAGATGAGTAAAAATGCATTAAGAAAACAAAGTAGAAACAAGAAAAAGTTAACAAACTTTTTATTAATGAAAAAAGAGAGCTACAACTTGAAATAAAAAGATTACAGGTGCAATGAAATAAAAGCTAAGCTAGCTTTAACATTAAGCTACTAAAGAAATTACAACAACTAATACAAAAGAGGAAACTAAGCTAGGATTAGAAACTTAAAAAAGAGGAGGACGGAGAGGAGAAGAATAAAAAAGAACAAGTAAACAAAAGGGCAGCACCTCCCCTCTCACTCGAAAACTATGCTAGACACAAGGGGGAGGGGCTGAATTTATAGAATTTCTTGCGGGTTGGTGACGCCCCCCCTGTCACGCCCGGGTAAGGCGTATCAGGGGGCATGACATATACGGGAAAATCTTCGGGAGTTGAAATCTGATGGAATTGTTGATTTGATTTATAGGCAGGTGGACACGCCCAAGGTCACGCCCGTGTAGGGGGGCATGATAGTCACGTTAAGCTTCAATCATCGGTCGGAAATCCATCAAATGTTGGAAATCATTGAATACGCCCAGGGTCACGCCTGTGTGGGCATGACAGTACTGTTGACATGTGGCGACGGGAAATACTTAAATGCGCAGCAGGCTTCGGGAAGAGGGCGACACGCCCCGTGACATGCCCAGTGACACGCCCATGGAGGGCATGTCAGGGGGGCGTGTCAGGGGGTTTTCTCGGGATTTGGGTTCTGGGCAGCAAACATCCTCGGGATCGGGTTACACGCCCTGCTACACGCCCAGGGAGGGCGTGTAAGGGGGGCGTGTAATGTCATTTTTTTCGAAATCTTAGAAAGCAAGCAAAAAATAAAAGAAAACATTAGTGGAAACAAAATATACAAAAGGGGGTCAATATAAAACTATACAAACATGAATTGTACAAAACAAAACTTAAAGTACCCTATTAGTTTAAACTACAAAACATACTATCACTTTCCAGATATATATTCGGTTGAAGATTTCGAGCACCGGACCACCGTCGGCGGCCACCGGAAGAATCGCGAAAAACTTTCTCTCTCTCGCTCACGTCATTCTGGTTCGGGAAGAAGGAAGAGAATCGGTCTAAGGAGGAGAATAAGTATATATATATTATCGAAATGAATAGTATATTGGATCATTACACCTAAAGAGATAGCGAAGGGTCGGTTGAACCAGAATTCTCGTGACGAAGCAAGGATTTCTCAAGAGCAACTGAATTTCTCGAGAAGGGCCGGATTTCTTGAGAGCAAGATTCGTTCACTCGAGAGTAAGATGAGGACTTTCTCGAGAACAGGATGAAGCTTTCTCGAGAACAGGACAATACGCTTCTCGAGAATAACATTCCTTCTCGAGAAACACCTCTCGAGAACAACTGGAATTCTCGAAAACTGAGTGGACATCCCGAGAACCAGGAGGATAGTTCTCAAGTACAAGTAAACATTTCTCGAGTATAGAGGGAAATTTCTCGAGTGAAGAAGGTAACTCGAGAAATGAAGGAGAGATTTCTCGAGTACCCGGGAGGCAATTATCGAGTACAAAGCGCAGATCTCGAGAACAAAAGAATATTACTCGAGTACAAAAGCATTACTCGAGAACAGAAGGAAGTTTTCTCGAGTAGAAGAAACAGTTTTCTCGAGTAGAAGAAACAGGTTTCTCGAGTAAGGGAGAAGATATTTCTCGAGTACAAAAGCATAACACGAGAATAGAAGGAAACACCACTCGGGAACAACAACCTAATTCTCGAGTACAGAGCCAAAACATCTCGAGAACAAGGCCAGTTCTCGAGTACAAGCGGATCTTCTCTAGAGTAAGAAGGGCAGTTCTCGAGAACAAGACGGCCTTCTCGAAAGCAAGAGTAGATCTCTAGTACAGAAGAAGATTACTCAAGTACTAAAATAACCTTCTCTTGAAGTAAGAAGGGCTTCTCGAGAGCAAGACTGCACATCTAAAGAAAGATAGGTTACATCCCAAGAGCAAATGAGTTTTACTCGAGAACAACACAAGCATTACTCGGGAATCAATAAACTACTCGGGAACAAGTCTCGGCCTCTCGAGAAACGAAGGGCCAAAGCTCCCGAGTACACAACAATCTCTCTCGAGGACAAGGCTGTCCATCTCAAGTACTAAGCAGGGTAATATCAGAAATTCTAATTTGACTAGCATCTGGGATAAAATGTGACTCTACGAATTTAGAGCGAGGACAACCCTAGAATCCGACGAACCATTCTTGAGACATAATAACAAATGCTTACACAAGCAAAAATCACCACAAGGGTCCAAACACAAGCCGAGACACAAAAATGCTCGAATCACAAAAAAACTGGACAAATCCAAAGCCTCAAAACCACATCCTTTAAATCAAGGAAGACATTCAACTCAATCAAAACCCCAAAATCCGGTCAACCAGACCCAACGGACGCAAAAACGCACAAATGGTGCGGCGCCGTCAAACAAATGTAAGAAGGGAGGTAACGCCCTGACGTTATAAATATGACGACGCCAAAACAATAATAACATTGGAAAAAATCAGGGGCGTTACAGTCACACCCCCTAAAAGGAAGTTTCGTCACGAAACTTATCACAACATTAAGACCAAATCAAAACGAAAAACCCCAAATACTACCAAAAACCGGAAGACATACTTGAACTAAGGGAAGAGATGCTGATGAGATTCTCTCATCACCGACTCCAATTCCCACATTGCGCTCTCGACGACTTGATTTCGACAATTGGTGTAACTCCAATTTCTGATCTATTACGTGAGCAGGGTCCTGAAGAAAGCGGAGCTCGGATACCCCATTCTTGAGAATTTAGCATTTTCCCTCATCGTCTCGGCACGAAAGCTCAGGCCGCATTTTCAGGCTCATTCTATTCAGGTGATAACGGATCACCCCCTCCGTCGCATCTTGGAGGGGGTAGAACATTCCGGGAGGCTAGCTAAATGGTCAATAGAGCTCAGTGAATTCGACCTCCTCTTTGTTCCCCGGCTCGCCATTAAGGCACAGGCGGTAGCCGATTTCCTGGTGTACTACGTGAGGTCCAGGAGACGGAAGTGTCCCCTCGAGAAAACTGGAAGATGTTAGTAGATGGAGCGTCGGGAAGGAACTCCTTTGGAGGGGGAAGGGTCTTGATCAGTCCGGAGGGGACCAGGATTGAATAGGCCTTGAAGATTCATTTCACGATCACCAACAACCAAGCGGAATATGAGGCCATCATCGCGGTACTCAGGTTAGCCCGGGAGCTGGGCATACAAGACATTGAGGCCTCGACAGACTCCATGGTGGTGGCAAGCCAGATCAAAGGGGAGTTCGAGGCAAGGGAGCCCGCCCTCCAGCTGTATCTGGGAAAGGTCAAGGGCACCATCGGACAGTTCCGAAGCTTTTCGATTCAGCACGTCCCGAGGGGGGAGAGCACTCAGGCTGACCAACTAGCCAAATATGGCCCCCGAGCTGGAGGAACCATGACGGATCTCTTTAGGCCGTCTATAGAAGAAGGGGAACTCATGGAGATATGCCAGCAGAGGTCTTGGATGGACCCCTTCATCACCTTTTTGGCATCGGGACAGTTACCCGCGAAAGAACTCGACAAGAAGCATACCAGATACTAATCGGCGTACTACTTGCTGAAGGATGGGGTTTTATATCCCAAGACGCTGTCAGGTTTGCTGGCCAGATGTGTGTCAGAGGAGGAGGTTCCCAAGGTTCTGCAGGAGATTCACTCGGGAGAATGTGGGAGTCACTCGGGGAGTCACTCGGGGAGCCGGATCATCGCGGGACTCAGGTTAGCCCGGGAGCTGGGCATACAAGACATTGAGGCCTCGACAGACTCCATGGTGGTGGCAGGACAGATCAAAGGGGAGTTCGATTCAAGGGAGCCCTCCCTCCAGTTGTATCTGGGAAAGGTCAAGGGCATCATCAGATAGTTCCGAAGCTTTTCGATTCAGCACGTCCCGAGGGGGGAGAGCACTCAGGCTGACCAACTCGCCAAATATGGCCCCCGAGCTGGAGGAACCATGGCGGATCTCTTTAGGCCATCTATAAAAGAAGGGGAACTCATGGAGATATGCCAACAGAGGTCTTGGATGGACCCCTTCATCACCTTTTTGGCGTCGGGACAGTTACCCGCGAAAGAACTCGACAAGAAGCATACCAGATACAAATCGGTGTACTACCTGCTGAAGGATGGGGTTTTATATCGCAAGACGCTGCCAGGTTTACTGGCCAGATGTGTGTCAGAGGAGGAGGTTTCCAAGGTTCTGCAGGAGATTCACTCGGGAGAATGTGGGAGTTACTCGGGGAGCCGGACATTAGAAGGGAGTCACTTCTGGCCTACCCTCAGGAAAGATGCGGAGGAATTCGCGAAAAGGTGTCAAAAATGCTAGGAGTTCGCCCCCCTCCAGCTCCTTCCAGCCCAGAGGTTACGGACAATCACAGCTCCCTGGCCTTTCGCTATATGGGGGCTAGATCTATTGGGTCCTTTTCCTCAAGCGAGTGGCCAGAGGAAATTCCTACTAGTCATGGTGGACTACTTTTCAAAATGGCTGGAGGTGAAGGCGTTGGCTAAGGTAACATCACAGGTGGTCAAGAATTTCGTATGGAGGGAAATCATCTGCCGGCATGGGTTACCCCTAGCCATTGTGATAGATAACGGAACACAATTTGCAAGTAGAGAGTTCGTTGATTTTTGCATTCGTTTGGGAATAGATCTCCGCTTTGCCTCTGTTCATCATCCATGGAGTAATGGGCAGGTGGAAGCAGCCAATAACGTCATTGTCAATCTATTGAAGAAGAAAGTGGAGAATTTGAGGGGGAACTGGGTGGAGCAGCTACCTTCAGTTCTATGGGACTTGAGGACCACACCAAACACCGCCACGGGGGAAACCCCGTTTAGGCTCTCTCATGGCTCAGAGGCTGTCATACCTATAGAGTTTGAGGTCACATCACCAAGAGTAGCAGTTGCAAGGTAAGGATTCGAAGGATGGAGAGTAGAGAACGAGGAAGAACAGAGACTCTCTTTGGATCTCGTGGAGGAACTCAGGGATTTGGCGATGGTCCGGTAGGAGGAGGTCAAGCGCTGGATGACAAGGTACTTCGACAAGCATATAAGGGTCAGGCAGTTCGAGAAGGGAGATTTGGTCCTAAAAAGGTAGATGCAGCAAGTAGAGGGGCCTCCGTAGGGAAGCTCAATCCCAATTGGGAGGGTCCTTTTGTAGTAAAAGAGGTCTTAAAGTCAGGAGGGTACCAGCTACAGGATGTGGACGGGGTATCCCTTGAGAGAGACCGAAGTGGTGATGATTTAAAGAGATTTTACCCGTAGCACTTTCTGTTCCTTGCACTTTTTATTGTTGTACAATGCTTACCATTTTGATGTGCTCTTTTGATGTGATGAAAGTGTGGGTGACCTTTTTAGGGCACCAAGGGCGAGATGGCTTGGAGAGGAGACCCCGAGCAGACTCGTTGACCAGGCTCTCATCTAGCTGGCAGGGCTGTAGGCTCACTCGGTGGTTGGAGATGGCTTGGGGAGGAGACCCCGAGAAGACCTGCTGACCAGGCTCTCATCTAGCTGGCAGTGCTGTAGGCTCACTCGGTGGTTGGAGGTGGTTTGGACAGGAGACCCCGAGCAGACCCGCTGACCAGGCTCTCATCTAGCTGGTAGGGCTATAGGCTCACTCGGTGGTTGCAGATGGCTTGGAGAGGAGACCCCGAGCAAACCCGCTGACCAGGCTCTCATCTAGCTGGCAGGGCTGTAGGCTCACTCGGTGGTTGGAGATAGCTTGGAGAGGAGACCCCGAGCAGACCCGCTGACCAGGCTCTCATCTAGCTGGCAGGGCTGTAGGCTCACTCGGTGGTTAGAGGTGGTTTGGAGAGGAGACCCCAAGCAGACCCGCTGACCAGGCTCTCATCTAGCTGGCAGGGCTGTAGGCTCACTCGGTGGTTGGAGATGGCCGGGAGAGGAGACCACGTGCAGACCCGCTGACCAGGCTCTCATCTAGCTGGCAGGGCTGTAGGCTCACTCAGTGGTTGGAGATGGCTTGGAGACGAGACCCCGAGCAGACCCACTGACCAGGCTCTCATCTAGCTAGCAGGGATGTAGGCTCACTCGGTGGTTGGAGGTGGTTTGGAGAGGATACCCCGAGCAGATCCACTGACCAGGCTCTCATCTAGCTGGCAGGGCTGTAGGCTCACTCGGTGGTTGGAGATGTCTTGGAGAGGAGACCCCGAGTAGACCCGCTGACCAGGCTCTCATCTAGCTGGCAGGGCTGTAGGCTCACTCGGTGGTTGGAGATGGCTTGGAGGGGAGACCCCGAGCAGACCAGCTGACCAGGCTCTCATCTAGCTGGCAGAGCTGTAGGCTCACTCAGTGGTTGGAGGTGGTTTGGAGAGGAGACCCCGAGCAGACCCGCTGACCAGGCTCTCATCTAGCTGGCAGGGCTGTAAGCTCACTCGGTGGTTATAGATGGCTTGGAGAGGAGACCCCAAGAAGACCTGCTGACCAGGCTCTCATCTAGCTGGCAGGGCTGTAGGCTGACTCGGCGGTTGGAGATGGCTTGGAGAGGAGACCCCGAGCAGACCCGCTGACCAGGCTCTCATCTAGCTGGCAGGGTTGTAGGCTCACTCGGTGGTTGGAGATGGCCTGGAGAGGAGACCCCGAGCAGAACCGCTGACCAAGCTCTCATCTAGCTGGCAGGGCTATAGACTCACTCGGTGGTTGGAGGTGGTTTGGAGAGGAGACCCCGAGCAGACCCGCTGACCAGGCTCTCATCTAGCTGGCAGGGCTGTAGGCTCACTCGGTGGTTGGAGATGGTTTGGAGAGGAGACCCCGAGTAGACCCGCTGACCAGGCTCTCATCTAGCTGGCAGGGCTGTAGGCTCACTCGGTGGTTAGAGGTGGTTTGGAGAGGAGACCCCGAACAGACCCGCTGACCAGGCTCCCATCTAGCTGGCAGGGTTGTAGGCTCACTCGGTGGTTGGAGATGGTTTGGAGAGGAGACCCCGAGCAGACCCGCTAACCAAGCTCTCATCTAGCTGGCAGAGCTGTAGGCTCACTCGGTGGTTGAAGATGGTTTGGAGAGGAGACCCCGAGCAGAACCGCTGACCAGGCTCTCATCTAGTTAGCAGGGTTGTAGGCTCACTCGGTGGTTGAAGATGGTTTGGAGAGGAGACCCCGAGCAGACCCACTGACCAGGCTCTCATCTAGCTGGCAGGGCTGTAGGCTCACTCGGTGGTTGGAGATGGTTTGGAGAGGATACCCCGAGCAGACCCGCTGGTCAGGCTCTCATCTAGCTGGCAGGGCTGCAGGCTCACTTGAAGGCAAGTCTAGTGGTAAGTGTTCGCGTGGAAAAAGGTCCATAATCATCAGAAGATTGGTGGGAAATCCCTAGAAAAATGAAGGGCCAGGGATCAGGCCAGAGAAGAGTGTCTCTGGCCGACACTCGGCATGGGCGGTCTCGCCCATGGCGAGTGGGCCTTCCTTATTCAAGACGCAAGACTTGCGTAAGAAGGTGGGGCCTGTCAAGTAGGGCGGCTGGTGTAACGTCCCATTTCCAACTAGACCCCTAAGAGTGGTTTTGTCCATGACTAGGTCATGACAAAACCCTAGGAAACCAGAAATGGGCCAAGAGATAGGGGACAAAATGTGGAAAATCATCATGGTCTGCAAATAGTAGAAATCTGAACAATGGTTTAGGATGACCATGGGCTACACCTTGACCCCAAGACCCTACCACAACACCCCTAATACCTTGGGAGGCCCATTAGAGCCACAAGGACCCATTGGGGTCAACCAAAGAGGCTAAGTTGACCCAGGTCAACCCTAGCCCTAAATGGGTCAAACTAACCTACTTAGGGTCAATTGACCTACTCCTAGCCTAGAGGACCCCACCTATGCCCTCCTAACCCTAAAGTGAGGTCAATGGGTCACTAAGGACACATTGGGGCCAGCCCTAGAGGCCAGGCTGACCCAAGTCAACTCAAGCTCCTAATGTGGTCAAAGTACCCTTACTAAGTGTATGTGACCTCCAAAGTGCAGGGTAACCCTACATAACCCTACCTAGACCTTAGGGGAAGCCAATGGGTCACCAAGGACCCATAGGGGTCAACCCAAATGGTCATGTTGACCCAAGTCAACTCTAGCCCTAAAATGGTCAAAGTGCCCTTACCAAGGGACATGTGACCACCAAGATGCCCAACCAACCCTATTCAAGTATTCCTACACCTTAAGGGATTCCAATGGGTCACTAAAAACCCAATGGGGTCAACCCAGATGGTCAAATTGGCCCAGGTCCACCCTCACTTAAGCCAAGTCAAACCTAGCCCAAAAGGGCTAACCCAAGCCCAAACCACTTCTTCCTTAGGCTAGCCTCATTTTCATGTTCATCATGACTAGGTGGGCTGCTCTTAGCCAATGGAGTTGACCAGCAACCAGGGGTGACTAGGAGAGAGAAGGGAGCTCCCCTCCATGTTAATGGAGGAGAGAGAAGATGGGGGAGAGGAAAGGAGAGAGTGGAGCCGGCCAAGGGCGGCTAACAGCCACCTTTAATGGCTTCAATCAACTCCTCTAGGGAAGAGGAGTTGATTCCAGCCATTTCCCGGCCACCAAGGGGTGGATTCAGCCCCCCTCCACTCTACCTGAGCCACACCATAAATGGTGTTGATGGCCATTGAAGAACCATCCACCCCCTTCCCCAATTGCCATTTAAACACCATTAGTGGGCAGAGGGGAACATTTTTGAGCGTTTACCTGGAGGAGATGGGCTGTCCCACTGTGCTGTTGAAGAAGCCGAGCGCCGCCGCCGTCTACAATGGCATTCCGCCGCTCTTCCCGCATCCAGGCCGCCAGGAAGGTCCTCCCCCTCTCCTTAACTCGCGGGTAGATCATAGGACTCCTTAGGTTTAAGATTCGGGCTCAATTGAGCCCGATCAAATCCAAGATTTTTCATGGTTTCGGCAAGAACATTTCTTGCTATAACTGCCGGAAAATGCCTCTCCGGCGGCAGAGCCGCCGCCTGGAGATAGCCACCACCTCAACGGAGGTGGTGGCGGCGGTGGCCGGCCGGGGAAGGGGCTGGATCGCCGGCGGCCAGGCTTGGAAACGGCTCCAGGCGGGATGGATCCTGGCCGTTGGCTCAATGAAGAAGATGACGGGATTCCGTCGATTCTGCGTCAAGATTCGTGCTACTCCTGATTCTAAACTATAGGATATTAAATTTTGATATTCTGATTTATGTCACAGTTTTAGTGTTATTTGGTTTTAATTTTTAAAAATACCTAGGCTCACCTGGTGGGAAAACATCCAACATGAAAGTTGTAGACCTTTGAGTTTAAGTTATTTTAAAATTTGTTTGAACCCAATTGGGTGCATGGTCTGACCAGGGCACCCATTTTGGTGAGGCATGTACCCAGGGCTAGACAGACATTAAACTGAGTGCCCACACTTCATCCCTAGCCCAAATCAAATGACATTTTGGCAGGGAGCCTACCCTAGCGATACCTAGGGCCTGCCCAAAACTCAGATTTTTTTGGACACACCTTTCCTAAAGTTTTTACTTTTATTTAATAAAGCTAGGGTAATTTAATTAGGTGGTCAAATTACCTCCAAACCCTCCCAAATTTTGGGTAGTGGTCCCTGGCATCAAGATCTAGTTCTGTACAAAATTTGAGCACATTTGGATGTGTTCTGGTTAGGGAATCACCAAACCCTAGTTTGACCTTAAGAGAGTATTTTTGACCTCAAGTGCACTATGGACTTAGGGTGGTCCCCTCCCCTCAACAGAGGCAGAGGCTTTGGACACTGACTTGACATGGATAATGTCACCCTATTGAGGAAAGTAGGATGATTTGGGCTTGAATTGCCCTAGGGTTCAACCTCAAACCCTAAGGAAGGACTTTTGAGGGTTGTGAAGGACATGGGGGCAAATGCCCTTGAATGGCCTTGGAAACCCAGTAGAATTGAGGCTAATATAACCTAAGAACTCTGGTAGGAAATTTAGAAGAATTAGAGCAAGGTAGACACCTCAAAACCCTAACCCTAGTTTTAGGGTAAGAGCACCAATTTGAAGAATCAGCCCCTAAACCTTCCCCAAATGTTTTGAAACTTGGGTAGAATAGTTTTTAGGCCACCTAGAACCTCTGGTACTTTTTGTAGAATTTTATGGATCTTATTCTTGGTACTTCTTTTGTTAATTACCAAAAGGCCCAAAATGATGTTTGATTTTATTATGGATGTTATTTGCTTAAAAATATGATGAAACTTGGTCAGAGGTTATTATAGGGCTAGTTGATCATCTCTGAATTTTATCACAATTTTCAATTAATTTTATTTGGTACTTCCTTCATTAATTTCAGAAAGGGGCTTTGGTAAAGAAAATTCATTATTGATGATATATCTGTTGCAAAATCACGAGGCTTTGGTTTTGATGTTTTTAGGCCAAAAACTACTTGTAGAAAGTTATTTATAATTTTCAGAGGTTTGTTTCCAGAACTTTCTTTACAAGGCCATATTTTTGAGAATAAGATATTTAATTAATTTAGGGAATAATTCTTTCAAACAAATTATGAAAGTTTACTTAGAGGTTTTATGTGCCCTTACAATCAACCTGGAATTTTCTCTGAATTTTTGGAAGTATTTGTATTGTACATCCCCTTTTAATGAATTATTTTGGAATAAAATGGAAATAAAATTTAAGGGCTAAAATCTTGCTGGAAAATTTGGAGATTCTGGATTTGTAGATGATTACCCGTCTTGCATTTATCATAATTTTAGTGGAGCTTTATCTTGCTTAAATCTTGTACTTCCTGTTCAACCTTGGAACTTTGGGCTTTTAAAATAAATAAATAAATTAGCATTTAAATTATGAAAGTTATAAAATTGTGGATTCAGTCTACATATGCCTATATAGACCTAGAATAATTATTATATAAGCATTGGATGAACTTATAGCATACATCCCTTTTTACGGGTCATATAGCTTAAGTAGTCTGCATTTAGCAAAACTGCAGGAAATGATTTGGGACATGAATTAGAGCACATGTGATGGGTCTTGATTGGTTTGCTGGAATGATAAATAGATTTTGGTGCATCTTGGAAGATAAGTGAGTAGGGTGATACTTTTTCTAGGGTTTAGAGGCGCTCGGGTCCGACGAAAGATCGTCCTCCCCGAGGTGAGTGGAGTCAAATCACCCTAGGATTAGCCTATCGTAACATGAGGGAGGAATGGGTAAGGGAATAAACCAATAACAAATAAGTACCTTGCAAAAGGGAACGCTGGGCGTAATCCCAACACAGTTCCTAGTGCCCCTTGAGAGCCCTTCACAGGGAATACCGGGGGCAGTCCTGTGTTAACGTAAACTGTTTTAACAAGCTGAAAAGAGTAACATAGTAATTAGGGTTGCACATTTCACAAACACTGTTACCACCGGAAGTTAGCTGGGAGCTTCGGCTCGGATGGTTAAAAGGCGGATTTTGCGTCCGTGGAGCTTCGGCTCGATTGTTTGAGACGGACGTGTTGTCCGGGGAGCTTCGGCTCGATTCTTGATTACGCTAAATTTGCATGTGCATAAAAGGAAAGGAAATTAAGGTGGTGGGTCTTCGGTATTGGAGGGTCGATGCACCGACGCCAATACGTTGACTCGGCAAGTGTGGTTAGCACTTCGCCAACAAAAGTCCAGTGCGCCAGCCGGCAAGAGTACGCAGGAGTCCGCTTCGTGCACCAAGCGTTGAGGAGTACGATAGGTCTGACCGGTAGTGCTTTACTGGTTTAGAGGTGGGCGAGGCCCAACCCACCGCTTCCGTCTGCCACTACGGAGGTATCCTGGGAGGTTACGGCTCCAGAAAGGGGGAACTAAAGGTCTGTGTGCACAGAGTCGGGTGTGTGTGTTGCACTTGCATGTTCCATCATACCCACTTGCATGTCATAGCATAATCGAATCATTTAACCCCTGACACCTAATGTATAAGTGGAATGGGACGCTTATACATTAGGACCTGCAAAACGACCCCTTGGTCTATAAGCTTGTGTGGGCAAGTTTATAAATTAAGGTCATTTTTGATATATAAAAACATTTACGGCTGTTTGATAACCGACACCCCAACGTATAAATTGGTATGAGACTTTTTATACGATGGGAGACTTGCAGAAGACCCCTTGGCTTATGTGTTCTCACATAAGTGAAGGTTACTTTTCATATTTCAGCTTATTGTCTATACATGTTATAGAATTGCTAGTATAGGTCTGCTGCCATCTATTTTTGATATTCTCCACCTTCAAGTCCTCCCCTTTCTTCCTCTCCGCTCGTTGCCTAGGAGCCGTGGGGGAAGGGGCGGGGGATGATAGGACTTAGTCTTTTAGACTAACGGTTTTCGAACCGCATCATTTAGGGGATCGTGGAGACCAGCATGGAGGAGCAGCCCCAGAGACCGGTGCGCTTGGAGGTGGGGCAGTCTATCTCCGGAGTTCATACAGCCGGGACCGTGAGTCTCGACCTTGAGTAGTTTTTCTGCTTTTGCTTCCGCATGAGTGATTTTGTAGTGATGATATGATGTACCGGGCATAAGCCCGTAGTTTGCTACTCTGATGTTTTATTCTGTGGACACTCCCTTCGTGGAGACTTATTTACTGATATGTGATTTTCTGTAGACTGATAGTTTCCATTTACTTCTTTATGCTACTTTTCTGTGATCGAAATGGCCGGCAGAATCGGCGCCTTGTGGTGATGACCCTTCAGGTCGTGAAGGAGTCACCGCAAAACGGCGGTTCTGGGCCTAAGACCCCGGGGTCGATAAGGAAAAAAAAGGGGGTCTTACAAGTGGTATCAGAGCAGACCTCGATCGAAAAGTAACAGTCCACAATCCTGGGTCACCCCCGCACGAGTTTAGTTTGGGGACAAATTAAGCAGCGGAAGCAGTGGTGTGCCCATAAGGGAAATCACATTTAAAAGTCCACTTTATCTTGTCCATTCTTTCCATTTGTACGCTATCTAACAATTGGAATCCTATTTTGTAGCCTGCGGCAAACCCTGCCCCTAGCAGGGAGCACTTTAGGCTGCGAAGATCTCATCTTATAATTCTTTAGTCAATGAGTTAAACTCAACCCACTAGGAGACATGACTAACCATGATAACTTATAGTATGCCCTAGTTTGAAATATACTTTGGGTATGAACTTGGTTAAGCTAAGGAGATACCTAAAGAGAATAAAGGTGGAGTATAACACGAGAATGGCTACCTAAGCCATAAACTCAGGTAGCCCTACAGTCCCTATCAAGGATTACTCAAACCGGAAGGACTGCTTTAAGGAGAATTGAGACCAATAATCCATTAGCAGAATGGTAGAAGACACATAGTCTCAACCCTCATGCCAGTAACAAGATTACCTGGAGACCACCATCACGACAAACACCGAAGGTCGGATAGGAATTCAGTTCGGAAGAGACCTAGTTGGGATTGGGAACATTTTGACCCGGATAAGGTTGTCGTAAATATGACTCGGAGGGTTTAAAGTATGGAGTATATCAACAGATTCAGGTTGGAACCTCAAGTCAAAGATTGATGCCCTAAGGGATTGTGCACCCAGCTAGGATGGATATAACATGGTAATATCAAAGATACTCAGCCCAAGGCAGGTAGAGGCTTATCTTTTGTTTAATTGGGGTTCATCTTTTGGGGGCGTGTCTTTTGTTTATTGGGCAAATTAGTTACTGACTTGGGGTTTCCTTAGATCTCATCTAGGAAAGTTTGCGTCGTAAATATAATGAAATGGACGTAAACCGTACTCGGTGCACCCGGGCATCACGAAGATGACTACGTATTTGAAGAAGACTATGTACTGGCCTGGTATAAAGAAGGATATCACTCGGTTTGTGACCCACTGCGAAGCTTGCCAGCTAGTGAAGGCAGAGTGCAAAAACCCCGCGGGTTTGTTGCAACCACTCCCGGTACCAGAGTGGAAGTTCGAAGACATCGCGATGGACTTTATTCACGGACTTCCCCGATCACGAACAGGAAATGACTCGATTTGGGTCATCGTCGATCGGTTGACTAAGGTAGCCAGGTTCATTCCGATCAGGAAGGACGATGCTGTGGGAGTATTAGTACGGAGATTTGTGGAGCAGTTCGTTCGATATCACGGGGTGCCCAACACGATCGTGTCGGATCGGGATGGCCGGTTCACTTCCAGGGAGTGGAGATCAGTACAAGCTTACTTAGGCACGCGATTGACCTTCAGCACTGCATTCCATCCCCAGACGGACGGGCAGACAGAACGCACCAACCGGACGCTGGAAGATCTATTGAGGCTATGCATTTTGGACCGCGAGGAACCGTGGGAGAAACTCTTACCCCTAGTCGAGTTCTCCTATAACAACAGCTACCAGTCCAGCATCAGGATGGAGCCTCACGAAGCCCTGTATGGAAGGAAATGCCGGAGTCCGCTTTCTTGGGTTCAGGACGAAGATTCGAAGGTGTTGGGATCAGAGTTTGTTGAAGACACCGAAGCTCAGGTGAGGCTGATCAGAGACCGGATGCTAGAGGCGCAGAGTCGACAAGCTAAGTACTATGACGTCCGACATCGGCAAGTGGAGTTCCAGGTGGGAGACCGTGTGTTTTTGAAGATCCGGCCCATGCATGGAGTCTCGCGGGTGCGTGGTCGGAGGAAGAAGCTCAGCCCTAGGTACATGGGCCCTTACAGGATCCTGGAGCGGATCGGGCCCCTAGCCTACAGGCTGGAGTTACCACCAGAGCTGGAAGCTCTGCACGACGTTTTCCATATTTCTTCGCTGAGGAGGGCTCTGCTACGCCCGGAGCAGCAGATTTTGACCACCGAAGGGCCGGTGGCTTTAGACCGGTCAGTTCGTTTGGAGCCGGTTAGGATCGACGACCGAGGAGTACGGGTCTTGCGTTGCAAGAAGGTCCCATTGGTCAAGGTCCTGTGGAGGAACCATGGCTAGGAGGAGCATACCTGGGAGCAGCAGGACCTGATGCGACAAAGATACCCAGAGCTGTTCAGTCAGGTATACCTCACAAACCCCTTAAGATGTTTAATTTATTTTCCTGCTTTAAACTACTAAGGGCTGCTCTAGGCAGATAGAGGCTTATCTTTTGTTTATTGGGGGCTTATCTTTTGTTTATTGGGATCTTGGTTTACCAATTGGGCGAAATGGTCATAGATCTAGGTTTTCCCTTTAAACCTAATTTAGCAAACATGCCGTCATGATGGGATGTTACAAGTTTCTTTTCTTCGGTAGAAAGTCCCGTAGGCTCAACCTTGATTTCGGGGATGAAATCTTTGTTTTTTTTATTGGGATTTGTAACATCCCATTTCCAACTAGACCCCTAAGAGTGGTTTTGGCCATGACTAGGTCATGACAAAACCCTAGGAAACCAGAAATTGGCCAAGAGTTAGGGGACAAAATGTGGAAAATCATCATGGTCTGCAAATAGTAGAAATCTGAACAATGGTTTAGGATGACCATGGGCTACACCTTGACCCCAAGACCCTACCACAACACCCTTAATACCTTGGGAGGCCCATTAGAGCCATAAGGACCCATTGAGGTCAACCAAAGAGCCTCAGTTGACCAAGGTCAACCATAGCCATAAATGGGTCAAACTAGCCTACTTAGGGTCAATTGATCTACTCCTAGCCTAGAGGACCCCAACTATGCCCTCCTAACCCTAAAGTGAGGTCAATGGGTCACTAAGGACACATTGGGGCCAGCCCTAGAGGCCAGGCTGACCCAAGTCAACCCAAGCTCCTAATCTGGTCAAAGTACCCTTACTAAGGGTATATGACCTCCAAAGTGCAGGGTAACCCTACATAACCCTAGCTAGACCTTAGGGGAAGCCAATGGGTCACCAAGGACCCATAGGGGTCAACCCAAATGGTCATGTTGACCCAAGTCAACTCTAGCCCTAAAATGGTCAAAGTGCCCTTACCAAGGGACATGTGACCACCAAGATGCCCAACCAACCCTATTCAAGTATTCCTAGACCTTAAGGGAGTCCAATGGGTCACTAAAACCCAATGGGGTCAACCCAGATGGTCAAATTGGCCCAGGTCAACCCTCATTTAAGCCAAGTCAAACCTAGCCCAAAAGGGCTAACCCAAGCCCAAGCCACTTCTTCCTTAGGCTAGCCTCATTTTCATGTTCATCATGACTAGGTGGGCTGCTCTTAGCCAATGGAGTTGACCAGTCAACCAGGGGTGACTAGGAGAGAGAAGGGAGCTCACCTCCATGTTAATGGAGGAGAGAGAAGATGGGGGAGAGGAAAGGAGAGAGTGGAGCCGGCCAAGGGAGGCTAACAGCCACCTTTAATGGCTTCAATCAACTCCTCTAGGGAAGAGGAGTTGATTCCAGCTGTTTCCAGGCCAACAAGGGGTGGATTCAGCCCCCCTCCACTCTACCCGAGCCACACCATAAATGGTGTTGATGGCCATTGAAGAACCAGCCACCCCCCTTCCCCAATTGCCATTTAAACACCATCAGTGGGCAGAGGGGAACATTTTCGAGCATTTACCTGGAGGAGACGGGCCGTCCCACTGTGCTGTTGCAGAAGCCGAGCGCCGCCGCCGTCAACAATGGCATCCCACCGCTCTTCCTGCATCCAGGCCGCCAGGAAGGTCCTCCCCCTCTCCTTAACTCGCGGGTAGATCATAGGACTCCTTAGGTTTAAGATTCGGGCTCAATTGAGCCCGATCAAATCCAGGATTTTTCATGGTTTCTGCAAGAAAATTTCTTGCTATAACCGCCGGAAAATGCCTCTCCGGCGGCAGACCCGCCGCCTGGCGATAGCCACCACCTCAACGGAGGTGGTGGCGGCGGTGGCCGGCCGGGGAAGGGGCTGGATCGCCGGCGGCAGGGCTTGGAAACGGCTCCAGGCGGGATGGATCCGGGCCGTTGGATCAATGAAGAAGATGACGGGATTCCGTCGATTCTGCGTCAAGATTGGTGCTACTCCTGATTCTAAACTATAGGATATTAAATTTTGATATTCTGATTTATGTCACAGTTTTAGTGTTATTTGGTTTTAATTTTTAAAAATACCTAGGGTCACCTGATGGGAAAACATCCAACATGAAAGTTGTATCCCTTTGAGTCTAATTTATTTTAAAATTTGTTTGAATCCATTTGGGTGCATGGTCTGACCAGGGCACCCATTTTGGTGAGGCATGTACCTAGGGTTAGGCAGACATTAAACTGAGTGCCCACACTTCATCCCTAGCCCAAATCAAATGAAATTTTGGCAGGGAGCCTACCATAGCTATACCTAGGTCCTGCCCAAAAATCAGATTTTTTTGGAGAGACTTTTCCTAAAGTTTTTACTTTTATTTAATAAAGCTAGGGTAATTTAATTAGGTAGTCAAATTACCTCCAAACCCTCCCAAATTTTGTGTAGTGGTCACTGGCATCAAGACCTAATTCTGTACAAAATATGAGCACATTTGGATATGTTTTGGTTAGGGAATCACCAAACCCTAGTTTGACCTTAAGAGGGTATTTTTGACCTCAAGTGCACTATGGACGTAGGGTGGTCCCCTCCTCTAAATAGAGGCAGAGGCTTTGGACACTGACTTGGCATGGATAATGTCACCCTCTTTAGGAAAGTAGGATGATTTGGGCTTTAATTGCCCTAGGGTTCAACCTCAAACCCTAAGGAAGGACTTTTGAGGGTTGTGAAGGACATGGGGGCAAATGCCCTTGCATGGCCTTGGAAACCCAGTAGAATTGAGGCTAATATAACCTAAGAACTCTGGTAGGAAATTTAGAAGAATTAGAGCAAGGTAGACACCTCAAAACCCTAACCCTAGTTTTAGGGTAAGAGCAATAATTTGAAGAATCAGCCCCTAAACCTTCCCCAAATGTTTTGAAACTTGGGTAGAATATGTTTTAGGCCACCTAGAACCTCTGGTAATATTTGTAGAATTTTATGGATCTTATTCTTGGTACTTCTTTTGTTAATTACCAAAAGACCCAAATGATGTTTGATTTTCTTATGGATGTTATGTGATTAAAAATATGATGAAACATGGTCAGAGGTTATTATAGGGCTAGTTGATCATCTCTGAATTTTATTACAATTTTCAATTAATTTTATTTGGTACTTCCTTCATTAATTCCAGAAAGGGGCTTTGGTAAAGAAAATTCATTATTGATGATATATCTGTTGCAAAATCATGAGGCTTAGTTTTTGATGTTTTTAGGCCAAAACGTTCTTGTAGAAATTTATTTATAATTTTCAGAGGTTTGTTTCCAGGACTTTCTTTACAAGGCCATATTTTTGAGAATAGGATATTTAATTAATTTAGGGAATAATTCTTTCAAATAAATTATGAAAGTTTACTTAGAGGTTTTATGTGCCCTTACAATCAACCTGGAATTTTCTCTGAATTTTTGGAAGTATTTTATTGTACATGCCCTTTGAATGAATTATTTTGGAATAAATTTGAAAAAAAATTTAAGGGCTAAAATCTTGCTCGAAAATTTGGAGATTCTGGATTTGTAGATGATTACCCGTCTTGCATTTATCATAATTTTAGTGGAGCTTTATCTTGCTTAAATCTTGTACTTCCTGTTCAATGTTTGAACTTTGGGCTTTTAAAATAAATAAATAAATTAGCATTTAAATTATGAAAGTTAGAAAATTGTGGATTCAGTCTACATATGCCTATATAGACCTATAATAATTATTATATAAGCATTGGATGAACTTATAGCATACATCCCTTTTTACGGGTCATATAGCTTAAGTGGTCTGCATTTAGCAAAACTGCAGGAAATGATTTGGGACATGAATTAGAGCACATGTGATGGGTCTTGATTGGTTTGCTGGAAGGATAAATAGATTTAGGTGCATCTTGGAAGATAAGTGAGTAGGGTGTTACTTTGTCTAGGGTTTAGAGGCGCTCGGGTCCGACGAAAGATCATCCTCCCCGAGGTGAGTGGAGTCAAATCACCCTAGGATTAGCCTATCGTAACATGAGGGAGGAATGGGTAAGGGAATCAACCAATAACAAATAAGTACCTTGCGAAAAGGAACGCTGGGCGTAATCCCAACACAGTTCCTAGTGCCCCTTGAGAGCCCTTCACAGGGAATACCGGGGGCAGTCCTGGGTTAACGTAAACTATTTTAACAAGCTGAAAAGAGTAACATAGTTATTAGGGTTGCACATTTCACAAACACTGTTAGCACCGGAATTTAGCTGGGAGCTTCGGCTCGGATGGTTAAAAGGCAGACTTTGGCTCCGGGGAGCTTCGGCTCGATTGTTTGAGACGGACGTGTGGTCCGGGGAGCTTCGGCTCGGTTCTTGATTACGCTAAATTTGAATGTGCATAAAAGGAAAGGAAATTAAGGTGGTGGGTCTTCGGTATTGGAGGGTCGATGCACCGACGCCAATACGTTGACTTGGCAAGTGTGGTTAGCACTTCGCCAACGAAGTCCGGTGCGCCAGCCGGCAAGAGTACGCAGGAGTCCACTTCGTGCACCAAGCGTTGAGGTGTACGATAGGTCTGACCGGTAGTGCTTTACTGGTTTAGAGGTGGGCGAGGCCCAACCCACCGCTTTCGTCTGCCACTATGGAGGTATCCTGGGAGGTTACGGCTCCAGAAAGGGGAAACTAAAGGTCTGTGTGCACAGAGTCAGGTGTGTGTGTTGCACTTGCATGTTCCATCATACCCACTTGCATGTCATAGCATAATCGAATCATTTAACCCCTGACACCTAATGTATAAGTGGAATGGGACGCTTATACATTAGGACCTGCAAAACGACCCCTTGGTCTATAAGCTTGTGTGGGCAAGTTTATAAATTAAGGTCAATTTAGATATATAAAAACATTTACGGCTGTTTGATAACCGACACCCCAACGTATAAATTGGTATGAGACTTTTTATACGATGGGAGACTTGCAGAAGACCCCTTCGCTTATGTGTTCTCACATAAGTGAAGGTTACTTTTCATATTTCAGCTTATTGTATATACATGTTATAGAATTGCTAGTATAGGTCCGCTGCCATCTGTTTTTGATATTCTCCACCTTCAAGTCCTCCCCTTTCTTCCTCTCCGCTCGGTGCCTAGGAGCCGTTGGGGAAGGGGAGGGGGATGATAGGACTTAGTCTTTTAGACTAACGGTTTTCGAACCGCATCATTTAGGGGATCGTGGAGACCAGCATGGAGGAGCAGCCCCAGAGACCGGTGCGCTTGGAGGTGGGGCAGTCTAGCTCCGAAGTTCATACAGCCGGGACCGTGAGTCTCGACCTTGAGTAGTTTTTCTGCTTTTGCTTCCACATGAGTGATTTTGTAGTGAGGATATGATGTACCGGGCATAAGCCCGTAGTTTGCTACTCTGATGTTTTATTCTGTGGACACTCCCTTCGTGGAGACTTATTTACTGATATGTGATTTTCTATGGACTGATAGTTTCCATTTACTTCTTTATGCTACTTTTCTGTGATCGAAATGGCCGGCAGAATCGGCGCCTTGTGGTGATGACCCTTCAGGTCGTGAAGGAGTCACCGCAAAACAGCGGTTCTGGGCCTAAGACCCCGGGGTCGATAAGAAAAAAAAGGGGGGGTCTTACAGCTGGTCTCTAGGGACTTCAACACAGGTTAATCTTGCGGTGAGACGAGTGCTAAGAGTCAGCTGATCTCGCGGGTAGTATAGGCGAAGAGAGATAAAAGGATTGTCTCGCGTTTTTGACTAGCTATTAAGCGTGACGACCGAAGAAAAAAGCAGTTATTAAGTAACATATAAAAGGTTTGTCTCGCATTTTTGGCTAGCTATTAAGCGAGACGGCCGAAGATGAAGGCAGCAATTAACATATAAAAGGTTTAAATAAAATATCCTTGGGACAAGAAGAACATCTCGCTAGTTACGAGGAATTGTCTATCAAAATTACAAGTATCAGACAAGACAAAAAAGAAAGGGGGGGGGGGGGGAGAAGGCGCTGGTGCTGGTGTTTCTCTATTCCTCGCTGCCTGAAGAAGAGCTCTCGTCACTCTCGCCATATAAGCGAGGGACCAGGTCGCGTGCAGTAACCGTCTCGGCATCATCGCGCACCACCCCTAGCTCCTTCATCATTTTAAGAACAAGCTCCGCCATCTTGATATTGGAGTCCCGGCAGAGGGCATCCGCCTCGTCTATAGAGTAGCGGGAAGGAACGGGAATTTGGTCTGAGGGGGGTGCCGCGCTGTTCCGAAGGCGGAGATTTTCAACTTTCAATTTCTTGTTCTCTCCCTCCAACTCCTCAATGCGCGAGCGCATCCTGTCGGCTGTCTCGGCATCCTGCGGAAAGAGAACGAGTAAAGGACCATAATGAGCAGCAAAGTAAGACTAGCAAAGCAACGGTAAGAAAACTTACCATGCCACCCTGGCTCTACGCGAGGAGGTTGTCGGCAACAACCAACCGCTTCTCCAGGTCGCTGGATTTCTCCCGTTCCGCGGGGAGACCAGCCTCCGCTTCCTTCCACTTTCTATTGTTGAAAACCAGGTGGCGCGAGACTCGGTGCGCGAGTTCTAGGGAGCGAAATTGAGAGTGGACACTCTTCAGAATGAGATCTCGCGATGCCTCATTGTCTGCGGGTGCAGAGACAAGGCCACCATATAGCCCAAACCCTAGGGAGAAGCGTGACTGGTGGGGGGGGGGGGTCCTGCTCTTTCCAGGAAGGAAGGAGAGTTGACACCGACACGCGGTTAGCGTCCTTGACCCATAGGAGCACCGGCTCGCCGGCATCATCATCGGTCACAGGCCCCATGTTGTAATTGGGGTGCGAGGCGGGATCCGGGCGACTGGAGGAGCCAGCCCCGTCGAAAGAGAACTTGGCGGGCTGAACCTTGGTGGTGGCAGCTGGCTCTGACGAGACCGTCTCGCGGGCACGCGAGACGGGTAGTCGGGGAGGTGAGGGAGACGACAAAGAGATGGGGGACAGGGATCCCGAGGGCTCTTTCCTTTCTTTGGCAGATCTTTTTTCCTTTTTGAAAGACACAGATTTCTTCACCTTCTTCTTGGGGCTGTGCCGAGAAGTGCCCTCGTCCTCGGGCCTCTTCTATGGGGTGGGGGTCAGCGTGTCCTTCGCTTCCTCCTCCGCCATACTCGCTAAGGCGAGAACCCGGTTACTCTGATAAGGGGGATGAACGGGGATGGTTCTTTCTCATAGGTGAGATGACAGTCAGCAAGGAACAAAAATTTACAAGGCTAAAGGGGGGGAGAGGAGTATACCTTCGCCTGGGAAGACGGCTGGAAGCGATTCGAGGTCTCGCCTGAGGTAATGGACCTCGAAATTCTTCCCTGCATAGAAGTCGCAGAGGTCCTTCTCGACACCCCCACCTTGGGGGTTTCATAATAACATTCGGCAGGAGACACCGGGGCGAGAGGAATGCCTCCTAAATCCCCGCGGATGAAGACAAAGCAAGTCAGCCAGTGGTGGTTTTTATTCGGTGTCTCACACACCTTCAAGCCTTGGCCTGTGAAATAAGAGACGCTGTCGTCTTTTGCGTGGTAGACGAACAGCTTGCGAAAGACCGTCAAGCTAAATTTGATGCGCTCTCGCCGCAGGTAGCCGGAGAAAGCAATCAGCATGGAGATGGCGTTGGGGTTGAATTAGGCAGGGACAACCCCAAAGTACTTGAGAACTAACTTGACCTCTGGCCAAAGAGGAAGTCGCAGCCCCGCCTCGAAGTGCGAGATGGGGAAGGCCAGTTCATTGAAGTAGAAAGTGTTGATGCATTCGCCAACTTTAGGCGGGCGGGATAAGTAACCGTCAGCGAGATACTCGCTGGCGAAGCGAGCATATTCTTCCTCTGGCATTCTGTCGAGAGGGAAGTCGTGGTCTACAAACCGCTTACCGCAGCGGCTGCGACCCTCGCCTTCTTCCACCTTCTTCTTTCCCATGGCAGACGAGAAGGCAGTAAAGGGGAAGAGAGCGACTTAGGAGAGCGGGACGCGAGATGAGTAAGGAAGAGGAGAGAGACGGTAGCTGCAACCAAAAAGACTGCCTGGAATATCAAAAGCAGGCGAATGTCTGGATTTGAGATATAAGGAGTGAGGGAGAGAGGAGATTGAGTGGGAAAAACAAGCGGCGGGAAATGAAGGGGCACCCCGACGCTTCGTCTCTCTCTCTCTCTAGAACCCAAGGGGAGGGGGCGCTGCAGCAGTCTTTTCGAGGTAAAAGCCATCATTATAAACCTACTAATTAAAAAAAGGGAGCTAATCATCGTAATGATGAAAAAACAGCATGATATGACAAGCACAGTACCGAAAGGATAAAATAGTTCATCCCGCGAAAGGGGGCATCTCGCCCAAAAAAGTTTTATACAGCGCATCAATAATTAAACATAACTAAATTGGCAAATATAGGAGGGCCTGGAGAAGGCGAGACGGGACCGCGACAGCTTAGTTCCGCACCCATTTCCAGCGGCCATCTTGACCTCCCGCGAATGGAGGGCGGCCACGAAGATGTAAAGCGCGAGCGGCGACCACGCTGCGGCGCGCGAGATGGAGATGTTCGTCCGTCTCATTTAAGATGGCTTGGGGGTCTGTCCCATCCAGTGCACCACCAGCTTCCATCTCGGCAGAAAGGCAGTGACACTCTGTTTCTAGCCAGTCCACGCGCCGGTCGGAGGCTTGCTTCTCCAGCTCCATCTCGCGGATTATATGCGTGTATTTGCGGAACATTCTAGCCATCCTCCGCTTCAACTCCAGTGTATCCATGGGATCACCCAAGTAGTCCTTGATCCCGCAAGGATGCGGGAGAGGCGAGCGGGGGGGGGGGGGGGGGGAGACGCGGGAGCATCTTCCGTATCGGAATCAATTTGTATACCTGCACAGAAAGCGAGAAATCATAAACAAGGATGAGCTCACATGTGTTGGGAAAAATAAGGCGAATTGAAGGAAAAAGTGAGAAGGGAAAGCTCTTATTGGGATGCGAGGGTTCCCCACAACCCGCGAGAGGTCTTCTTTCGCAAGAGGGGGTGGGGAGGATGCCTCAGGCGAGTCGGCGCGCTGATGAGCTTGGTTAATATTATCAGGAGGATTGGCGGGCATCGGGGAATCAACAAAGCTTCCCTGGAAAAGTATGGTCAATAGGCGGGATGAAAGAATAAGAGAGAATGAGAAATTACCTGTTTCTCTCCGAGAGAGGCGAAAGGATTATCGGTTGAAGCGGCAGAGGAGGTTGCGCCCGTCGAGAGGGGAGGGCAGGCGGCCTTCATCTTTTTCAGGCGAGAGGACGGAGGGGCCGACGGGGAAATGCGCCCCAGGTCCGGGAATAGGGCATCTGTGATGGTTTTATTTCGCCTTCTCACCATCGTGAGGTGCTCACGGAAACTTTGGCTATGAGACATTCTGAAGGAGGAGGAAATAAAGGAAGACGAAAGGGATCCTAATAAAGGCTGGGATCTCATATTTATAGGCTCCATAGGGGGGCACCAAAGATTCTCATGAGTGAATCCTAGCATCGCGAGTCGCGGTTGGACTTATCTTTCCGAGGTTAGGGGAACCTCGAAAAGAGCGGGGATTGTGTACAACCTTGGGCTTGCGAGAGGTGGTCCAGCGAGCGAGAAAGGGGACTGGCGAGATGAGAGGATGCCCACCTGCAGGAGGCAAGATGGGGGATCGTCTGAAGTGGGCGAGATCTCCTAAGGGGCGAGATCTTTCTGGTAGGCGAGATGGCCTATATTGCGAGATGCCAGCGACACGAAGAGAGAGGGTCGTCTCCCCCGTCAGTCTCTTCCCCACTCGCCACATATAAGAGGGGATGTCTCTACCTTTTTACCCCCAAGGGGGATTTTACCTTTGTGCCCCAGGTAATTTTACTTTTCTACCCCTGGAGGTCTGCGTATAACTCTCCAGAACAGTGGAGTTTGGATGTTGGCAGACCCAGCCCATGGTGTTTTGGTCTTTTCATGATGATTCAGAAGTGTTATTTGCAGATCAGATTCAGAGGCCTATAAATAGACCGATAGAGATGCCTGAGATGGTTGTTGAACCTCTCCATTATCTCTCTCACAGGCACCTAGCTCAGCATTGGCTAGGGAGGGGAAGATTGTTAGTTCTTCCGGGAAAGAGGTGGGACCTCCGAGCTGAGACCCCTCGGTCTGTTTTCAGGTCTTGACTCTCGTCAGGAGGATAGTTCAGGGAGAGTACGTGTGGGCTGCATCCTGTTTCGAACTTTAGGAGGGACCAGAAAGCTGGTTCCAACACCATGTAATCCACATGTTTCGCCATGGTGGAAGGTTCCCAATATTGGGGTTCACAGGTAGGTGTAGATGAGAAAGCAGACATCTCGTCTATTTGTTTTTTTAGTTTCTCAACCTGGAGAGATAAACTTGAAACCATATTGATTTCGTACATCCCGGCCGGTTTAGGTGGATGTGATCGCGGTGTACTCCACTGATACGTGTTCATAGCCATACCTTCTATAAGTTCTTGGGTGGCCGCCGGTGTTTTTTTGTTTAACGTTCCACCGACGGTGACATCAATAAGTTGCCTCGTTGGTTGATTGAGGGCATTATAGAAGGTTTGCACTTGCAACCAATCGGGGATTGCATAATGCGGACAACGACGAAGCAATTCCTTAAATCGCTCGCAAGTATCATATAACGTTTCCGTATCAACTTGGGAGAAATAAGTAATATTGTTGCGCAACTTGGTCATTTTAGCGGGCGAAAAATATTTCGTAAGAAATTTTTCCGTCATCTCGGACCAAGTAGTGATGGAGCCTCTTGGTAGAGAGCCCAACTACTGCTTGACTTTGTTGCGCAAAGAGAAAGGAAAAAGCCTTAACCGAATGGCATCATCGGAAACCCCGTTAATTTTAAAAAGTATCGCATATTTCTAAAAAGTTAGAAATATGCGCGTTTGGTTCCTCATCTGGAAGCCCATCAAATTGTACTGATTGTTGTACCATTCGAATGATGCTTGGCTTCAATTCAAAGTTATTGTTCGCAATAGCGGGTCGAGCAATACTTGATTGCGTCTCATCCAAATTTGGTCGGGCATAATAGGGCATAGTCCGTTGATCCGCGATATTTGGATTTGGGTTAACCAAAATAGAAGTAAATTGAAAAGTTGAAGAAGTAAAAGAAGAAGAAGAAGAAGAAGAAGAAGAAGAAGAGGAGGAGGAGGAAGAAGAAGAAGAAGAAGAAATATAACATGTGGATTCCTAAACCAAGTCTGGAGAATTGAGATTGCGGAGTCTTAGGCATCGCCGTAAGCTTTGCTCGATCTCTGGATCCAAATCTAGTTGATTTAAAGGATTCCCTCAATACACCAAGATAAAAACAAATAAAAAAACAAAAATTTTTTGATTTTGATTTTTTAAAACAAAAAGAAAATGATAAATTAAATATATCCTTGCTTTCAAAATATCAACAGTGAAAAGTTCGCCGGCAACGACGCCAAATACTTGATGGAGACTTTTATAGTTTTAAAATAAATCCAAAATACCAAAATAGGCAAGTGAAACTATCGAAATTTTGTATAGGAAATGTCATATTTAGACTCGGGGACCATTTAGTATTTGTACTCACAAGGAAGATTTATTATTTTATCAAATGAATGTTGGTTTTGCGATTTCGGTAAAGGAAAAGTTCAACTAAAGAGAGAAATATGATGATAGGAAAGATAGCACTTGATCTAGAATTCCTTTGTATTAGAATAAATTTTCATGAAATTATAAAATACAAGCATCTAAATTATTAACTTCGGCCGTGGACGTTCCCTAACTATGAAGCACCTCTCTCGAGAATACACATTTGACTAACCTTAGTTTAATCGATTAAGAACTCTCGGCTAGTCGAAACCCCTAAGGTTGCTTTATGCGGTGAACCACTCTATTGGATTTGACTCCAATCCGGAAGATTTATGTCTTCCTCTCTCGAAGAAGGCATGCAACTCTTTTTATCCTTGAGTGATCTAATCATATCCACAACCTCTCAGTAAATCTAGGATATATATCTAAGATCGAATAAACGTAATTGAAATTTATGAATTCGATGAAATTAAAATCAAAGATAAACCAAAGTACATAAAATAGAGAGCTTGATAATTTGAGACTAAAAGAAGAAATTTATTCAATTCCAAAGTTCATCATGATCAAGTGCTAATTGGAAATTAGCTACTCATCATGATGGGAGAATTACATGAAAAGTTGAAGAGAGGCATGATTATAAAAAGCACTTGAAATAACAAGAATAAAAGTTACACTATGAATTGGAAAATGCAAGAAATTAAGCGAAGAAAATAGAACTCTAACTCCCAAAATATCTCCTCCGTCTTCTTGAATTGTCTGGAATATATAGGCAATTTTGCTGGATGGTCACGCCCCTAGGTCATGCTCGTGACCTAGGGCATGTAAGGTTCGGAACCATCGTCTTCAAGTCCAGCGAACGTTTGAGAGAAACTGCCAAAAATCGTTAAGTGGTAGGTCACGCACCTAGGTTATGCCCGCGACCTAGGGCGTGTCTTGTCAGTTGCTAGAAATGGTGGGAAGCAGAAATAAATGGCAGGAGTAACTCTGGCCATTGTTGGAAGGGTCACGCCCCATGGTCACACCCGTGACCTAGGGCATGTGAGGCAGAAACTGTCAGGATCTGAAACTTCTTCATTAAATGTAGCACGCTTGGATGTCATTCCCTGAAGTCACGCCTGTGACCAATAGGTCATGCCCGTGAATGGGGTGTGTAACTTAATCTATCATGGAGTTGAGGCCTGGAACATCATCTGCAGGTCACGCCTAGTCGTCACGCACGTTGTAGCATGGTCACGCCCGTGACCTGTAGGCGTGCAATTTTAATTGACGTGCCCATGTACTTTGGAGCACGTGTCGGGGTCACGACTTCCTGACATGCCCGTGACCTGATGGATACGCCCGTGACCGGGGCATGTAGTTTGCATTTTTTTGATTTTGTCCAGCTTTGTCTCCTGATCAATCCTGTAAACTTCATATTTAAATTGGCGGCCCGGATTGAACCTAAAGTAAGAAATTAAGGAAATTAGATAATAAATTCATAAAATATATCTATAAATTAATTAATTATTAAATAAAAAATACATAAAAATATGGATAAAATTAGTTTTATCAGGTGTCGACATACTTCTGAATGTGTCGACACAGCCTTCTCCTTGTCTCGACACAGCTGATGTAGAATGTGTCGACTCTAGTCCTGAGTGTCGACACATCTTGCTTCCAGTCTTAACTCAGCTTGTGAAGTGTGTCGACAATAGTCCGGAGTGTCGACACAGTTGTATTCAGTCTCGACATTGCTTGTATAGAGTGTGTCGACACTTATCCTAGTGTCGACACAACTGCTCTTTGTCTCAACATAACTTGTGTAGTGTGTGTTGACACTAGTCCTGAGTGTCGACAAAGTTGCTTTCTTGTATCATAGTGTCGACCCAAGTCCTGGATGTCGAGACAACTTTCTCCTTGACTCAACACTTCTTGTTTAAATGTGTCGACACTAGTCTTAAGTGTCGAGACAGCATTCTTCTTGTCTCAGCACAACTTTGACAAAGATGTCGACACTTGTCTAGTGTCTCGACACTTTTTTACTTATCTTTATTTGCCTGCACACAAGAACTTAGCATTCATCAAACACAACTATGTGTATATCATTAAGCTGAATGAACTTCTTCAAATCAAGAACATTATGACCAATGTACCCAACAATCTCCCCTTATTTGGAGAAGTCATAACACCAATTCAATGATATACAACATGATACCAAAAATATATTATGATAAAGACATTTAAGAGTACAGTGCAGTACAAAGATAAAAACACATATTTAACAACAATAATGCTGAACAGATAGTAACGCAAACAATTGCAATCCTAATTAATAACACATGAAATGTTGAGTAATTGAAAATTTTCATTAAATATCACCACAAGATTTACCGCTACAAGATTTGGTTATTCAATAGTTACATTACTAGATTTTTATGAAATTTAAAAACTAAGAACATTCTATGGTAGCTCTAGTTCTTTGATGACTATGCCTTTTCCAGTTTGTATCCTTGCTTTCACCTCAGGCACCTTGTCATCAGCAACCTTCTTATCTTTATCATCCTTAGCTTTAGCTTTTGCAATTGCTTCTTCTTTTAGCCTTTGTCTTTCAAAATAATGGTATGGCTTTGAGAAATATTAACTGGGCTCAACTGACTTAGCATGCAGCTTTCCTTTCTTCAGATCATGTCTGAACTTCTAAATAACTTCTTGCTGCTTTAAATGTTTGGCACATTCTAGTTCTAAATACCATTTACCTATGTCTATCACATTTGCATTCACTACCTTCCATGCAGTGAGAATTATTGATATGGAGGTTTTGCTCCACTGCTCAAAATCTGGTCTAGCCTCAACTTATTCTCTAAACCTTTTCTTTGAAAGTTGTGCCTCTTTTTCTTTAATCAAAACAGATTCAGACATCTCCACCTTTTCACAAATAACATTTTGAACTGATGGGGGAGACTGTACATGTGTTGGACAACTGCTTGAATAGTCTCAAAAGTAACTTATGTTGCAGGATTATACATGGTTTGCTCAACATCATGAGTTCCAGTAGCATGAGGTGCTTCAAGTTGAGCTGGTTGACAACCAGACTCAGCAGTTCAATCTCCATCATATCATAGGGGAGGATGGCCTAAAGTGTCTCTAATATTATTTAATATCCATGTAGCATGTTTAGACCTGACTCTTATCATTACCCTCTCCCACTTTATGACTTCTCTTTCAACATGATCTCTTATATCATTCTTGTGAAATCTGATCTGTCCATCTAATAATTGATACCTGAATTGACAGTATTCTTTACTTTCAGTAAATTCTTGTCTAAATCTCTGTCAGAATCTTTTATATTTTTAAGTAATAAGGCTGAATGTGTGTTCAGTTAAGTTTCAAAATCTTTTACAGCAGCATCTATCTTGTTTTCTAATTTAGTAGACTGCTCAGTCAGCTTAACCATTATTTCTGTATGAAGAGCAGTCATGTTTGCATCCAAAATTTTCTGATTTTCAAGGACATGGCCTTATTTGGCAACCATCTCATCTGCATTTGTCTTTGCATCTTGCTACTGTTTTGCAATATATACTACAACATTAGCTCTTTTCACAAAATAGTCTCTCATGTCTATTTTCAGGAGATTTACTTCAAATCTTATGGACTTTATCACCTGAGCTAGTTGAAACTGCATCTCTTTATTGCTTTCATCTACATGCTTCTCTAGATCCTGCCTTTGCTTATCCAGCATTATCTAAACTTGTACTAGTAGAGAGTTAGTATCTCCTGTTGGAGCAGCTGGTGTCCCGGATTGTAAATACTATTTGTAGCTCTTGCACCTCTTCTTCATTTCAGAAAACTTCCTTTTCTTCAGTTGAGATTCTTTTGCTTCTTCAGATTCAGAAGTACTTACCTCTTCAACTTAAGGTGTCTCTTTAGTTTTGTCAGTGTCTGGGGCCAACTCCCCCTCAACGCTTGTACCTTCCTCATTAATATTGATATTTTCCAGGTAATGTCTACATGGTGAGTTTTAGCATTAGGTACTTCAATCTGGGGAATTTCAGTTATCTCCCCCTAGATATTAGTTTCTTTAAACAGAAGAATTTCTTTTTCAGCCTCTTTTCAATTTTCTTCCTCCATCTCTTTCTCAGACATTTCTTGTTCAGGAACCTTTGATTTTTCTAGTTCCTGTACAACATATATTATTATTGTAGTAGCTGCATCCATTGGCAATTCATTTAGGTTCTCCCCGTCAATTTGTTCTTTTTTTTGGAATGTTCTCCCCCTGCCCCTGATCACTTATTCCAGGTGAGAGTCTTGGAGATCTCCTTTGTTCTTCCTTAGCATCCTTATCTGAGCTAAACTCCACTTGTTCCCCAGTATCACTTGAGGACTCAACTTCTTCTACCACTACTTTCTTGCCTTTTACCTCCTTTTTCTTCTTGGGTTCTGGAGTCTCCTTAGCCAAAACTATGTCCCATCTTGACATAATTCTCAAGTCCATTCACCTCATATGATTTATCTTGGACCCAATCTTCTGATTGATACTATATGGAATTGCCTTTACCAGATACTGACTTACAATTCTGCCCATATTGGGCTTCTGAATCCCTTCTGTTATTTTTTCAAACACAACCCTGTTCCAATCAGTCTTGATTCTGAAAATGATCCTTGTCATCAGGCTGAACATAGAGGTTAAAATCCATCACGTGCTCCAGTCTTGTTGAGGAGCACCTTTCCAAATACTTCAAATAGAAATTTTTCATGGGAATTCATTCCCTTCCTGTTTAAGGAACTACCAAACCTAGTGGTTGGACCTAGTCCACACCACTCTAAGGCCTCTGCAGTCTTGCTTGAATCCAGTTCATCTTCCTGTACAGTTCTTGGAATTTGAAAGACTTTAGCCAGTCTTTTGGTTGTGACCATTATTCTTGCTCCATTAACACTGGATTTGAGCTTACCTGACTTAGGGTTTAGTGAGGCATTGGAATAGAATTCTGATACTTCTGTCTTCCATATCTTAGTTGATTCTAAAAGTAGATATTCATGACCTGTGTCATTGACAAGGTCAATCGTATTCTTTATTTCTCCTGGTGCGGAGATGAAGGCGTTTCACACCAGTTCGTAACCATCATTGATGTTGTCGTCCATCTTAGGTGCCATTCTAGTTGAAAGAGCTTGAGTTTGAGAGGTGTTGACTAAGGATTTCTAGGTCTTAACACACAGCGATCAGTCTCTCAATTTTTCCGGTAAGCGTAGTGGACAATTCCTTACACCTCCTATTTATAGTAACTGTCTATTGAAGTCGAAAAGGAGCGCTGCATTTGGTAATTTTCTCAAAATAGGGAAATATCTAGTGTTGATATAGAAAACATAGGCTGTCGAGATGTGTCGACTTAAGTCGACACAAGGTTCATGTCTGTCGACACAGACCTCAAGGTCTCGACAACCTTATGTCTCGACACTAAATTATAATGTCTCGACATACTGTCACTAATTAGTGTCGACATACTGTTAGGTGTCTTGACACATGATTACTTATTGTGTCGACACACATTCTGGTGTCTCGACATAATACTGTCGATAGTGTCAACACACACTATGGTGTCTCGACACAATTCTTTGACTTAGACAAAATATTTGTTCTGAATATAATTTCTTGACTTATATTGTCTTTCTTAGTTGTAATTCTTTATTGACCTGATTAGTCATCTTTTATAAGTCATACAAACTTTTGTTGATACCAATTAAAAATATTGATTCAATGTTCAACATGCCTTCTTCAAATTTAAAGTAATTGAACTTGCTTTCATCTAGGGGTTTTGTAAAGATGTCAGTAACTTGTCTATCTGTTGGAGTATATTGTAAGCTAATATTTTCTTTTTCAACATTTTCTCTAAGAAAGTCATATCTAATTTCTATATGTTTAGTTCTATTATGTGAATTAGGATTATTAGCAATAGAAATTGCACTAGTAGAATGACAAAACATAACAGATTTACTTAGCTGTACATGTAGTCTAGTAGTTGATGCTGAATCTAGAGCAACTGTGCACAGCAGCTTCCAGCAGATATATACTCAGATTCTGCTGTAGAAATTGCAACAGATGTTTGCTTCTTGTCACTCTAACTTATGAGCCTTTTTCCTAGAAACTGGCAAGTTCTAGATGTACTTTTTATGTCTTCTTTACACCCTGCAAAATCTGCATCTGTGTACCCTGTGAGTTCAAAATCACTATCCCTAGGATACCATAGGCCAAGATTTGGTGTCCCCTTAAGATATCTTAGTATTCTTTTTATAGCAGTATAATGAGACTCTTTGGGGGCATGCTTGGTACCTAGCACAGACACATGTTAAGAACATAATATCTGTCCTACTAGTAGTCAAATACAGGAGTGATCCAATGATGCCTCTATACAATGTTTCATCAACTGGTTTCCCAGATTCATCCTTGTGTAGTTATACAGAAGAACTCATTGGAGTTCTCATGGTAGTAGAATTATCCATACCATATCTCTTAATCAACTCCTTAGTGAACTTAGATTGAGAGATGGATATACAATCCTCAGATTGTCTAACTTAGAATCCCAAGAAGAACTTAGCTCACCCATGCTACTCATTTCAAACTTGCCTTACATAAGCCTGACAAATTTTCTACATAGATTCTAATTAGTAAACCCAAAAATTATGTCATCTACATAAATCTGGACTACTATGCTTGAACCTTTGATGCCCCTAAGGAATAGTGTCTTGTCTATCTTTCTCCTACAGAACTTGTTCTCTATAAGAAAGGTAGACAGGGTCTCATACCAGCCTGATCTAGGTGCCTATTTTAACCCATACAAAGCCTTATGCAATCTGAAGACATAGGAGTTGTGTTTAGGGTTAACAAAACATGGTGGCTACTCTACATAGATTTTCCCCTTCAGTGTACCATTGAGGAATGCTGACTTAACATCCATCTGGTAGACCCTGTATCCTTTATTTGCTGCATGGGCTAAAAACAACAATATTGTACAACCTCGGGCTCGCAAAGAGCCCTCAAGAAGTAAGAAGGACGAGACAGGCAAAGGGTGCCAGGAGGGCCCACTCGCAAGCGGCGAGATGATGGGCTCTCTAAAGGGCGAGAGGGCCCCTCCAGAGGCGAACGGGCCCCCAAAAGCGAGAGAACCTCCAGGGGCGAGAGGCTCCGGCGAGACGGGCGATGGGTCCTTCTCGCCGGCAGATGCCTTTCCACTCGCCAGGGGGGGAGAAGGTTTTTAGTCTTTCCTGTCAAAGCAGGGGGTTTTTTACTCTTCTACCCCCGGTATTTTTACCCTTTTACCCTTGGTGGACTGCATATAGCTCCTCAGAACAGCGGGGTTTGGCTGTTGGCAGACCCGGCCAAGGGTACCCCAGTAATTTCAGGCCAGAGCAGTTTTGTTATTTGCAGTTCAGATTCTGAAATCTATAAATAAGCCCATAGGGGTTCTTCAGAAGGCACCTTTTTTCAGAGGCTAGAGAGAATTGATTGGCACGGTCTTCTGAGGAACTCCAAGCCCAGCTTTTGGCTTTGGAGGGGAAGCTCTCAGTGACCTTCCGGGTAAGCGGTGGGACCTCCCTGCTGCGGCTTTGGGCCAGTTTTCTAATCCTTCACGACCGGTCGGAGGTCGGAGCTTGGGCCAAGTAGGAGTCGGCTACGCCCCTATTTCGTGAACATTCGTTGAAGTCAAATTTTGGCTTCAACAGTTCTGGTGCAGTGAGCGTGGAAGTAGCCGGTTCAAGAAAAGTTTGAGTTTGGTCCTATGACGGGAGGTGAAGGAGAGGGGTCTGGTTCTGGAGGTTCCCCCTCCCAGGTAGAAGAGGCGACGAGGAAAATGCTGGAGGACTTCAGGCGAGAAGTCATGCAAACCATAAGCTTGGCCTTCTCGGCAAGGAGCGAGTGGGCGACACCTCAGGTCCCAATCGAGGTGGTCCCGCTTTTGGGCGAGAACGCCCCTGGACAGCGCCCGGGAAAGGAGGTCCCCACAGAGGCTGGCGAGAGGGACGTAGCGGCGCGAGAGCTCTTCCCAGGCCAGCGCCCCGGGAAGGAGATCCCAGCAGAAGACGGCGAGAAGGAGGCAGCTGTGCGAGAGCTTTTCCCTGGGCACGGTCTCGCAGATCGGGCCAGCCAGCCGAGGCCGCGAGACGTGCCCTCTCGGCAAGCTGTCGGCGAGAGCCCGTTTAGTGAGCTTGTCATCTCGGCTCCGGTGCCAGAGGGGTTCCGGAAGCCCGACATGTCCTACTACTCGGGGAAGGATGATCCGGTACAGCATGTACAGTGGTTTGAGGATGTGGTTTCGATCAGACAGATGACGGATGCGTTTAAGTGTCGACTGTTTGCCATCACCTTGAAGGAGAAGGCGCGAGATTGGTTCCACCAGTTACCGGCAAGATCGATCTATTGCTTCGAGGATCTGCGGAGGGGTTTCTTATTGAGGTTTTCAACATCAAAGAAGCGTAAGAAGGAGGCGGAGTGCTTGTTCTCAGTAAGGCAGAGCCAGGAGGAGACGTTGGGTCACTACGTGGATCGGTTTCAGGAAGAGATCCTCCAGGTCCAGGAGGTCCCTGGGTATACGCTGATGCTCGCGTTCACCCTGGGACTAAGGCCAGGCTTCTTCAGCATGGAATTGAAAAGGGTGCCCCCCCTCTCTTTTGAGGAGCTCATGGAGAGGGCGGCAAAGGAGACAGATTTCGAGAGGGCCAATCCGGCGTTTGCAAGGAGATTAGCCAGGTTGGCGGAGGATGACACAAAGGAACCAGGAGTGGTGAAGCAGAGGGAGCAGAGGGAGCAGAGGGAGCATAGAGAAGAAAGAAGGAAGGAGGAACCCCGAGGCCAGGGGCACCAGGGACAGATTCATCGGGGGGCCCGAGAGCCGAACAACCGGATAGGTTGGAGGCCTCATGAGGGTCGCCCCCAGGAGTTGGGAGGAGGCTTCCAGGGAAGAGATAATTTCCGGGAGCCAAGAAGGTTCGATCAACCAGCATGGAGACAAGGAGCGAGGGACCGTTTTCAGCATCAGCAGGAGGCAATGGGGATCGGTCGAGGAAGGGGAGCTCGAGGAGGAAGGAGAGGAAGAGGGGATGGAAGAAGGGGTGGGGTGGCGTTGCCTTTCTGTGACTTCCATCAGGAGAGAGGTCACGCTACAGCCACGTGCCCAGAGTTTTTGGAGATGAGAGAGGCTAGAGGTTTGAGGAGGCAGGATCCGCCGGTGAGGATTGAGGAAATGCAGCAGGGGGAGACGGAAGATAGGTGCGAGGACCGGGTGGATGTGGGAACCCGGGGGGGAATCGGGGCCATCCATGGGGGGATTGGGATCGAGGCCACCCGGAAAGGGAGCTTCCAGACTATGTTCCGAAAGGGGGTAGCCTCAACCTCCCAGACCCCACCCCCGCTAGAAAAAATTACCTTCTCTTCAGAGGATATGCCGGAGTACGAGGACCCATTCTGCGACGCCTTGGTGATCCAGACAGCGGTGGAAAACTTTACGGTCTCCAAGATCCTAGTGGATAACGGGAGCTCCGTAAATGTGATTTTTAAGAAAGCCTTCGACGAGATGCAGGTGGAAGCCAAGAGGGTGTTGGCCTCGGATGGACCGTTGTTCGGATTCTCCGGGGAGAGAAAAGAAGTGGAAGGGGGAGTAGGGCTGCACGTGAGGTTGGGGGGCGTATCACGGAACTGCCGGTTCGTGATTGTGGATGCCCCGAGCAGCTACAGCGCCATCTTTGGGCGTCCCCTCATCAGCGCCTTTCGCTGCGTCCCCTCCTCTTTTCATCAATGTCTCAAGTTTAACAATGGAGGGGTGCAGGTCAGGGTCAGGGGAGATCCAAAAGTGGCGAGGCAGTGTTACGTCACGGCGGTTAACACCATATCCTGGATGGCAGAGGCGGAGGAGTTGGAAAAAGAGATGGCGGCGCAAGATGAGGCTACGAGGGAAGAAGAGGCGAGCCCAGAGGAAAAGGGAGGAGGAACCAAAAAGAAAGGAAGGGGAGAGGAGACGGGAAACAACAAGGAGGTGTGCAGGAGGCTCAGGAGGAAGGTGAGGTCGAGCAGCAACAGGAGAGCCCGGAGGAGGCAATGGAGATTGAGAAGGAACAAAGGGAGGAGATGCGCGGGAAGCCAGGAGGAGCGGAGAGTCGGAGCCGCGGGAAAGAATGCAGGAGAAAGTGGGAGAAGGAGGGGCAGAGGAAGAAGTCCAAAGGGACATGGAAATTGAGCAACAGCAGGACGAGGTGATAGAAGTTGAGGAAGCAGGAGGGGAGGAAGAACGGGAGCAGGAAGAAGAAGCAGGGGACGGCTGGGAACAGTCGCGGCTGGAGGTGGCCGAGGAAGTGGTAGAGGTAGAGGTCCGCACCAGCCAGGGGCAGGTACGAAGGGTGCGGATCAGCGGGGGCTTGAGTCCCGAAGACCAGGAGCGGATGCGGGTCTGCATCCAGAACAACGTCGACATCTTCGCATGGAGCGCGGCGGACATGCCGGGCATTGATGCGGATGTGGCCTGCCACCGCCTAAATCTGGACCCTCGGATGCGCCCCATACGTCAGAAAATGAGAGCCATCGCCACCAAGCTGGAGGAGCCCATCCGCGAGGAGGTCAAGAAGCTCCTGGAGGCGGGCTTCATCTCAGAGATCCAGTACCCAGGCTGGATCTCCAATGTTGTAATGGTGAAGAAGGGGGGAGGAAAATGGAGGATGTGTATCGACTTTTCATTATTAAATAAATCGTGCCCCAAGGATTGCTACCCCCTGCCTCGAATCGACGCGCTGGTTGATTCAGCCGTTGGTTTTTCTGTTATGAGTTTTCTGGATGCTTTTTCAGGTTACCATCAAATCCGGATGCACCCTCCTGACGTCAAGGACGTCTCCTTCATCACCAGGGAAGGGTGCTTTAGTTATAACATGATGCCCTTCGGGTTAAAAAACGCGGGGGCAACATACCAACGGATGATGGATCGAGTTTTCCAGGGCCAGAGGGGTCGGAACCTAGAAGTCTACGTTGATGATCTCATGGTAAAGAGCAAAGGAGTGAGCCTGCATCTCCAAGATTTGGAAGAGACGTTCGCCACCTTGAGGAAGTTTAAAATGAGGTTGAACCCCTTAAAATGTGTTTTCGGGGCAAGTCGTGGGAAATTCCTTGGGCACCTTCTGACCCCGGCAGGGGTAGAACCTAATCCTGATAAAGTAAAGGCCATTCTGGAACTAGAATCACCGCGAAACGCTAAAGAGGTGCAACGCTTGACAGGGAAGCTAGCCGGCCTTAGCAGATTCCTCTCCAGATCAGGGGAGAAATGCTCACCTTTCTTTAAAGTACTACGAGGGAACCAGAGGTTCGAGTGGACCGCGGAGTGTGAAGAAGCTTTTCAAAAACTGAAGGAGCAACTCTCCCTGGCTCCTCTGCTTCAAAGCCCGAAGGAGGGGGAGGATCTAACCTTGTACCTAGGGGTGGGAGCAGAGGCGGTGAGCTCCGTCCTAGTCAGAAAAGAGGGAAAGAAGCAGCTGCCCATTTATTATGTCAGCAGGATCCTAAGGAAGGCAGAGCTTCGCTACCCCATCCTAGAAAAACTGGCATACGCCTTGGTCATTTCGGCCAGGAAGCTCCGACCATACTTCCAGGCCCATTCGATTAGGGTGGTCACGGACCATCCTCTCCGAAAGATTTTTGAAGGGTAGAGCACTCGGGTAGGCTGGCCAAGTGGTCTATCGAGTTGAGTGAGTTCAACATTTCGTTCGTACCAAGGCTCTCCATTAAGGCACAGGTGGTGGCCGACTTCTTGGCAGACTACGTCGCGGAGAACGGGGCCGAGGAGCCACAGCAACCAGAAGCATGGAAGATAATGGTCGACGGGGCCTCGGGAAAGCACTCCCTTGGGGCGGGGGTGGTACTGACAAGTCCTCAGGGAGTAACCATAAGACAAGCGGTCGCCTTACATTTCCCCACAACCAACAACCAAGCAGAGTACGAGGCAGTGATAGCCGGCCTTCGCCTGGCCAAGGAGCTCGAGATCAAGGACGTTGAGGTTTTCACAGACTCATTGGTAGTGGCGTCGCAGATACGTGGAGAGTTCGAGGTGCGGGAGCCCACCCTTGTGAAATATTTATCCAAGGTAAGAACGATCATCGGGGGATTCCGGACGTTCTCCATCCAGCACGTCCCCAGAGAAGAGAACACTGCTGCCGATCAATTGGCCAAGTTCGGACCTTGGGAAGGAGGTGCCCGGACTGATTTATTCCATCCAGCGATTGAGGAGGGGGAGCTGATGGAGGTGGATCGGCGGCCCTCATGGGTAGATCCTTTCGTTACTTTCTTCCTGACAGGAACCCTCCCTGAGGGGGTCAAGGAGGCAAGAAGCTTCCGCCATAAGGCGGCTCATTATCTCATGCATGAAGGAGGACTGCACCGGAGGATGCTCTCGGGTCTCCTAGCTCGATGCATAATGGAGGAGGAGACCAGACACATTCTGGAGGAGGTGCACTCCGGGGAATGTGGTAGTCATTCCGGAGGGAGGACATTGGAAGCAAGGGTGGTCAGGCAGGGGTACTTCTGGCCCACCCTGAGGAAGGACGCGACAGAGTTTGCAAGGAAATGCCGGAAGTGCCAGCTCTACGCCCCACTCCAGCTCTTGCCGGCTCAAAGGCTCCGAAGCATCACAGCACCGTGGCCTTTCGCCATTTGGGGAATGGATCTAGTGGGGCCTTTTCCTCCAGCTAGTGGGCAAAGAAGATTCCTCCTGGTTATGATAGATTACTTCTCCAAATGGCTGGAGGTTAAGGCACTAGCAAAGGTGACCTCCCAGGTCATCAGGAACTTCGTCTGGGGGGAGATCATCTGCAGGCACGGGCTGCCTCAGGCCATCGTCACGGATAATGGCCCCCAGTTCGCTAGTGAAGAGTTCATCAGCTTCTGCACTCAGCAGGGCATTGACCTCAGGTTTGCCTCTGTCCACCACCCCAGGAGCAACGGTCAGGTGGAGGCGGCGAACAAGGTTATCGTTAACTTGCTAAAAAGAAGGTAGAGAATCTGAGAGGGAACTGGGTAGAGCAGCTCCCCTCGGTCCTGTGGGCTCTAAGAACAACCCCAAACACGGCCACTGGTGAGACCCCTTTCAAACTTTCCCATGGTTGTGAGGCGGTCCTACCAGTGGAATTCGAGGTCCGATCCCCACGAGTTGCGGCCGCAGGTGATGGAGACGAGGCATGGAGAATGGAAAATGAGGAAGGTCTGCGCCTCTCGCTAGACCTGGCAGAGGAGTTGCGAGACGTGGCAGCCATCAGACAGGAGGAAATCAAGCGACGAATGGCAAAGCACTTCGATAAGCATATCAGGATAAAACAGTTCGCGGAAGGAGACCTAGTACTGAAGAAGGTTGATGCGGCAGGGAGGTCCGCCCCGGTGGGAAAGCTCAATCCAAATTGGGAAGGGCCTTATATTGTAGAGAGAGTGTTGAAAGCGGGGGGGTACTACCTCCAAGATGTGGAGGGTAGGGCCTTGAACCACTCCTGGAGCGGGGATGATTTAAAACGCTTCTACCCATAAAAAGGGAGAGCGGTAGATGTGTATTTAAAGCATGATCAATATAATATGCTTCTCGAAACATCTCTTGTTTTTCTTTATCATGAAGTCCTAAAGATAGGTTTTGAGTTAAGATCTTCATCGGCACCCCGAGCTCGGCTCGGCCCCAGGTAGACCCGCTGCGCAGGCTCCCATCTAGCTGGCAGGTCCGAAGGCTCGCCTGTGGGGGATAGGTTTTGAGTTAAGTTCTTCATCGGCACCCCGAGCTCGGCTCGGCCCCAGGTAGACCCGCTGCGCAGGCTCCCATCTAGCTGGCAGGTCCGAAGGCTCGCCTGTGGGGGATAGGTTTTGAGTTAAGTTCTTCATCGACACCCCGAGCTCGGCTCGGCCCCAGGTAGACCCGCTGCGCAGGCTCCCATCTAGCTGGCAGGTCCGAAGGCTCGCCTGTGGGGGATAGGCTTTGAGTTAAGTTCTTCATCGGCACCCCGAGCTCGGCTCGGCCCAGGTAGACCCACTGCGCAGGCTCCCATCTAGCTGGCAGGTCCGAAGGCTCGCCTGTGGGGGATAGGCTTTGAGTTAAGTTCTTCATCGGCACCCCGAGCTCGGCTCGGCCCCAGGTAGACCCGCTGCGCAGGCTCCCATCTAGCTGGCAGGTCCGAAGGCTCGCCTGTGGGGGATAGGTTTTGAGTTAAGTTCTTCATCGGCACCCCGAGCTCGGCTCGGCCCCAGGTAGACCCGCTGCGCAGGCTCCCATCTAGCTGGCAGGTCCGAAGGCTCGCCTGTGGGGGATAGGTTTTGAGTTAAGTTCTTCATCGGCACCCCGAGCTCGGCTCGGCCCCAGGAAGACCCGCTGCGCAGGCTCCCATCTAGCTGGCAGGTCCGAAGGCTCGCCTGTGGGGGATAGGTTTTGAGTTAAGTTCTTCATCGACACCCCGAGCTCGGCTCGGCCCCAGGTAGACCCGCTGCGCAGGCTCCCATCTAGCTGGCAGGTCCGAAGGCTCGCCTGTGGGGGATAGGCTTTGAGTTAAGTTCTTCATCGGCACCCCGAGCTCGGCTCGGCCCCAGGTAGACCCGCTGCGCAGGCTCCCATCTAGCTGGCAGGTCCGAAGGCTCGGCTCCTGTGGGGGATAGGCTTTGAGTTAAGTTCTTCATCGGCACCCCGAGCTCGGCTCGGCCCCAGGTAGACCCGCTGCGCAGGCTCCCAGGTCCGAATCTGTGGGGATAGGTTTTAGCTGGCAGGTCCGAAGGCTCGCCTGTGGGGGAGGCTCGCCTGTGGGGGATAGGTTTTAGGCTTTGAGTTAAATTCTTCATCTGTGGGGGATAGGTTTTGAGTTAAGTTCTTCATCGACACCCCGAGCTCGGCTCGGCCCCAGGTAGACCCGCTGCGCAGGCTCCCATCTAGCTGGCAGGTCCGAAGGCTCGCCTGTGGGGGATAGGTTTTGAGTTAAGTTCTTCATCGGCACCCCGAGCTCGGCTCGGCCCCAGGTAGACCCGCTGCGCAGGCTCCCATCTAGCTGGCAGGTCCGAAGGCTCGCCTGTGGGGGATAGGTTTTGAGTTAAGTTCTTCATCGGCACCCCGAGCTCGGCTCGGCCCCAGGTAGACCCGCTGCGCAGGCTCCCATCTAGCTGGCAGGTCCGAAGGCTCGCCTGTGGGGGATAGGTTTTGAGTTAAGTTCTTCATCGCACCCCGAGCTCGGCTCGGCCCCAGGTAGACCCGCTGCGCAGGCTCCCATCTAGCTGGCAGGTCCGAAGGCTCGCCTGTGGGGGATAGGTTTTGAGTTAAGTTCTTCATCGACACCCCGAGCTCGGCTCGGCCCCAGGTAGACCCGCTGCGCAGGCTCCCATCTAGCTGGCAGGTCCGAAGGCTCGCCTGTGGGGGATAGGTTTTGAGTTAAGTTCTTCATCGACACCCCGAGCTCGGCTCGGCCCCAGGTAGACCCGCTGCGCAGGCTCCCATCTAGCTGGCAGGTCCGAAGGCTCGCCTGTGGGGGATAGGTTTTGAGTTAAGTTCTTCATCGGCACCCCGAGCTCGGCTCGGCCCCAGGTAGACCCGCTGCGCAGGCTCCCATCTAGCTGGCAGGTCCGAAGGCTCGCCTGTGGGGGATAGGTTTTGAGTTAAGTTCTTCATCGGCACCCCGAGCTCGGCTCGGCCCCAGGTAGACCCGCTGCGCAGGCTCCCATCTAGCTGGCAGGTCCGAAGGCTCGCCTGTGGGGGATAGGTTTTGAGTTAAGTTCTTCATCGGCACCCCGAGCTCGGCTCGGCCCCAGGTAGACCCGCTGCGCAGGCTCCCATCTAGCTGGCAGGTCCGAAGGCTCGCCTGTGGGGGATAGGTTTTGAGTTAAGTTCTTCATCGGCACCCCGAGCTCGGCTCGGCCCCAGGTAGACCCGCTGCGCAGGCTCCCATCTAGCTGGCAGGTCCGAAGGCTCGCCTGTGGGGGATAGGCTTTGAGTTAAGTTCTTCATCGGCACCCCGAGCTCGGCTCGGCCCCAGGTAGACCCGCTGCGCAGGCTCCCATCTAGCTGGCAGGTCCGAAGGCTCGCCTGTGGGGGATAGGTTTTGAGTTAAGTTCTTCATCGGCACCCCGAGCTCGGCTCGGCCCCAGGTAGACCCGCTGCGCAGGCTCCCATCTAGCTGGCAGGTCCGAAGGCTCGCCTGTGGGGGATAGGTTTTGAGTTAAGTTCTTCATCGGCACCCCGAGCTCGGCTCGGCCCCAGGAAGACCCGCTGCGCAGGCTCCCATCTAGCTGGCAGGTCCGAAGGCTCGCCTGTGGGGGATAGGTTTTGAGTTAAGTTCTTCATCGCACCCCGAGCTCGGCTCGGCCCCAGGTAGACCCGCTGCGCAGGCTCCCATCTAGCTGGCAGGTCCGAAGGCTCGCCCTTTGAGTTAAGTTCTTTATCGGCACCCCGAGCTCGGCTCGGCCCCAGGTAGACCCGCTGCGCAGGCTCCCATCTAGCTGGCAGGTCCGAAGTCTCGCCTGTGGGGGATAGGCTTTGAGTTAAGTTCTTCATCGGCACCCCGAGCTCGGCTCGGCCCCAGGTAGACCCGCTGCGCAGGCTCCCATCTAGCTGGCAGGTCCGAAGGCTCGCCTGTGGGGGATAGGCTTTGAGTTAAATTCTTCATCGGCACCCCGAGCTCGGCTCGGCCCCAGGTAGACCCGCTGCGCAGGCTCCCATCTAGCTGGCAGGTCCGAAGGCTCGCCTGTGGGGGATAGGTTTTGAGTTAAGTTCTTCATCGGCACCCCGAGCTCGGCTCGGCCCCAGGTAGACCCGCTGCGCAGGCTCCCATCTAGCTGGCAGGTCCGAAGGCTCGCCTGTGGGGGATAGGTTTTGAGTTAAGTTCTTCATCGGCACCCCGAGCTCGGCTCGGCCCCAGGTAGACCCGCTGCGCAGGCTCCCATCTAGCTGGCAGGTCCGAAGGCTCGCCTGTGGGGGATAGGTTTTGAGTTAAGTTCTTCATCGACACCCCGAGCTCGGCTCGGCCCCAGGTAGACCCGCTGCGTAGGCTCCCATCTAGCTGGCAGGTCCGAAGGCTCGCCTGTGGGGGATAGGTTTTGAGTTAAGTTCTTCATCGACACCCCGAGCTCGGCTCGGCCCCAGGTAGACCCGCTGCGCAGGCTCCCATCTAGCTGGCAGGTCCGAAGGCTCGCCTGTGGGGGATAGGTTTTGAGTTAAGTTCTTCATCGACACCCCGAGCTCGGCTCGGCCCCAGGTAGACCCGCTGCGCAGGCTCCCATCTAGCTGGCAGGTCCGAAGGCTCGCCTGTGGGGGATAGGTTTTGAGTTAAGTTCTTCATCGGCACCCCGAGCTCGGCTCGGCCCCAGGTAGACCCGCTGCGCAGGCTCCCATCTAGCTGGCAGGTCCGAAGGCTCGCCTGTGGGGGATAGGTTTTGAGTTAAGTTCTTCATCGGCACCCCGAGCTCGGCTCGGCCCCAGGTAGACCCGCTGCGCAGGCTCCCATCAACATCAAACAGACAAAGCAGAATTCCTTTTGGCTGAGTAGGGTGAAAAAATTCCCTGAAGAGGCACTACACCTTAGTATCCCCACCTAGTCCTAAAAGTACAAAAGTAAACTAAGGAAAAAGGGGGTGTGGAGTGGGGCAGGGGGGGCACTCGCAGCGGATGGGTGTTAGAGATCGTCTCGCCGGTAGCGAAAGGGCACTCGCAAGGCAAGGCCTCGCGCCAATCTCGCGGATATTAAGCACGTCAAGAGCCCGTCTCGCATAAGATATAAGACAGAAAAATAAAAATACAGAAAAGTTGCACGGCGAGACGAAGTAATAGCACCATCCCGCAGGCAAAAAGCAAACCAGAGATTAACTTCACAAAGCATAAAAAATGAAATAGAGGACAGCAAAATGGAGCACTCGCTCATTACTTGGCAGATGCCACAAAAAATAATAATAGTTTAAGGTCTTTACATTAGGAGGAGGAGAGAGTGATTCTAAATCTTGGAGGCGGCACATCAGTCCTCCTCGCCGGATGAAGAATCATCGCCCTCCTCGCTATAGAGCTCGGGGACCAAGTCGCGCGCGGTTACTGCCTCAGAATCGTCCTTCACGACCCCCAGGTCTTTCATCATCTGCAGCACCAGTTCAGCCCCGCGTACACCAGCGTCTCGACATTGTTCCTCGACTTCCTCATAAGAATAGTGGGGCAGGGGAGTCTGGAAGGGCTCGCGGCGAGACGACGACGCAGCAGCCGCTTGGAGACGCGCGTTCTCGGCCGTCAGCGCCTGGACCTCCTCCTCCAAGGCCGCCACGCGCGAGCGAAGTTGTCCCGCCGTCTCGGCATCCTGTGGGATGACCTAGCAATTAGCCAAGAATCACGGAAGAGAAAAGACCCAAAGGAAAAAGGGGAGTAGCGGCTTACCACACCACCTTGGGCCTTCGCGAGAAGTGACTCGGCATCTGACAGCCTTCTCGCTAGACCAGCAGATTTCTCCTGCTCCGCCTCCAGGTTTTCCTCGCTGGCTTTCCATTTTGAATTAATATAAATAAGGCGGCGAGAGGAGCGGTGCGAGAACTCCAAGGCCCGCATCTGGTGGTGGCAGGTTTTCAGCACAAGGTCCTTAGTGGACTCACTTTCAGGCGAAGTGGCGTCAAGGCCACCATAGAGGCCGTATCCGATGGCGAAGGCGTGGCTAGAGGGGACCTCTTGCTCCTTCCATGAAGGAAGGAGGGTAGAGATGGACACGCGGTTGGCGTCCCGCCCCCACAACAGAACAGGGTCGCCGACGGCATCGTGAACCACGGGACCCAGATTGTAATTCATGTGAGAGGCGGGGGCGGGACGGCCAGAGGAATCGCCCTCGCGAGAAGAGGTAGCAGCGACCGTCTCAGGAGCAGCAGCTCGCGGGTTGGAAGCACCGGCGGGCAGGCTGGAAGCAGCAGCAGGTTGGCCAGGAAGCACCGTCTCGCGAATAGGCGAGACGGCCTGGTGATTAGGCGAGGGAGGCGGTGGAGTTTCTCCTACAGAGATAGGGCTCCCTTGGGGAGCCTTCTCCCTTTCCTTGGAGATAGCTACAGCTTTCTTCATTTTCTTTTTTGGAGGGCTGGAGCGAGAAGGGACGGTGACATCTCCAGGACGCTTCGGCGGGATGACCGCAAGGGACTCTCTCGCCGCCTCTGCCGCTGCATTGGCGAGATCAAGACCCTTGGCAGGATGAATGTTGCTCTTATAAGGAGGGGATGCTGGGATAATTCGCTCACCTGGAAAAGCAAGCGGGCGGGGGTTAGAAAAAAGCGAGACAACAAACAGCCAAGAGAGAGGAATAGAAGAATACCCTCGCCCGGGAGCACTGGGAGAAGCGAGTCGAGTCCTCGCCGCAAGAAGTTGACCTCGAAGTTCTTGCCAGCAAGGTACTCGCATAGCAGCTTCTCTGGCCCGCTGACTTGTGGGGTGGCGTAGAAGCTCTCTGGCGGAGAGACCGGCGCGAGAGGGACGCCGCCAAAGTCAGCCCGGTCTCCCCGGATGAAGACAAATCGGGTGAGCCAGTGATGATTCTTGTTAGGCGTCTCGCATACCTTGAGCCCTTGCCCAGTGAAATACGAGACGCCGTCGGCATTGGCGTGGTAGATGAAAAGCTTGCGGAAGGCCGTCAAGCTGAACTCGATGCGCTCTCGGCGCATGTAGCAGGCAAACGCAATCAACACCGAGATGGCGTTGGGATTGAACTGAGCCGGGACAACGCCAAAGTACTTGAAGACCTGCTTCACCTCAGGCCAGAGGGGGAGTCGCAACCCCGCCTCGAAGTGCGAGACGGGGAAGGCGAGTTCCCCAGGATAGTATGTGTTGATGCACTCGCCGACCTTAGGGGGACGCGACTCGATGCCCTCCCCCAGATACTCGCGGGCAAATTTATCATGATCTTCCCGAGGGAGCCTGCCGAGCGGGAAGTCGTGATTAGTAAACCTCTTCCCGCAGCGGCTGCGCCCCTCGCCCTCCTCCACTTTCTTCTTACCCATCTTCTTTGGCGAGCTGGTCCTAAGCGAGACGAAGGAGTTAAGAGGCGAGAATGGGCCGGCGAGACGGAGAGGTCAGAGGGCCGAGACTTGGTTAACGGTGAAGGCGGAAAGTGTGGTATCTAGTCCAGGACTAGGCATATTTATAACTGATGCAAGGCCAATGATTAAAAGGGCGGGAAAAATAAGGGGGAAAGGAAGAGTCGGCGTTTTTCTCTCTCCTATACCTCGAACGGCGCGACCCGTCACAGTCAGCAAAAATTATAAATAAATATATATATATATATAGAGCATAAATTAAAAGGAAAGGCAAATAAGGAATGAAAAATTAAGCCATAAAACATACATATGTCCAGAAATCGTCCCGCAGGGACCAAACTCTCCGCATACTTTGGCGAGACTGCCATTATTACAAATTTCGCGAAAAGAAGAAAAAGATGGATATTCGTCAGTATGGGCGCCACTCCCAGCGGCCGCCGCGAGCTCCCCCGCGAGGAGGCCTACTCCGCGAGTGGAAGGAACGGATGGTTCGGAGGCCACGCCGCGCGAGACGGAGCTGCATATCAGTCTCATTGATGATGGCCTCGGGGTCGGCGCCGTCGGCATCAAGCTCGGCATTGGCTCCAGAAGATAGACGGGCGCACTCGCCCTCCAGCGACTCGATGCGCTTCTCCGCAGCCTGTTTATCTAAAGTCAAGGAGTGAATGAGGCGCGCGTGCTTCCGGAAGAGCTCAGCCGTCTTCCGCTTCATCTCCACTGGATCCGAGGGATCGCCCAGATAATCTTCAATCCCGTCCGCAGGAGGAGGCGAGACGGAGAGTTTCTTTGGCTGCTCCTCAATGGGAGAGTTGGCTCGAGAATCTGCGCAAGGAGTGCAGGGGCAGGGTGGAAGAGGCACTCGCAGGAGAGAGTGAGAGTAGCGAAGGGGATTCAAAAGGGCGAGGGAGGGTCCCTTACCAGGATGGCGAGAGATATCGGCAGCCGGGGAGGGATCGTCCCCCCTCTCGCTGGGAGTAGTTGGAGGAGTAGATGAGGGTAGCGAATCAAGTTCCTCGCCATGGACAGAAGAAACATCTCGCGGACTCTTCGGGGACGGCGGAACCGCGAGAGCCCTCTGAAAAAACGTTAGTCAGCAAAAGAGCACCCGGTCGCGGAGATAACAGTGATAAAAGCGAGTACCCACCTCTTTTCCCGTGGAAGGCGCGTGGGGAGTGGGGATGGTTTCCAAAGCGACGCGAGACAAATCTCCTGCGGCAGGTGATGGGCCCCCAGCCTTCGTCTTTTTCAGGCGAGACGATGGGGCGAGAGGGCGAACCAGAGAAGAGGTGAAAGCAGCCACGTTGGCCTTATGCTGCTCTCGCACCAGGGCGAGACGCTCGCGAAAACTTTGACTGTGCGTCATTCTGCAGGAACTCGAGGACAGGGAAGAAGAAGAATATGCAGAGCGGGGCATCAGGAGCACAGGGCAGGAGTCACATATTTATAGACCCCGGTGGGGGCCTCAGAAGATTCCTCATAAATACGTTTTTTAATGCACCTCGAATAACGAGCCTCGGTTGAACATTCTTTTTGAGCTTAGAGTAATCTCAAAAAGAGCGGGGATTGTGTACAACCTCGGGCTCGCAAAGAGCCCTCAAGAAGTAAGAAGGACGAGACAGGCAAAGGGTGCCAGGAGGGCCCACTCGCAAGCGGTGAGATGATGGGCTCTCTAAAGGGCGAGAGGGCCCCTCCAGAGGCGAACGGGCCCCCAAAAGCGAGAGAACCTCCAGGGGCGAGAGGCTCCGGCGAGACGGGCGGTGGGTCCTTCTCGCCGGCAGATGCCTTTCCACTCGCCAGGGGGGGGGGAGAAGGTTTTTAGTCTTTCCTGTCAAAGCAGGGGGTTTTTTACTCTTCTACCCCCGGTATTTTTACCCTTTTACCCTTGGTGGACTGCATATAGCTCCTCAGAACAGCGGGGTTTGGCTGTTGGCAGACCCGGCCAAGGATACCCCAGTAATTTCAGGCCAGAGCAGTTTTGTTATTTGTAGTTCAGATTCTGAAATCTATAAATAAGCCCATAGGGGTTCTTCAGAAGGCACCTTTTTTCAGAGGCTAGAGAGAATTGATTGGCACGGTCTTCTGAGGAACTCCAAGCCCAGCTTTTGGCTTTGGAGGGGAAGCTCTCAGTGACCTTCCGGGTAAGCGGTGGGACCTCCCTGCTGCGGCTTTGGGCCAGTTTTCTAATCCTTCACGACCGGTCGGAGGTCGGAGCTTGGGCCAAGTAGGAGTCGGCTACGCCCCTATTTCGTGAACATTCGTTGAAGTCAAATTTTGGCTTCAACAAATATGGATTCTATCCTAGCTATAGGTGCAAAGGTTTGGTCAAAGTCTATCACTTCCTCTTGTCTATATCCTTTAGCCACTAATCTAGCTTTGTTCTTAACAATAACCTCATTCTCATCTAATTTGTTCCTATAAATCCACTTAGTGCCAATTACATTGTGATCACTAGGTCTACAAACTAGACTCCAGACTTTACATCTCTCAAATTGATTGAGCTCATCTTGGGTAGCAATAATCCAGTTGGGGTCTGAATTAGCTTCTTCAAACTTTTTTAGGTTCTACCTGAGAGAGAAATCTTGAGTAAAGAACCTCATTGCGATGTCTACTCCTAGTAGTCACTCCTAGCCTGCCATCACCTATTAATTGATCAATAGTGTTGATGTACAAAAATGTAGAGTGACGAGCACTGCAAGCTAATGGTTCGAACACGGGGGAAAAAAGGGAAAAGAAGAGACTACAAGCAGCTATCTGCTAAGCGGAAGAGAAAGAGACGAGGCGTGAACAACGACAACATCAGACTTCGCCCATCGCGACCTGAATGCCTATATTGCGACGGGCTTTCCTTTGATTGCAAATGAGTTGGTTACAGATTGAAAGGAAAAGTGCAAGAAGTTGAGCAAGCTGGAGACCGCAAAGACTGAGATTCGAGTCTACAACCTTTAACAGGTAGGCTCCAGGACACTAGTCACCATGCTGTGGGTGTCCAACCTCCCGCTATTTATACGTTCGGGGGCTGGCCCAAACGGGCCAGGCTAAAATAACCGGCTGCCCGAGGTATAGGAGAACCAAGCAATGGTGACGGGAAGCAAAAAGAAAAGACACACCAGTCCGCTCAACATGGGCAGACTCGGCTCGCGGGCTTGCTCTCCCGTCTATTACAGCAATGCGCGATCACGCGGGAGGGTCGCGGCCTGGGCGGACTGAACCTTGAGTCTGCCTGAAGAGGATCAATCCTGGGAGTTGATCTCTTGGGGCAAGACGAGCTGGGCGGACTGCATAACCGAGTCCGCCGCCGAAGAGCTGGGACTTGCTGAATAAGCTGATGCTTTGTTGATCTTGGCGGATTGGAGAATTGAGTCCGCCGGTGATGGAGCTTGTGAACCTGGAATCGTGCACGCGTTGCGGACTTTGGGGTTAACACAATCCACTCACATTTTTAAGTTTCTGGAAACTTCGAAAATGTTAGCCGAACCGCCGAGTATGCAAGCCTCATTAATGTTGTCAGCGCTATAAATATCGCTGGAGGTTTTGTATTTGCCAAAAGTTGCCACCGCCACATGTCACTTCTCACACCTTACGGTCTGAACTTTGTAGTCCGGCATGGTAAGACTTGGTGCATTCTTTGGCAGCCTCACTTCTAAGGATGAGAAACCAAAGCCGCCAATGAAAACCAAGAAAGTGGTAAAGAGAGGAGCGCCTGTCCGCTCCGTTGGAGAAAGTTCCCAGAGCAAGAAGCCGACTGTGGAAGCAGTCCGCCGAACTGATGAGCCTGCGTGCGAAAAATCTCGGGATGCCTCTGCATCTCATTCTGTAAACCCACCAAAGAACGCGGATGAAGCACTGAATCTGCCTGAGACTGCTGACAATTAGAAACCCGCGAACTCAGCGGACATGTTCCATGACGTAGCTGTAGTCTGTTCATTGGATGCCCAGTAGCCTATCATCGATCTGGATCGAGATAGGTGAAATATTGGAGAGGAAGCTGAAGAGGGGGTGCCATCACAGGTACTAGTTGTTGCTAACCATGAAGCAGTCCGCGAGAATCAGCCGGACTTAGGGCAGGTCACCGCAGACTCCAATAAGAAAGGAGGCTCTTCTGGGAAGAAGAGAAAGAGGGAGAAATCCACCGTTGTAGAGCGGGTTGAGAAGAAGTTACATGTAAGGAAGGAGAAGAACATCTCCGTGCGGACTGGGGCTTCGAGCTTGCAGCACATGTCACGAGAAAAGGAATTTTCTGAAGGCAGCCTCGTTACACCGGAGGCCCATATCCCGGGAAATAATTCCCTCGCAACGGTCAGTCTGTCAACTAGCGAAATACTGAACTCTATAGATATCAAGCAACTTGATCTCATAAATAAATACTTGCTGGAGGTGTTGTAGCCCGAGGTTGAAATTTTGGGGGTTAAGATTGGCGAGCACCCCTCTTCATCTACTACTAAGGGAGAAGAGAAGCCAAAGCTGAGGAAGAGAATTGCTGAGCAGAAGGAGAAGATTTCCAAACATGTGGTGACAGTGGAGGTGGCCTCGAAGCAGATCGGGGCGGACAAAGAAGCCAAAGATCTATGAGTTGCTGCTGAGCTGTTGTGGATAGGTGAACTCCAACCGGCGCCAAAGTATTTTAGTGTCAGTGGCTTTACAGGTCGCCACATCGGAAATCAAGGCCAATCAAGATATTCACTGAGAATGAAGATATAGTCATTTCAACGAGCTTGGCGGCTGAGAAGATAACCAAAGTTCATCGCAAATGGTGGAAGCGATTAAGCGCCTTTGATCCGGAGCAGACAAGGCAGCCTCTATTTGATAGTCACCAGCTCGCTATGGCCTTTGCCAAAAGTGATCTTATATCCCCTCATTTTGAGTCTGCTGCGGGTTGGATTTGAATATGAACTTGGCTTTATTTGTTGCAGGAAGGAGGTCGCCACCAGGCTTTGTTGAGACTGGTGAGATCATGTATACACCAAATTTTGCACCTGACGCGATCTCACTTGATGAGTCCGCAAAAGGCGAGCAGTCCGACCTGGACAAAACTGCAATGTTAGAGAAGAAATTTCAAGATGAAAATAAAGAAATTCGAGCGGAGTTAAAGAGTGGGGTAGAGCGTGAGAAGGCTCTGAAGGACCAAGTCGCCAACATCTCAAGGGAGCTGGAGAGGTGTGACAAGGAGAAGAAGAGGTTTGCTGACGACGCCCGCTTCTACAAAGGAAAATATTTGGTGCTGGTGCGGGAGGATAAGGGCAAGCGGGCTGCTAAAGTCGCGGAGGAGAGGTCGTGACTGCCAGATCGCCCCGCTCCATCGGAAGCTCCAGTTCCAGCAGAAGGTAGCCAGCCCGACGTGGATCAGATATCAAGGCCGGCGACCGATCTCGTGGTTCCTTTGAGCTGGGTAGACCGGGAGGCCGCACATATGCATAGGGCTATCAAATCCATGCATCGCCATATCTATCATTTGTGTGGCGTGGTTCTTCAAATGATTGACCAAGCGATGCATCTGTGCAGAGACAGAATGGAGGGGCATGTGTGATATGAGAACAGAGACTGCTGAGGCCGCAAGATTGTGAACTATTTGATTTGCTGATGTATAATTTGTTACTTGAACGATGTTTTAACTTCTGCTGTCATGTGATGCATGAACTGTGATGTTGAAATGTTGCTTGAATAATGCTACGACATGCGTGACTTGAAATCTGTGCAGGATTGTGAACGAACTGTGCGGACTGATGTTGTGTTTGCTTCTTTAATTTGAAATGTGCTTATGAATCGATTTGCAGGTAGAAAACTGGCGAACTGCAAGGACTTGGTTATTTGCCCGCGAAATCTTGTTTAACTAGTTTGCAGAATTGATTGTGAGCTAGGCGGACTGACTGATCAAACTGCGCGGTCTGGCTGAAAAGCTGTCAGACCCCATTGCTATAAATATAGCCTCGTTGACTCTTCAATGCAGGAACACGACCGAAGCAGAAGTCCCTGCGGCCTCAGACAATGGTGCCCGCCATAACTGATGTTGCGGTTGCCTTCCATGCTGCCGATCACAAGAAGTGTAAGCTAACTGAGGCCGACCTAGAAGCTTTTGTTGAAAAGCATATTGCGGACTCGCCAGTACTCGCAAGACTTCCAGCAGATGAAGAAAGGTTGAACTTTTCCACTGCGACCCAGATTGTGGTGCCTGTTGATCACTTCGACAGTGGATTCAAGTTTCCCTTGCTGTGGGAAATAACAGCAATTTTTGAGCACTACGGATTGGTGTCGGGCCAGCTCGCGCCCAATACCCTTGCCGCAATCTACAGCTTTATCTCCTACTTACTATCTGAGAAGATCGCATTCTCTTTGAATATATTTAAAAAGATATTCTCAGTCCACTCCATAACTCCAAGCGGAGGCCGCCCATATAAGGGCGTGATATACTTTTACTGCCAAGGAATATAGGTATGTGTCTGCCGAATAAGATCCACAACTGCACCTCGTGGTTCTTGATCTTTGACGGCGAGCTGAGATTTGCGCACACCTATCCGCAGGAGCACGCAGACTCCATCTTCAAGAGCATCAGGCTTGCACGGTGGAGGACGCCATCGTTGAGTTTCCCACTAGAGTAAGGCTGGATATCGAACATTATATCCCGCTGCTCGCGAGCCTTGGCGGTGTAACTCGTGAAGACAGGAAGCCTCGCATACTGAGTTTGTATTCACTGTGACCTGCACTTTGTTGACATTCTTTTCCTCTTGCAGCAGTCTTGGCGGTCCCTGCAAATCCGCCGCAAACAACTAGCGGCCTGACCCCCGCTCAAAGGGAAAGGAAGCAGGAGCTCGCGAGGAAGAGAATGGAAGAGGGCGATCCCGCCGCTGACTACTCTTCATCAGAAAGCTTCGGGATGCGTGGTTTTTGAATCCACCAAAAAGATCTGCGGGGGAACCCAATGATCCACTGTCACAACAAAAATAAACAAGTCCTCCTATCTACAGCTCTTCCATCATGGAGAAGTCCGAGGGTATCCCGCCATGCACACGTCGCGATCTCCTCGCATTATGGAAAGTGCAATATGTGCAACCTAAAGCAAGTGACTCCTGCCGAGCTCCCCCATCTTGGCCGCGCAAGACAATGCTAATAGAGTTGTCAGCAGCCACTTCTTGGGCTGCTTGACCAGGGATCTGCTCAAAGAAAACGAACAACTTCAGCAAGAGTTGCCCGGCAGAAGGAAGAGGCAGTGGTAAGATATGTATCCGCAGTAGTTTCCCTTTAAAGTCCGCGATGACCTGACGCTTCTATTTTTTGTCTTTCTGCAGGCCGCATACGACATGTGGAATAAAAACATCAAGGCCTCCATGCTCCCCTTCATGAAGGAAAGTGTCAAGATTGATATTGCGGGGTTTGTTGATGGCAGCTTTGCTAAGGAGGTTGTGGACGGCATGCCATTTCTCCAACTCTTTCCTGAGTTGGAGGACCATGTCGTAGCAATGGAGCGGGCTGCCAAAGGAAAGGAAGCAATTGATGAGGTTGAGGAAGAAAAAGAAGAAGAAGAAGAAGAAGAAGAAGAGGAAGAAGGCGGCGGTGCTGCGAAGATGTTGCTGATGATGCTGGCTCAAGCCAGAGAGGCGGAGTTCAGTCCGCCGAGTCTGATTCGTCTCCATATAGCTCTGCTGACAAGAGCTCTCCTGGAGAGTCCGCGGTAAGCAAAAGCTCAGATAGCAGCCGTAGAAGCAGTTCGGAGGTCTACACCCCTGAAGTCAACATAGAAGGATCAAGCCATGATGCTCCTGCAGAAAAGTAGCGGAAGTGGTGGACGACAAAAGATGTATTTTGGTTTTATTATTTTTTGTAAAGGAGATGGCGGACTCAGGTTTGGAGGCCGCCAACATTATGAAAGTTGTAATTTGATATAGATGAAATATAAAAGGATATTTTTGATCAAATCGCATCTTCTGCAATGCCCATTTTTCATTTCTTGTATTTCAATGCTGTCTGAAATGTGGAATCGATGACCAAACTCTGTAGTTAATGAAAACTAGTCTGCGCATTATAGAAACTAGTCCGTGACATTTGATTTTTCAGCTCGCCAATTAGAAGATAATCTTGGAAAATAATTCAACTATAGCTCGCCGCAACATGAACGAGATTAAAGTTATTTGCTAGCTTGCCAAAATAATAGAACATTAAGGCGGAGTCTAGAGTACCATTTGCAGTCCGCAATACCATTGACCAAAAATGACCATAAATCTTTGCGAGCTTAAGAAAACATTGATAATAAATGTTGCGGACTCAGAGAGAGAATTATAGATTAATCCTGCGATCTGAGAAAGATGGGTTACAAACTTACGTGACCAAGCGGGCAGGTGCGCACGAAACCCATTACTTTCCTCCCAGGGTCACAAAAACTGTAAGTCACATCACTCAAATAGCTTTGGCGGCCTGTCAGATCAAGCACTGCGGACTGAGTAGATTACCAAAATTGAGTCCGACTTAACAGATGATTCACTGCTAAGGTGACCATGCGGCAGGTGTGTCGGAGCCCATTACTTTCCTCGCAATGTCACAGAAGTTGTAAGATCAAAAAAATTGGCAGACTGGGTTGATACCAATTCATTGTCCGCACTTAATTGAATAGAAATGATTCATAGCTCAAGTGACCAAGCGGGCAGGTGCGGCCGGAGCGGCATTGCTTTTGTCTCACGGTCATGAAAACTGTAAAATCAATCCAATGAATACCTACGGACTATGCGGATACAATTAAGCTGTCCGCGCCTTGTCAGTTTCCTGTGAAGAATGAGCTATTGACTTGTGTGACCAAGTGGGCAGGTGTGGCCGGAGCGGCATTGCTTTCCTCACATGGTCTAAAAAGTTGTAGACTCAATGGAATGGTTTATTTCCCTCTTTCCTGGAGTACAACCCAAATTGATCTTTTGGGTAGGTGCGGCTCGAGCGGCAATGCTTTCCTCTGAGATCAACAAGGCTGTGGGTCTCCTGCAAGTACTTCTTGAGGGTACCATAGAGTATTCGAGGGTCATAAGGTGAGATATCTGTGGGTAGGTAGGTGCAGCCAGAGCGGCATTGCTTTTCTCTCACGATCATCAGAGTTGTAACAATATCCCTTTAAAGTAAGGTAGAGCTAACACCTACCCTGTCCCTCCATAATGTACAAGTCGAGCTAGATACTGGTCGAGATCCGAAATTCAGTAGCCTGTCGCACTAGAAACTGCAAGCTCCCACTACACGGTGCAAAATCTACCCGCAATACGTGGTCTTTATGGTATTATGCTAATGACAATGGTTCAAGGGGAGGTCCCAACTGAAATCGGCTATGTCTCCTGTTGTCAGGCAACCGTGGTAATTGTTCAAGATAAAAAAGTACTTGGAAAAGTGTCAGTAAGGGGCCTTTGATCAATAATAACTTTTGAAAAGAGTTTACATAAGGAAAAGAAAGGGGGTTTAGGAATAGAACCGTTTGAGATCATCCCCAATCCATGTATGTGATACATCTTCTCCTTCAAAAGTTTGCAAGTGGTAAGCCCCGTTCTTTAGCACCTCCTTGACAATGAATGGGCCAGCCCAATTTGGATTAAGCTTCCCCACTGAGCCGGCTCTTGCAGCAACGTCAACTTTTTTAAGAACTAGATCTCCCACTTAAAAGTGTTTGATCCTTACGTTCTTATCAAAGTACCGGGTCATTCTCCTCTTTATTTCTTCTTGCCTTATTATTGTCTTATCTCTGATCTCTTCAATATGCTCTAAACTGAATTTCATCTCTTCACTATTCAGCTCAAGCCAATCCTCCCAACCTTTTCTAGCAAGTAGAACTCTTGGTGATGGGACTTCAAACTCAACTAGAATAAGAGCTTCCGAACCATGAGAAAGATTAAATGGAGTTTCTCCAGTTGCAGATGAAGGTGTTGTTCTTAAGGTCCAGAGGATCGAAGGAAGTTGATCAGCCCAATTGCCTTTGAGATTCTGCACCTTCTTTTTAAGCAAGCTGAGAATCTGCTTGTTAGCTGCTTCAACCTGGCCATTGCTCCTGGGATGACGGACTGATGCAAACACAGCTCTGTTCTGATCTACTTACAAAAACCAGCCATCTCACTATTGTTGAAATGTGGCTCGTTGTCTGCTTTAATTTCAATCACAATACCCTGGCAGACTATCTCGTCCCAGATGAAATTCTTTACAACCTGAGTTGTTGTTTTAGCCAATTCTTTGGCCTCGATTCACTTGCTGAAATAGTCAATCATTACTATGATGAAGTGTCGTTATCGCTTGTCATTGGAAAAGGACCAATGAGATCCATTCCCCAAACTGCAAAGGGACAAGGAGTCGCGATTGATCTGAGCAGCTGGGCTGATTGATATTGAAGTGGACCGAACTTTTGTACTAAGCACACTTCCTTGCATAAGCCTCAGAATCTTTCTTCATTATAGGCCAGAAATAACCTTGCCGCAGGATTCTTCTTTCTAGAGTCCTTGCTCCTAAGTGACTTCCACACTCACCAGAATGAACTTCACGAAGAATAGTAGGAGCTTCTTCTTCAGAGGCACATCTTGTCATGGTTGACAAGGAGGTCTTTCTATATAAAACACCTGATATCAAATAGTAGTAAACTGCTTTTATTTTGAATTTTATCTTATCCTTGATCGACTGATGAAAGTTTCCTGTTGACAGATAAAGGATGAGTGGCTCCATCCAGGAGGAGCGGTGATCGATTTGCCTTAACTCTTCCTCATCCACTACCAGGCGGAAGAGTTGAGAAGTTGTTCCCCCTGATGGAAGTCCATACTTAGCAAGAACATATGCTTCTTCATTCTCAGCTCTTGGAATATGCTCGATTGTAAAACTTTTAAACTTGCCAATTTCGATCTTGACGAGAGTAAGGTATTTCTTTAAAATTGTTTCTCTGTTTTCAAAGTTCCCGAGGACTTGTGAAGCCATTACTAGAGAATCAGTCTTGATGTGAACATGTTCAATCCCCAGTTCTCTTGCAAGCCTTAAGCTTGCTAGCAAAGCCTCATACTCTACTTGATTGTTTGTAACTGGAAATAAGAACATTATTGTCTGCTCTAGTTTGATTCCAGAAGGACTAATCAAAACCACTCCTGCTCCTAAGGAATTTCTGCCTGAGGCCCCATCAACGTAGATGGTCCAAACCAAAGGAGATCTTTCTACTTGATCAAAACTTGATTCTGCTGTATCAACAAAGAAATCTGCCAGTACTTGAGCTTTAATGGTTGTCCTGGGCACAAAAGAGATCTGAAATTCGCTTAACTCAATTGCTCATTTGGCCAAACTCCCTGAGTGCTCTGGCTTTTCTAGCATGCTTTTCAAAGGTTGATCTGTTACAACTTTAACTGCATGCGCCTGGAAGTATGGACGGAGTCTACGAGCAGACATTACCAATGCCAAGGCCAACCTCTCCAAAATTGGATATCTCGTTTCTGCATCTTTGAGAATGTGGCTGAAATAGTAAACCAGATATGGTCTCCTATTCTCTTCTCGAACAAGAACTGAGCTGACCGCCTCAGGGCCAACTCTTAGGTACAAGAACAATATTTCCCCTGATCGAGGGCTCTATAGCAAGGGATGTTAACTGTTTCTTTAATTGCTCAAAGTCTTCTGATCACTCTTCTGTCCATTCAAATATGGATGCTCTTTGAAGAGTCTTAAAAAAGGAAGCACTCTTATCTCCAACTCGAGAGATGAATCTCCCGAGTACTGCCAATCTTCCTCCTACCTGTTGAACCTCTTTAGGTGACGTGGAGGTGCCATATCAATAATAGCTTTGACCATATCAATGTTAGGGGCTAGTCCTTCTGGATTAAGGAGATGACCAAGGAACTTCCCCTTCCTCGCCCCAAAGGTACACTTTGATGGATTAAGTTTCATCTTATATCTCCGCTGAGTAAAGAACGTCTCTGCTAAATCTTGCAGGTGTAACGAGAAGGATTTTCTCTTGATCAAAAGACCATCAACATACACCTCAAGGTTTCTTCCTTTTGCTTTTTAAACACATGATTTATCATGTGTTGGTAAGTTGTGCCAGCGTTCTTAAGCCCGAAAGGCATTACTAGGTAACAATAACAACCATCGTTTGTGATGATAGACATATGAGGAACGTCATGATTATGCATTCTAATTTGATGATAACCAGAGAATGCATCTAAGAAACTCATAAAAGAATGCACAACCACAGAATCAACTAAAGAATCTATCTGAGGCAAGGGATTAAAATCTTTAGGGCATGCTTTATTTAAACGCGTGAAATCTACACATATTCGCCATTTTCACTCCTGGATGTTTAGCCATTACAACGTTTGATATCCAGGAGGGATATTGGATTTCACGTATAAAATTTTCCTTGAGGAGCTTTGAGACCTCCTCCTTGATTGGATCAGCAAGCTTTGTCGTTGAATCTCTCTTATCTTGTTGCACAGGCTTGAAACTTGGGTCAACGTTGAGATGGTGGCCGGCGACGTCTAGATAATTGCCTGGCATGTCCTCTGTTGACCCAGCGAAGACATTTAGGTTCTCTAGCAAGCATGAGATCAACTCGGCCTTCAGATCTTCTGGCAGCTCCGAGTTGATGGAGAGCTTCCTCTCCTCCCCCTCAGCAATGGGGACTCCTTGAGTCACCTGGGCAGGTTCCAGATGGGCTCCTTCTATATCATCAGCAGCTTCTGATAAAAAGGGATGACTGATTTCAATCACACTGACTTTGCGAAGATAACACTCCAGAGCATGCCTGGGGTCACTCCTGACCCTACATGATTTTCCATCAACATTAAATTTTATTGCAAGGTGGTACGTTAAGACCACAACCTAATACTAATTGAGCAGAGGCCTTTCGAATATTGCGTAGTAGCTGCTTGGAGTATCGACTACTATGAACTGGACCAATTTAGTTGCTCCTCCAAGCTTCACTGACATAGTAACCAGAAAAACCATAGAGTGGCTCTTCGGTGGAAAGCAGAGGCTTTCCAGTCTTCAAGGCATCAAAAGTTGGTTTAAACAGAACATTGACGGAACTGCCGTTATCGATGAGAATTCTTTCCACGGTGTAATCTTAAATGGCAGCCTTGATCACAACAACATCGTTGAATGGATTAGCAGTTCGGGGAAGGTCTTCCTGGCGAAAAGTAATATCTCCTCTTGATGGAGCAGAGGAAGAAGAAGAGGCAACTTCTGCATGAGAAACCCTTGCAATTGAAGACTACCGAGTTGATTCAGTCCCTGCTCTACCATGTATACAGAAGAGCCTCCCCAGGGCTCCCTCATCATCTGCATCGAAGCATTCTCTCTGAATGTTGATAGGCCCCAGAAGGTCAACATCCTCAATTTCTTCACATTCCAAGTAGACTTCAACCACCTCCTTGCCCTTGGAGGTGGAAGGCTTTGAAGAATCATATTTCTTGCCCAGGTCCTTCATCTTGCCCTCGTCAAGCAGTCTCTCCATCAGTTGTCAAATGGCTTCGCATTATTCAGTCGAATGACCATTCCCTTTATGGAATTCGTAGAACTGAGCATTGTTCCTTGGCCTCCACTCTCTTGGAGGTCCTTGCTTCTTTTCATCTAACCTCCTTTGCAGGATCTAGATGACCTCATCAATGTCAAGTCCCAGATCTGCAAACTCCTCCACGAAGTTGCTATCATTCTACCTCGGAGCAGGCAGGTCATTTTGAAGAATAGGAAGTTCTTGCAGCGGTAAGGCGGGAGTGACGGTCAACGGCAGTCTCTTGTCTTGAAACTGTTGATGGCCGATGAAATGTTTCTTGTGGCGGAAGTTTCGCCCCCTTTGAGAAGGTGGCTGGAAGTCAGTCCGAGGAGGCTTGTTGTGATGATGAGCAACAGAGGAAGAATTGGCGACATCCCTTCCTTCAGCCTTCGCTGTCAGGGATGAAATGTATGTCAGATTGGCGTTCTCACCTTCGATGAAACGGTTTACCATAGCAATCAACTCTTAATAAGTTGCTGGCGCTTTTGTTATTGCCTTGAACTTCAGAGGGCCTTCCTGGAGGAAGTGCATTAAGGCAACTTTATAAAAGTAAGGGTTCACATTCCTCACCCCCTGGATCACTTTTTGAAAATATTCAACAAATCGATCAACTAACTCGTTATCCCTTTGCTTGATATCAAAAAGAGCAGTTGGTCCATCCTTTCTCTTCTTGGAGGTAGCAAACCTCATTAAGAGCTCGCTGCGAAACTCGGTGAAAGAAGAGATTATGACTAAAGGCTGCTCATAGAACCACTCTCTCGCTTGTCCATCGAGAGTGGTGACTAAGAGTTTGCATTTTAGGGCATTGGAGAGGCATCTCAATGAAACAGCCCCTTCGAATGCCTGCAGATGGGCAACAGGATCAGTCTCCCCTGAGTAGAGGGGAAGAAGAGGTTCTCTAAAGTTATTTTGTGCTATCTCCCATCATATTCGATCAATGAAGGGAGAGGGGGTTTCATATTTAGCTGGATAGGAAAGGCGGAATGGAGCAGGAGTGTCTGCGGGCTGCGCGGACTGGCGGTCTGCGAAATCAAGCTAGCGGGCAGGAGTGCCCCGGGCAGCCTCCCTGAAGGAATCCATCAGAGAGGCGAACTGGTCATCTTGAGGCCACAGAGGAGCTGTGGGCTGATCTGGACAGTGAGGTTGAGGAGATGGAGTGACTGCAGGAGATTGCTGAAGAGGAGTTCGGCGAGCGTGTGTCTGACGGACCGGAGTCTGGCAGACTAGAGTGTGGTGGACTGGCGTGTCCGCAGGATCTACTGTGTCCTGGGAGCAAGCCGTTGAGTTAGTGGAATCAAAGCCTGGTTGATGGCATCTAGGCGCTGGTCGGTCTCCCTGCGAGATCGTTCAGCCTCCCAGCGAGATGTTCGATTGCCTACCACAGCGAGTCCTCTGGCGAACTGGAGCGGTCTGAATGACGGGCTTGGCGGTCTCACATTCTGTCCGCTAATTTCAAAAAACTACTTGATCTGATGGTCGCATGTTAATTATTGATGTACGAAAATGGAGAGTGACAAGCACTGCCAGTTAACGGTTCGAACACGGGGGAAGGAAAGGAAAAATAATCGACTGCAAGCAGCTATCTACTAAGCGGATGAGAAAGAGTAGAGTCGTGAACCACGACAACACCAGACTTCGAGCATCGCAGCATGAATGCCTCTCTTGTGACGGGCTTTCCTTTCATTTCAAATGAGTTGGTTACTGATTGAAAGGAAAAGTGCAAGAAGCTCTGAGCAAGCTGGAGACCGCAAAGCCTGAGATTAGAGTCTACACCCTTGAACAGGTAGGCTCCAAGGCACGAGTCAGCGTGCTTTGTGTGTTCAACCTCCCCTATTTATAGGTTCGGGGGCCTGCCCAAACGGGCAGGGCTAAAATAACTTGCTGCCCGGGGTACAGGAGAACCGGGCAGTGCTGACGGGAAGCAAAAAGAAAATGCATGCCAGTCCGCGCAACAGGGGCGTACTGGGCTCGTCGGGTGGTTCTTCCTTCTATTGCTGCAAGGAACGTTCCCGCCGGAGGGTCGCGGACTAGGCGGACTTAGCCTTGAGTCCGCCTTAAGAGGATCAATCCTGGGAGATGATCTCCTAGGGCAGGATGAGCTGGGTGGACTGCAGAACCGACTCCGCCACCGAAGAGATGGGACTTGTTGAAAAAGCCGATGCTTTGTCGATCTTGGCGGACTGGATAATTGAGTCTGCTGCTGATGGAGCATGCGACCCTGGAACCTTCCATGCATTGCGGACTTTGGGGTTAACAAATAGGATGATCTCTAAGATTTTTAACTACTACTGGCAGGTGACTATAATCACATAGTTCTGCAGGAGGATTAGGATGATTCTCCTCCTCCCCTGGGTAGTTACCATTTCTTCTATAGGAATTTCTACATTATCTCTAGTGTGTAACACTTGATTTGGTAAATCACCTATATTTAACGTTTCCATCCTATAGTCTACATCACCTATACTATAGTTGTTAGAAATCTCATTATATAAAACAGAAGTTTCATCAAAAACTACATTAATTGATTCTTCTACAACTTGATGTTTCAAGTTGTAGATCCAGTATGCTTTGCTAAGTACACTATACAGTACAAAGATTGCTTCATAGGATTTCTCTGAGAACTTTATTAGATAAGTTTTTCCATTGTCAATTACATAACAATTACTACAAAAAATTTTGAAGTATGACAGATTTGGTTTTCTGCCTTTCATTAGTTCATTGTGAGTCATGTTGTGATTCTTGTTGATTAATGCTCTATTCTGAACATAACATGTTGTGTTTACATCCATAGCCTAGAAATATTCTGGGAGAGGTGTATCACTCAGCATTGTTCTAGCTGCCTCAATGAGAGTTTTATTCTTCCTCTAAGCAACTCTATTTTACTGTGGTGTTCATGGAGAAGAGAACTCCTGAGAGATCACTAGTTCCTTACAAAAATTTGTCATATTTTCAGATTGAAATTATGTACCATGGTCACTGTCACAACCCGCATTTTTCACCGCCAATAAAGGTGTATCAGAGTAAGGGAAAAATGTGCGTCATGATGCCACGTCAGCAGGGGAAAATTGCGGACGCTCAGGCAAACACCTACTTAATCATGAAAAAGATTCTTTAAGTTATTTAAAGATAAAATCAGCTTAAGTGTGGTAGTTAGCCGTATCCTCCGCTTGGTGGATCATCTAGTCCACGAGGAAAGTAGTTGTATGCTGTGAAAATTACTTTTTTTACAAAATTAAACGCCTTACATGAGTTTAGAGGTTCCCAGAGGACACCTCAAACTATGAAAGTTTTAAATTTATAATAACAATAAAAGTAGATTTTTTAAGTCGTTAAATATAGTGTTTTAATATTTTAAAAACATGTCATACATGAGGTAATAATAGTATTTTCATACTTAAAAATGCCTACCATTCAATTCTAACATAAAACATCACAGAGAGCAAGTAATCATATACACAGAGGGAAAACTAGCAGCTAGCTAGTATCCAAAAATAACAATCATGTGGGCTTCAACTGACACGAGCCCACATAAAACAAAGTATGTCTGCACTAGCAATGAAAACCAAACAACAAACTACCTCGCTACGGCAAGGCAAAACCACAGCCAAGACAGCTGCCCAAGAACTCCAAAATCAGTACGGCTATCAGCTACAGCTCTGAATCTGAGGCATTCCAAAGACATAACACCTCAGCAAGAAAGTACAAGAGATGACAGAAAGTAAGCCAAAAGTAAAAAAAGTCAAGGTGTACAAACCCAAGATCAAAGAAAAATACATACATAAAGTACAACAGTCATGTACAAAAATAACAAGAGACACTTATGTGAAGCGTCACGTTTAACAACAGCACCACAAATGCGCAAGACTAAGGGGAGAAAGGTCAAGATTAAACCATAAGGAGAGAAACAAACCCATATTAGCCACATGTGGTCAACTCCACCAAAAACCAAAACGGGGGGGGGGGGGGGGGGGGGGTGGCCAACCCTCAAGACAATTTATCCGTCTAATTGCGGGGAGACTGGATACTCCACCATTCACCGCAAATGCCCAAACACCCGGTAGAGCCCCACAAAGTACGAATAGGGAGAACAAACGTTGTGGCGGTGATTTCGTCCACAAATAATACCTGCAACCAAGGAAACCCAGATTAAAAACACCGTAACGACCCAGGTTTAGAGCTCAGAGGCCCACCACAACCCTTCCTGCTTTGGAGGCATGTCTCGCCCCATGGCGTCTCCACGAAGGAAACCATGATAATAGTTCCAAGACAATAATGACACATCGAATTCTACTGGACAATTCTAATTCAGGGGCGTCCTAAACGAACTCTAACCCGGCCTGCTTAAACATTGAGGAACAGTTATAAGGGTAAGATTCCACCACATTTAACACTTACAAGATCGCGTAACAAAATCAAGAACATGGTGATTAATAACGAACTAGACAAAATATCTAAACAACACCAAAAATCAGCAAGTTGATTAATAATCATGATAACAAAAAGCTAGAAAATCGTGCAAATCGGGGTAAAGAAAGGAAGAGAAGGAGGAAACCATCACTTGCCTTGGTTTTACCGGAGAGAGACTTCCAAATCGCGCCACAACGTAGATCGGAGCTAAAGTAGATGAGAGAAGTCAAAATCTAACAAGAATGGTCAAAAATAGGAGTTAGGGCCTAAAACCCTAGCGAGAATAACTCAAGGAATGGGGAAAATTTTACCACGATGATAAAGCTCTCGTTGAGAGCTTTCCGGATCTTTATTTGGTTGAAGATTTTGAGCACCGGAGCACCGACGATGACCACCAAAGGGATAGGGGAAAACATTCTCACTAGTCGCTCATGCCGCTCTGGTTCGGGAGATAGGCAGAAATTCGGTCGGCTAAAAGATGAGGAAGAAGAAGAAGGTATATATATGAGTGTAGTATTAGGATAACCACACTTAAGAAATGAACCAGGTTCTGCTGAACCGGGTTTTCGAAATGAAGAGAGGACTTCTCTAGTGTTAGAAACTTACTCGAGTAGAGAAAACATCACTCGGGAACAGGCAAAGGTTACCCGAGAAGAAGGTATGCAGTACTCGAGTACTGAAGAAAGATTACTCGAGAATAGAAGAAAACTTCTCGGGAACCAGAACGGATTACTCGAGAACAATAAAGTCCTCGAGAACAGAAGGTAGTTTTCAAGAACAAGGTAGACAGTTCTCGAGAACAAGATGTAAGTTCTCAAGAAATAGATGCTAGTTCTCGAGAACAAGAAGCCAGTTCTCGAGAATAAGATGACAGTTCTCGAGAACAAGAAACAAGTTCTCAAGAACAAGAAGCAAGTTCACAGAACAAGATGCCAGTTCTCGAGAACAAGAAGTTCATCTCGAGAACAACCAGGCAGACCACAAGAACTAGGAAGCACTTCTCGAGTACAAAAAGGCAGTTCTTGAGAATAAGAAGGCTTTCTCGAGAACAAGGCTGCAAATTCAAGAGAACAGAGCACATCTCGAGAACAACTAGGGAAAACTCGAGTACAAAATCAACTTCTCGAATACAAATAGAAAGCACAAAAATCGTTCGATGCTTCATCGAGCTCCGCTCGATGATCGTCAAACACACAAAGGAAAAACCCCATTCGACGAATTATGTTCAAAATTCGTCCAACTCAAGGCCCGATCGTCGAGCTCAATTCGAAAATCGTCGAACGCAAAGGAACAAACATTTTGTTCGACGAACTGCGCAAGGAAATCATCGAACTCAGAACCCATAAGCGCTAGACAATCGTCGAGCTCAGCTCGACGATCATCGAGCTCCATACAACACCCAGAAAATGCGAGAAACAATGAGTTCGTTGAAAACCCACCCTTTAGGAGGGCTTCCCGAGAATCAAAACAAGCTTAAGGATTTGACATAATAATTATCATAATCAAATAGTTGAACAAGGAAATATATGTTCAAAACGGAGGGCCAAACACGAGTTGAATTAGACGAATTTAATAACGATGACAACACTAGAATCCGACGTACCATTCTTGAGACATAACATCAAATGCTCTCACAAGCGAAAAAAAGATCACAACAAGGGTCCAAACACGCGCCGAGACTCAAAATGCTCGGAACGCAACAGAACTGGACAAGGCCAAGGCCTCAAAACCTCATCCTTAATATCAAGGAAAACATTCCAACCCATCAGAATCCAAAATTCAAGATAAACAAGCCCAACAGACGCGAAACACACAAACGGTTCAGCGCCGTCAACAAAATGAAAAAGGGTAATGCCATGATGTCAAAATTATGACGTCGACAAAAAAATAATGACATCAGAAAAATCGGGGGCGTTACAGTCACACCCCCTAAAAAGTAGTTTCGTCCCGAAACTTAACACAACCTTAAAACCAAACCCAAAACAAAACTCAATTAGTACCAACAACTTGAGGACATACCTGAACTAAGGGAAGAGAAGCGGATGAGATTCTCTCATTGTCGATTCCAATTCCCACGTCGCCCTCTCGATGTCTTGATTTCGCTATAGAACTTTAACCATGGGTATGGTCTTCCTCCGCAACACTCGATCTTGAGAATCCAGAATACAAATAGGTTCTTCCACGTACGTAAGGTTGGGCTGAATCTGGGGCACCAAGCCAAGGACTTGACGATCCCTGCGGATACACTTCCGCAACTGGCTCACATGAAATACATCATGGACACCAGGGAAGGTAGCAGGCAACTCCAACCTATAAGCTGACACTCCGATGCGCTCAAGAATTTGAAAAGGTCCCAAATACCGGGGTTATAACTTGTGGTTCCTTTCAAACCTTTTAACACCTGACATTAGAGAAACTTTCAGAAACACCATATCCCAAAAAACGAACTCCAAATCAACCCTTCGTTTATTAGCATATTTCTCATATCTCTCTTGTGTCACATAGAGCTTCTCTCGAATATGAGTCACGACACAATTCATCTCTTCAAGGGCTTCCGGACCTAGCAACTTTTAAACTAGTTACCCAGCTCCACCTAGACTTCATGCCTGAAGTTGCAGCACACACCTACTCTTCTTGAACAACCCTCTTGACGTGAGTCATAGGACCAGAAACAGACCGAGGGTCGTAGCTCAGAGGTCCCACCACTTACCCGGAAGAATCAGAAGATCTCGCCCTCCCTAGCCAATGTTGAGCTAGGTGCCTCTGAGGAAGAAGATGGAAAGGTTCAACAACCTCTTCAAGGCAACTTATTGGTCTATTTATGGCCTCTGAGTTAGATCTACTAATAACCATACTTAACCGACCTGAAATTACCAAAATACCCTGGGTTGGGTCTGCCAATAGCCAAACTCTGCTGTTCTGAAGTGTTTTATGCAGGCCACCGAGGGTAGAAGGTTAAAATTACCTAGTGTAGAGGAGTAAAATCTCCCTTGGGAGTAAGAAGATAAAAACACCTTTCTCTTATATGGCAAGTGGGGAAATGACCAGCGGGCGAGACAAGATCAACTGCTCGTCTCGTAGGTTTCCCGCCTTATGAGATCCATCTTGCCCTCAAGGGCCAGGCCGCACTGCGAGAGACATCTCGGCAACGCAGCCGAGCCCCGTCTCGCCTCCGGCGAGGGGACCACATGGTCCCACTCGCCTCTTTAGTTCCTCTCACCACCTTCTCCACTCTACTACTTGAGCCGCCCCCCGCGAGCCCAAGGTTGTACAAAATCCCAGCTCTTCTCGAGGTTGCCCCAAGCTTGGAAAGAAAGTCCGACCGAGGCTCGCGGAGTTGGGATTCATTTATGAGAATATTTGGCGGGCCCTCGCCTGGAGCCTATAAATATGAGACCCCATCTCATCATGGAGTGCCCCCTCTTTTGTTTCCTCTTCTCTTCTACCGTCAACATATCCCATAGCCAGAGTTTCTGTGAGCATCTCGCAATGGTCTGGAAGCAAAACAAGGCCAATGTGGCTACCCTGGCCCCAGCTCTGGTCTACACCCCTGCGTCTGCACCTTCATCATCTTGCCTGAAGAATGCGAAAACCGTCAGACCTCCATTCTCGGCCGGCGCGACTACTTCGGAACCCTCGTGATCCGATGCACTTCCTCCCACATCCTCTGGGGAGAGATAGGTGATTCTATACTCCTCCTCTTCCCTCTGTCTTTTCCCCCTTCTTTTATCGTCTCTCTTATTGACCATGTTTTTTCAAGGAGACCTCGCCAATCCCCCCATGGCTGTGAATCCCCATGATGCTTCCGACAAATAATACCAAGACTCCGACTTGCCTCAGCAGTCCTCGCCTCCTATCGTGAAGAATGACAACCTCTCGCGGCTTGCGGGGAACCCTCGCATCCCTAGTAAATGAACTAACCTCGTCCTTTCATTCGCGCATCTCGCGGCATCTAAGCCTCTTTGCGAGACCAACATATATTCTGACCTTCAACATTTCTTGTGCAACCATCTGGATTGACTCACCCGCTGAGGACTTCTCCGAGCCGACCGCCCTCTCACCTCTTCCTTACCCAGATGTGATTGAAGACTATCTGGGCGATCCTACGGATCCGCTGGAGATGAAATGCGGGACAGCTTGGATGCTTTGAAAATATACACACATCATTCGCGAGATGGAACAAAGCAACTGACCGGCGCATTGACTGGCTGGAAATTGAGTGTGCTCGCCTCTCCTCTGGGATCGAGGGTGCGATTGAAATAGACGAGACTGACCCTGAGGCCATCATTATCAAGATCGAGCAGCATCTTCGTCTCGCGCTCCGCGGTCTGGATGTCGTTCGCGCCTTTCACATCCCAGGACGGCCTCCATGCGCAGGATGTTGCGGTGGTCGTTGGAGATGGCACAAGAACTGAGGGACCTCCGTCTCGTCTCACCTATTCAACTATGCCTTGTAACTATTGTTTTTATTAATCTGTCGTCTGTTTGTTTAAGAATAATTTGTTTTTTGAAACCCTTATGGACATGCTGCCCGGCTCATACGAGATGAAATAATGTATGATGACATTCTCTCAATCTCTCTCATGCTGGCCTTTTAATTATAGCCGCGTTAATTGCTACATTTTCCTTTTTATTTCCGCTCATTGGAAAAATCACTGCGGAACGCCGCGCTTCGAGGTCAGGAGAGATAGGGAAAATGAACCGTCGGGTTGCCCCTTCGAATTCCCCATTCACATTTTCCCGCCCATTTTTTCTTCTCTCTCCATCCGCTATAAATACCTCCCCCCGGATCTAGATGTTTTACGCCTGTGCTGTCGCTTCCTGCTACTTATGAGATTCAGAGTTCTCATCTGCTTCCCCTCGCCTGCTTCTTTTCACGTCTCGCTCTCGCCCCTCCACCCTTTCTTCCTCTCTCTTCTCCTACCGTCTCGCCTGCCATGGGAAAGAAGAAAGCTGAATAGGGCGTGGGTCGCAGCCGGTGTGGTAGGAGATTCGTTGACCACGACTTTCCCCCTAGCAAGATCTCAAAAGAGGATTATAGCCCTTCACCAGTGAGTTCCTTGTGGAGGGGTATGAGTCTTCCCGCCAAAGGTCGGCGAGTCGATTAATACCTTCTACCCTGGCGAACCCGCCTTCCCTATCCAGGACTTCGAGTCGGGGCTAAGACTCCCCATCTGGCCAGAGGTAAAACAGTTTTTGAAATATTTCGACGTTGTCCCCGTGCAGCTTAATCCGAATGCCATCTCGGTGTTGGTTGCATTCACTAGCTACATGTGTTGCGAGCGCATTGAATTTAGCCTCACTGTCTTCCACAAACTGTTTAACTACCATGCCAAAGATGACGTCGTCTCGTACTTCACCGGCCAGGTCCTAACGGTGTGCAAGACCCCAACAAAAACCATTAAAAGAAAGGGTTAAACCAGATATACTCTAGAGGGGGGGGGGGGGGGGTGAATAGAGTATCTGAAGACTATTTAGAATTTACAAAATTATTAGAGTAAAGCAACTAATATTCAATTATAAGTAAAATGACCGCTAATATAAACTATTCTAACACAGCCACAGTAAAAATAAAACAAATCTACCACAGGAACAACAAAGCTAAAATTAACACAGGCAGAACAAGACCAAGAAGAAATGGGCAACTAGATGACACAAGAACATTATAGTGGTTCCCCAACCTGGGTACATCCAATGTTCTACCACCATGGTAGGAATCCACTACATGTTTTGATCACTTGACTGCCACCAATGAGCTTTTGATCAGGTGCCCAAAAACCACTTCAAGTCTTTTGATCAGGTGACTTGCAACCAAGGAATAACTTTTGAAGGGAGTTAAAGAACCCTTTGTACAGTGAGGGGGTGAGAGAGTTATGGTGTCTTCTCTTTCTCAAATCAACTGAGAAGACTAGTAGATCTTTGATATTGACATAGCTCCCCCTGAGATATTGAACTCAGGAAACTTGAGCTTTGCTTCAGGGTGTAGGTCTTCTATCTTTAGCCTTGACTAGAAGAGATCCAGGAACTTCTTGACTGATAGAGATTTTGTTGTCCTTGATTTGGAATAAATGTTCTTCTTCTTCTTCACCAATGTCAAGGAGAAAACTAGTTTGTTTTTTGTACAGAGAAGGATTAGAATCAGATTGTTGTTGATCTTCTCTGTAAGCCTGTATTCTCTTTCTGGTCTGAACTTGCTGCTCAGTGTCTTCGTTTTTTCAAAAAGAGAGAAAATCTCTTTATATGATCAGTCAACAATCACCTTTGAATTTTTTGAATTCCTTTCTGCATTTATTGTTGATGGCCTGGAGAATGTAATATGACTGGAGAGAATATCTGCATTAATTGGATTTCCTCAACTGTCCTATTGAAAAACGACAAGTAATAATCCAAATGAATACCATAATCAATGCTGCTTCTAACGGTAATATTCAGAGAATATTAAGCATTGATTATTCAGGAATTACTGTAATAAAATAAGGACAAAAGAAGGAAAAATCCAAGTCTGAATCTGCACAGAATTCGTCGAGCAAAGAACAGATTTCGTCGACCTGAGTCCAGAGTTCGTCGAGCTGAGAAATCATGTTCGTCGACCAGGTAATTGATGTTCGCCGACTTGAGATCCGAGATCGTCGACCTGAGAACTGCTAACAGCTTTCTAATAAAACTTGCTAATTATGTGCTATAAATTCATCGAGCTGATAACATAACTTCATCGACTAGAGTTCAGAGAAATGATTCTGGACTTAGAATGTTGAATTTGAACTACTAGAAATCTTCGTCCTGAGTACAAGTTCGTCAAGCTCAACTCAGAGAATTGACTCTGAGTTCGTCGAGCTGAGCATGACTTTCGTCGAGCTGACTTCGACGAACGTCGAACTCACTTTCTTGAGCTGATTTTTCTCTAAGTCTTGAGTCTTCTGCTATCTTCTATTGGCTGGTCCATGCAATGTTGACACTAAGGACATAGCCTAGACTGTAGGACACAGACATGACCCTGGCTATACATATTGGGTTAATCATCCTAATTAGTGAACATATCCCAAATCAAACTAGGGATCCAACAATCTCTCCCTATTTGGGTGAGGTCACTAATACAACCAAAAAAACATTTACAAAGCAAGAGAAAAATATATCAAACAGAAAATTTTAAAACATACAGCAGATATATATATACAATGAGTTTTGTATCAGGAAATAAATAAACATTTTTAAGACATACAGAAAGACTAAAAAGTTTAGACTCCTTTCTTCTTCTTTGACTCATTTTGCATATCCTCCTTAACTCTATCACCAGGCTGAGTGAATTTGATTTCCCTGTTTGGATCAGCTGCTCGACTCTTTGTCATGGTCATATCAGCAGCTCCAATAATATTTAGGGATGTATCCCTTGTCACCATAGCTTCTGGATGCAATTTCATATAATCATCTACATTAAAGAATTTATTAGCTTTTGCAAACCTGTTTAGTTCTTCTTTCCTGTACTTTGACATTATTGGGTATTGAGAGGCATCCTTTCCTTCAGCTTTTGCCTTGTTTATCATAGATATTCCAACCAGTTCTTGAAATCTGACCATTCTATCAGTGTTTGCTGTCTCAGGATCCTCAAATGGAATAGGACGAGATGCAGATCTCTTTGGACTTTCAGCTTTCTGAGATTCTGGTGCTTGCTGTAGATGATGTTGTTATTGTTGATGTTGTTGATGTTGGTGCTGCTTGCCTGAGGAGTACCTATGCTGGCTGCTTCCAGAATATGAAGAGGATCTACCCTGATGTCTCTGATAAGTTTGATATTGGGTAGACCTCTAAGAGGAAGAGCCTGAAGCACAAGCAGCAGGTGGAGGAGGTGGAGGAGGATCTTTCCTGTATCTCTCTGGAGGAGGAGAATACTTCCTATTTTTCTTCCTGTCCTTCTACTGATTCTTGGACAGCCACATCCAAGCTGGCATGCCCTTATAGGGAGTGATATTCTGAAGAATATAGTATGAAGTGTCATGAGTTGGGTTTGGTTTTGGAGAAGCAGCTGGAGGGGCTTTCCTTTTCTTAGAGATTTTCTTTTTGGACTTAGGCTCATCATCAGAAGAATGATCTTCCTCATCTTCATCATCAGAAGATCCCTATGGATTGTCATATAATGCATTAATTTCTTTCAAAGCTTCTACAAATACCAACAATTTTTCTGCCTAGGGAGGAGCAGGAGGTAGAGCTAGAGCTGGAGCTAGAGAACTATATACATAAGTGCTTTCAGCAATAAATTTACTTTCTTCTTCAATATCTGCCATGATCAACTCATCTAGATCAGGTATGGGACTATCATCCATAATATAAGTTGGAGCAAAGATGGCTTTGGGAGGAGATGAAATAATGAATGAATCTTCTCTTAGTGGAGATGGAATAGCTGGAGCCTCTATTCTTACAAAACTGGCCTTGAGTTGCATGGCAACTTTGGGGCTTATTGGGGAGGTATAGGGAACTATAGCCATAGAGGGCTTTGTGCTGTCTTATGGAAGAAAGTTTAAATTAGATATATCAAAAGTATTCAATAACCAAAATAAATCTACTGTGGGATTGATAATGTAATCACCAACAGTGTTTATTGCAACTGTATCTGTCTCATCCATATCTACATCAGATTCAATGAATTCAAGTAGCTCAGCAAGAATGGCAGAGTCTGCTCCTTCTTCTATTGCTACAGTTGCTGCTGCTATTTCTGCTACTGATGCTGCTGGAGCCACTTCTTCACATAGTATCTCCCCCTGCCTGGTTTCAGTAGAGACTGGAGCCAGGCCCCTGAATGAAGAAGGAGGGACAGAGAGAGCAAAAATTTGAGCAGCAAGGGAGGAGATGGAGGTAGCAAGAGGGGAAATAGCCTCTACTATGAGGTTTTTGAGGGGTGGAGTGAGAAGGGCAAGAAGAGGTGGAATGAAGGAGGGGTTCAGTTGCAGGAGTTCAGGGGGTGTCTCAGTGGAGACAGAAGGGTAAATGGAAGAGGATCGTGGAGGAGGGGGTGGAGAATATAACGTCCCGAATCGCACTAGGCCCCCATGCGTGTCTTTTGAGTCAGGAGTGCTAACAACTGGGCAGCACTTGTGGGGAGTGCAGAAATCAAGGCAGACAAGGACACGGGTAGCGACACGGGAGTGTCCCTACCCGTGTGCGTGATCCTGTCTCTCGAGTCAAGGACTCGGTGTGTCCAGAGAAGGATACGTGTAGTGACACGGGCGTGTGACAACCCGTGTGAATGTGACACGGGTAGGGACACGGGCGTGTCCCTACCCGTGTGATTGCGTGTGCGTCGAGTTGACTCGACACGGCGTGTCGAGATCGTCGAACTGCGTGTCGAGATCGACGAGTTATATGACACGGGTAGCGATACGGGCGTGTCCCTACCCGTGTGTCATTGTGTCGAGTTGACCTCAGCGAGGCGTGTCGAGATCGACGAACTCCGTGTCGACATCGATGAATTATATGACACGGGTAGCGACACGGGCGTGTCCCTACCCGTGTGGCATTGTGTCGAGCTAAACTCGACGAGATGTGTCGAGACCGACGAATTATATGACACGGGTAGAGACACGGGCGTGTCCGTACCCGTGTGTCAGTGTGTCGAGTTAAGCTCGACATAGCATGTTGAGATCGGCGATCGTGGTGTCGAGATCGACAAATTTCCACTGTTCGATGATTTTGGTTGAGTTTGACGAATCCTCGAGTAGTTGATAGGGGTCATGCCCGGTGTCACGGGCGTGACCATGGGCGTGTTCTCCGTTCGACGATTTTGATCGAGATTGACGAAGCGTGTTGAGATCGACGAAATGTATGACACGGGTAGAGACACGGGTGTGTCCCTACACATATGTTATTTTGTCGGGTTGAGTTCGTCGAAATGTATCCAGAGAAGGACACGGCCAGGGAACACGGCCGTGTCATGTGGACACGGGTCGGGACACGGGCGTGTCCCTACCCGTGTCGAGTGTTGAACCGACACTAAAAACTGTCGTAACGCTTCGGTGCAGCAGGACACGGGTAAGGACACGGTCGTGTCCCTACCCGTATCACTTTTCATATATAAGGGCTTAGAAAACCCTAGCAGTTTCACTTCTCTTTCCAGCCCGATTTTCTGAGAAAACGTCTGTAGAAAGAGAACTGCAGGAGCAAGTTCTAGGGAGGGAAAATCCGCCAACGCCGCGAAGGAGAAGATGCCGCCAAGGAGAATTACGAGATCCATGGCCAGAAATGGTGGTACCGCTGGAACCGAGGTGAGCTTCCTACCCTCTCCCTTGGTGCTAGATCTGTAGATATCTAGGCGAGACGTCGACTCAAAAGAGTCTAGACATGTGAGAAGATGCTTTCTCTACGGGGAGGCCATTCCAGGGCTTGTGCTCTTGGTTAATGGTGTCTTCAACCTCTCTGATCTTCTATGTGGAGATGGTGGATGGTTTCGTGAAGAGCAAAGGCCTCATGAGGGTGAATAAGGGTGGAGGAATTTTTGGAGGTGATCCGAGAGGATCGACTTGAGGAGGAAGATGAACCGATGTCGTTCATTCCGCCTCAAGAAGCGTGCTGAATTTGTTTTCTGCGCGCAGTGATCTTCTAAGCCATTTTCATGAGGGATATGTCCAGATCTGGGCTTTTAACTAAACACAAAGGTTGAAGCCCTTGAAAATACCTTTCCAACGAGTGGCTGCACGACTTCAGGAGACATTTGTAGCCACGGGAAAGTCTGAACGCAAATGGTGTTCGATAAATCCTGCATGCAGAAATTGTGTTTTGTATGCAGTGGAACTCAAGGCTGATTTCTAATAGGATAGACTCAAATCTGGGTTGATGTCTGAATACAAACGTTGTAGCCCATGGAAATACCTTTCCATCGAGGGGTTACACGTCTTCACCGGATTCCTGTAGCTTCGGGAATCTCCGGTTGAATTTGCTGTCCAGATTTACTCTATACCTAAATTCTAGGTTTATATAATATGGATTTAGATTCAGTGGAATTAATATTGCAAGTTACTTGGCTTGAATGAACTCTTTTATGATTAATCATTTTAGTTGCATGATTGATGAAGTTTATTATTCAGATTTCATATAATCAAATTGTGAAGCAAGCTTACTTAAACGAATTGAGTTGTTAGAAATTTGGTAGATTATTATTTATGCGCATCATGTTTATAATATGTTGTTATCATTTGGAAAGATTGATAGATCTTTATATGCGCATCATGTTTTTAATATGTTGTTATCATTTGGAAAGATTGATAGATCTTTATATGCGCATCATGTTTACAATAAGTTGATATCATTTGGAAAGTCACGTAGAAGAATAAACTATGGCCATGAGTTTGTTTGATTAATGGAATGAGTTTAGTAGTCCAATACTTAGAGTGTAATCTCCCTACGGGTAGTATTGTGGAAGGATGTAAGTGCGGCGATGGCCGTCACTTGTTGGGTTAATGTTGAAAGGAGGTATAGACGAATGGTTGGGCTGTGTCCTCGTGCTTACTTCTGAGGCCCCTTCCTTGCTATATCGATGTGGCATTTGCATGTGGTGTGAGTCGACACGCGGTGTCGTAATCCTGGGTTAAGGATAGTGTGGTAGGTCTATGGGCTCGCCAGTCGTCACACCGACGGGAGTTGACAGTTGGACTTTGGGCGGTTGGGCTGTGTCCTCGGTGTTCACGTCCCGGGGCCCCTTCCGTGCCAAGTGAACGGTTGGGCTGTGTCCTCAAGCTTACTTCCGAGGCCCCTTCCGGGTCACACAAGGCCAGTTCGGGCTGTGTTCTTGGTGCACATCTACCCAAGACCCTGCTGGGCCATAGTACGCATGGGCTCCACTGTTGTGTTCTTAGCGTTGAAGCGTACGGAGGCCTAGGTGAAGTAGTGTGGATACCCGCTGTTGATGCACAAAAACGCAAAGGGAATCGAGCACCACCAGCTAACGGTTCGAGCACAAGGGAAAATAAGGGAAAGGAGAGACTACGAGCAGCAATCTACTAAGCGGACGAGAGCAGGAAGAACAGCAGGGCCGTGAGCCACGGCAACAATAGACTTCGCCCGTCGCAGCCTGAATGCCTATCTTGCGACGGTCTTTTCCTTGATTGAAGAAAGGTTCGGTTACAAGTGAAGGAAAAAAGGAAGACAAGAGCGGAGCAAGGAGGAGTCCGCAAGGCACAAGATTCGAGTCCGCAGCCTTTAACAAGTAGGCTCCTGGGCACGAGTCAGCGTGCCTTGGGTGCACCACCTCCCCCCTATTTATAGGATGGGGGGCCTGCCCAAACGGGCAGGGCTAAAATAACCGACTGCCCGGGGTACAGGAGAACCGGGGAGCGGTGACGGGAAGCAAAAAGAAAGAACACGCCAGTCCGCGTAGAAGGGGCGGACTGGGCTCGCGGGCTGGAGCTTCCATCTGCTGCTGTTAGGCGCGATCCTGCTAGAGGACGGCAGCCTGGGCGGATGAGACACTGCGTCCGCCGTTGTAGAGAATCCAGAGATCCAATGGCATGGCGGACTGGCGAACAGAGCGTTGAGTCCGCCGCTGGGGGATCATCCTTTGTGGCTGATTGCTGCTGCTTTGCCGGACAGGGCGGACTGCCTAAATGAGTCCGCGAATATTTAAAGGGGGGCTTGGCATCTTGTAGGATGTTGCGGACTGAGGCGTTAACATAATCCCCGCACATTTTTAAGTTTCCAGAAAACTTCGAAAATGTTTTCTTACCGCCGAGTCCGCAAACCTCACTAATGCCGCCAGCGCTATAAATATCGCTGGAGGGCCTGGAACTGTTGGAAATTCTAATCGATACGGGGCGCTATTCACCACTTGCGCTCTCCACTTTGCAGTCTGGCATGGCAAGGCTTGGAGCTTTCTTCTCTAGTCTCACTGCAAAAGGTGAGACGGCACTAACAATGCCTATGAAGACCAAGAAGATAATAAAGAGAACGACGAGAAGGGATCCTGCCCGCTCTACTGGAGAGAGTTCCCACGGCCAGAAGCCTGCTGAGTAGGCAGTCCGCCGCGCTAATATATCTGTGCGCGAGGATGCCGCAGTTCTTGACGCTGAACCACTGAGAAGTGAAAAGTTATTGACTCTGTCGGACATTGCCCTTCCCAGAAAACGGCGAATTCGGCGGACACCGCTGGCGAACACAATGAGGCCGAAATATCTTCCCCCAACGCCTAGGTGCCCATCATTAATCTTGATGAAGATAGGCGGACCGAGGGAGAAGAGGTTGGGAAAGACGCGCCTTCGCAGACATTGATTGTTGTGAACCCTGAGACTGTCTGCGACAGCCAGCCTTACTTAGGAGAGGCTGCCGCAGACTCTGCCGAGAAGAGAGCTTCTAGAAAGAAAAGGAAGAGGGACGGCTCAACCGTGGCTGAGCGGGTTGAGAAGAAATTGCGCGCAATGAAAGAGAAGAACATATCCAAGCGGACTGGAGATGCGGACTTACATCACAGACCGCGCGAGAAAGAAGTTCCCGACAGCGACTTGATTACATCGGAGGCCCAAATCCAGGGGGACAATTCCCTCTCCACGGTTAGTTTAACCACGTATGAGATAATAGATTCGATAGACGTCAATGAAGTAGATCTAATCAACAAATCATTGCTGAGTGTGCTGCAGCAATTTGAGGTGGAAGCCATTGGAGATAAGGGTAGCGAACTCCCTTCTTTGTCCGCTGCTGAGGAAGAAGAGAGGGAAAGACTGAAGATTGAGGAGCAGAAGAAACAGATCGTTGCTCACGTAGCTGTGGTGGAGGCGGCTTCGAAGAAGGCCGCGACGGACAAGAGTGCTGAGGATCTGCGGACTGCTGCAGAGCTATTACAGACAGGTATTCTTCAACTGGCGCCCAAGTATTTTAAGAGTCATTGGCTTTACAGGTCGCCGCCGCGGAAGTTGACACGAATCAAGATCATCACCAAAACCGACGACATCGTGGTTTCAAAAAGTTCTGCTGCTGAGAAAAGAGCTAAAGTTCACCGCGAATGGAAGAAGAGGTTAAGCGCCTTCGACCCGGAGCGGGCAAGGCGGCCTATCATCTTCGATAGTCAGCAACTCGCTGCTGCTATGTCTAAATGTGATCTTTCATCCTTTCTTTGAGTCTGTCGCGGACTGTCTTTGAATGTGGAGTTGACTTTCTTTGTTGCAGGTAGAAAGTCGCCGCTGGGCTCCGTTGAGAGTGGCGAGATCGTGGTTACACCGAATACTGGTGTTGACGTGGTCTCGCATGAGGAATCCGCAGGGGATGAGCTGCCCAGCCTGAACATCATCAAAGAGTTAGAAAAGAAATTTCAAGCTGAAATTCAGAATATCAAAGCAGAGTTAAAGAAGGCGGAAGAGCGCGAGAAAGCGTCCGCCGAGCGGGAGAAAGCCTTAAAAGACCAGATCGCCAGCATCTCTAGGGCACTAGAGAGGTCTGATAGGGAGAAGAATAGGCTCGCGGACGATGTCCGCTTCTACAAGGGGAAACACTTTGCGTCTGTGCGAGAAGAAAAGGGGAAGCGGGCTGCCGAGGTCGCTGAGCACAGACCGCGATTGCCAAATTGCGTTGCTCCGGAGGCCGCAACACTGGCAGATGGTGGCCAACAGATCGCGGACGAGGAGCCGAGGCCGGCAGTGGAGCCAATGGTGCCCCTTAGCCGGGTAGACCGGGAGGCTGCCCACATGCACCGGACTATAAACGTCATTCATCACTACCTCTGCCGCATGTATAGCGATATCCTTCAAATAAGCGACCAGGCTGCGCATCTGTGCCGAGATAGGACGGAAAAGCCAACGCGGACCGAAACTAAGGAACGCTAAGTCCGCGATGCCATGAACTATCAATTTGTTTGATTGTATAATTATGTGTGTTTTTTAAAACAATGCTCTGATGTGGATTGCAATGAACTGTGCTGCGATCTATGCGGACTGAGTAATATATCCGCAAATTATGTTGTTATTTTTGCTGTGATCTGTGGCAAACTGTGCGGACTAATGTTGTGTCCGCTTCACCTTATTTAACTTCTGCAGGTGGGAAATATTGCGAACTAAGCGGACTGAAACTGTGTCCGCCTCTTATATTTTAACTTGTCTGCAGGAGGGAAGAATTGCGAACTGGGCGGACCGAAACTGTGTCCGCCTTAATTTGTGCTTTGAACTTTGCTTGGAATGTGAACTTAAGTTAGTGTCCGCGTTGTTTTTAAATTTTTGCTGCGAAAAATTGAATTTTTGCGGACTATGCGGATTGAAAATGCGAGCTGCGCGGTCTGGCAAAAAAGCTGTCAGACCGTATAACTATAAATATGGCCCTACCGCTTCTTCTATGCAGGAAACCTGTGGGAGCAAAAGACCCTGCGGCCTGCCAAAATGGTATCCGCCAGGACTGATGCTGCAGTGGCTTTCAACGCCACCGACCACCGAATGTGCACTTTAACTGAGGCCGATCTGGAGGCCTTTGTTGAGAAAAAGATGCCGAATTCAAACTTGCTTGTCCGCCTTCCAGCCCACGAAGAAATGCTGAATTTTTCAACCGCGACGCAGATTGCTATTCCTATAGATCATTTTGACAGCGGATTCAAGTTTCCGCTATTATGGGAGCTCGCCGAAATCTTCGAGCATTATGGAATGGTGTTGGGCCAGCTCGCGCCCAACACTCTTGCTGCGATTTGCAGCTTCATCTCCTACTTGCGATCTGAGAAGATTGCTTTCTCCATGAACGTCTTCCGCAAGATGTTCTCCGTCCGCTCGATAACTGCTTCTAGAGGCCACCCCTACAAGGGGGTGATATACTTTTACTGCAGAGGGATGAAGGTTGTGGGCCTTCCAAACAAGATCCACAACTGGACCTCCAGGTTCTTGATCTTTGAAGGCGACCTAGGGTTCGTGCACACCTATCCGCAAGTGCGCGCGGACTCCTCCTTCAAGAGCGTCCCTCTTGACGCCATGGAGTCCGCCATCGTCGAATTCTTAGCCGATGCCAGGCTTGACATTGAACATTATATTTCGCTGCTGGCGAGCTTGGTGGACATCTCGCACGAAGAAAGTAAGCTTTGTTGGCGAACTCTAGTTTGTATCCGCAGCGACCTTAGTGTTAACTCTTCTGTTTTTGCAGCGACCTTGGCGGTGCCCGCCAATTTGCCGAAGACGCCTAGCCGCTTTGTTCCTACACAAAGAGAGAAGAAACAAGAAGTTGCAAGGAAGAGAAAAGAAGAAGGGGATCCCGTGGCGGATTACTCTTCCTCTAAAAGTTTTACAATGAGCGGCTTCGGAAACAGCCAGAAGGATCTTAGGGGGAACCCGATGATCCACTGACATAACAAGGATAAGCATGTTCGCTTGTCCACCACGCTTCCCTCGTGGAAGAGTCCGCGAATAACTCGCCATGCCCCTATTGCGATTTCCGCCCTCTATGGAAAGCGCAATCTGAGCGATCTGAGGAGGGTGGCCGCTGCCGATCTCCCCCTGCTAGCCTCCTAGGCTAGTGCAAACAGTGTGGTGACGAACAACTTTGTCGCTTCCTTGACAAGAGACCTGCTTAGACAGAACGAGCAGCTTCAAGAAGATAACAAAGTGTTAAAGGAGAGAAATGCGCGACTAGGGAAGAAAGTCGCTCAGCAAAAAGAAGATCTTGGGGTGAGTTGAATCCGCAGCGGCCTTAATTTGTAGTCCGCCGCGAACAGATGTTTGCTCCTTTGTCTTGCGCAGGTCGCCTACGACTTGGAGAATAACAGCTTCCAGGCCGCCATGCTCCCCTTTGTGAAGGAAACCATCGAGGTCGCCATCGAGCGATTTGTCCGCGACGGCTTTGCAAAGGAAGGGGTGGATGGCGTTCCCTTCTTGGAGCTCTTCCCGGAGTTGGCACCGCAGGTTGCAGCAATGGAGCAGGCTGCGAAGGGTAAGGATGTTATTATCGAGGAGGAAGAGGAAGGCGAAGAATAAGGAGAAGAAGTATAAGAAGGCGGAGAGCAAGGCGAAGAACAAGGCGTCATGGTAACAGCGGACGAAACTGGCTCAAGCCAGCGAGGTGGAGAGCAGTCCGCCGAGTCCAGCCCCTCTGCATCCTCCTCTGCAGACAGGAGCTCGCATAGCGAGTCCGAATCAAGCACTGGATCAGATAGCAGTAGTGGAAGCGGCTCGGAGGGCTATTCTCCGGAAGTCGATGTCGAATGCCTAAGTCCACCACCTCCTGCCGAAAAGAAGCAAAAGACTGCTGAAGATTAATGTATTTTTGCTTTTTTTCTTTTGTAAATGGGGCGGACTCAAGATTGCAGTCCGCCGAATAGATAAAAAGATGTAAAAAAAAATTTGATGAAATAGAAAGGATATTCTTGTACCAGTATGCTTCCTGCAATGTTCTTCATTTTCTGTATTTAACGCGATTAAGTTCGATCTGATTTAGCAGTCCGCACGATACGCATATCATACTATATGAGCTTTTTGACTTGCCGATTAGACGATCATTGTCCGCCGTAAGAATGAGAAGATGAAAATGTCAGGCGGACTACGTTGAGTTCCAATTACAGTCCGCGAGATACAATGATCATCCATAATGAGTAGGACTTGCTGATTAGGAAATTCCATTTATCAATCCGGTCATTGTCCGCCGTAAGAATGAACACTTGACGCAAATATAAGGCGGACTCTGTTGAGTTCCAATAGCAATTCGCAATTCTCTTTATTAATCTTTCAAACTTTATGGTAATATATGGGAAGCCGTTCGGCGGACTGGGCTGATATAATTTCACACTTCGCGCATATGTTATTAGAAATGATCTATAGCTTGCGACCAGGCGGGCAGGTGCGTGTGGCATTGCCTTCCTCACCAGGTCACAAGCTATAAAATCAACTCAAGGAATCCTGCGGACTGCGCGGATAAAGAAAACCAGTCCGCACTGAAACAAGAAATGATCTACAGCTTCCGACCAGGGGGGCAGGTGCGTGTGGTATTGCTTTCCTCACCAGGCCACAAGCCATAAAATCAACCAAAGGAAAACGGCGGACTGAACGGATAAAGAAAACCAGTCCGCACTGAAACAAGAAATGACCTATAGCTTGCGACCAGGTGGGCAGGTGCGCGTGACATTGCTTTCCTCACTGGGCCACAAGCTATATAATCAACCCAAAGAAACCTGGCGGACTGCGCTGATAAAGAAAACCAGTCCGCACTGAAACAAGAAATGATCTATAGCTTTCGACCAGGTGGGCAGGGGCGTGTGGCATTGCTTTCCTCACCGGGCCACAAGCTATACGATCAACTCAAAGAAACCTGGTGGACTGCATAGATAAAGAAAAGCAGTCCGCGCTAGGAAAATTCCCTGCAAAGAGCAAGATGTAGACTTGATGGAACGGTCCCCTGCCCTCTTGCCTGGAGTACAGTCTAAGTTGTGGGTCTCCTGCAGGCACTGCTTGAGGGTACCATGGAGTGTTCGAGGGTTACAAGCTAAGATGATCGGTGGACAGGTGCGTGTGGCATTGCTTTCCTCACCAGGTCATCAAAGTTGTAACGATATCCCAAATGCGGCATGGTAGAGCTTTACTCCCACCCTGTCCCTCCATAATGCAGAGGTGGGGTAAGGTACTAGCCGGGATCCGAAGTCCAGAATCCTACCGCACTAGAGCCTGCAAGCTCCCACTACACGGTGTGAAATCTCCTCGCAACACATGGTCTTCGTGGTGTTACGTTAATGACAACAGCTCTAGGGGAGGTCTTGCTGAACTCGGCGATGTCTCCTGGTATCAGGGAACCGTTATTAATCTTTGGGAGAGAAAGAGAGAACACTAGGAAAAAGTGTCAGTATGAATCCTTGGATTAATAAAATGCATTTGCAAAGCAAGCATAAGAAAGAAAAGAGAGTTCAAGGGCGGAACCGTTTTTGGAATATTTCTTAGCATGCCATCTGTTATGCTTGAATACATAAAACACTTGAAGAAGCGTTAGCAAGCAGTTTTTATTCATAATGATTCTTGAAGAGGATACACAGAATAGAAAGGAGGAGGTTCAGGAATAGAACCGTTTGAGATCATCCCCGCTCCAGGTATGTGGTATATCCTCTCCTTCGTACGTCTGCAAGCGGTAAGCGCCGCTCTTTAACGCTTCTTTGATAATGAAGGGGCCGACCCAATTTGGATTAAGCTTTCCAATAGAACCAGCTCTTGCAACAGCGTCAACTTTCTTTAGAACTAGATCTCTCACTTGAAAGTGTTTGATCCTTACGTTCTGATCAAAGTAACGGGCCATCCTTCTTTTGACCTCCACATGCCTTATGGCTGCTTGGTCTCTGATTGCCTCGATATGTTCCAGGCTGAATCTCATTTCTTCATTATTCAGCTCAAGCTAATCCTCAATGCCTTGTCTGGCAAGCAGAACTCTAGGTGACGGGACTTCAAACTCAACTGGAATGAGTGCCTCTGAGCCATGAGAATGTTTGAACGGAGTCTCGCCAGTTGCGGATGAAGGTGTTGTCCTAAGGGACCAGAGGACTGATGGAAGCTGATCAGCCCAGCTGCCCTTGAGATTCTGTACTTTCTTCTTGAGCAAATTAAGGATATTCTTGTTGGCTGCTTCAACTTGGCCATTGCTCCTGGGATGATAAACTAATGCAAACCGCAGCTCTGTTCCGATCTGCTTGCAAAAATCTATCATCTCTGAGTTGTTGAATTATGCCCCATTGTCAGTGATTATAGCCATAGGTATTCCATGTCGGCAGACAATCTCTCCCCAAATGAAGTTTTTGATGACTTGAGTTGTTGTCTTTGCCAATGCCTTGGCTTCAATCCACTTGCTGAAGTAATCGATCATCACGATGATGAAACATCGTTGTCCGCTTGCCATGGGAAAAGGACCAATGAGATCCATCCGCCAAACTGCAAAGGGCCAAGGAGTTGCAATTGATCTGAGTGACTGAGCAGCCTGGAGTTGAAGTGGAGCAAACTTCTGACATTGAACACACTTTCTAGCATAAACCTCAGAGTCTCTCTTCATAGTGGGCCAGAAATATCCCTTCCGCAGGATCCGTCTTTCCAAGGTTCTCGCTACCGAGTGACTTCCACACTCTCCTAAATGAACTTCTTGCAAAACAAGGGGAGCTTCCTCTTCTGAAACACGCCGGGCCATGGTAGAGAGGAATGTTCTTCTATAAAGGATTCCCTCCACTAAGAAATAATGAGCTGCTTTTATTCTGAACTTTTTCTTATCTTTGATTGAATGGTGAAAATCTCTTGTTGATAGATAGAGAATGAATGGGTCCATCCAGGAGGGACGTTGATCCACTTACATCAATTCTCCTTCCTCCACTGCCGGGCGGAAGAGCTCGGAAGTTGTTCCTCCTGATGGCAATCCATACTTAGTAAGAACATCTGCCTCCTCATTTTCGGTTCTAGAGATGTGCTCAATGACAAAGCTCTTGAACTTGCCGATCTCTATCTTCACAAGAGCCAAATACTTCTTCAAGATCGCTTCTCTTGTTTCAAAGTTGCTACGGACTTGTGACGCCATTACAAGAGAATCAGTTTTGATATGAACATGATAGATTCTGAGTTCCCTTGCAAGTCTCAAGCCTGCTAGCAAAGCTTCATACTCGGCCTGGTTATTGGTTACTGGAAAGTAGAACTTAATGGCCTGCTCTAGTTTGACGCTGTTTGGGTTGATGAGAACCACTCCTTCTCCAGAAGAACTTCTGCCTGAGGCACCATCAACATAGATGGTCCAAGCCAAAGGTGACCTTTCTGCTCGATCAGAACTGGACTCTGGCATGTCAATTAGGAAGTCTGCTAGGACTTGATCTTTGATGGCTGTCTTGGGCACATAAGAGATTTCAAATTTACTCAACTCTATTGCCCATTTTTCTAACCTGCCTGAATGCTCCGGTTTCTCAAGCACACTTTTCAAAGGTTGATCGGTAACGACTTGAATCGAGTGCGCTTGGAAATATGGACGGAGTCTTCGAGCTGACGTGACTAGCGCCAAGGCTAACTTCTCCAGAATCGGGTACCGTGTATCGGCACTCTTCAGAATATGGCTCACATAGTAGACTGGGAACTGCTTTCTGCTTTCTTCTCGAAGGAGAATAGAGCTAACCGCCTCAGGGCCAACTCCTAAGTATAAGAAAAGTAACTCTCCTGGCCGGGGACTCTGAAGCAGAGGTGTTGAGGTCAGTTGCTTCTTCAACTACTCAAAGGCTTGAGAACATTCTTCTGTCCACGCAAACTTGGATGCTCCTAGGAGAGTTTTAAAGAATGGAGCACTCCTATCTCCAACCCGAGAGAGAAATCTCGTAAGACCTGCTAGCCTCCCCCCTAACTATTGAACTTCCTTAGGTGAACGAGGGGTAGGCATATCAAGAATGGCTTTCACTTTTTCCGGATTGGGGGCAAGTCCTTCTGGAGTAAGGAGATGACCAAGGAACTTCCCCTTACTCGCCCTAAAGGTGCACTTCAATAGGTTGAGCTTCATTTTGTATCTACGTAGAGTAGCGAACGTCTCTGCTAGATTTTGCAAGTGCAGCGAAAACGACTTACTTTTGACCAAGAGGTCGTCTACATACACTTCTAAGTTTCTTCCCTTCTGATGGTTAAACACACGGTCCATCATGCGCTGGTAAGTTGCGCCAGCATTTTTAAGCCCAAAGGGCATCACAAGGTAGCAATAGAAACCATCATTGGTAATAAACGACGTATGAGGAACGTCAGGCTTATGCATTCTTATTTGGTGATAACCAGAAAACGCATCTAAAAAACTCATGCAAGAGTACCCTACCGTGGAATCAACTAAAGAATCTATCTGAGGCAAGGGTTAACAATCTTTGGGGCATGCTTTATTAAGTTTGGTAAAATCTACACACATGCGCCATTTCCCACCTGGCTTTTTAACCATTACAACGTTAGATATTCAGGTTGGGTATTGAATTTCTCTAATAAAATTGGCCTTGAGGAGCTTCGCGACATCCTCTCTTATTGGCTCAGCAAGCTTTGTTGCTATATCCCGCTTCTTTTATTGCACAGGCTTGCAGCTGGGATCAACATTCAGGTGGTGGCATGCAACATCTGGATCCACTCCTGGCATGTCTTCTGCTGACCAGGCAAAGACATCCAAGTTTCTCAACAGGCAGGAGATCAGCTCGGCCTTTTGATCTTCAGGCAGCTCTGAGTTGATGGAGAGCTTCCTCTCCTCCCCCTCAGTAATGGGGACTCCTTGCGTCACCTGGGCAGGTTCCAGGTGAGCACCTCCATCAGCAGCAGCTTCTGAATTTGGAGAGGCTTCTGCAGCTGCTGCTGGAGCAAGGTAAGGACTGGCATCAACCATGTTGACAGTGCGAACGTAGCACTCCCTTGCTCTCCTTAGGTCACTCCTGACCCGTCACATCCGTCCATCAGCGAAGAACTTGATTGCAAGGTGGTAGGTTGAAACCACCGCTTGATACTTGTTCAATAGAGGCCTGCCGAAGATGGCATGATTGTTGATGCACGAAAACACAAGGGAGGTCGAGCACAACCAGCTAACTGTTCGAACACAGGGGGAATAGGGAGACTGCGAGTAGCGATCTACTAAGCGGATGAGAGCTGGAAGAAGAGCAGGGCCATGAACCACGGCAACAACAGACTTCGCCCGTCGCGGCCTGAATGCCTCTCTTGCGACGGGCTTTCCCTTGATTGAAGAAGGATATCGCTACAAGTGAAAGGAAAAGACTGAGGGAAGCAGAGCAAGGGGGAGTCCGCAAGGCACAGGATTCGAGTCCGCAGCCTGTAACAAGTAGGCTCCTGGGTCCGAGTCAGCGTGCCTTAAGTGCACCACCTCCCCCCTATTTATAGGATAGGGGGCCTGCCCAAACGGGCAGGGCTAAAATAACCGGCTGCCCGGGGTACAGGAGAACCGGGCAGCGGTGACGGGAAGCAAAAAGAAAGAACACGCCAGTCCGCACAGAAGTGGCGGACTGGGCTCGCGAACTGGAGCTCCCACTGCTGCTGGGCGCGCCCACTGGAGGGCGGCGGCCTGGGCGGACGAGATACTGCGTCCGTCGCTGTAGAGAACCTGACCCAAAGCGCCGGCGGACTGAGCGGACAGGTCCTTGCGTCCGCTGCTGGAGTACCACCCTTGGCGCCCGACTGGTGACAATGCCGGACTGGGCGGACTGACAAATCCTGTCCGCGCCTGCTGAATGGGGGGCTTTGGAATCTTGCAGTATGTTGCGGACTGAGGGGTTAACATAATCCCCGCACATTTTTAAGTTTCCAGAAAACTTCGAAAATGTTCTCTTAACCGCCGAGTCCGCAAACCTCGAAAACGCCGCCAACGCTATAAATATCGCTGGAGGGTCTGGATCTGCTGAGAATCTCGATCGACACGGGGCGCTACTCACCACTTGCGGTCTCCACCTTCCAGTCCGGCATGGCTAGGCTTGGAGCTTTCTTATCTAGCGTTACTGCAAAAGGCGACCTGGAGCTGACAACGCCTATGAAGACCAAAAAGATTGTAAAGAGGTCGACAAGAAAAGATCCTGTCCGCTCCACAGGAGAGAGTTCCCAGAGCCAGAAGCCTGCGGAGAAAGCAGTCCGCCATGTCGATGTGTCTGCTCGCGGGGATGCCGTAGTCGACGCCGAACCATTGAGGAGTGAGAAGATGGCAACCTTGTCTGACTCCGCCCCTTCTCAGAAAACCGCAACCTCGGCGGACACTGCTGGCGAACACATGGAGACTGACATATCTTCCCCCAATGCCTCGGTGCAAATCGTTGACTTGGATGAAGAAGACCGGCGGACTGAGGTAGAGGACGACGCGCCCTCAAAGGCATTGTCTGCTGTGAATCCTGAACCTGTCCGCGCTGTCCAGCCCGATTTAGGGGGGTCCGCCGCGGATGCTGCTGAGAAGACCGCCAAGAGGAAGAAGAGGAAGAGAGACGGAGCGACCGTCGCCGAGCGGGTTGAGAAGAAACTCCGCGCAATGAAGGAGAAGAACGTCTCCAAGCGGACTGGGGAAGCGGACTTACAACACAGGCCGCGCGACAAAGAAGTTCCAGACGGCGACCTGGTAACGCCGGAGGCCCAAATTCGGGGAGACAACTCCCTTTCAACGGTCAGTCTTTCCACGGATGAGATATTTGATTCCATAGATGTCGATCAACTTGACTTAATCCAGGACTCCTTGCTGGTTGTACTGCAGCAGAATGAGGCGAAGACTACTAGAGATAAGGGCGGTGAACTCCCTTCCTTGTCCGCTGCGGAGGAAGAGGAGAGAGAGAGACTGAAGGAGAAGATCGAGGAGCAAAAGAAGCAAATCGTCGCTCATGTTGCTGCGGTTGGGGCGGCCTCGAAGCAGGCCGCGGCGGACAAAGCCGCTGAGGACCTGCGGGTTGCCGCGGAGCTGCTGCGGTCAGGTAAACTTCAACCGGCACCTAAATATTTTCAGCGCAAGTGGCTTTACAGGTCGCCGCCGCGGACGTCAAGACCGATCAAAATTATCACCAAGACGGACGATATCGTGGTCTCAACAAGTGCGGCTGCCGAGAGAAGAGCAAGGGTTCACCGCGAATGGAAAAAGCGGTTAAGCGCCTTTGACCCGGAGCGGGCAAGGCGGCCAATCATCTTCGATAGTCGGAAACTTGCTGCCGCTATATCTAAAAGTGATCTTTTATCCTTTCTTTTAGTCCGCCGCGAACTGCCTTTGAATGCGAAGTTGACTTTATTTGTTGCAGGTAGAAAGTCGCTGCCGGGCTCCATCGAGAGTGGCGAGATCGTGGTCACACCCAACACTGGTGCCGACGCGGTCTCACACGTGGAGTCCGCGGAAGATGAGCCGCCCAGCCTGAGTACGATAAAAGAGTTAGAGAAGAAATTTGAAGCTGAAATGCAATGTGTCAAAGCAGAGTTAGAGAAAGCGGCGGAGTGCGAGAGGGCGTCCGCGGCGCGCGAGAAAGCATCCGCGGAACGCGAGAAGGCCCTCAAAGAAGAGGTCGCCAGCATCTCGCGGGCGCTGGAGAGGTCTGAAAGGGAAAAGAAAAGGCTCGCGGATGACGTCTGATACTACAGAGGCAAGCACTTGGCGTCGGCTCGTGAAGGAAAGGAGAAGCGGACTGCTGAGGTCGCTGAGCAGAGGCCGCGGGCGTCAGATCGCGTTCCTCCTGAGATCGCGGCACCGGCAGGTGGTGTCCCACATGCTGCGGATGAGGAGCCGAGGCCGGCAGCGGAGCCAATGGTGCCTCTCAGCCGGGTAGACCGGGAAGCCGCCCACATGCACCGGACCATCAATATCATCCACCACCACCTCTGTCGTGTATATAGTGAAATTCTTCAGATAAGCGATCAGGCGGCTCATCTATGCCGGGATAGGACGGAGAAGCCTATGCGAACTGAAAATAGGGACCGCTAAGTCCGCGGTGCTTTGATTTTTTATGTTCTTGTATAATCGTCTGTATAATTGCGCTGCAAACAATGCTGTGTGATGTGTTTGATTGAACTTTTATTGCGATCTATGCGGACTCAGATTATAAATCCGCAATTTTATTTTGCTTAATCCTTGGCTTGATCTGTGGCGGACTGTGCGGACTAGCGCTGTGTCCGCTTCTTGTTAACCTGGTGGGAAAATATGCGACCTGGGCGGACAGGGAACTGCACCGGCCACAACCTGGTTCTGAATTTACCTTGGAATGTTAAATTGTCTTTGTATCCGTGTTATTTGTTTGGCTGCTTTTTAATTCTTTGCGGACTGTGCGGATTGAATATGCGACCTGCGCGGACTGGTCAAAAAGCTGTCAGAATCTTTATCTATAAATACTGCCTTCTGCTTTCTCTATGTAGGAAATTACTGAAGTAAACGGAATCCTGCGGCCTGCAACATGGTGTCCGCGCGCACTGATGCTGCAGTCACCTTCCATTCTGCCGATCACCGAAAATGTACTTTGACAGAGGCTGACCTGGCTGCCTTCGTTGAAAAGAAAATGGCGGACTCAAACATACTTGTCCGCCTACCCACCCATCAGGAAAGGTTGAACTTTTCGACGGTGACCCAGATCGCCATTCCCGTTGATCATTTCGATAGCGGATTCAGGTTCCCGCTCCTATGGGAGCGTGCTGCAATCTTTGAGCACTATGGGATGGTCCCTGGCCAGCTCGCGCCGAATACCCTTGCCGCGATCTGCAGCTACATCTCTTATTTGTGATCTGAAAAGATTGCTTTCTCAATGAACATCTTCCGCAAAATATTCTCCGTCCGCTCCATAACCGCCTCCGGAGGTCGCCCCTATAAGGGAGTAATCTACTTCTACTGCAGGGGGATGAAGGTAGTGGGTCTTCCAAACAAGATCCACAACTGGACCTCAAGGTTCCTAATTTTTGAGGGCGACCTTGGGTTCGCGCACACGTATCCGCAGGTGCGCGCGGACTCCGTCTTTAAAAATGTGCAGCTGGACGACCTGGAGTCTGCAATCGTCGAGTTCTTAGCGAACGCCAGGCTTGATATCGAATACTAACTTCCGCTGCTGGCAAACTTGGCAGATGTTATGCCTGAGGACAGTAAGAAGTTTAGCGGACTCAGCTTTTGTATCCGCCGCGACCATGTCGTTAACTCTGGTTCTCTTTTTGCAGCGACCTTGGCGGTGCCCGCCAACTTGCCGCAGACGCCCAGCGGCTTCACTCCTACACAAAGGGAGAAGAAGGAAGCAGTTGCCAGAAAGAGGAAGGAGGAAGGGGATCCCGCAGCGGACTACTATTCCTCAGAAAGTTTCTCAATGAGCGGGTTCGGTATCAGCCAGAAGGACCTCAGGGGGAACCCCATGGTCCATTGGCACAGCAAAAACAAACACGTCCGCCTATCCACCGCGCTTCCTTCGTGGAAGAGTCCGCGGATATCACGCCACGCGCATATCGCGATCTCCGCGCTGTATGGAAAGCGCAATCTGAGCGACCTCAAGAAAGTGTCCGCCGCCGACCTCCCTCTGCTGGCCTCCCAGGCTTCTGCGAACAGCGCGGTAACAAACCACTATGTCGCTACTTTGGCCAGGGACCTGCTGAGGCAGAATGAACAACTTCAGAAGGATAACAAGGTGCTAAGGGAAAGGAACGCGCGGCTGGGAGAAAGGAATGCTCGGCAAAGAGAGGAGCTGGGGGTGAGTTGAATTTGCCGCGGTCTTAAATTTCTATCCGCCGCGATCTGTCTGATGTTTGTAATTTTGTTTTTCGCAGGTAGCCTACGACTTGGAGAACAATAAATTCCAGGCCGCCACGCTCCCTTTTGTGATGGAGACTGTCGAGGTCGCTGTTGAGCGACTTGCCCGCGATGGCCTCATGAAGGAGGGAGTGGTCGGCGTCCCTTTTCTGGAGATCTTCCCTGAGCTAGCCCCTCAGGTCGCAGCGATGGAGAGAGCTAGAAAAGGAAAGGATGTCATTGAGGAAGGTGAAGATGAGGAAGAAGAAGACGACGAAGAAGAAGAAGAAGAAGAAGAAAAAGAAGGAGGCTCGCAGGGCGAAGAGCAAGGTGCCAGGGAAAATGCGGACGATGCTGCATCGAGCCGACGAGGAGAGGAGCTGTCCGTCGAGTCCGACACCTCTGCATCTTCCTCTGCTACTGGGAGCTCGCATAGCGGGTCCGCCACTAGTACAGGATCAGGTAGCAGCGGGAGCGGCTCGGGGGGCTACTCTCCAGAAGTCGACATCATCGGTGATAGCCCTGCACCTCCCGAGAAGAGACAGAGGGCTGATTGATCAATGTACATATATATATATATATATATATATATATATATATATATATATATATATATATATATATATATATATATATATATATATATATATATATATATATTGTTTTTTGTAAAAGTGGCGGACGCAAGATTGTAGTCCGCCGAACATATAGAACGATGTAAACAATTTTTTGATGAAATAGAAAAGGATATTTTTTTGGCATGTGTGCTTCCTGCAGTGCTCTTTTTTCCACGCTCACCGCACCGATACTTAGCAGTCCGCACGATGCGTTGATTAATCACAGCATAAAGAAAAATTTTGTCAGGCGGAACCTGTTGAGTTTAAGTTACGGTCCGCTCATCACATCATTTAACGAATCTTGCTGATTAAAGAATTAGACATCAACTCATTCAGTATCCGCCTCAGAGAACAGCCAGCTGATAACAATGCCTGGGGTACTTGAGTTATAGCTGTAGTCCGCAAGCTAGACCGCACATAATATAAAAGCATATTGATTATTATCAAATAATGTGAGAATCATTCTGCGGACTGAGCGGATACAGAAAACCAATGCGCTCATAATAGAAGTGATCAAACTTATATAACATGAAAATCATTCTGCGAACTGAGCGGATATAGAAGACCAATCCGCTTATAACAGGAATATAAACTTGAATATGTACCCTGCGGACTGAGCGGATACAGAAAACCAATCCACTCATAATAGAAATGATCTATAGCTTGCGACCAGGCGGGCAGGTGAGCCTGAGCGGCATACTTTCCTCACCAGGCTACAAGCTATAAGATCAACCCAAGTCGGCGGACTGACCAGATAGAGAAAACCAGTCCGCTAAAGATAACCAGCTTGCAATCCCAAGGAAACTACCGAACTGTGCGGACAACGAATCCAGTCCGCCAAAGATAGAAGTGATCTATAGCTTGCGACCAGGCGGGCAGGTGAGCCTGAGCGGCATACTTTCCTCACCGGGCTACAAGCTATAAGATCAACCCAAGTCGGCGGACCGGTCGGATAGAGAAAAAATCAATCCGCTAAAGATAGAAATGACCCATAACTCGCGACCAGGTGGGCAGGTGAGCCTGGGCGACATACTTTCCTCACCGGGCTACAAGCTAAAGATCAACCCAAATAGGCGGACTCTGCGGATAGAGAAAAAATCAGTCCGCTAAAGATAGAAATGACCCATAACTCGCGACCAGGTGGGCAGGTGAGCCTGGGCGGCATACTTTCCTCACCGGGCTACAAGCTATAAGATCAACCCAAATTGGCGGACTCTGCGGACAGAGAAAACCAGTCCACATACTATTTCCTGCAAAAAGCAAGATGCTCACTTGGCGGAACGGTTCCCTGCCTCTTGCCTGGAGTACAGTCTAAGCTGTGGGTCTCCTGCAGGCACTGCTTGAGGGTACCATGGAGTGTTCGAGAGTTACAAGCTAAGATGACCCGCGGGCAGTTGAGCCGGAACGGCATACTTTCCTCATGTGATCATCGAAGTTGTAACAATATCCCTAAAGCGGCGTGGTAGAGCTTTACACCCACCTTGCCCTCCATAATGCAAAGGTCGGGTCAGGTACCTGCCGGGATCCGAAGCCCAGAATCCAACCGCGCTAGAGCCTGCAAGCTCCCACTACACGGTGCGAAATCTCCTCGCAACACGTGGTCTTCGTGGTGTTACGCTAATGACAACGGCTCTAGGGGAGGTCTAGCTGAACTCGGTGATGTCTCCTGGTATCAGGGAACCGTTATAGGTCTTTGGGAGAGAGAGAAAACACTAGAAAAAGGTGTTAGTATGGATCATAAAACATATTTGCAAAGCAAACATAAGAAAGAAGAAAGAGAGTTTAGGTGCAGAACCGTTTTTTGAATCTTTCTTAGCGTTTCATCTGTTATGATTACAACAAAACACTCGAAGAAGTGTTAGCAAGCAGTTTCTATTCATAATAGTTCTTGAAGAGGATACACAAAGCAAAAAAAGGAGGTTTAAGAATAGAACCGCTTGAGATCATCCCCGCTCCAGGTGTGCGGTATATCCTCTCCTTCGTATGTCTGCAAGCGATAAGCGCCGCTTTTTAATGCTTCTTTAATGACAAAAGGGCCGGCCCAATTTGGATTAAGCTTTCCAACTGAACCAGCTCGTGCAGCAGCATCAACCTTCTTTAGAACTAGATCTCCCACTTGGAAGTGTTTGATCCTTACATTCTGATCGAAGTAACGGGCCATCCTCCTTTTGACCTCTTCCTGCCTTATTGCTGCTTGATCTCTGACCTCCTCGATGTGTTCCAAGCTGAACCTCATCTCCTCATTATTCAACTCAGCCCAATCATCAACACCTTCTCTTGCAAGCAGCACTCTGGGTGACGGGACTTCAAACTCAATCGGGATGAGTGCCTCTGAGCCATGAGAGAGTTTGAATGGAGTCTCCCCGGTTGCGGATGATGGCGTTGTCCTAAGGGACCAGAGGACTGATGGGAGCTGATCAGCCCAACTGCCCTTGAGATTCTGCACTTTCTTTTTGAGCAAGTTGAGGATCTGCTTGTTGGCAGCTTCCACCTGGCCATTGCTTCTTGGATGATGAACTGATGCAAAACGCAGCTCTGTTCTGATCTGCCTGCAAAAATCTATCATCTCTGAGTTGTTGAATTGTGGCCCATTGTCAGTGATTATTGCCATTGGTATCCCGTGCCGGCAGACAATTTCTCCCCAAATGAAGTTCTTGACGATCTGAGTAGTTGTCTTAGCCAATGCCTTGGCTTTGATCCACTTGCTGAAGTAGTCGATCATTACGATGATAAAACGCCGTTGCCCGCTTGCCAAGGGAAAAGGACCAATGAGATCCATTCCCCAAACCGCAAAGGGCCAAGGAGTTGCAATCGACCTGAGGGACTGAGCTGCTTGGTGCTGAAGTGGAGCAAACTTCTGGCATTGAACACACCTTCTGGCGCAGATCTCTGAGTCTTTCTTCATTGTGGGCCAGAAATACCCTTGTCGCAGGACTCGTTTTTCAAGAGTTCTTGCTCCAGAGTGGCTTCCACACTCTCCTGAGTGAACCTCTTGCAAAATAGTGTGAGCTTCTTCTTCTGAAACACACCGGGCCATGGTTGAGAGGAAGGTCTTTCTATAAAGGATTCCCGCCACTAGGAAGTAGTGAGCTGCTTTTATTCTGAACTTTTTCTTGTCTCTAACTGTATGATGATAATTTCCTGTTGACAGATATAGGATGAATGGGTCCATCCAAGAGGCGCGTTGATCTACTTGCATCAGATCTCCTTCCACTACTGCCGGGCGGAAGAGCTCCGAAGTCGTGCCTCCTGAAGGCATCCCATGCTTAGAGAGAAAATCGGCCTCCTCATTCTCTGTTCTGGGGATATGTTCGATGGTGAAGCTTTTAAACCTTCCGACTTCTATTTTCACAAGAGCTAGGTATTTTTTCAAGACTGGCTCCCCTGCTTCGAAGTTGCCGAGGACTTGCGACGCCATTAACAGAGAATCGGTTTTGATGTAAACATGATCGATTCCTAATTCCCTTGCGAGCCTCAAGCATGCTAGCAGAGATTCATATTCGGCCTGGTTGTTGGTTACTGGAAAGTAAAACTTGATGGCCTGCTCCAATTTGACTCCGTTTGGATTGATGAGAACCACTCCTGCTCCAGAAGAACTTCTGCCTGAGGCACCATCAACATAGATGGTCCAAGCCAAAGGTGACCTTTCTGCTTGATCAGAACTGGACTCTGGCATGTCGATCAGAAAATCTGCTAGGACTTGAGCTTTAATGGCTGTCTTGGGCACATAAGAGATTTCAAATTCACTTAGCTCTATTGCCCACTTAGCTAGTCTGCCGGAATGCTCGGGCTTTTCCAACACACCCTTCAAAGGTTGATCGGTGATGACTTGAATTGAATGTGCTTGGAAGTACGGGCGAAGCCTGCGAGCTGACATGACCAGTGCCAAGGCTAACTTCTCCAGGATCGGATACCGCGTCTCTGCACTCTTCAGAATATGGCTGACATAGTAGATTGGGAATTGCTTTCTGCCTCTTCCCGAAGAAGAACGGAGCTGACGGCCTCAGGGCCAACCCCTAGGTACAAGAAAAGAACCTCTCCTGGGCGGGGCTCTGAAGCAGAGGCGATGAGGTAAGCTGCATCTTTAACTGTTCAAAAGCCTGGGAGCACTCTTCTGTCCACTCAAACTTGGAAGCACGGCGGAGGGTCTTAAAGAAGGGGGCACTCCTATCTCCAACCCGAGAAAGAAATCTTGCAAGACCTGCTAGCCTTCCCCCTAACTGCTGAACTTCCTTCGGTGAACGAGGGGTAGGCATTTCAAGAATAGCTTTTACCTTGTCAGGATTGGGGGCAAGTCCCTCCGGAGTAAGGAGATGACCAAGAAACTTCCCCTTACTCGCTCCAAAAGTACACTTCAAAGGATTGAGCTTCATCTTGTATTTACGCAGAGTAGCGAACGTCTCTGCTAGATCTAGCAAGTGCAGCGAAAACGATTTACTCTTAATCAAGAGATCGTCTACATACACTTCTAGGTTTCTCCCTTTCTGATGGTTAAACACACGGTCCATCATCCGTTGATAGGTCGCGCCAGCATTCTTAAGCCCAAAGGGCATCACAAGGTAGCAATAACATCCATCGTTAGTAATGAACGACGTGTGAGGAACGTCGGGCTTATGCATTCTTATCTGATGATAACCAGAAAACGCATCTAAAAAACTCATGTAAGAGTACCCTACTGCGGAATCAACTAAAGAATCTATCCGAGGCAAGGGGTAGCAATCTTTAGGACATGCTTTATTAAGTTTAGTCTACACACATTCGCCACTTTCCCCCTGGTTTTTTAACCATTACAACATTTGAAATCCAGGTGGGATATTGCACTTCTTTAATAAAATTTGCCTTGAGGAGCTTCGCAACCTCCTCCCTTATTGGTTCTGCAAGCTTTGTTGCCACGTCCCTCTTCTTCTGCTGGATAGGCTTGCAGCCGGGATCAATATTCAGGTGGTGGCAAGCAACATCAGGATCCACCCCCGGCATGTCTTCTGCTGACCAGGCAAAGACATCCAGGTTCTTTAGCAGGCAGGAAATCAACTCAGCCTTTTGGTCTTCAAGTAGCTCCGAGTTGATGGAGAGTTTCCTCTCCTCCCCTTCAGCAATGGGGACTCCTTGCGTCACCTGGGCAGGTTCCAGGTGAGCACCTTCATCAGCAGCAACTTTCGAACTGGGAGAGGCTTCTGCAGCTTCTGTTGGAGCAAGGGAAGGGCTGGTTTCAACCATGTTGACAGTGCGGACATAGCACTCCCTTGCTCTCCTTGGGTCACTACGGACCCGGCACATCCTCCCATCGGCGAAGAACTTGATGGCTAGGTGGTAAGTGGAAATCACTGCTCGATACTTGTTCAGCAGGGGCCTGCCGAAGATGGCATGGTAGCTGCTGGGGGCGTCGACCACTATGAATTGTATCTGCTTTGTTGCCCCTCCAAGCTTTACTGGAAAGATGACACTGCCCTCCACTTCTTTCCTCTCTCCTGAGAAACCATAGAGTGGCCCCTCAGTGGAAAGCAGAGGCTTTCCGGTCCTCAGGGCCTCAAAAGTAGACTTAAAGAGGAGGTTAACCGAACTGCCCGTGTCAACCAGAATCCTATCCACCGTGAAGTCCCCAATACCAGCCTGGATTACGACTGCATCATCAAATGGATTGGCTGTTCGAGGAAGATCTTCTGGACCAAAGGTGACGACTTCCCTTGGAGGAGCAACGGAAGAAGAGGCCACCTCTGCCTGGGTGACCCTTGAAATTGACGATTTCCGGGTGGACTCGGTCCCAGCTCCACCATGGATGAAGAAGAGGCGTCCCAGAATACCCTCATCATTTGCATCGAAGCACTCTACCGGGACGTTGATTGGCCCCAGACGGCCTTCATCTTCTATATCCACGCATTCTTGGTATGCCTCGGCTACCTCTTTGCCCTTTGAGGTGGATGGCTTTGAAGAGGAAGGAGAATCCTTCTTGGCCAGGTCAATCTTGCCCTCGGCAAGCAACTTATCTATCAGCGCACGAAGGGCCTTGCATTCTTCAGTCAGATGACCCTTTTCCTTGTGGAACTGGCAGTATTGTGAATTATTCCCCGGCTTCCACATCTTCTGAGGCTCTTGCCTCTTCTCTTCTGATCTCCTTTGCAGGATCTGGATGACTTCGTCAAGGTCCAGATCTGCAGGGTCCTCCATAGGGCTCTCATCAAATTGGGTCGGAGCAGGCAAGGCTGCTTGCTGATGGATGGGAAGAGCTTGCAATGGAACGGCGGGAGCGGCGACCAACGGCAGTCTCTGCTCATGAAACTGTTGATGGCCTTGGAAAGGTTTTTTGTTGCGGAAGTTCCTGCCTCTATGAGACGGAGGCTGGAAGTCTGGACGAGGGGGGCTGCCACGAGAGGAAGAAGCGGAGGCATCCCTTCCTTCAGCCTTGGCTGTCAGGGATGAAACATAGGTTGGATTGGCATTTTCCCCTTCTATGAAACGGTTGACCATGACGATCAACTCCTGATAAGTCTCGGGTGACTTGGTCGTTGCTTTAAACTTCAGAGGGCCTTCCCGGAGGCCGTGGATCAAGGCAACTTTGTAATAGTCGGGGTTCACATTCCTCACCCCCTGAATTTCTCTTTGAAAGCGATCAACGAATCTTGCTACTGATTCATTATCCCTTTGCTTGATCTCGAATAGGGCAGCTGGCCCATTCTTCCTCTTCCTTGAGGTAGCAAACCTCAGCAGTAACTGGCTACGAAGCTCCGCAAAAGAAGAGATAGTGCCCGAAGGCAGCTCGTAGAAACATTCTCTCGCTTGCCCTTCGAGAGTGGTGACCAACAGTTTACACTTAATTGCATCTGAGAGGCATCTCAAAGCAACTGCCCCCTCAAATGCCTGGAGATGAGAAACTGGATCTGTTGCTCCCGAATAGAATGGGATTCGAGGCTCCCTGAAGTTGCTCGGAGCCGATTCCCATCGAATTCGGTCAACAAAAGGAGACGGGGTGTCAAACTCTGCAGGGTAGAAAGGGCGGACTGGAGCCGAGGAGTCCGCGGGCTCGGCGGACTGGCGATCAGCAAAGTGAAGTTGGCGGGCAGGAGTGCCCCTAGCAGCTTCTCTGAAGAACTCTCTAAAAGCAAACTCTTCCTCTTGAGGGCGCAGAGGGGCAGCGGTCTGAGCAGGGTGCCGAAGCGGAGTTCGACGAGCTGGGGTCTGGCGGACTGGCGAGTTCGCTGGGTCCGCTGCGGCCTGAGGAGCAAGCCGCTGGGCCAGCGCGAGCAGAGCTTGGCTGATTGTGTCAAGACGCTGGTCGGTCTGCCGGCGAGACTGCTCGGCCTCAAGGCGAGCTTGCTCAATCGCGTCCCAAAGGGAGTCTTCTGAAGAGCTGGAGCGGTCTGAAGAGCGGGCTCTGCGGTCTGACATCTTGCGTCCGCTGATTTCAAAACACTACTCGGATCTGAAGGTCGTGTGTTAACTGTTGATGCACGAAAACACAAGGGAGGTCGAGCACAACCAGCTAACTGTTCGAACACAGGGGGAATAGGGAGACTGCGAGTAGCGATCTACTAAGCCGATGAGAGCTGGAAGAAGAGCAGGGCCGTGAACCACGACAACAACAGACTTCGCCCGTCGCGGCCTGAATGCCTCTCTTGCGACGAGCTTTCCCTTGATTGAAGAAGGATATCGCTACAAGTGAAAGGAAAAGACTGAGGGAAGCAGAGCAAGGGGGAGTCCGCAAGGCACAGGATTCGAGTCCGCAGCATGTAACAAGTAGGCTCCTGGGTCCGAGTCAGCGTGCCTTGAGTGCACCACCTCCCCCCTATTTATAGGATAGGGGGCCTGCCCAAACGGGCAGGGCTAAAATAACCGGCTGCCCGGGGTACAGGAGAACCGGGCAGCGGTGACGGGAAGCAAAAAGAAAGAACACGCCAGTCCGCACAGAAGTGGCGGACTGGGCTCGCGAACTGGAGCTCCCACTGCTGCTGGGCGCGCCCACTGGAGGGCGGCGGCCTGGGCGGACGAGATACTGCGTCCGCCACTGTAGAGAACCTGGCCCAAAGCGCCGGCGGACTGAGCGGACAGGTCCTTGCGTCCGCTGCTGGAGTACCACCCTTGGTGCCCGACTGGTGATAATGCCGGACTGGGCGGACTGACAAATCCTGTCCGCGCCTGCTGAATGGGGGGCTTTGGAATCTTGCAGTATGTTGCGGACTGAGGGGTTAACAATGATAGCTACTGGGAGCGTCCACCACTATGAATTGCACTTGCTTGGTTGCCCCTCCAAGCTTCACTGGCAAGATGACGCTACCCTCAACTTCCTTTCTTTCTCCTGAGAAGCCATAGAGCGGCCCTTCGGTGGAAAGCAGAGGCTTTCCAGTCTTTCGGGCCTCAAACGTTGATTTGAACAGGAGGTTGACTGAGCTTCCGGTGTCAACAAGAATTCTATCCACTGTGAAGTCCCCAATCACAGCCTTGATCACTACTGCATCATCGAACGGATTCGCTATTTGGGGCAGATCAGCTGGGCCAAAGGTGACGACTTCACTTGGAGGAGCAACGGAAGAAGAAGAGGCCACCTATGCTTGAGTGACCCTAGAGATTGAAGATTTCCGAGTAGACTCGGTCCCTGCTCCACCATGAATAAATAAGAGGCGTCCCAGAACCCCTTCATAATCTGCGTCAAAGCACTCAACCGGGACATTGATCGGCCCCAGACGCCCTTCGTCCTCGACCTCCACACATTCTTGGTATGCTTCAGCTACCTCTTTGCCTTTGGAGGTGGATGTCTTTGAAGAAGAATCCTTATTGGTCAAGTCAATCTTGCCCTCGGCAAGCAGCTTATCTATCAGCATGCGAAGGGTCTTGCAATCCTCGGTCAAGTGGCCCTTCTCTTTGTGGAACTGGCAATACTGCGTATTGTTCCTTGGCCTCCACACTCTTTGAGGCTCTTGCTTCTTTTCTTCCGATCTCTTTTGCAAAATCTAGATGACTTCGTCAAGGTCCAGATCTACAATATCATCCATGGGGCTTGTATCACATCGGCTTGGAGCAGGCAAGGCTGCTTGCTGGAGGATAGGAAGTGCTTGCAACGGAATGGCGGGAGTGGCGGCCAACAACAGTCTCTGCTCCTGAAACTGTTGATGGCCAAGTAAAGGTCTCTTATGGCGGAAATTCCGGCCTCTTTGAGAAGGAGGCTGGAAATCTGGGCGAGGGGGCTTGCTGTGAGAAGAAGAAGCGGAGGCATCCCTTCCTTCAGCCTTAGCTGTCAGGGATGAAACATAAGTTGGATTGGCGTTCTCGCCTTCTATGAAGCGGTTCACCATGGCGATCAGCTCTTGGTAAGTCTCAGGTGCCTTTGTTGTTGCTTTAAACTTCAGGGGGCCTTCCCGGAGGCCATGGATCAAGGCAACCTTGTAATAATCGGGGTTCACATTCCTTACCCCTTGGATCTCCTTTTGAAAGAGATCAACGAATCGTGCCACTGATTCGTTGTCCCTTTGTTTGATTTCGAAGAGAGCGGCTGGTCCATCCTTCCTCTTTCTTGATGTAGCAAACCTCAGCAACAACTCGCTGCAAAGCTCAGCGAAAGAAGAGATTGTGCCCGGAGGTAGCTCATAGAACCACTCTCTCGCCTGCCCTTCGAGAGTGGTTACCAGGAGTTTACACTTGATGGCGTCAGAGAGGCATCTCAAAGCAACTGCCCCTTCAAACGCTTGGAGGTGAGAGACTGGATCAGTCTCTCCTGAATAGAAGGGAAGGCGAGGCTCCCTGAAGTTGTTCGGAGCCGACTCCCATCGGATTCGATCAACGAAGGGAGACGGAGTCTCGAACTTAGCAGGGTAGATGGGGCGGACTGAAGCTGGGGAGTCCGCGGGCTCGGTGGACTGGCGGTCAGTAAAATGGAGCTGGCGAGCAGGAGTGCCCCTGGCAGCTTCTCTGAAGAAATTCCTGAAAGCAAACTGCTCCTCCTGAGGGCGCAGAGGGGCGGCGGACTGGACAGGATTCCGAGGAGTGAGTGGCGTCTGCCGAAGTGGTGTTCGACGAGCTGGAGTCTGGCGGACTGGCGAGTCCGCTGGTTCTGCTGCGGCATGAGGAGCAAGCTGCTGGGTTAACGCAAGCAGGGCCTGGATGGTCGTGTCGAGATGCTGGTCAGTCTGCCTGCGGGACTGCTCGGCCTCAAAGCGAGCTTGCTCAATTGCATACCAGAGGGAGTCCTCTGAAGAACTGGAGCAGTCTGAAGAGCGGGCTCTGCGGTCTGACATTTCTGTCCGCTGAATTCGAAATGACAGTCAAATCTGAAGGCCGCGTGTTAATTGTTGATGCACGAAAACGCAAAGGGAATCAAGCACGACTAGCTAACGGTTCGTGCACAAGGGAAAAAAAGGGAAAGGAGAGACAGCGAGTAGCAATCTACTAAGCGGATGAGAGCAGGAAGAACAGCAGGGCCGTGAGCCACGGCAACAACAGACTTCGCCCGTCGTAGCCTGAATGCCTCTCTTGGGATGGGCTTTTCCTTCATTGAAGAAAGGTTCGGTTACAAGTGAAGGAAAAAGGAAGACAAGAGTAGAGCAAGGAGGAGTCCGCAAGGAACAAGATTCGAGTCCGCAGCTTTTAACAAGTAGGCTCCTGGGCACGAGTTAGCGTGCCTTGGGTGCACCACCTCCACCCTATTTATAGGATGGGGGGCCTGCCCAAACGGGCAGGGCTAAAATAACCGACTGCCTAGGGTACAGGAGAACCGAGCAGCGGTGACGGGAAGCAAAAAGAAAGAACACGCCAGTCCGCGTAGAAAGGGGCGGACTGGGCTCGTGGGCTGGAGCTTCCATCTGATACTGCTAGGCGCGATCCTGCTGGAGGATGGCAGCCTGGGCGGACGAGACACTACGTCCGCCGTTGTAGAGAATCCAGAGATCCAATGGCATGGCGGACTGGCGAACAGAGCATTGAGTCCACCGCTGGGGGATCATCCTTGGTGGCCTATTGCTGCTGCTTTGCCGGACAGGGCAAACTGCCTAACTGAGTCCGCGAATATTGAAAGGGGGCTTGGCATCTTGTAGTATGTTGCGGACTGAGGGTTTAACACCCGCCTAGTAGTAGAAGTGCCCGTTCTACTGTCACCGCCTGGCCACGGCGGCTGATGCCTGAGAGGTTAGCTACCTGCTCGAAAAGTCGTGTAGGCAAACTACAGTCTATGTCGACATGGCAGTAGTAGTAGTTGCATGTTATGTTACTTTGTGAGCAAATATGGGTGAGTCATTGCTAATAGCATACATAGCATTTCATAACATTGCACAACAACCTTGATCCTCATCGTTGTATAAGTTTGTAGAGGGGGCACTCTTATATGATGAGTTACCTTTATGTAACCCGATCCTTAACTTATAAGTTTGTATGGGCATCCTTATAAGTTAAGTTACTTTCCTGCTACTGTTACCTTACTTGTTAGTTTGCTATAGCTCTTAAATAACTGCTAGATTATAATACTGTTACTCTTACACTGTTGCCACCTGCTTGTACTTCTTTTATTATTTGCATATATATATTATCCTTGTTCCTTCTCCCCGTTCGGTGCCGAGGAGTCGCCGGGGGAGAGGATGTGAAGCCACTTAGCCGTTTTGACTAACGGTTGCTATGTCTTCCTTTTTAGGAGGTCACGCCGCAGGTAGAGCAGCCGCAGACTATGCAGCAGGACAGGCAGGCCAGGATGACAGGGCCTGAAGTGACAGTGCCGTCGATACCGTCGGTCACATATATGAGTGTTGAGAGGTTTTGATGTTGCCCCTTTTTGGGCAATTTCTATAGCTGTACTCTGATATGTAGAAGCATGTTTTAGCTTCTCTCTTTTGTGGTACTGATTTGGACATTATTACTTAGTGTGGATTTGACTTCTCTAGCTTATATTTTGGTTGGGTTTGTATGTGATATTGATATTGGTTGTAGCCGGCGGAATAGGCATCTTGTGGTACAGGTTTGCCCGTGCGCTAATGCTACCGCAAGGCGACTGTTCCGGGCATAAGACCCCCTTCGTGCCGTGTTTTGGAATCCGGGAGGGGGGGGTCTTACAAATGATATCAGTTTGCCACGATCCTCAACTAAAGAAGTCATTCAACAATGGTGCCACCTCGATTTGATTAGTCAGTTTGGGGACAAACTGACTTAGCGAAAGCAGTGGTGTGCCCATATGTAATTCACGCTAAGTATGTCCAACTTTTACCTTAAGATTATCCAACCTGACCATACGTTTGCGTTTTATGTGTAGATTCCAGCGCTGTTGAGCAGGTGGGAGGCACTCCTGCGCCATCCATATCCACTCCCACTCAGTTCCAACAATCTGAGTTGGGGCATACGCTCACTGCCATCGTCGATGCTTTTAGGGCGCAGCAGCCCCCGTGCAACAACAGGCCCCGAGCTCCAACTGGCTGAGCACCTTCCGGGCTCTCTCCCCTCTCGCCTACCTTGGGACGGAGTCAGCCGTACGTATAAAGGATTGGCTAGACACGGTACATGAGTTGTTGGCTGGTATCCGTTGCCCGGCCAACATGGCAGTGATATTGGCGGTGTCCGTCTTGGACTTACATGCTAAGAGGTGGTGGAAGTCCCTCATGTGCTCTACCTTCCAAGGTCGGGTCTACACAGAGATAAGTTGGAGTGAATTCTCGGGTGTTTTCTTGGAGCACTTTATCCCTACATCGGCCCGAGATGAGCTTGAGCAGAGGTTTATTCTACTAAAGCAGGGATCAAAATCGGTTACGGAATACCAGCGGGAATTCCAGCATCTCGCAAGGTTTGGGATTCTTACGAGTTGGATGACATAGGTTATGCTAAGCGCTTCTACAAAGGGCTGCGAGATCCCCTAAGGCAGTCCCTTTTGTTTATAGCGGATGGTAGCTTGGCGGAAATCATTGATATGGCAAAAAGATTGGAGGCGGACCAGCTGGGATGTAGTAAGAGGCCTGCGGAGGACGTGACGGAAGCCGTCCCAAGCAATAGAAGGAGGCAGGACTTCAGAGGAGGAAGAGGATATCATAGAGGTGGAGGGCGTGTCCACCGAAACTATAGGGTGGAGCATCCGGTTCCGCAGCCTCCTGCGTTTCCTCCACCACCACAACCTCAATAATTTCAACAACCTAAAGGGCGTCGTGGGCTGGTGTGCTTCGAATGCAACCAGCCGGGCCACATCCGACGTTTCTGCCCGCAGCTATTTGAAAACGTCCCTCCCGCTGTCCCGTCGGCAGCTCCTCGAGGGCGGGGTCACATACCTGGTCGGGGACAAGGACCGCGAGGAGGTAACCCCGGCCCTGCTAGAGATCAGGTGTACGCGCTTGACATGGCACAGGAACGGAACCCCCAAGATGTGATTGCAGGTATGATTTAATTAATTAACATATTTTCATGGTCTAACTTGAATTGATTAAGACTTACTAGACGCCTATCAATAAGTTTTAGTTGTTGGTACTTAGGCACCGTGATATTGGCAGGAAGACGGCCTATGCGCAGTTCGATACCGATACCTCACACTCCTTTGTGTCCGAGGATTTCCTAAAAGACATGTAGGGTGTACAGTACTTTACCGGCATAGCCCGACGAGTACGCCTTCCGGACGGCTCGGAGATGACCGCAACCGCCAAGTGCGAGTTGGAGTTATTTATTGATGGGAAGGCCTTTGATATGCCTGCCACGGTCCTGAGAATGCCGGAGTTTGACATCATTTTGGCATGACATGGCTGGACTTGCACTTCGCGAGGATCGACTGCGCGGAGAAGCGGATCTATTTGAGACATGGAGACTCCGACGTCATCTTCCAAGGTATTGGCTTCGCGCCTCGTATGATGTTATCTTCCGTTTAGGTTGTAAAAGCTCATAAGAAGGGGGACGAGGTCTTCATGATCTGGTTCGAGTTGAAGGAGGAAGCATTGGAATTAAAGGTGTACGGGTAGTGCGGGATTTTCCCGAGGTATTTCCTGAGAAGCTACCAGGATTACCTCCACATAGAGAGGTTGACTTCCAGATTAATCTAGTGCCGGGTCACAAGCCTGTATCCAAGGCCCCGTACCGAATGGCCCCGAAGGAACTCGCGGAGTTTAGAGTTCAATTGCAAGAACTGGTGGAGTCAGAGTTCGTTCGCCCCAGTTCGTCACCATGGGGAGCCCCTGTACTGTTCGTAAAGAAGAAGGATGGAACCCTGCGTTTGTGCATAGATTATCAGGAACTCAATCTGTTGACGGTGCGGAACACTTATCCGCTACCTCGGATCGACGAGTTGTTCGATCAACTAGTGGGTGCACATTGGTTTCTAAACTGGATTTGCACTCTAGATACTATCAGTTGAGGATATGAGAGGGGGACATTCAGAAAACGGCCTCAGTTCAAGATATGGTTTGTATGAGTTCACGGTAATGCCATTTGGGCTCACAAATGCCCCTTCGGCTTTTATGAGTCTGATGAACAAGGTGTTTGAGCCATATTTGGACATCTTCGTCGTTGTTTTCATCGACGACATCTTGGTCTACAGAAAGACGGAGGAGAAGCATGTCGAGCACCTGACCTTGGTGTTGAAGAAATTGAAGGAGCACGCCTTATACGCCAAATTTAGCAATTGTGAATTCTGGCTCAAGGAGGTTTCTTTCTTGGAGCATGTGATCAGTGGGGCAGGATTAGCAGTGGATCCAACAAAGGTGCGAGCCATGAAGGAGTGGTCGCCCTTTTAGTCGGCGACCGATGTACGAAGCTTTCTTGGACTTACTGGGTACTACCGCAAGTTCGTGAAAGGATTCTCCAAGATTGCCCTTCCTCTTACTTCTTTGACGAAGAAAGGTGTGCCATTTGAGTGGACTCCCCAATGTGAAGCGGCGATCCAAGAGCTGAAGGATAGGCTTACCTCCGCCCCCATCCTTGCACTTCCATCTGGGAAGGAAGGATTTCAGGTTTACACCGACGATCGTATCAATGGATGGGAGCGGTACTGATGCAACACGAGCACGTGATCACATATACTTCAAAACAGTTAAAGAAACATGAAATTAATTTCCTGGTCCATGATTTGGAGTTGGGAGCAGTGTTGTTCGCCTTGAAGGTTTGGAGGCACTATCTATACGGTGTCCACTGCGAGATCTTTTCAGACCACAAAAACTTGAAGTACGTTCATACACAGAAGGAGTTGAACTTGAGGCAACGGAGATGGTTAGAGTTTCTGTGCGATTATGAGTTCACCTTAAACAATCATCCCGGAAAGGTGAAATCGGTAGCCGATGCATTGAGTAGAAAAGTGCCAGGCTCTAGCCCAGAGTCTCGGTTGATGAGTATGGAGTTGGCTCGGATGATTGAGGAGATGGATATTACTTTGGTATTCAAGGCTCCTTCGGCAGAGTATGCGGAGTATTTAGCAAGCATGAGCATAGTTTGTGATATCCGGGACCGGATTCGGGAGGAGCAAGGAATGGATGCGGCCTTGGCCCCGACAATCAAGGTAATTGAAGATGGGACCACCGATGAGTACACACTAAAAGACGGCCTCGTTTATTTTTGTGGTCGGCTCTATATTCCCAAGGGTGGCAAACTCCGGGAGGATATGTTGAGAGAGGCACATTGCTCTCAATATTCTGTACACGCAGGCATTGCCAAGATGTACGCCGGCTTACGGAAGACCATGTGCTGTCCGGGAATGAAGAAGGATGTTTGTCACTATGTTACACATTGCGAAGCTTGTCAAAGGGTGAAGGCCGTATGTAAGAGTCCCGGTGGTTTGTTGCAATCGTTGCCCATCCCCGAGTGGAAGTTTGAGGATATATCCATGGACTTCGTCCATGGGCTGCCTCGCTCCCGCTCCGGTAATGATTCAGTGTGGGTTATTGTTGATCGACTGACAAAGGTTGCCCGGTTCATTCCAATGAAGAAAGAAGCACACGTGGACGTTTTGGTACGCCTTTTTCTGGAGCAATTCGTACGGTATCATGGCGTGCCCAAGACAATTGTTTCGGATCGGGATGGTCGGTTTACTTCCAAGGGGTGGAAGGCGGTACAGGCGTATTTGGCCTCGCGCCTAACCTTTAGTACTGCATTTCACCCTCAGACGGACGGGCAGTCTGAGCTGACCATCAGAACACTGGAGGATTTATTGAGGTTGTGTGTGCTGGACAGAGGAGAGCCGTGGGAAATACTCTTGCTCCTAGTGGAATTCTCCTACAATAATAGCCATCAGGCGAGCATCGGTATGGCACCCCATGAAGCCCCTTACGGAAGAAGGTGCAGGACTCCCTTGTCTTGGGTGCAGGATGAAGATCCGAAGGCATTGGGAAATGAATATATATATGATACTGATGCGGCGGTCAGATTGATACGGGATCGCATGTTGGAGGCTCAAAGTCGGCAGGCAAAGATTACAATGCAAAGCACTGGATGGTGGACTTCCAAGTGGGTGATAAAGTGTTCCTCAAGATTCGGCTGATGCATGGAGTGTCGCGGGTGCGTGGAGTGAAAAAGCTCAGCCCAAGATATGTTGGGCCTTATACTATACTGGAAAGGATTGGCCCGTTGGCCTATCGGTTGGAGTTACTGCCAGAGCTGGAGAACCTCCACGACGTGTTCCATATGTCGTCACTTCGAAAGGAGCTGTTACGGCCCGATCAATATACCCCCACTACTGATGGTGATGTGGCGTCCGATAGGTCTGTGCGACTAGAGCCAGTGCGGATCGTAGATAACGAGACGAGAATATTGCGCCGCAAAAGTGTTCCCTTGGTGAAGGTGTTGTGGTCTAACCATGGGAAGGAGGAGTATACATGGGAGCCAATGGATTTGATACAACAATGCTACCCGGAGTTGTTTTCTCAAGGTAATTTTATTTAAAAGCATATGTTAATTTTCCAGTTATGTTTTTCTCCCCTAGCCCAAGCCTGATTTCGGGGATGAAATCTTTTATTTTTTTTATAGGATTTGTAACGTCCCGAATCGCACTAGGCCCCCATGCGTGTCTTTTGAGTCAGGAGAGCTGACTGGGGTTCAGGGGAGTGCTAACAACTGGGCAGCACTTGTGGGGAGTGCAGAAATCAGTGCAGACAAGGACACGGGTAGAGACACGGGCGTGTCCTTACCTGTGTGTGTGAGCCCGTCTCTCGAGTCAAGGACTCGAGTGTGTCCAGAGAAGGACACGTGTAGTTACATGGGCATGTCTAAACCCGTGTGAATGTGACACGGGTAGGGACACGGGCGTGTCCCTACCCGTTTGATTGCGTGTGCGTCGAGTTGACTCGATACAGCGTGTCGAGATTGTCGAACTGCATGTCGAGATCGATGAGTTATATGACACGGGTAGAGACACGGGCGTGTCCCTACCCATATGTCATTGTGTCGAGTTGACCTCGACGAGGCGTGTCGAGATCGACGAACTGCGTGTCGACATCGACAAATTATATGACACGGGTAGCGACACGGGCGTGTCCCTACCCGTGTGGCGTGTCGAGCTGAACTCGATGAGATGTGTCGAGATCGACGAATTATATGACACAGGTAGAGACACGGGCGTGTCCCTACCCATGTGTAAGTGTGTCGAGTTAAGCTCGACATAGCGTGTCGAGATCGGCGATCGTGGTGTCGAGATCGATGAATTTCCTCTGTTCGACGATTTTGGTTGAGTTCGACGAATCCTCGAGTAGTTGATAGGGGTCACGCCCATTGTCACGGGTGTGACCATGGGCGTGACCGGGGCATGTTCTCCGATCGACGATTTTGATCGAGATCGACGAAGCGTGTTGAGATCGACGAAATGTATGACACGGGTAGAGACACGGGCGTGTCCCTACCCATATGTCGTTGTGTCGGGTTGAGTTCGTCGAAATGTATCCAGAGAATGACATGACCAGGGAACACGGCCGTGTCATGTGGACACGGGTTGGGACACGGGTCGGGACACGGGCGTGTCCCTACCTGTGTCGAGTGTTGAACCGACACTAAAAACTGTTGTAATGCTTCGGTGGAGCAGGACACGGGTAAGGACACGGGCGTGTCCCTACCCGTGTCACTTTTCATATATAAGGGCTTAGAAAACCCTGACAGTTTTTCTTCTCTTTCCATCCCGATTTTCTGAGAAAACTTCTGTAGAAAGATAACTGCAGGAGCAAGTTCTAGGGTGGGAAAATCCGCCAATGCCGCAAAGGAGAAGATGTCGCCAAGGAGAATTACGAGATCCATGGTCGGAAATGGTGGTACCGCTGGAAATGAGGTGAGCTTCCTACCCTCTCTCTTGGTGCTAGATCTGTAGATATCTAGGCGAGTCGTTGAATCAAAAGAGTCTAGACATGTGAGACGATGCTTTCTCTATGGGGAGGCCAATTCAGGGCTTCTACTCTTGGTTAGTGGTGTCTTCAACCTCTCCGATCTTCTATGTGGAGATGGGGGATGGTTTCGTGAAGAGCAAAGGCCTCATGAGGGTGAATAAGGGTGGAGGAATTTATGGAGGTGATCCGAGAGGATCGACTTGAGGAGGAAGATGAACCGATGTCGTTCATTCCGCCTCAAGATGCGTGCTGAATCTGTATTCTGCGCGCAGCAATCTTCTAAGCCATTTGCATGAGGGATATGGCCAGATCTGGGCTTTCGACTAAACATGAAAGTTGACTTCCTTGAAAATACCTTTCCAACGAGTGGCTGCACGACTTCAGGCTACGTCTATAGCCATGGGAAAGTCTGAACGAAAATGGTGTTCGATAAATCCTGCATGCAGAAATTGTGTTCTGTACGCAGCGGACCTCAAGGCTGATTTCTAATAGGATACATTCAAATATGGGTTGAGGTCTGAATACAAAAGTTGTAGCTCATGGAAAGACCTTTCCATCGAGGGGTTACAAGTCTTCACTGGATTCCTTTAGCTCCGGGAATCTCCGGTTGAAGTTGTTGTCCAGATTTACTCTGCACCTAAATTCTGGGTTTATGTAATATGGATTTGGATTCGGTGGAATTAATATTGCAAGTTACTTGGCTTGAATGAACTCTTTTAGGATTAATCATTTTAGTTGCATGATTGATGATGTTTATTAATCAGATTTCATATAATCAAATTGTGAAGCAAGCTTACTTAAACGAATTGACTTGTTTGGTAGATTATTATTTATGCGCATCATGTTTATAATATGTTGTTATCATTTGGAAAGATTGATAGATCTTTATATGCACATCATGTTTTTAATAAGTTGTTATCATTTGGAAAGATTGATAGATCTTTATATGCGCATCATGTTTACAATAAGTTGATAGCATTTGGAAAGTCACGTAGAGGAATAAACTATGGCCATGAGTGTGTTTGATTAATGGAATGAGTTTAGTAGTCCAATACTTGGAGTGTAGTCTCCCTACGAGTAGTATTGTGGAAGGATGTAAGTGCGGCGGCGGCCGTCACTTTTTGGGTTAATGTTGAAAGGAGGTATAGACGGATGGTTGGGCTGTGTCCTCGTGCTTACTTCCGAGACCCCTTCCTTGCTATGTCGATGTGGCATTTGCATGCGGTGTGAGTTGACACGCAGTGTCGTAATCCTGGGTTTAGGATAGTGTGGCAAGTATACGGGCTCATCAGTCATCACACCGACGGGAGTTGATAGTTAAACTTTTGGCGGTTGGGTTGTGTCCTCGGTGTTCACATCCCGGGGCCCCTTCTGTGCCAAGTGAACGGTTGGGCTGTGTCCTCGTGCTTACTTCTGAGGCCCCTTCCAGGTCACACAAGGCCAGTTCGGGCTGTGTTCTTGGTTCACATCTACCCAAGACCCCGCTGGGCCGTAGTACACGTGGGCTCCGCTGTTGTGTTCTTAACGTTGAGGCGTACGGAGACCTAGGTGAAGTAGTGTGGATACCCGCCTAGTAGTAGAAGTGCTCGTTCTACTGTCACCGCCTGGCCACGATGGCTGATGCCTGACAGGTTAGCTACCTGCTCGAAAAGTGGGTTCTACAGTCTGTGTTGACATGGCAGTTGCATGTGTGTGAGCATGGGTGAGTCATTGCATAGCATACATAGCATTTCATAATATTGCACAACAAGATCCTCATCGTATAAGTTTGTATGGGCACTCTTATACGATGAGTTACCTTTATGTAACCTGATCCTTAACTTATAAGTTTGTATGGGCATCCGTATAAGTTAAGTTACTTTCCTGCTACTGTTACCTTACTTGTTAGTTTGCTATAGCTCTTAAATAACTGCTAGATTATGATATTGTTACTCTTACACTATTGCCACATGCTTGTACTTCTTTTATTTTTTGCATGTATATATTATCCTTGTGCCTTCTCCCCGCCCGGTGCCGAGGAGTAGCCGGGGGAGCGGATGTGAAGCCACTTAGTCGTTTCGACTAACGGTTGCTATGTCTTCCTTTTTAGGAGGTCACGCCGTAGGTAGAGCAGCCGCAGGACAACCAAGCCAGGACGACACGGCCTGAAGTGACAGTGTCGTCGATACCGTCGGTCACAGATGTGAGTGTTGAGAGGTTTTAATGTAGCCCCTTTTTGGGCAATTTCTATAGCTGTACTCTGATATGTAGAAGCATGTTTTAGCTTCTCTCTTTTGTGGTACTGATTTGGACATTATTATTTAGTGTGGATTTGACTTCTCTTGCTTATATTTTGGTTGGATTGGCATGTGATATTGATATTGGTTGTAGCCGGCGGAATAGGTGTCTTGTGGTACATGTTAGCCCGTGTGCTAATGCTACCGCAAGGCGACTGTTCCGGGCATAAGACTCCCTTCATACCGCGTTTTGGGATCCGGGAGGGGGGTCTTACAGAGAATCTGGCATGTGCTCATCTAGGGAAGATGGGGTGTGAAGGGGGGATGACAGTAGATTGAATGATGGTAGGGATGACACATTGGAAAGGGAAATGTTATCTAAATGTGGTGGTAGAGGAGATGAGGGTGGTGATGGAGTTGGTGTATGAAAGTGAATAGGAGTTTGTGATGGAGTTGGTGTACCATGTTGTGATGGAGTTGGTGTACCATGGGGTGAAAGAGGTGGTGTATGAGAGTGAATATGATTTTGAGGATGGTGCACTGGAGATGATGGAGGTATAGGAGTATAGACTATGGTATGGACTAGGGAAGAAAGATTAATTGGGGAGGCTGGAGGGGGTGGAGGTAGAACATCTTCAGTAGGGTGGGGAGTGGCTAGAGCAGCCCTTGTACTCTCAGAAGGACTGGAGGATGAGGAAGAAGCCTTGGATGGCTTGGTGATGTTCCTCTCCCACTTACAAAAGAGGGCACAAGTTATCCTCTTGGAGGCATTAATGAATATGGTCGGTTTGACCAGGGATTCAGCAGCCTTTGCCTAAAGGAAGTTGCTCAAAATCCTTCCAAAACACACCTCTTTCTTGGTGTTTTTCTTCCTGATCATCTCAAACTGAATCCTATCCCAGTACACAGGCTTCTTATTCACAACAGCACACATCACCAGAAATTGATGCCTAGTGATGTAGTCATGGGCTATGTGTTTTCCCAGCAGTACCTTGCCTACAACATCTGCTAGAAACTTGTATTCAGCAGATAAATGTTTCTTCAGCAGTTTGTTGGGAGTGTCTCCAGAGTAGCCCATATTATTCATCATCTCATTAAATTCATCAGTATCAATCTCCAGTTCTTCTTCACCATTAGCTAATCCAAAAATTTCGGTCAGGACGGCGAGGGTAAGAGATATTGTATTACCCGATATGGTTCCCGTCATGGTGTTCTCATCTGGGGAGGAGGAGGTGTAAACCCATTCTCTGATCTCTGCACCGGCTATCTTGATTCTCGTGGTCATCAGATACTTTAACTGCTGATCTTCAAGCAGTTTCAGAATTTCCAGGAAGATAGGATCTGAGTGTTGGAACGACTCGAAGTCGATGTTAAATCCTGTATCAAACTTCATTGCTCCAAGACTGCTTGTTGGAATCGCCATAAGATCGCCTGTAGTAGAAACAAAAGAGATCAAGTGCAAAAGAACTAAAAGTGCGGGACGGAGGTCGAAGAAAAACCTAGATATAAGATTTTTCAGAATATGAATCGACAAACTCCATTCAGCGAACAATAAGAAATTCTTTGAGCTGTGGTCGACGAAATATTTTATGGTCAAAATAATTCGTCGATCTCTGCCAGAAGATGTGAAAACATTTCATCGAGCTCCATTCCACGAAAGTTTTCTGAAGCAGATTCATCGAACTCCACTCGACGAAAGTAACTTCACTCATAGAGAGTTCGTCGAACTCAGTTCGACGAATAACACTAGAACATTTCTCAATTCGTCGATCCCCGTTCGACAAACTTTGAAAAATTCATCGACCGTAGACAGAAATCAAACTAAGTCTTCTCCATTTATCATACCAAGCTGATTTATGAAGAACATATGATTCCTCTCATCCAAAGGTTTGGTGAAGATATCTGTCCTTTGTAAATCAGTGTAGATATAGACAAGATTAATTTGTTTTTATCTACACACTCTCTAATAAATTATGCCTAATGTCTATATGCTTGGTCCTACTGTGATGGACTGAATTTTGTGCTATGGATATAGCACTTGTGTTATCACATAACAGAGTTGAATTATTTAAGTTGAACGCATAGTCCATGAGTTGGTTTTGAATCCACAGCATCTGGAAACAGTAACTGCCAACAGTTATATATTCTGCTTCAGCAGTTGATGTAGACACAGATGACTGCTTCTTGCTAAACCATGAGAATAATCTCATACTAAGGAACTGACATGTTCCAGAGGTACTTTTTTGTCTACTCTGCATCCAGCAAAGTCAGCATCTGAGTATCCAGTTAGCTCAAACTCTAACTCAGTAGGATACCAGAGTCCTAGACTAGGACAACTCTTTATATATCTCAAAATTCTTTTTAAGAAAACTAGATGAGATTCTTTGGGGTTCACTTGGAACCTAACACAAAGACATGTAGCAAACATTATGTCATGTCTGCTTGCTGTAAGGTATAGTAAGGACCCAACAATGCCCCTATATAATTTCTGATCAACAGGTTTCCCATGTTCATCAGAGTCTATTATAGTATTAGTGGTCATGAGTGTTTTCTTTGCTGAGGCATCAGCCATCCCAAACCTTTTGGGAAGCTCCTTAGCATACTAAGCCTGGGATATGAAGATGTCATCAGGTAGCTGCTTCACTTGGAGACCAAGGAAGTAGGAAAGATCACCCATGATACTCATTTCAAACTTTGAATGCATGAGGTCAGAAAGCCTCTTGCATAGTTTGGAATCTGTAGAACCAAATATAATGTCGTCTATATAAATTAATACTAACAAGATTTGATCCTTATGGTGCCTAGTGAATAATGTCCTATCTACAATACCTCTAGTAAATTTATGCTCTATCAGGAAGCTAGCTAAAGTCTCATACCAAGCTCTTGGAGCTTACTTTAAACCATAAAGAGCTTTATGCAATCTAAAAACATATGAAGGATATGTTGGAGAGATAAAACCTGGAGGTTGTTCAACATAAACCTCTTTTTTAAGTACTCCATTCAGAAAGGCCCTCTTGACATCCATTTGATATACTATAAACTTCTTGTAGGCAACATATGCAAGGAAAATTCTGATTGTCTCTAACCTTACAACTGGTGCAAAAGTTTGGTCATAGTCAATTCCTTCCTCTTGCCTATAACCTTGAGCAACAAGCCTAGCCTTGTTTTGCATAATTACACCATGGGCATCAAGCTTGTTTTTGAATATCCACTTGGTTCCAATTACAGGATAGCCTTTGGGCCTTGGAACCAAGTCCCAAACTCTGCATCTCTCAAATTAAATGAGCTCCTCTTGCATTGCAATGATCCAGTGGGGATCTTGCTCAGCATCATTTATGGATTGAGGCTCAACTTGAGAGAGGAAATAAGCATGCATCACATCTTGGTTGAGTTGATTCCTTGTCTGTACACCTACTAACATGTCTCCAATCACTTGAGATCTAGGGTGATCCCTTAGTGTGACAAAGTCAGTGGGTGGAGTTGGTTCAGCGACAACATTTGGAGTTAATTCCACTTGTGGAATCATGTCTACTGTTGGAGTAGGTTCAGCCACTTGCAAAAAGTCTTCTTCACTGTCTTCACAGCTTGTGGAGAGAATGAGATATGAACTTTTGAGTAAGGTTTAATTCTTCCAATTTCTCACACAAGTGAGGTACCTGCAAAAGATCTGAGGTAGAAGAGTCCTCCTTGTAAAACATTTTAGCTTCATCAAAGGAAATGTGTACAGACTCTTCCATTTTTAATGATGATTTATTGAACACCCTATAAGTCTTGCTAACTTGGTAATATCCTAGAAAAATTCCCTCTGTAGCTTTGGCTTTAAATTTTCTAATGTGTTTCTTGTCATTGTTGTGAATGAAATATCTACACCCCAAAATTCTAAAGTAATTAATTTCAGGTTTCTTCCTTTTGAGTAATTCATAGGGAGTCTTACCCTTAAGTTTGTGTATTAAACTTTTATTCAGCACATAATATACTGTGCTCACAGCCTCTGCCCAAAAGGATAGGGGCATGTGTGCATCTGCAAGCATTGTTCCCGCAGATTCAATGAGGGTTCTGTTTTTCCTTTCTGCTACCCCATTTTGTTGAGGAGTTCTAGGAGCAGAGAAACAGTATCTGATACCTTCCTCGTCACAGAATCTTTATATCAGAAGAGATTCAAACTCAGTACCATGATCACTTCTGATCAATGCAACTGGAGTAGAATACTCAATCCTTATGCCCTTAAGAAAATCTGTAAGGACTTTGAAGTTATCTGAATTGTGTCTCATGAAGAACACCCAAGAGAATCTAGAGAAGTCATCTACAATGACTAGAGTGTAAGACTTCCATCCTAAGCTTTGTACATCAAAGGGTCCAAAGAGATCCATATGTAGCAAGTACAAAATCTTAGGTGAATCACTCTTATTAATTGACTTAAAAATGTTTTTAGTTTGCTTGCCTTCTTGACAAGCCTTGCATAGGATTTCTTTCTTGTAGGGACCAGAAGGCAATCCTCTGACAAGGTTGTCCCTAGATAGCTTAGATATATTCTTAAGGTTAACATGACCTAGTCTTTTATGCCAAAGAAAATTATTAATGCTAACTTGATTGAATAAGCATAGTTCTGAATTAGTAGAATTAAAGTTTACTCGGTATATATTTCCTTGTATACAGCCAATTAAAACAATTTGATTATTTGAAGAAATAATACATTTTGAATTAGTAAAGCAAACCTGATAACCTACATCACATAACTGACTTATTAATATCATGTTATGTTTGAGACCATTCATATATGCAACTTTTTTGAATGTGACAGCCCCACTTGTGAAGTCTCCATAGCCTTCAGTTTGTCCAAAGCTGGAATGTCCAAAGATCACTTTTGGACCCAGCTTTGCCTTGAAATTGATCAGGTTGTCCTTGCAACCAGTCATATGCTTTGAGAACCCATTATCTAGATACCACTTATTTTGAGTGATAGGATAGTTCACCTGCAAGGAAATGAGTTAGATGTTCTTGACCCAGGTCACCTTGGGTCCTTGTTTCTTTTCATAAGAAAAACTGGAAATGTATGAACATTCAGGTTGGCTTTTATATCATAAGGGGTGAAATCTTCTAGGTGGAATAATCCAATCAACAAGTGGATTGAAAGGTTTTCTAGGTTGATTTAAGTTTTTGTTAAAATTATGATTTTTATTAAGTCTGACTGGGTTCGACGAAAAGTTGTGAGTTCGTCGACCGGAGTTTGACGAAATAGGATGAGATCGTCGATCTCTTCTCAGAAAATGAAGATATTCCTTTTCTGTTCCCCAGGTTCATCGATCTCTGTTAGACGAACCATAAACAGTTCGTCGATCGTAGTAAGATGAATTATTATAGCTAATATTTCCGTTCATAGATCGCCAATCGAAGTTCGACGAACTAGGCACATTTGGTCGACTTAAGTTCGACGAAATGTGGTGAACTTTGTTTTTACTCAGAGTTTTCTGGTTTTTGTTCTTTTGTTTTCTAGAGTTAGATAATTCTTCTGTGGTTTGTTTATTATATATTACCTATTTATCCTTAGCTGAAACAAAATTTAAAGGGGTTGTTAATATGTTCTTCTTAAGTATTGTGGGCAAGCTTGATGATGCACCCAAGCCCAGTTTGCCATTAAGTCTGACATTGACTGTACTTATGATGTCCATCAGCTTAAGGCTTCTCCCATTGAGAGATTCCTCATGTTGCTTAGCCTCACATAACTTTGTCTTTAAAGAAATAATTTGTACATTAACTAGGATTAGTTCATCTTTTAAATTAGTATTTTCAGAAATCAAATTTTCTTGATTAATCAGTCTTTCCCTAAGTATTTTGATTTCTTTTTCAGAGTTAATTAAATCAATACACATGTTTTTAAATTCAGTCTTGAAGCTATCAGAATTATAATCAAATAAGGATAATACCTGATTAGCTTCTGATTCTGAAGCCTCTTCATTGTCAGATACTTCTTCATCATCTGATGTACTGCCAGAGGCATTGATGGCCATGAGGCAGACTTCCCTGGCCTTTGCCTCTTCTTCCTCTTCACTGGAACTGGAAGATGTGGATTCATCTTCTGTGTCACTCCAGGTATCAGCAACAAAGCCCTTCTCCTTCCTTTTCTGTTTGCTGGAGGAAGGCCTGCTGTGCTGTTGTCTTCTGGAGTGCTTGTCTATTCTTCTTTCTTTCTGATTCTCTAGACACTCTGAGATGAAGTGTCCAGGTTTCCTGCACCCAAAACATACTACTTCTTTAGTATGAGTTTTATCATATATGGGCTTATCATCATGTCTGGATGATTTTCTCCTGAAGTCCTTTCTTGCCATTTTGTAAAATCTCTTAGCAAAGAGACTCATTAGTTTCTCATTAATTGTTGAAGCTTCAGTCTTTTCAGCAGCTTTGAATGCTATGTTGTGCTCCTTTCTTGCTGGTGGAGGAGTCTTTTGTTCTGCAGCTTCTCTAGAATTTATCAGCCACTTATAAGACTTGAGCTTTCCTAATAGAGATTCTGTGGAAATCTCATTTAAACTTCTGGCGTCCTTGATTGACCAGATCTTGGAATCCCATGAGCTTGGGAAGCACATGAGGATTTTATCATTTACTTTAGTAAGGGTGATGTCCTTGTCTAGGGACTTTAGCTCATTGATTATTGAGCTCAATCTGTTGTACATGTCAACAATAAATTCTGACTCATCCTTCTAGAATTTCTCATAATGGGATATGAGAGTTGATCTTCTATCTTTCCTCACATCAGTAGAACCAGCCACCATCTGGTTAAGAGAGTCTCAAATAGCCTTGGCTGATGTACATTCAGCCACCTTCTAGAAAATGTCATCAGACATAGTTTGTGCCAGAATATTCATGGCCTTTGCATCAACAATCTTAGACTTCTTCTAAGCATCTGTCCACTTAGGTGGTGGAACAGCATGTGTGCTTGATGTTGAGATAGAAGCAGCTGCTTGAGGAGGACCTGTCAAAATAGAGTTGCAAATGTACTCATCAATAAAATTCATATAAAGTTTAATTCTTGCCTTCCAGATGCCAAACTTATTTAAGTTGCACACTGGAGGTCTGGTGCTTGCATACTCCTTGTTCTGTGCCATGCTGTGAAAATAATCCTAAAGAAAATAGAAGATTAGGTCTAACACTGGATCTTTTGGTTCAAGGGTTACTGATGAGTTATAAATATATGCATATTTTAGTACTTTATTTATATCGTTTTAGTTATTTTTATTTATAAATATGTTTTTTTGTAAATATTTACCTAACTTAGCTTAATTTTGTTTTTCTGAAATTTTTCAGGAAAAAGTCAAAAAATGACCTAACACGCCCGTGTACTTTGGGTCACACCCGTGACCAGGCCGTGACACTTCATTTCCCGTGGAATCAGAAGAATTTGATAAGAAAAGTTGGACATGCCCGGGGTCACGCCCGTGTCATTTGACACGCCCCGTGACTATGGCCGTGATACTCAAGCTCGAAGAAATTTGCTCGACGATGGTCGACCAAGCCGACACGCCCAGCATCACGCCCGTGACCTGAGGCGTGACTCCTCCACCTTGCCAACAAGATGCTGGCGGCGACGTTTGACGCAACCCGCGCCCGGTTCCACCTCCCTAACATGCCTATAGTCACTCCCGTGACCTAGGGTGTGACATCCTCGTATACAGCCCGAAGTCAACTTTCCACTCAAATCGCTGGATCACATCGCAAATAGTGCTGACACGCCCACCCTACACGCATGTGTTAGGGGGCATGTTCTTAGGAAATTTTCTCTATAAATATGCCATTTCTTTAAGAACCAAGGGTTCACCATTTTGAGCCAATTTTTTGTGTTTTGTGGGCTGCCCTTGTGGATTCAAGTGCTATGTAAGGAGATTTCTCCCCCTTCCTTTTATGTTTGTTTTTTTTGCTTTAGCTTTAGCTTTGTAATAGTTTCAATTTCATAATAAAAAATGTGTCCTTTTCTCTCACTCCAAGGCATGAAAGTTTATTTGGGTAGCTCATCTCTTTCTCTTTTTATCTCTTTGTATTTCTTAGTATTTCTCTTTATAAAAAGTGTGTGTGTGTGTGTGTATGAGTGTAATTTGTTTAGGTCTATTGCTTTCCCTTGTTTGGTTTGTCTCCTTGTTAGGGTTATAGTTGCTTTAAGATTTTCATTCTTATGAATTTATAAAATACTTAATAAAGTGTTTTTGATTTTTTTACTTAGCTTTATTTTAGGATGTAAACCCTTTTTGTTCTTTTCATTTTCTTTTCACTTTTTAATCACTTTTATGAAATCCTAAGAATGAAAAAGTTGTAATTTTAATTTTTGAAAGACTTTAGTTTTTAATTTATTTTGAAAAACTTTTGTTTTCTTACTTTTAAATTTGTTCTTTTAAGTGTTTTTGATAAAATATAAGTATAAAAAAGTAGTTGTTTTAATTTTTAGGTAACTTTCATTTTGTTTTTAATTTGTGTGTGTGAGTGTAGGAGTTAAGTTTTCATTTTTGTTCTTTAAAATTTCATGATGTGTGTGTGTAGGAGCATAATTTTTCATGCTTTCTTCAATTATGTAGAGTGTGTGTGTGTAGGAGATAAATTTTAATGCTTTATTTTTTTCGCTTTCTTCAAATTATGTAGAGTGTGTTGTGTGTAGGAGATAGTTTTATTGCTTTCGTTTAATTCGTGTAGAGTGTGTGTGTGTGTGTGTGCGCATTTATTTCTGCCCACTCGTTACGAGTTAAATGATGTGCTTTTATTTCCTGCCTACTCGTTTGAGGAGGACTTGTAATTTATTTTTTTGCTTTTCCGCCTACTCGTTAAGAGTTAAATGGCCGCCCTTATTTCCCGCCTACTCGTTTGAGTAGGACTTGTAATTTTACTTTCTTGTAACTTAGTCTTTTTATATTTATAACTTGAAGTGTGTGTGAGTTCTCGTTTTAGCTAACTTTTTAAGCTTTCTAAATGTTTGTTATTTTCATGTCTTCTTCTTATAATCCATTAGCGTTTAGTTACGAACTCGCGCCTCATCAAATTATAAAGTCTTCCCCATACCGATGAGTGACTAATCGTTATTAGCCTCTGCATCGATGAGCATTGGGATATTTAAAATGATTTGAAATAATTAAAGTTCTTTATTTTCACTTTAATTTAAGGACTTAAGGTTTACCCCGGGTTAACGACGCGTAGTATCACATATCGATGTGTGGGCCCTATTTTTGTTATCCATATGCTAGCTAGCCGAGAGGCCGTGCATATGGACAGATCACCCCTGGGTAAATAGAGTTGCGTGCATACCCTCGAGAGAGGACAGGCATAATTCTACCGGATTGGGTTCCCCACCCAATAGCGGGGTTCTTAGCATAAAGCAGGCATTAAGAGGAATCCTTCGTCGGACTAACGCTCGGTCGAATAGTCTTAGCGTTCAGGTGAGCAATATTCCTAGAGATAAGTGCGCTCATATTTATGGAACCTCCACAGCCAAGTTGCCTTTTATTAATTTGAAATATAAGTTCAATAATTATTAAAAGTTATTTTAGTCTTAATCCAATCCGGTGCCGAGCGTTAATCCTTCATCGAATTTTCTAAAATCGTTTTCGCACTTTCTTTTCTTTCCGTCTTTAGTTAATTAAAATCTCTGCCTTACTTTCAGTAAAATAATAGTCCTCCTGGAGGAGTAAGAATAATCAACCCGACCCCGAGAACAATATGACCTCGGTATTCCCCCAAATATCGAGTACTACTTGCGATAGGTGCACTTGCCTCCCTCAGCAAGCCTACGACGTTCGACTCATCGAACCAACCACCCACATAAGAGTCTGTACGTGGGTCATCAAGTTTTTGGTGCCCTTGTCAGGGACTCTCTTGAGTTGTTATTCTGAATTCCGTAGTCTATTACTTTTACTTATTTTCTAAAAAAAACAAAAACAAACAGAAACCAAAAAAAGTTTCTTTCGCTTTAATTTTTTTTAGGGTGTATGACCCGTGGACAACCCTCCGAGTCTGAAGATTTTGACTTTGACCCTGAGATCGAACGCTCCCTTGCGCGTATTCAATCTCAATGTCGAATTCCTTCTTTAGTCACTGAAGAATCTATAGGAGAACCCTCTGTTGAAGTTATGGCCGACCCTAATCCGAACGCGGCCGTCGAGCGTACAATGTCTTATTACGCCCGACCGAATTTGGACGATATTGGGTCTAGTATTGTTCACCCTACGGTGGAGAATAATAATTTCGAAATAAAATCAAGTGTCATTTAGATGGTCAAAAATGTCGTGCAGTTCGATGGAATGCCGGATGAGGACCCGAATGTCCACTTGTCCAACTTTTTGGAAATTTGCCACACCTTCAGGATTAATGGCGTCACTGATGACGCCATTCGCTTGCGCCTATTTCCTTTTTCCCTTAAATCCAAAGCCAAGACGTGGTTGAATTCACTCCCACGAGGATGTATCACCATGTGGGCTGAGTTGACCGAGCAGTTCCTGACGAAGTACTTTCCGCCTGCAAAAACTACAAAGTTGCGGGCGAACATTTTTTCGTTTGTGCAAAACGATCCTGAGTCTCTTTATGAGACTTGGGAACGGTTTAAGGAGTTCCTCTGCCGGTGCCCGCACCACACGCTACCAACGTGGTTGTAGTTAAATTTTTTTATAACGGACTTAACTTTCAGACACGCCAAATGATTGACGCGGCTGTCGGGGGTACCTTGAATAACAAAACCCCGAGGCCGCCCAGGCTTTATTAGAAGAGATGGCTATGAACGCCTATCAATGGAACGTCCCGCGGGGACCCCCAAAGCCGGCGGCCGGCTTTTTTGAAGTGGATTCCACTGCTCTTTTAACCCTTCAAGTTGAAAGGTTAACAAAGCAGGTGGCGGAGATGTCTGCTACCTCCTCCACTCCGCCTTGTTTTATTCCCCCTAATGTTTGTGTGGCTGAAGAGTTCGTGGACTTCATTGGAAATTCAGGTCATCCTTCGTTCAACCCCAACAACAACCCTTATAGTAATAACTATAATCCGGGTTGGAGGAATCACCCCAATTTTTCTTGGAGCAACCCGGACAATGCGCAGCGCCCCCCTATTTCTTTTATGCCCGGATTTCTACAGCCTCCCACTCTTCCAAAACCCTCCCCGATGGAGGAGAATTTTTCTAAATATATAGCGTCCCACGAATCAAATATCCGGAACATCACCGGATCGCTAAAAACCCATGAACAACAGGTTGGACAACTCGCGAGGATGTTGTCCGAGCGCGCGCTCGGGGCAATGCCGGGAAACATGGAGTCCAACCCTCGAGAGAACGCCAACGCTATAACCCTACGTAGCGAAAAGGAGGTGATCGATCCAAAACGGATCAATCTGCAGGTACATATTTCACCTCCGACCCCTCTTCCCCCTTCTTTGATTACGCTGCCTTTACCAATTTTAAATGAAAAAAATATTTTAAACAAGGCCTTGCCGCCGCATAAATTAGATAACGAGCGTAAGGGCGCGCAATACGAAAAATTTATTTTATTATTAAAACAAATTCATATTAATGTTCCATTTTACGAGACTATCTCGCAAATGCCCAAATATGCGAAATTTTTAGAAGAACTACTTTCTAATAAACGTAAATTAGAGGTTATTTCGCATGTATCTCTCAACGCTGTCTGCTCGGCGGCCCTTACTAATAAATTTCCCACAAAACAAAACGACCCGGGATGGTTTTCCATCCCGTGCCTTTTTGACAATATATTAGTAAAATACGTCTTAGCTAATTTAGTGGTTAGCATTAATCTGATGTCGTTCTCGCTCTTTCACGTTTAAGTTTGGGTATTCCTAATCCTACGAATATGCGCATCTAATTAGCGGATCGCTCGGTTAAGTTCCCAATCGGGGTAGTGGAGGACTTCCTTGTTTGAGTAGACAAGTTTACCTTTCCAGTAGACTTCGTTATCTTAGACATCGAGGAGGACACCGAGGTACCAATAATACTCTGTCGCCCTTTTCTCGCCGCCTCTCGTGCACTAATAGATGTTAGTAATGGTCGTCTTCTCCTCCGGGTAGGAGATGATCAAGTTACTTTCTCTATTAGTCCCTCGATGGACAATTTGTCATCAAGTGACGATTTCTGCTATTCTTTAGATACCTTTTTTGTAGATCGTTCTTCTCCCGTTTTCGAGTCCGTATTTTTAAACGATGATATTTATACGCTTGAAAATTTTACATGCGATGAGGATACCTCTATAGACTTCCCTTTCGAACCAATTGGAAAGAAAGACATAGGAATTAAAACCTCCCTAGAAGAACCGCCCATCCTAGACCTCAAACCCTTACCCAAATCACTCAAATACGCTTTTTTGGGAAAGGCGATACGCTTCCCGTTATTATTTCTTCGGACTTGAGTGATTCGGAGACTTCCGATTTATTGGAAGTTTTACTTAAACATCGCCACGCAATTGCGTGGCCAATATCTGACTTAAAGGGGATTAACCCCTTCTTTTGCACCCATAATATGTTTCTTAACGATAATTGCCGCAAAACGATTCAGCCGCAGCGTCGTCTTAACCTATTTCTTAATGATTATCAAGTTATTAGATGCAGGGATTATCTACCCTATTTCGAACAGTGCATGGGTTAGTCTCGTGAATGTCGTGCCCAAGAAGGGCGGTCTAACCGTAGTGGCGAATGAGCATAACGAGCTCATCCTAACTCGTACTGTTACGGGTTGGCGAGTGTGCATCGATTATAGAAAACTTAATGATGCCACCCGTAAGGACCATTTCCCACTCCCTTTTCTGGACAAGATTTTAGAGCGTTTATCCGGTCATCCATATTATTGTTTTCTTGATGGTTTATCGGGGTTTTTCAAAATCCCCATTTCCCTCGATGATCAAGAGAAAACAACTTTTACTTGCCCGTTTGACACCTTCGCATACCGAAGAATGCCATTTAGACTCTGCAATGCGCCGGCTACATTCCAAAGATGTATGCTAGCAATCTTTGGCGAGCTAGTAGACGACATTATGGAAGTCTTTATGGATGACTTTTTGTTTTCGGATGCTCTTTTCCCGATTGTCTTCACAATCTAGATCGTGTCCTCCAACGGTGCGAGGTCACAAGCCTTGTTTTAAATTGGGAAAAGTATAACTTTATGGTTCGAGGAGGTTTGGTCATCGGACATATGATTTCATCTAAGGGGATGGAGGTGGATAAGGCCAAGATAGAAATCATAGAAAAACTTCCGCAACCAACAAACGTAAAATCTATTAGGAGTTTCTTAGGCCATGAGGGCTTTTACTGATGATTTATTCAAGACTTTTCAAAAATAACAAAGCCGCTAACTCACCTCTTGGAAAAGGAATCACGCTTCATCTTTAGTAGCGAGTGCAACTCTGCCTTTAATTTAATAAAACAAAAACTTATCACCTCCCCAATTTTAGTGGCCCCTAATCGGTCCCTTCCGTTTGAAATTATGTGCGACGCTAGTGATATTGCCTTAGGTGACATTCTTGGCCAACGCGTAGAAAAACATTTTCATCCAATTTATTACGCTAGCAAGACGTGCACTTCCGCACAAGTAAATTACACGACGACGAAAAAGGAACGCTTAGACGTCGTTTTCGCTTTTGATAAGTTTCGCTCGTATATAATACTTTCTAAAGTTATCGTATTTACCGATCACTCCGCCCTTAAATATTTATTAGCTAAAAATGATGCGAAGCCCCGCCTTCTTCGATGGATTCTCCTCCTACAAGAGTTTTATTTGGAGATCCGAGATAAGAGGGGCGCGGAAAATCTAGCGGCAGACCACCTCTCCCGCTTAGAAAATCTGGGTGCGGAAGCGCTCGTCGAATCTGAAATAAATGACAAATTCCCTGAGGAATTCCTCCTAGCCATTCATAATTCTTCGTCATCTTTGCCTTTGTTCGCAGATTTAGCAGCTTACTTAGTAACGCGGGTGCTTCCAAAAGAGTTTTCAAGTCATCAAAAGAAGAAATTCTTTTCTAACTTGAAAATTTTCTTTTGGGAGGACCCATTTCTTTTTCATATCTACGCAGACCAAGCAGTCCAAAGATGCATTCAGGGTGTGGAGTGCTTGCAAATTCTTAAGCATTGCCCCGAGGGTCCAGCCGGTGGGCATTATCAAGCCAATCGGACCGCTCGGAAGGCGCTAGAGGCGAGATACTTTTGGCCCACTCTCTTCAAAGACGCACACACTTTTGTGTGCACATGCGATAGCTATCAACGGTCGAGTAACATCTCTCGTCGAGACGAGATGCCCCAAAACATGTTTTAGAATGTGAAGTCTTCGATTTATGGGGCATATATTTTGTTGGCGGTCGACTATGTATCGAGGTGGGCGGAAGCGCAAGCTCTCCCCACCAACGATGCGCGAGTCGTCGTTATATTTCTTAAAAAACTATTTTCTCGCTTTGACACGCCTCGCGCAATTGTTATTGATAGGGGAACGCATTTCTATAACGCTCTTATGGCTAAGACGTTAGCTAAATACAGAGTCAAGCACAAACTCGTCGCCCCCTACCATCCGCAAACCAGTGGCCAAGTTGAGGTACTCAATCGAGAGATTAAGTGAATATTAGATAAAACCGTCTCACTAAATAGGAAAGATTGGTCTGTTAAATTCGACGATGCGTTGTGGGCGTATCGGACGGCATACAAAACAGCAATTGGTTGTATGTCGTTCTGGTTAGTCTATGGCAAAGCGTGTCATTTACCCGTAGAAGTAGAGCATCACGCTCTTTGGGCTTTAAAACTCTTAAACCTCGACGCCAACTTAGCCGCTCAGAATAGAAAACTGCAACTAATCGAGCTCGATGAATGGCATGCAAACGCTTACGAGAGCAATAAGTTCTATAAGGAGCGTTCTAAGTTATATCACGATCGAAAAATAAAGTCCCCAATATTATTTTCTCCGGGCGATCTTGTCTGTTTTTATAATTTGCGTCTTAAACTTTTTCTGCAAAACTAAAATCTAGATGGTCCGGTCCCTTCATAGTTGAAGAAGTTTTTCCATATGGGACCGTACTCGTCTCCCACCCGGAAAGAGGTTCGTTAAAAGTAAACGGTCATCGGTTAAAGTTATACATAGCGGGTGACCAAGTGATCGAGCATTACGAAAACATAACCCTTCTCGATTTATAACTCCGCCAAAATAGTCAAGTTACACGACTATAAACAAAGCGCTCCTGGGAGGCACCCCTCGCTTATCTTTTTCTCTCTTTATTTATTTTGTTTGCTACTTTTTCTAATAAACTGCAGGGTTTTTGATGGGCCTCCCCAAACGCGTTTCATGGAAGTTTCTACCCCTCTTTATTTTCTTTGTAATTATTGCATTTTCTCTTTTGTTTCGCATACTTACATTGCAATATTGGGGAAAATGTTGGACTTATGTTTTAGGGTATTTTCGTGATTTATTTTCTGCACTTCTATTTTCTGCATTTCAAAAACCCAAAAATATATAACAACAAAACAAAACAAAAAAATTATAAAGTGAAAAATATAAAATAAAAAAATTCTTTTCTTTTAAACAAAAATTCAAAAATTATAAAACACAAAATCCAAAAAAAAAATTCTTTTCCTTTCTTTTTATTATAAAATTCCAAAAAATTATAAAACAAAAATTCCAAAAAAAGTTTTGTTTTATCTTGTAAATATCTTTTGTAAATATTTTTTTCTTTTCTCTTTTTTTTTCCTCTTCCTTTCTTTCACTCTTTGTAATTATTATATCTCTTTCCTTATTTTTGTAAATATTTGCTTATAAAAACAAAAAAATCCAAAAAACATTTGAAAAGAAAAAAATAATATAGTTCAAAAAATATATATTTCTTATCGTTTTCCGTATGTATATAATAACAAATTTAAAAACAAACAAAAAAAGGAAGATAATAAGTCAAAAATTCAAAAAAATTCAGTAAAACAAAATAAAAATTCAAAAAAAGATAATAAATTAAAAACACAAAAAAATGATAAACCTCTAAAAATCCAAAAACATGTTTTGAAACAAATAAATCAAATATATCATCCTTAATTTTCAAGCTATCCAAAAGATTTGTTTTGAGTTTATTTATATATGAATTTTATTAATTCTTTGTTTGCTATTTGTTTATTAATTATCGATTGAAATATTTAAATAGCAGGGGTTAAGTTTTAAAGAATTCATTATGTTTTGTTAAAAATAGCGAACTCATTTTAGGCACTACTTCTAATTTTTTACTGATAGGAGCACGTGTATTAAGTTAGAAACTAACGACTTAAGAATTCAATTATGTTTACTTTTAGCTTTCTGAAAAATTGGAACGTACAATTTATTAAGGTTGCTCTCAAAAACATTTTAATTAAAAATCTAGTTTTCTTTTCTCCCCTTATCATGCCTTACTTGACATGATAAAATTTCTATCCAAAAAAACAAAAAGATCCTATATCAATGGGAATAAGATTTCGTTCCGTAAACATATGCACCCAATAATTTAAAAAGATTATATGTTACAGAGTAAGAGGATAAAATTCATTACTCCCACACATATACATCGTGTCAATTTTATCATGAAGTTGAAAAAAATGATATTAGGAAAATAAGATTTCATTTTCCTAATAATCCAAAAGAAAAAAAAATGGAGGTTCGAGAAAAAATCACCTCACCTCATTATCCAAACCCTCTTCATAAACCAACATCAACCCCCTTAACCAATTTCACGATTATAGAATTAATTCAAAAATCTTTTTGAGAGCATAATTTATAAATTGCATTATTTCCAGTAAAACTCCTATAAGCTAAAGTTCATATAATTCCAAACTATTTTTGTTTATCTAACCATTACAATTATTGCTTTTTATTTGATTACATCAAGAAGTTTTTTGGCCAAAACTTTTGCGCTATTTAAATCATCTACATAATTTTAGGACTTAACTCTTACACCCGTATGTTTATTTAGATCTCTCTTATAATTAATTAAGCGGTAGCTAACTTAGAGTTTCTTTTATTCCTTATAGGTTCGCCTTAAAATTTTGCTCTGTAATAGCAAAAGCTTAAGTATGGGGGTATTTGATGAGTTGTAAATATATGCATATTTAATTTTTTATTTATATCGTTTTAGTTCTTATTCATAGTTTTTAGTTATTTTTATTTATAAATATGTTTCCTTTTGTAAATATTTACCTAACTTAGATTAATTTTGTTTTTCTGAAATTTTTCAGGAAAAAGTCAAAAAATGACCTGACACGCCCGTGTACTTTGGGTCACGCCGGTGACCAGGCCGTGACACTACATTTCCCGTGGAATCAGAAGAATTTGATAAGAAAAGTTGGACACGCCCGGGGTCACGCCCGTGTCATTTGACACGCCCCGTGAACATGGTCGTGACACTCAAGCTCATCGAAATTTGCGCGACGATCATCGACCAAGCCTACACGCCCAGCATCATGCTCGTGACCTGGGGCGTGACTCCTCCACCTGGCCGACAAGACACCACCGGCGATTTTTGATGCAACCCACGCCCGGTTCCACCTCCCTGACACGCCCAGAGTCACGCCCGTGACCTAGGCGTGACATCCTCGTATACAACCCGAAGTCAATTTTCTAGTCAAATCACCGGATCACATCACAAATAGTGCTGACATGCCACCCCTACACGCCCGTGTCAGGGGGCGTGTTCGTAGGAAATTTTCTCTATAAATAGGCCATTTCTGTAAGAACCAAGGCTTCACCTTTTTGAGCCAATTTTGTGTGTTTTGTGGGCTGCCCTTGTGGATTCAAGTGCTATGTAAGGATATTTCTCCCCCCTTCCTTTTATGTTTATTTTTGCTTTAGCTTTAGCTTTGTAATAGTTTCAATTTCATAATAAAAAAATGTGTCCTTTTCTCTCTCTCCATGGCATGAAAGTTTATTTGGGTAGCTCATCTCTTTCTCTTTTTATCTCTTTGTATTTTGTAGCATTTCTCTTTATGAAAAGTGTGTGTGTGTGTGTGTGTGTATGAGTGTAATTTCTTTAGTTCTATTGCTTTCCCTTGTTTGATTTGTCTCCATGTTAGGGTTATAGTTGCTTTAATATTTTCATTCTTATGGATTTGTAAAAGAGTTATTAAAGTGTTTTTTATTTTTTTTACTTAGCTTTATTTTAAGATGTAAACCCTTTTTTGTTCTTTTCATTTTCTTTTCACTTTTTAATCACTTTTATGAAATCCTAAGAATGAAAAAGTTCTAATTTTAATTTTTGAAAGACTTTAGTTTTTAATTTATTTTGAAAAACTTTTGTTTTCTTTCTTTTTAATTTGTTCTTTTTATGTGTTTTTGATAAAATCTAAATATAAAAAAGTAGTTGTTTTAATTTTTAGGTAACTTTCATTTTATTTTTAATTTGTGTGTGTGAGTGTAGGAGTTAGGTTTTCATTTTTGTTCTTTAAAATTTCATGATGTGTGTGTGTGTAGGAGCATAATTTTTCATGCTTTCTTTTATGCTTTCTTCAATTATATAGAGTGTGTGTGTGTAGGAGATAAATTTTAATGCTTTATTTTTATCGCTTTCTTCAAATTATGTAGAGTGTGTTGTGTGTAGGAGATAGTTTTATTGCTTTCGTTTAATTCGTGTAGAGTGTGTGTGTGCGCGCATTTATTTCCTCCCACTCGTTAAGAGTTAAATGGCGTGCTTTTATTTCCCGCCTACTCGTTTGAGTAGGACTTGTAATTTTATTTTTTTTATTTTTGCCTACTCATTAAGAGTTAAATCGCGCGCCCTTATTTCCCGCCTACTCGTTTGCGTAGGACTTGTAATTTTCCTTTCTTGTAACTTAGTTTTTTTTATTTATAATTTGAAGTGTGTGTGAGTTCTCGTTTTAGCTAAATTTTTAAGCTTTCTAAATGTTTGTTATTTTCATGTCTTCTTCTTATAATCCTTTAGCGTTTAGTTACGAGCTCGCGCCGCATCAAATTATAAAGTCGTCCCCATACCGATGAGTGGCTAATCATTATTATCCTCAGCATCGAAGAGCATTGGGACATTTAAAATGATTTGAAATAATTAAAGTTCTTTATTTTCACTTTAATTTAAGGACTTAAGGTTTACCCCGGGTTAACGACGCGTAGGACCACATATCGATGTGTGGACCCTATTTCCGTTATCCATATGCTAGTTAGCCGAGAGGCCGTGCGTATGGACAGATCACCCATGGGTAAATAGAGTTTCATGCATACCCTCGAGAGAGGACAAGCGTAATTCTAACGGATTGGGTTCCCCACCCAATAGCGTGGTTCTTAGCCTAAAGCGGGCCATAAGAGGAATCCTTCGTCAGACTAACGCTCGGTCTAATAGTCTTAGCGTTCAGGTGAGCAATATTCCTAGAGATAAGTGCGCTCATATTTGTGGAACCTCCATGGCAAAGTTGCCTTTTATTAATTTGAAATCTAAGTTCAATAATTATTAAAAGTTATTTTAGTCTTAATCTGATTCGGTGCCGAGCGTTAAACCTTCATTGAATTTTCTAAAATCATTTTCGCACATTCTTTTTTTCGCTCTTTAGTTAATTAAAATCTCTGCCTTACTTTCAGTAAAATAATAGTCCTCCTAGAGGAGTAAGAATAATCAACCCGACCCCGAGAACAATACGACCTCGGTATTCCCCCGAATATCGAGTACTACTTGCGATAGGTGCACTTGCCTCCCTCAGCAAGCCCGCGGTGTTCGACTCATCGAACCAGCCACCCACATAAGAGTCTGTTCGCGGGCCATCAGTTAGCTTGTATAACCAAAGAAACACTACTTTGATACCAATTAAAAGTAAGGGTTAGACCAGATATACTCTAGTGGGGTGGGGGTGGGGAGGGGGTGAATAGAGTATCTGAAGACTATTTAGAATATACAAAATTATTAGAGCAAAGCAACTAATATTCACTATAAGAAAAAAATGACAATCTAATATAAACTATTCTAACACAGCCACAGTAAAAATAAAACTAATCTACCACCGGAACAACAAAGCTAAATTTAACACAGGCACAACAAGAGCAAGAAGAAATGGGTAACCAGACGACACAAGAACTTTATAGTGGTTCCCCAACTTAGGTACATCCACTCTTCTAGCACCCTAGTAGTAATCCACTACAGGTTTTGATCAAGTGACTGCCACCAATGAACTTTTGATAAGGTGCTCAAAAACCACTCAAGTCTTTTGACTAGGTGACTAGCAATCAAAGAATAACTTTTGAAGGGAGTTAAAGAACCATTTGTACATTGAGGGGGTGAGAGAGTTATGGTGTCTTCTCTTTCTCAAGTCAACTGAGAAGACTAGTGGATCTTTGATATTGACAAAGCTCCCCCTGAGATATTGAACTCAGGAAGACTTGAGCTTTTCTTCAGGGTGTAGGTCTTCTATCTTTAGCCTTGACTAGAAGAGATCCAGGAACTTCTTGACTGATAGAGATTTTGTTGCCCTTGAAGAATCCTGGAGTGAAGGTTAAAGAAGACTCTTGATTTGGAATGAATGTTCTTCTTCTTCTTCACCAATGTCAAGGAGAAAACTGGTTTGTTTTCTGTATAGAGAAGGATTAGAATCAAATTGTTGTTGATCTTCTCTGTAAGCCTGTATTGTCTTTCTGGTCTGAACTTGCTGCTCAGTGTCTTCTTTTTTTTCGAAAAGAGATAAAATCTCTTTTATATGATCAGTCAACAATCTCCTTTGAATTTTTTGAATTCCTTTCTGCATTGATTACTGACGGCCTGAGAATGTAATACGGCTGGATAGAATATCTGCATTAATTGAATTTCCCCAACTGTCCTATTGAAAAACGACAAGTAATAATCCTGATGAATACCATAATCAATGCTGCTTCTAACGGTAATATTCAGAGAATATTAAGCATTGATTATTCAGGAATTATTGCAATAAAATAAGGACAAAAGAAGGAAAAATCCAAGTCTGGATCTGCACAGAATTCGTCGAGCAAAGAACAGATTTCGTCGACCTGAGTCCAGAGTTCGTCGGGCTGAGAAATCATGTTCGTCGACCAGATAATTGTTGTTCGTCATCCTGAGAACCAAGATCGTCGACCTGAGAACTGCTAACTGCTTTCTGATAAAACTTGCCAATTCTGTGCTCTAAATTCATCGAGCTGATAACATAACTTCATCGACTAGAGTTCAGAGAAATGATTCTGGACTTAGAATGTTGATGTTGAACTACCAGAAATTGTCGACCAGAGTCCAAGTTCGTCGAGCTCAACGGAGAGAATTGTCTCTGAGTTCGTCGAGCTGAGCATGACTTTCGTCGAGCTGAGTTCGACGAACATCGAACTCACTTTCCTGAGCTGAGTTTTCTCTAAGTCTTGAGTCTTCTGCTATATTTTGTTGGCTGGTACATGCAATGTTAACTGTAAGGACATAGCCTAGACTCTAGGACACAGACATGACCCCAGCTATACATGTTGGGTCAATCATCCTAATTAGTGAACCTAGCCCAATCAAACTAGGGATCCAACAACCACCACTAGCTCACCCGCTTTGTCTTCATTCACAGAAATCTGGGAGGCATCCCACTCGCCCCGGTATCGCCCGCCGAGATATATTACGAGACCCCCAAGGTCGGGGGCGTGGAAAAGGCTCTCTGTGATTTCTTCGCAGGGAAAATTTTTGAAGTTAACTACCTACGGCGAGATCTTGACTCGCTCCTTCTCGTCTTCCCCGTTGAAGGTATACTCGTGCCACCTTAGTCTTATATTCACCATTCCTTTGCTCTATTCTAACCATTTTCTTTTTTAGGAGAGAGAACTATTCTCATGCATCCCCCCTACCTGAGCAGTGCAGGGCCATCCAAAGGTCTCGCCCTCGCCAGTATGGCGACAGAGGCGGCGAAGGAATCGCTGACTTGCGCCCCTAAGAAAAGAGCTGGGGATGATGTTGCCGCTCCTCGGCACAACCCCAAAAAGACGATCAAGAAGGTGGTATCGTAGTCGAAAGGGAAAAAGGATACTGCTCCCCAAGAAATGAAAGAGATGTCGGGATCTCTAACACCCATCTCCGTAGAAAAGTCACAATCACCTCGCCGTCAAGCTGTCTCGCCTACTCGCAAGACGGCCCCACCCGACCGAATCGCCACAACCTTCGCTCAATCTATCGAGCTTCCTCCTCGCGAAACTGGCTCCTCCAGTCTCCCACCCCATTCCTCTCATCAAAACTATAATATGGGGCCTGTGGTAAAAGACGCCGCCGACGACCCGGTCCTGCTATGGTAGGACTCGAACCGAGTGTCAGTATCCACTATCCTTCCTTCCTAGAAGGATTGGGACCCTCCCACTAGCCATGTCTTCTCCCTCGGCTCTGGGCTATATAGCGGCTTTGGGATTGATCCCTTTGATAATGAGTCATCGCAAAACCTTGTCTTGAAGACCACCCAGGCCCAATTTCGAGCCATGGAGCTCTCGCACCACGTCTCACGCCGCCTCATTTTCAACAATAAGAACTGGAAGTAAGCCTAGATGGTCTAGTAAATTTATGCTCTATCAGGAAGCTAGCTAAGGTCTCATACCAAGCTCTTGGAGCATGTTTTAAACCATAAAGAGCTTTATGCAATCTAAAAATATATGAAGGATAAGTTGGAGTGATAAAACCTGGAGGTTGTTCAACATAAACCTCTTTTTTAAGTACTCCATTCAGAAAGGCACTCTTGACATCCATTTGATATACTTTAAACTTCTTGTAGGCAGCATATGCAAGGAAAATTCTGATAGCCTCTAACCTTGCAACTGGTGCAAAAGTTTGGTCATAGTCAATTCCATCCTCTTACCTATAACCTTGAGCAACAAGCCTAGCCATATTTTTCAGAATTACACCATGGGCATCAAGTTTGTTTCTGAATACCCACTTGGTTGTAATTACAGGATAGCCTTTGGGCCTTGGAACCAAGTCCCAAACTCTACATCTCTCAAATTGATTGAGCTCCTCTTTTGCATTGCAATGATCCAATGGGGATCTTGCTCAACATCATTTATGGATTGAGGCTCAACTTGAGAGAGGAAACATGCATGCATCACATCTTGGTTGAGTTGATGCCTTCTCTGTACACCTACTGACATGTCTCCAATCACTTGAGATATAGGGTGATCCCTTAGTGTGACAAAGTTAGTGGGTGGAGTTGGTTCAGCGACAACATTCGGAGTTAATTCCTCTTGTGGAATAATGTCTACTGTTGGAGTAGGTTCAAACACTTCCAAAAAGTCTTCTTCACTGTCTTCATCAGCTTATGGAGGAGAATGAGATATGACCTTCTGAGTAAGGTTTAATTCTTTCAATTTCTCACATAAGTGAGGTACCTGCAAAAGATCTGAGGTAGAAGAGTCCTCCTTGTAGTACATGTTAGCTTCATCAAAGGAAATGTGTACAGACTCTTCCATTTTTAATGATGATTTATTGAACACCCTATAAGTGTTGCTAACTTGGTAATACCTAGAAAAATTCCCTCTGTAGCTTTGGCTTCAAATTTTCTAATGTATTTCTTGTCATTATTGTGAATGAAACATCTACACACAAAAATTCTAAAATAATCAATTTTAGATTTCTTCCCTTTGAGTAATTCATAAGGAGTCCTATCCTAAAGTTTGTGTATTAAACTTTTATCCAACACATAATTTGTCGTGCTCACAGCCTCTGCCCAAAAGGATAGGGGCATGTGTGCATCTGCAAGCATTGTTCCTGCAGATTCAATGAGGATTCTATTTTTCCTTTATGCTACCCCATTTTGTTGAGGAGTTCTAAGAGCAGAGAAACGGTGTCTGATACCTTCCTCCTCACAGAATCTTTATATGGGAAGAGATTCAAACTCATTACCATGATCACTTCTGATCAATACAACTGGAGTAGAATACTCAATCCTTATGCCCTTAAGAAATTTTGTAAGGAGTTTGAAGTTGTCTGAATTGTGTCTCAAGAAGAACACCCAAGAGAATCTAGAGAAATCATCTACAATGTCTAGAGTGTAAGACTTCCCTCCTTAACTTTGTACAGCAATGGCTCCAAAGAGATCCATATGTAGCAAGTACAGAATCTTAGGTGAATCACTCTTATTAATTGACTTAAAACTGTTTTTAGTTTGCTTGCCTTCTTGACAAGCCTTGCATAGGCTTTCCTTCTTATAGGGACCAGAAGGCAATCCTCTGACAAGGTTGTCCCTAGATAGCTTAGATATATTCTTAAGGTTAACATGACCTAGTCTTTTATGCCAAATAATATTATTATTGCTAACTTGATTGAATAAGCATAGTTCTGAATTAGCAGAATTAAAGTTTACTAGGTATATATTTCCTTGTCTACATGCAGTTAAAACAGCTTGATTATTTGAACAAATAATACATTTTGAATTAGTAAAGCAAACCTGGTAACCTGCATCACATAACTGACTTATGGATATTAGGTTATGTTTGAGACCATTCACATATGCCACTTTTTTGAATGTGACAGCCCCACTGTTGAAGTCTCCATAGCCTTCAGTTTGTCCAAAGCTGGAATCTCCAAAGATCACTTTTTGACCCAGCTTTGCCTTGAAATTGATCAGGTTGTCCTTGCATCCATTCATACGCTTTGAGCACCCACTATCCAGATACCACTTATTTTGAGTGATAGGATAGTTATTCACCTGCAAGGAAATGAGTTAGATGTTCTTGACCCAGGTCACCTTGGGTCCTTGTTTGTTTTCATATGAAAAACTAGAAATGTATCAACATTCAGGTTGGCTTTTATATCCTAAGGGATGAATTCTTCTAGGTGGAATAATCCAATCAGCAAGTGGATTGAAAGGTTTTCTAGGTTAATTTAAGTTTTGTTAAAATTATGATTTTTATTAAGTCTGGCTGGGTTCGACGAAAAGTTGTGAGTTCGTCGACCGTAGTTCGACGAAATGAGATTAGTTCGTAGATCTCTGCTCAGAGAATGAAGATATTCATTTTCTGTGCCCCAGGTTCGTCGATCTCTGCTAGACGAACCATACACAGTTCGTCGATCGTAGTAAGAGGAATTATTATAGCTAATATTTGCGTTCATACATTGCCGATCGGAGTTCGACGAACAAGGCACATGTCGTCGATCTAAGTTCGACGAAATGTGGTGAACTTTTGTTTTTACTCAGAGTTTTCTGGTTTCTGTTCTTTTGATTTCTAGAGTTAGGTAATTCTTCTGTGGTTTGTTTATTATTTATTACCTCTTTATCCTTAGCTGAAACAAATTTTATTGGGGTTGTTAATATGTTCTTCTTAAGTATGGGGGGCAAGATTGATGATGCACCCAAGCCCAGTTTTCCATTCAGTCTGGCATTGACTGTTCTTGTGATGTCCATCAGCTTTAGGCTTCTCCCATTGAGAGATTCCTCAAGTTGCTTAGCCTCACATAACTTTGTTTTTAAAGAAATAATTGGTTCATTAGCTAGGATTAGTTCATCTTTTAATTTAGTATTTTCAGAAATCAATTTTTCTTGATTAATAAGTCTTTCCCTAAGTATTTTGATTTCTTTTTCAGAGTTAATTAAATCAATATACATGTTTTTAAATTCAGTCTTGAAGCTATCAGAATTATAATCAAATAAGGATAATACATGATCAGCTTCTAATTCTGAAGCCTCTTCATTATCAGATACTTCATCATCTAATGGACTGCCAGAGGCATTGATGGCCATGAGGCAGACTTCCCTGGCCTTTGCCTCTTATTCCTCTTCACTGGAACTGGAAGATGTGAATTCATCTTCTGTGTTACTCCAGGTTTCAACAACAAAGCGCTTCTCCTTCCTTTTTTGTTTGCCGGAGGAAGGTCTGTTGTGCTGTTGTTTTCTGGAGTCCTTGTCTCTTCTTCTTTCTTTCTGATTATCTGGACACTCTGAGATGAAGTGTCCAGGTTTCCTGCACTCAAAACATACTACTTCTTTAGTAGGAGTTTTATCATACCTGGGATTATCATCATGCCAGGATGATTTTCTCCTGAAGTCCATTCTTGCCATTTTGTAAAATCTCTTGGCAAAGAGACTCTTTAGTTCCTCATTAGCCATTGAAGCTTCAGTCTCTTCAGCAGCCTTGAATGCTATGTTGTGCTCCTTTCTTGCTGGTGGATGAGTCTTTTGTTCTGCAGCTTCTCTAGACTTTATTAGCTGCTCATAAGACTTGAGCTTTCCCAATAGAGATTCTGTGGAAATATCATTTAAACTCCTGGCGTCCTTGATTGACCAGATCCTGGAATCCCATGAGCTTGGGAAGCACATGAGGATTTTATCATTTACTTCAGTAAGGGTGATGTCCTTGTCTAGGGTCTTTAGCTCATTGATTATTGAGCTCAATCTGTTGTACATGTCAGCAACAGATTCTGACTCATCCTTCTTGAAGTTATCATACTGGGATATGAGAGTTGATCTTCTGTCTTTCTTCTCATCAGCATAACCAGCCACCGTCTGGTTAAGAGAGTCCCAAATAGCCTTGGCTGATGTACATTCAGCCACCTTCTGGAAAATGTTATCAGACATAGTCTGAGCCAGAATATTCATGGCCTTGCATCAGCAATCTTAGACTTCTTCTGAGCATCTATCTACACAGGTGGTGGAACAGCATGTGTGCTTGATGTTGAGGTTGATGCAGTTGGTTGAGGAGGACCTGTCAAAATAGAGTTGTAAATGTCCTCATCAATAGAATTCATATAAAGTTTAATTCTTGCCTTCCAAATGACAAACTTATTTAAGTTGCACACTAGAGGTCTAGTGCTTACATAATCCTTATTCTGTGTCATGCTGTGAAAATAATCGTAAAGAAAATAGAAGATTAGGTCTAATAATGGATCTTTTGGTTCAAGGGTTAGCTTGTACAACCAAAGAAACACTACTTTGATACCAATTGAAAGTAAGGGTTAGTCCAGATATACTCTAGAGTGGGGGTGAATAGATTATCTAAAGACTATTTAGAATGTACAAAATTATTAGAGTAAAGCATCTAATATTCACTGTAAGCAAAAATGACAATCTAATATAAAATATTTTAACACAGCCACATTAAAAAAAACTAATCTACCACAGAAACAACAAGGCTAAAATTAACACAGGCACAACAAGAGCAAGAAGAAAAGGGCAACTAGACGACACAAGAACTTTATAGTGGTTCCCCAACCTAGGTACATCCACTCTTCTACCACCCTGGTAGTAATCCACTACAGGTTTTGATCAGGTGACTGCCACCAATGAGCTTTTGATAAGGTGCTCAAAAACCACTTCAAGTCCTTTGATCAGGTGACTAACAACCAAGGAATAACTTTTGAAAGAAGTTAAAGAACCCTTTGTACATTGAGGGGGTGAGAGAGTTATGGTGTCTTCTCATTCCCAAGTCAACTGAGAATACTAGTGGATCTTTGAAATTGATAAAGCTCCCCCTGAGATATTGAACTCAGGAAGACTTGAGCTTTGCTTCAGGGTGTAGGTCTTCTATCTTTAGCCTTGACTAGAAGAAATCCAGGAACTTCTTGACTGATAAAGATTTTGTTGTCCTTGAAGAATCCTGGAGTGAAGGTTAAAGAAAACTCCTGATTTGGAATGAATGTTCTTCTTCTTTTTCACCAATGTCAAGGAGAAAACTGGTTTGTTTTCTGTATAGAGAAGGATTAGAATCAGATTGCTGTTGATCTTCTCTGTAAGCCTGTATTCTCTTTCTGGTCTGAACTTGCTGCTCAGTGTCTTCTTTTTTTCGAAAAGAGAGAAAATCTCTTTCATATGATCAGTCAACAATCTCCTTTGAATTTTTTGAATTCCTTTCTGCATTGATTGTCGACGGCCTGGATAATGTAATACGGCTGGATAGAATATCTGCATTAATTGGATTTCCCCAACTGTCCTATTGAAAAACGACAAGTAATAATCCTGATGAATACCATAATCAATGCTGCTTCTAACGGTAATATTCAGAGAATATTAAGCATTGATTATTCAGCAATTACTGCAATAAAATAAGGACAAAAGAAGGAAAAATGCAAGTCTGGATCTGCATAGAATTCGTCGAGCAAAGAACAGATTTCGTCGACCTGAGTTCAGAGTTCGTCGAGCTGAGAAATCATGTTCTTCGACCAGATAATTGTTGTTTGTCGACCTAAGATCCAAGATCATCGACCTGAGAACTGCTAACTGCTTTCTGATAAAACTTGTCAATTCTGTGCTCTAAATTCGTCGAGCTGATAACATAACTTCGTCGAATAGAGTTCAGAGAAATGATTCTGGACATAGAATGTTGAAGTTGAACTACCAGAAATCGTCGACCTGAGTTGAAATTCGTCGAGCTCAATGTAGAGAATTGTCTCTGAGTTCGTCGAGCTGAGTTCGACGAACGTCGAACTCACTTTCCTGAGCTGAGTTTTCTCTAAGTCTTGAGTCTTCTGTTATCTTCTATTGGCTGGTCCATGCAATGTTGACTCTACGGACATAGCCTAGACTCTAGGACACAGACATGACCCTGGCTATACATGTTGGGTCAATCATCCTAATTAGTCAACCTAACCCAAATCAAACTAGGGATTCAACAACCACCACTGGCTCACCCGCTTTGTCTTCATTCGCAGAAATCTGGGAGGCATCCCACTTGCCCCGGTATCACCTGTCGAGATATATTACGAGACCCCCATGGTCGGAGGCGCGGAAAAGGCTCTCTGTGATTTCTTCACAGTGAAAAATTTTGAAGTTAAGTACCTACGGCGAGATCTCGACTCGATCCTTCTCGTCTTCCCCGGTGAAGGTATACTCGCACCCCCTTAGTATTATATTCACCATTCCTTTGCTCTGTTCTAACCGTTTTTTTGTTTAGGAGAGAATATTCCGGTCCATCACCCCTACCTGAGTAGTGCACGACCATCCAAAGGTCTCGCCCTCGCCAGTATGGCGGCAGAGGTGGAGAAGGAATCACTGACCCACGCCCCTAAGATAAGAGCTGTGGATGATGTTGCCGCACCTCGGCACAGCCCCAAAAAGAAGATCAAGAAGGTGGTGTCATAGTCAAAAGGGAAAAAGGGAACTGCTCCCCAGGAAATGAAAGAGATGTTGGGATCTCTAACACCCATCTCCGTGGAAAAGTTACAATCACCTCGCCGTCAAGCCGTCTCGCCTACTCGCGAGACGGCCCCAGCCGACCGAACTGCCACAACCTTCGCTCAATCCGTCGAGCTTCCTCCTCGGGAAACTGGCTCCTCCAGTCGCCCACCCCCTTCCTGTCATCAAAACTATAATATGGGGGCTGTGGCAAAAGATGCCATCGGCAACCAGGTCCTGCTGTGGTAGGACTCAAACCGATTGTTTGTGTCCACTATCCTTCCTTCCTAGAAGGAGCGGGTCCCCCCCACCAGCCACGTCTTCTCCCTCGGCTCTGGGCTATATGGCGGCCTTGGGATTGAGCCCTTTGACAACGAGTCATCGCAAGACCTTGTCTTGAAGACCGACCAGGCCCAATTTCGCGCCATGGAGCTCTCATACCGCATCTCACGCCGCCTCGTTTTCAATATTAAGAAGTGGAAGGAAGCCGAGACGGTCCTGGCCGCAGGGCGAGAGAAGTCCGATGATCTCGAGAAGAGGCTGGCGGTCGCCGACAATCTTCTCGCCCAAAGGCAGGGCAGCGTGGTAAGCCTTTTAGCTGTCCTTTGCCAGTTTCATTCCTTGCTAGTTTCACTCTTGCATTAATTTTTGTTGACTGATAGCCTTCTCGAAGGATGTTGAGAAGGCCAATCGAATGCGTTCGCGCATAGCAGCTTTGGAGGAGGAGAACAGGAAATTAAAGGCTGAGAACGCCTGCCTTCTGGACAGCACCCTGCTTCACTCTTATCCAGATCCACTCCAAGCTCTCCCTCCCACTCATTACTCTTTGCACGAGGTCGATGTCCTTTGCCGAGACGCTAGCATCCAGACATCCGAGCTCGTCCTGAAGATGATGAAGGAGCTGGGGGTTATCAGAGAAGATGCCAAGACGGTCAAAGCCCGCGACCTGTTCCCCCAGCTTTACGGCGAGACAGATGACAATTCTACTTCTAGTGAAGAGGAGTGAAGGGGCGTTAACCGGGCCCGAGACCTCTACCCATTTTTTGGCTTCTTTTACATGTATACTCATTTTTTGAAGCATTGAAATGCTTGTTCATGAGTGAATCTCCCTACATTTTTTTGTAATGAACATAAAAATTTATGTCACGTCTCGCCCATGGGATATTTTCTTTTTATTTCATTTTACTTTATTCATTGTGGGTAACCCTCTGCTCTGTTTCTACTCGCGAGGTAGAGCTCCCAGCGGTCTCGCTTACGAATCGGTTTAGGGCGCGAGTCGTTAGCCTTCTTGTCACCTTCTCCGTGTGCGAGACCATTTGGTCTTTTCTCATCATTTTGCCTCAAGACCAATCCGGCATGAGTAGACCCAGGAGATCAATCCACTTTTGTGAGAAGTCATCCCTCTTTAACCTTTTATGCGAGGCCTGCCTTTTGCCATCAAGCGCCTACTCGCTATAGGCGAGATCCTCTATGTCGAGCGCTGGTTGGGAATGTACATCCTCATTTACATCTCACAATCTCTCCCACTCATAGGAGTTTCTCGTTCTCTATAAACCTTCTTCATTATCTGATATGTTTAGATATTTTTCTGAGGTAATCTTATCACTTGTCTTGCCACCGAGTGAACCTATAGCCCTGCCAGCTTGATGGAAGCCTGGCCAGCGGGTCTGCTTGATGTCTCCTCTCCAAATCATCTCCAACCACTGAGTGAGCCTACATCCCTGCCTGCTAGGTGAGAGCATGGTCAGCGGGTCTGCTCGGGGTCACCTTTCTAAATCATCTCCAACCACCGAGTGAGCCTACAACCCTGTCAGCTAGGTGAGAGCCTGATCAGCGGGTCTGCTCGGGGTCTCCTCTCCAAGTCATCTCCAACCACCGAGTGAGCCTACAGTCCTGCCAGCTAGGAGAGAGACTGGTCAGCGGGTCTGCTCGGGGTCTCCTCTCCAAAACATCTCCAACCACCGAGTGAGCCTACAGTCCTTCCAACTAGGTGAGAGCCTGGCTGGCGGGTCTGCTCGTGGACTCCTCTCCAAATCATCTCCAACCACCGAGTGAGCATACAGTCGTGCCAGCTAGGTGAGAGCCTGGTCAGCGGGTTTGCTCGTGGTCTCCTCTCCAAATCATCTCCAACCACTGAGTGATCCTACAATCTTGCCAGCTAGGTGAGAGCCTGGTCAGCGGGTCTGCTTGGGATCTCCTCTCCAAATCATCTCCAACCACCGAGTGAGCCTACAGTCCTGCAAGCTAGGTAAGAGCCTGGTCAGCAGGTCTGCTCGGGGTCTCCTCTCCAAATCATCTCAAACCACCGAGTGAGCCTACAACCCTACCAACTAGGTGAGAGCCTTGTCAGCAGGTCTGCTTGGGGTCTCCTCTCCAAATCGTCTCCAACTACTGAGTGAGCCTATAGCCTTGCCAACTAGGTGAGAGCCTGGTCAGCGGGTATGCCTGGGGTCTCCTCTCCAAATCATCTTCAACAACCAAGTCAGCCTACAACCCTGCCAGGTAGGTGAGAGCCTTATCAATGGGTCTGCTCGACGACTCCTCTCCAAATCATCTCCAGCCACCGAGTGAGCCTATAGCCCTGCCAGCTAGGTGAGAGCCTGGTCAACAGGTCTGCTCGGGGTCTCCTCTCCAAATCATCTACAACTACCGAGTGAGCCTACAACCCTGCCTGCTAGGTGAGAGCCTGGTCAGTGGGTCTGCTCGGGGTCTCCTCTCCAAATCATCTCCAACCACCGAGTGAGCCTATAGCCCTGCTAGCCAGGTAAGAGCCTGGTCATCGGGTCTGCTCGAGGTCTCCTCTCCAATTCATCTCCAACCACCGAGTGAGCCTACAGCCCTGCTTGCTAGGTGAGAGCCTGGTTAGCGGGTCTGCTCGGGGTCTCCTCTCCAAATCATCTTCATCCACCGAGTGAGCCTAGTACCCTGCTAGCTAAGTGATAGTCTGGTTAGTGGGTCTACTCGGGGTCTTGCTATCCATCCTTTTCACTCTCATTCCATGAAATAAGACACTTGCGATTCCATTATATCAAAAGTTCAACACAACTTTACAAGCATTGAAAGATGAAAAATGTTATGGATAAAATATTTTTAAGTCATCGCCGCTTCGGGCATGATCGAGGAATACCCCGTCCACATCCTGGACGTGGTACCCCCTGACTTCAAAACCTCTTTCACTACAAAGGAACCTTCCCAGTTGGGATTGAGCTTTCCTACTGATGCTCCTCTGCCTGCCGTGTCTACTTTCTTGAGGACCAAGTCGCCCTTCTAGAATTGCTTGACCCTTATGTGCTTGTCAAAGTATCTCACCATCCGACGCTTGATTTCTTCCTGCCTGATCAATGTTAAATCCCTGAGTTCTTCCACCAAATCAAGAGAGAGTTTTTGCTCCTCCTTATTCTCTGCCCTCCATCCTTCATCTCCCTTCCTTGCAGCGGCTACTCTTGGGGATGTGACCTCGAACTCTATCAGTATGACGGCCTCTGAGCCATGAGAAAGTTTAAATGGAGTGTCCCTCGTGGTGGTGTTTGACGTGGTCCTCAAGGCCCAGAGAACCGAAGGAAGCTGTTCCACCCAACTTCCTCTTAATTTCTCCACTTTCTTCTTTAAAAGATTAACTATAATCTTGTTTGCTATTTCAACCTGTCCATTTCTCTGTGGATAAAGAACCGAGGCAAAATGGAGGTTTATGCCCAGTCGGATGTAGAAATCGATGAATTCCCTGCTAGGGAATTGGGGTCCGTTATCAGTGTCGATGGCCAGTGGTAGCCCATTCCTGCAGATGATCTCTCCCCATATGAAATTTTTGACCACCTGCGAAATCACCTTATCCAATGCCTTCATATCCAGCCATTTTCAAAAGTAAGCCACCATGACCAGTAGAAACTTCCTCTAGCCACTAACCTGGGGAAAAGGACACACCAGATCTAGCCCCCATATCACGGGAGCTGTGATTGTACGTTGCCTATGGGCGGGAAGGAGTTGGAGGGGGCCAAACTCCTGACACTTTTGGCATCTTTTTCCAAATTCTTCTCCATCTTTCCTGAGGCTAGGCCAGAAGTATCCCTGCCTCAACACTCTCCCCTCTAAAGTCCAACTCCCTGAGTGACTCCCGCATTCCCCTGAATAAATTTCTTCCAGGACCCTTGGAACCTCCTCCTCAGATACGCATCGAGCCAGTAGACCCGATAGCGTCTTACGGTACAATGCCCTATCTTTCAACAAGGAGTATTCTGATTTATACCTGACCCGCTTCTTATCTAGATCCCTTTCGGGAAGCTGTCCTGAGGTCTAAAAGTTGATGAAGGGGTCCATCCAAGACCCTTGCTGACCTATCATCATTAGTTCCCCTTCTTCTATTGTCGGCCTGAAGAGCTCCGTCACCTTTCCTCCGGCTCGAGGGCTGTACTTGGCGAGTTGGTTAGCCTGAGCAATGTTATCCCTCAGGACATGTTGAATTGAAAAGCTACGGAACAACCTGATGATGTCTTTGACCTTCGCCAGGTACAATTGGAGGGTGGGCTCCCTCGCTTCAAACTCTCCTTTGATTTGGCCCGCAACCACCATAGAGTCCGTGGAGACCTTAATGTCCTGTATGCCCAGCTCCCGAGCTAACCTGAGTCCTGCGATGATCGCCTCATATTCTGCTTGGTTGTTAGTGACTATGAAGTGGCTCTTCATAGCCTGCTCAATTCGGGTCCCTTCTGGACTTACCAAGATCATAACTCCTCCAAAAGAATTTTTTCCTGACCCTACATCTACTAGTATCTCCCAGGCAGCTCATGGGGGTGCTTCAGCCTCTTGGACCTCAACTACGCAATCTGCTAGGAAATCGACCACCGCTTGTGTAACATCCCGACTTTTATTGGGCCACCAGAGCCCTAGTGGGCCCAATAAAAGTGGCTCGAACCCTACCCATAACTCGGTGGGAGATAACACTGAGCGGGAAATAAAGCTAGAGAACTCTGAATTGAGTTCTATCAGTCCCTGTGACCTCGTATATTCAATACAATTGCATCAAAACTCGTTTAGTTGGATCCCGGGGCCATATAGTGAATGTGACCATTACTCGTAAAACGCAACGAGTGCAGATTTTGGATATCGACCTAGAGAACTCTGAATTGAGTTCTGTCGATTCTTGTGACCTCATATAACCTAAGCAGGTGTATCAGAACCCGTCACGTCACAATCCGAGGTCTAACGACAGTTTTACACACTTCGACCATTTTAGCGCGCTGCGAAGCGCAAATTTTGTACTTTCGCCAAACGGACTCCGATTCAACCCCAGTCAGCGGCGTTGGACTCGTGTGGTCAATACGAAGTCAACAGAATTCATCCCACTCAATTTCGACGATAATTTGTCAACACAGGGTCATATCAAGCCTAGTCGTGCATCGAAAAGCATGTGCACACCAATTATGACATGACACCCGAACTTTGACCCGACCCCGATGACTTTGACCCACTTTGATTTTGACCAGCAAAGGGGACCCACCATAGGGTTGACTTGGTCAAACCTCCCTAAAAATCCACTTTTTGTATTTTTCTCCAAGTAGGGGCTCACCTCCTCCCCAAGGGAAGATGGCCCATGCCCCCCTCATTTTTCTTGGGCCCCCAACCAGCAAGCCCCCACGCTAAAACAAGTGGAGGCCCACCGTACCCTTCCTCCCCTCTCTTTTTCACTTTCCTTTTCAAAGGCCCAAGCCCATGAAGGCATCATTCCTTTTTCCCCACATATGGGAAAATATGGCACCTCCAGATGTCCTTGGATAGCGGGACGGTGGGGATTAATCCCTACCTAAGGAGGGATTAGTCCCACCTTGCTAAAGGGAGGGAAGCTCTCCCTCCCCAACCCTATAAAAGGCCACCCCACCCCCTCTCCTTCCCCCAAGCATCAGAGCAACCTCCCCCCCTGCCTGACCCTTGTCGGAGATCAGGTGGCCGGAAAAATCCAAGCCGAGGAGCCTTTCCCCCTCCACCACCACCAAGCCATGACCGACCAGGCTGGCCCCTCCGGAGCCCACTAGACCAAGGTGGAACCTTCTCTCCCTCTCCTTCCCCATTCTGAACGTGGTGCATGGCCCTCCTGGCGGCCGGAGCGCCGCCGGCGCCAACCGAGCCTTGTTCTAGGTCGGGTGGAGCCCAAGGAGGAAGAATCCTACCCAAGCATCGGTGGCAGAGCTAGAGGAGTGTTATCCCACTGGGGGCGGCGGCCCCCAGCGGCAGAGTGCGGCGGTGCCACCGTAAAACGAGTTCCGGCGACACCCGCAAAAACAAAGGATTTCTTTATTTAAATCCGGCGGCTCATGGCCCCCGGACCACCACCGGCGAGAAGCCCGACCCCTGACGTATCTGCCTGGGGTGGACGGGTAGGCGGCAACCTGCCTGAGGAGAGGGGGTGGTGCGATGGCGCCGGGAGCAGGGCCACCGCCACCCCAAGCTCTCGGGATGGATATCTCCGGCGGCGGCCGGCGGACCACTGCCCAGAGAACTGCCGTCCCCCGGTGAGCCGATCGGGGCCGACGCTGGTGTCTGTGGAGACCTGTCGGCGGCTCATCCGCTGCACCGCCGGCGAGAAGTAGTAGCCACCCGATCTGGTGATGAAGATCGGGCGGCTGACATTTTCTTAATCCCCCCCCCCCCCCCCCCCCCCCCCCCCCCCGCATCCATTTTTGTGCCCCCACAGTGGATCCGTGGCCGATCCTCTGTGGGGAAGCGCTGGCTGATTGCGCCCTGCGGCTCAATCTCAGTCACAGGATCTCCCTGTGATCTGCTAAACGCAGATCACTTTCATAACAAAAATTTCTAGAAATTTCTGGGCCAAAACTAGGCCCCTAGGGGAAAAGTGACCAACATGAAAAATGTTCCCCATGATGATGGCTACCTCCACAAAAATTTTGAGAATTTGTGTAATTAATTAGTATTTTTAAAAGCTAAAATAATATTTGTTTGGCTAAAATAAATGCCCAAAACACCTTGGAAAATTATAAAAAAATTACTAGGCTCATTTTAGTCCCTCCCAAAGGTTGTATCAAAATATGAGGTCATGGGGATAAGTTGTGATATTTTTCATAAAATATTGAATCCTAAGGTCGCGCACGGATCCATTTTCCGCTCGTTTTCCCTAAAAGAAGGAAATTGGAGGGTGCAACCACTCTTTATAATCAAATAAGTACTTTAAACTATTTTATCGACGATAGCGTCCGAGGCAAGCAACTAAGCTCCGGGTTTCCAGGATTTCGTAAAACCGTCGAGCGCCTCCACTCTTGGGTGATTAGGGTACGCTCGGAAGATGAGAGTACGAGTATTGACATGGAGTTGTCCCTGACGACTAATAAGAATATAACTCCTAGCCAATCCTTGATATAATTAAGCCGTATTAAATATGGTGCAGCCAAATTAATTGGATCTTAATTATTATTGTAACCCAACCAAATCTTCTTTTAAATCTCGATGGAATTGAAGCCTCCTGAATAGGAGTGATTGGACTACTAATCATTTGCTTTGTGTTTTCTCAAGTCTCGTACTGGTCAAGCTTATTTTAGTACTTTCATTTCAGTACTACTCTAGTCTCGTACTGGTCAAGCTATTTCAGTACCTTCTATTTAGTACTATTCCAGTCCCGTACTGGTCAAGCTTAATTTAGTACTTTCCATTCAGTACTACTTCAGTCTCGTACTGGTTAAGCTTATTTCAGTACCTTGTATATAGTACTATTCCAGTCCCGTACTGGTTAAGCATATTTTAGTACTTTCCATTCAGTACTACTCGAGTCTCGTACTAGTCAAGCTTATTTAAGTACTTTCTACTCAGTACTACTCTAGTCTCGTACTGGTCATATTTCATTCTATCACTTTAAATAAGCAGCATAATCACCGCACTTATTCTCATTGCAATTTACTATTATAGTCCTGGGTCCTGCTCTGACGAGCAGTCGTCGAGCCTTAGTTGGGGATAACCGGAGTTGATGTAGTCCTCCAGGTCTAGCCCCAAATAATGCTCTCCCACGCTTCTTGTCGAAAGTAGAGCTGAGTCGCGACGCCCGAAGTCTAAAGCCTAGTAGGGCAGGCCGACGTAGACCCGATGTTTATATTATTTGGCTTTTTGTTTGACTAATTGTAAATTGCTTGTGGTGAAATAGTGGATGGTCAGTCCCTCCCGTAGACCGTTCTTACCGGTGCGGGAAGTTCGACGACTCTAGGCGATAGGGAAATGAGGACTACGGGTGACCGGCCATTATATTCCCCGTTGAGTTTTCCTCCGCTGGTCGGCCAAAACGATTCACCGAATGTCGCTCACATCCAAGAGTACACAAGGTTGTACGTTAAGGCCTGGGGTTGTGCGGTACGATCACTCCCAGAAGTGGAAGGACTGGCCACTATCACCGACGGCCACATCGGTGAGGCCCACAGGGCTCGCTACCATGTTGGAATAGAAGCGGTCCAAACTATATCGATATAGGGTTTGTGTGCGCGGCTATGAATGCATGCGGTGTGTCTGCTGCTATGAATGCTTGCGGTGTGTGGGCAGCTATGAACGCCTGTGATTGAATTCAGGATATGAACACCTGATTTGCTGACGAGCTAGTGGAGCTGTTCGATCCCTTGTTTGATTTGGGTTAGGTTCACTAACTTTAGATGATGTGACCCAACATGTATAGCTAGGGTCAAAGTTATGTCCAAGAGTCTAGGCCAAGTCCTCAGTAACAACATCACATGGACAAGCCATCATCAGACTGCCAGAGACTCAAGACATAGAGTTTTCCTAAAGATTCAGATATTTCTCAAGAGACTATGTAAAATGAGTTCGACGTTCGTCGAACTCCGCTCGACGATAGTCGTACTCAGCTCAACGATCTTAGAGAAATATTATTTGAACTGAGCTCGACGAACTTCAGTCTCAGATCGACGATCCTTGGATTCCACCTTCAGAATTCTAAGTCCAGACTGTTCTCTAGACTCAGGTCGACGAACCTAGTTCTCAGGTCGACGAACTTCATTCTTTTCTCGACGATCTCTGGACTTCCACTTCAACTCTATTGCCAGAGGTTCAACAATTTTTTCTCTAAGTTCAGAATCATTTTCAGCTCGACAAACTCAAGGTTCTCCAGATTTAGCTCGACGAACACCATTCTTTGGTCGAGGAATCTTTGGACTATCACAACATTCTGTCGAGACTATGTTCTCCAGTCTCAGGTCGACGAACCCAGTTCTCTTCCCGACGAATTCTGGAACCAGAAGACTTATGTCAACACTCAGAGTATATGTCGACATCAACTAAGTCGACAATAGAAGAATTTGTGTCGACATCCAGATCATCAGTCGACATTATTGAAAAACTTGTTTCGACACACAGGAGTAATTGTGTCGACACAGGATATTTGACAACTCCAGAATAATTACTGAACTCCAGTCGATGAACACATTTACCAGCTCGACGAATAGGCAAATATAAAAAGAGACAGCAGTTCAGTTTCCAGCTCAACGATCATGGAATTCAGCTCGACGAACAGAAGCCATCTGGTCGACGAATACAACATCTCAGCTCGCGAACTATGGACTCATTTCGACGAATTCTGACAACTGTTCGATGATCCCAGACTTACTTATTTCCGGCCTTCTGTCCCCACTCTAGTGCGATAATTCCTAAGTAATTAATGCTCTAACATTCTATGAATGTATTCGTTAGAAGGAGCATTAATTATGGTCTTCTCCAGGATTATTGCCTGCCGTTTTTCCACGGGACAGTTGGGGAAATAAATCAATGCCGATTATTCTCAAGGCTGTCAGCATTAATTGCAGATGCATTCAAATTTTCAAAACATAGAGAAGAAGAGAATAATAGATACACAGATGCAACAGACTGACAGAGAGAATCAAGCATCATAGAGAAAGCTTCACACAGAGAACAACTGACAGAGAAGCAAAAAGAGATTACAGAACAACATTCAGTCTTGGATAATCTGCTCTGTTAAAGAAGAAGCATTTTTCTGATACACAGAAGATCTTGACCAGAAGCTCATCAGCACTTGAAGAAGAAGAACAACAATACCTATATCAAGAGTCTTCTTTCTTCAAGTACTCCAGGACACTTCAAAAGAACAACTTCAGTTCAATCTGTCAAAAAAGTTCCTGAAGACTTTTGCTGGTCAAGGATTCAGTTTGAAGACCTATCACCCTGAAGCTTGGCTCTTAGTTTTCCCTGATCCATTCTACATCTCAGGGGGTGCTTTAAGCTATAATCAAATCCACAGTCTTCTCAGTTGTATATTGAGAAAGAGAAGACAAAATCATCTCTCACCACCTCTATAAAGGGTTATCATCTCCCTTCAAAAGTGATTCCTTGGTTGCAAGTCTCCTGATCAAAAGACTTGGGTTGGTTTTTGAGCACCTGATCAAAAGCTCATTGGTGTCAGACACCTGATCAGAAACCTGAGTGGATTCCTACAAAGGGTGGTAGAAGAGTGGATGTACCCAGGTTGGGGAACCTCTATAAAATTCAACAGCACAAGCTGTAATAGCTCTTAATATTTTTTAAGCATACTCTATTTACCCCCCCCCCCCCCCCCCCTCTAGAGTATTTCAGATCTAACTCTCACTTTCAATTGGTATCAGAGGGGGTTCCTTTGGTTGTACAAGTTAAATGTTGAACCAAAAGATCCTTTGTTAGATCTACACATCACTTTATTCTTATTTAAATTAGAACACAGACATGACACAGAATAAGGATTATGCAAGCACTAGACCTCCAGTTTGTAACCTTAATAGGTTTGCCATCTGGAAGGCAAGAATTAGGTTATACATGAATTCCATTGATGAAGACATCTACAATTCAATTTTGACATGTCCCCCACAGGCATCTACATCTACAACATCCTCCAGCAACAATGCAGTCCCACCACCTAAGTGGACTGAAGCCCAGAAGAAGGCAAAGATTGTTGATGCCAAAGTTATGAATATCCTGACACAAACTATGTCAGATGATATTTTCCAGAAGGTTGCTGAGTGCACCTTAGCAAAAGCCATTTGGGATTCTCTAAACCAAATGGTGGATGGATCAGCAGATGAGAGAAAGGATAGGAGATCAAATCTCATATCCCTATATGAGAACTTTAAGAAGAAAGAAGCTGAGACAGTTTCTGACATGTACAATAGGTTAAGATCAATTATCAATGAGCTAAAAACCTTGGATAAGAACATCACACTTACTGAAGTGAATGACATGATCCTGATGTGCTTCCCAAGCTCATGGGATACAAGAATCTCGCCCATCAAGGAGGACAGATGCCTGAATGAGGTTTCAACGAAATCTCTATTGGGTAAACTGAAGTCATATGAGTAGCTGATAAAGACCAGGGAGGCAGCTGAACAAAGAACACCTCCAGCAGCTAGAAGAGAGCAAAGTATTGCTTTCAAATCCACTGAAGAGACAGAAACTATAGCATAAAATGAAGAGCTTATGAGTCTCTTTGCTAAGAGATTCTTCAAGATGGCCAGAAATTATTTCAGGAGAAAGTCAGCAAGAAAAGATGACAAGCCAAAATATGACAAGACACCAACCAAAAAAGTTGTGTGCTATGAATGCAGAAAGCCTGGGCATTTCCTCTTTGAATGTCCAGAAAACCAGAAGAAAGAGAAGAGAAGAGAGAAGGAAATCAGAAGACAGCACACCAACAAACCCTCTTCCAGCAAGCACAAGAAGAAGGAAAAGGGCTTTGTGGCTGAGACCTGGAGTGAGACAGAAGATGAATCAACATCTTTAAGCTCCAGTGAAGATGAGGAAGAAGAAAGAGCAAAGGAAGTCTGCCTCATGGTAATTGATGCCTCTAGAAGCCATTCAGAAGAAGAAGAATCTGACGATGAAGGAGTGTTTGAATCAGAGGCAGATCAGGTAATGTCCTCTTTTGACTACAGCTCTGAAAGATTCAAATCTGATTTCAAATTAATGTGTATAGATTTGATTAACTATAAAAAAGAAATTAAAATTCTTAGAGAAAAACTAGGAAACTTAGAGGATATTCAATCTGAAAACATTAGGTTAAAAGATGAATTAACCTTAGCAAATGAAAAGATAATTTTATTAAAAACTGAGCTTTGTGAGGCCAAACAACTTGAGGAAACTCTCACTGGGAGAAGCCTCAAACTGATGGATATCCAAGCACTGTTAATGCAGACTTAGTTGCAAGCAAGGCTTGGGTGCTCCATCAGGTTTGCCCCCCATTCTCAGGAAGAACATTTTATCAACTCCAATAAAGTTTGTATCTACTAAAGGCAAAGAAAACGTAAATGACAAACAGACAGTAGATAAGATCTATAAGACAATAGAATAGAAAACCAAAAACCAGAAAACACCTAATAAAAACAAGGTTCAGCAATTTTCGTCGAACTCAGATCGACGAAATGGGGCTAGTTCGTCGAACCCAGATCGACAAACTCTGAACGCAAACTATAATTATATTTATTCATCTAACTGCGATCGACGAACTCTGTATGGTTCTTGGAGCAGAAGTCGACGAACGTGGGGCACAGAGAATGAACATGTTCATTCTCTGGGCAGAGATCGATGATGTCAACCCAATTCGTCGAACTCTGGTCGACGAACTTACAGCAATTCGTCGAACCCAGGAAGACTTAATCTAAACTATAATTCCAATAGCAACTTAAGTACTTCTAAGAAACCATTTAATCCACTAGCTGACTGGATCATACCACCTAGGAGATATCACCCTCTAGGATATAAGTCCCACCCTGAATTCTCTGTTATTTCCAGCTTTTCTTATCAGCCATACAAAGGACCCAAGGTAACCTGGGTCAAAAACCATTAACTATTTTCTATTGCAGGTAAAGAGTTGTCCAGGGGTAAATCAAACTTAGTACCTAGACAGTGGCTGCTCCAAACACATGACGGGCAGCAAGGACATCTTAATCAACTACAAGTCCAAGCTGGGGCCAAAGGTTATCTTTGGTGACTCCAAATGTGGTCAGTCAGAAGGATTTGGAGAAGTAAGAATAGGAACTGTCACATTCAAAAAGGTGACATATGTAAGTCAACTCAAGCATAACCTCATCTCCATAAGTCAATTATGTGATGATGGTTATCAGGTATACTTTAACCCATCTACTTGTTCTATTATTGATAAAAAAACAACCAAACAGTTTTAACTGGAAGTAAACAAGACAACATATACTTAGTAAATTTTCTTTCTGCCAAAACTGATATCTGTTTACTTAATTTGACTAGTAATCAGAATGACTTATGACATAAAAGACTAGGTCATGTAAATCTGAAAAACATTGCTAGGCTATCTAAACACAACCTTGTTAGAGGTCTACCTTCTTGTCCATATAAGAAGGAAAGTCTTTGTAGGGCTTGTCAATTAGGCAAGCAAAATAAAACTAGTTTTATATCTGTTAATAAGAGTGATTCACCTAGGATTTTGTACTTGCTACATTTGGATCTCTTTGGACCCATTACTGTACAAAGCCTAGGAGGGAAATCCTACACTTTGGTTATAGTGGATGACTTCTCCAGGTTCAATTGGGTATTCTTTCTGAGAACAAAGTCAGATACCTTCAAGGTTCTTACAGATTTTCTCAGGACCATATAGATTGAGTTCTCGACTCATGTTGCATCGATCAGAAGTTATCATGGCACAGAGTTTGAGTCTCTTATTATGCATGAGTTCTGTAAGAAGGAATGTATCAGGCATTGCTTCTCAGCTCCTAGAACTCCCCAACAAAATGGGGTTGCTGAAAGGAAAAATTGGACACTCATTGAAGCTGCAGGTACTTTGCTTACAAATGCTTACATGCCGCTAACCTTTTGGGCAGAGGCTGTAAGCAAAGCAAATTATGTCCTGAACAAGAGCTTAATTCACAAACTAAAGAACATGACTCCCTATGAATTGCTCAAAGGGAAGAAACCTAAAATAAACTATTTTAAAGTATTTGGTTGTACTTGTTATATACACAATAACAACATGAAATACATTAGAAAGTTTGAGGCTAAGGCTGAAGAGCGAGTCTTTCTAAGATACTCCCAAGTAAGCAAGGCCTATAGGGTTTTTAATAAATCAACATTACAAATTGAGGAGTCTATTCATTTTTCATTTGATAAGACTAACATGTATTGCAAGGAGAAAGAAGTTTCTACCAATAGCAACTTGCAGGTACCTCACTTGTGTGAGACCTTGGATGGACTAAACCTCACCCAAGAGGTGCCAACTCATCCCTCTCCACAAGCCATTGAAGAAAGTGAAGAAGAAGAAGTTGAAGATAATGAATCTCTACCAACAGCAAATACAATTCCACGGGAGAAATTAATTCCAAATGCTGTTGCACAACCAACTCCATCCACTGATTTTGTCACACTTAGGGATCACCCCAAATCTCAAGTAATTGGAGACATATCAGCAGGTGTACAAACAAGGCATCAACTCACCCAAGATTTGATGCATACCTGTTTTCTCTCTCATGTTGAGCCTATACTCATTCATGATGCTGAGCAGGATCCCCACTGTATCCTTGCAATGTAGGAGGAACTAAATCAATTTGAGAGATGTAGAGTTTGAGATTTAGTTCCAAGACCCCAAAACTACCCAGTTATTGGAACCAAATGGGTTTTCAGAAACAAGCTAGATGTCCAAGGAGTCATTTTGAGAAACAAGGCTAGGCTTGTTGCTCAAGGATATAGGCAAGAAGAAGGAATTGATTATGATCAAACCTTTGCACCTGCTGCGAGGTTGGAAGCCATAAGAATATTTCTTGTATATGCAGCATACAAGAGGTTCAAGGTCTTCCAAATGGATGTGAAGAGTGGTTTTCTAAATGGAGTGCTACAAGAAGAGGTTTATGTAGAACAACCTCCAGGTTTTGTTTCTCCAACTTATCCCTCTCATGTTTTTAAATTGCATAAGGCCCTTTATGGTCTAAAGCAAGCTCCAAGAGCTCGGTATGATTCTTTAGCTAGTTTTCTATTAGAGCATAAATTTACAAGAGGAACTGTAGATAAAACTCTTTTCACTAGACATCATAAGGACCAAATCTTATTAGTACAAATTTATGTGGATGATATTATATTTGGCTCTACAGATTCCAAATTATGCAAGAGGTTCTCTGACCTCATGCATTCCAAATTTGAAATGAGTAGCATGGGTGAGCTTTCCCACTTTCTTGGTCTCCAAGTGAAGCAGCCCCTGATGGCATCTTCATCTCTCAAGCAAAATATGCTAAAGAACTTCTAAAGAAATTTGGGATGGCTGATGCCTCAGCAAAGAAAACTCCCATGGCTACCAATGCTGTTGTGGACTCTGATGTACCAGGGAAATCTGTGGATCAGAAACTTTATAGGGGTAATGTTGGGTCCATATTATACGTCACAGCAAGTAGGCCAAATATTACGTTTGCCACATGTCTTTGTGCTAGGTTCCAGGTGAACCCTAAAGAATCTCATCTAATTTTACTAAAAAGGATTTTGAGATATATAAAGAGTTGTCCAAATTTAGGCCTATGATATCCTACTGAATCAGAATTTGAGTTAACTGGATACTCTGATGTTTATTTTGCTGGATGCAGGGTAGATAAAAAAAGTACTTTAGGGACTTGCCAGTTCCTGGGTATGAGATTAGTATCTTGGTTTTGTAAAAAGCAAACATCAGTGTCAACCTCAACTGCTGAAGCAAAATATATTGCAGCAGGCAGCTGTTGTTCACAGATGCTTTGGATACAAAATCAACTTCTAGATTATGGGTTCAACTTAAATAATTCAACCCTACTCTGTGATAATACAAGTGCTATAGCCATAGCCTAGAATCCAGTTCACCATAGTAGGACAAAACATATTGAAATAAGACATCATTTCATTAGGGAGTGTGTAAACAAAAATAAAATCAAGCTTCTCTATATCTACACAGATTTACAAAGGACTGATATATTCACCAAATCTCTGGATGAGAGAAATCATATGTTCTTTGTAAATCAACTTGGAATGATCAATGAAGAAGACTTTATTTGATTTCTGTCTGCACTCGACAAATTTTCCAAAGTTCGTCGAATGGAGTTCGACGAACCGGGGAAAGTTTGAGAGATATTCGTCGAACGGAGATCGACGAACTCTCCGTGAGTGAAACAAGTTTCGTCGAACAAGACTTCGACGAACTTGCTTCAGAAGATATTCGTCAAACGGAGTTCGACGAACTTTCTTCAATTCTTCTGGATAAGATCGACGAATTATTTCAATCAAAATTATTTTGTCGATCTCAGTTCGAAAAATTTGTTTTATCTTCGTGGAACGAAGTCTATCGATTCATATTCTTGAAAACCCTATATTTAGGTTTTCTTCGACCTCCGTCGCGCGTTTTCTGTTCTCTTGCACTTGATCGCCATTTCTCTCCTTTGCAGGTAATTTCATGGCGATTCCAGCAGGAGCTCTAGCCGCTAAGAAGTTTGACACTGGATTTGATGTCGACTTTGAATCGTTCCAGCACTCGGATCCAATCTTCCTATATATTCTGGAACTTCTGGAAGAACAGAATCTGAAGAACCTGATGACTACAAGGATAAAGTTGGCAGGACAAGAAATCAGGGAATGGGTCTATACTTCATCCACTTCTGAAGACAATACTATGACAGGATCAATCGCGGGTAACACTGTCTCCTTAACTCCCGCGGTTTTAACTGAAATCTTTGGTTTGACAAATGGCGAAGAGGAATTAGAAATTGATTCTGAAGTGTTTGATACGGTGCTAAATTTGATGGGTTATGCTGTTCACAACCCAAATAAATTGTTGAAAAAGCATCTGTCTGTAGCATACAAGTTTCTGGCAGACATTGTTGGGAAGGTCTTGCTTGGCAAGCATAATGCCCATGACTACATCACAAGGCATCAGTTCTTGGTCATGTGTGCAGTAATAAATAAGAAGCAAGTGGACTGGGCTCAGATCCTCTTTGATCTGATTAAGAAGAAAAATAATAAGAAAGAAATGTGTTTTGGAAGGATCCTAGGGATCTTCCTCAAGGAGAAAGCTGTTGAATCACAGGTCTCCCAGACCATATTCATCAATGCCAGTAAAAGGCTCACCTGTGCCTTATTTGGCAGGTGGGAGAGGACAATAACCAAGCCAACCAAGGCTTCTACCTCTTCCACCCCAGCTCCTGAATGCTCCAGGGCTATTAAAGCCACTCCCCCACCTGCTGAAGAGCTTCATCCAACACGACCATCTCTTCCAGCCCCCCATCCAGCAACAAAAATTCCTTCCTCTCCCATTATCTCTTCAACACTAAAATCACAAAAACATACTCATGTTCCTACTCCACCTCCATCTCAACATGCTTCACCAGCTCCATCTCCACCAATTGACATCACTGATATTCCATCTTCCCCTCTTCAAGATAATCAACCACCAACCCCTCCTGATTCCACCCATGACACCTACATTTCTACACCACCACAATCTCCTCTTCCCCCACATCTCTCTTCAATACCATCTTACCATCTACCAACAGACATCATCATGCAAGATGTCACCCATCCATCCCCATCAACATCTACCATCCCTCCAGATGTTCACATACCTGATGCTCCACTTTCTATCCCTCCCATAGTTCCCACTTCTACACCTTCTGCAACACCATCTACCACTTCATCATTGGACCACTCCACCATCTCTTCCATCATTTCCATAATCACTCCCCTCCACGAGTCCCTTATAGCAGAGGACATTACACCTCTTGCTACCACTATCTCCTCTCTCTCTCTACCCAAATATCTGCTCTTACTGCTGCCCTATCCTCAGCCAGGGTCCTGGCCTCATTTACCACTAAAACCAGGCAGGGGGAGATGTCTGATGATGAAGCAGCAGCTACGGCTCCAGATGCTTCAGCTCTAGCTCCAGCACCATATGCTCCAGCTACAGAAACAGCAGCAGAGTGTACAGAATACATAGATAAAGATTTGATTGATTTTATTGAAACTGATATGGATTTTGATGACTCGGACTCTGAAGAGCCTAATACTCTTGGTGATTTCATGCTTAATCCCACAATTAATTTAGAACATTTGTTGAGAATTTTTGATACTGTACATTTGCATTACCTTCCAGCTGAGATTACTAAGCCATCCTTGGCTATTATACCATACACTTCCCCCATTTCTTCAGAAATTGTTAAGCAACTTAGGGAAGTTTTGCTATTACACAGCCAGTAGTCACTCCACTTCCAGAAGTAGTGGCTGTTCCCTTTTCTTCAATAATATTTTCAGCACCAACGTTTGTAATGGATAACTCTCTCATGCCAGATCTAGATGAACTGATCTTGGCTGATATTGCAGATGAAAATATGGCAGCAGCTGAAAGCTCTGACCAAGTTAGTTCTGATGTTTGTGTAGCTTCTCCTCCAACTCTTGCTGAAACTCCAACTCCTGCTGCAACTCATACTCCTGCTCCAGAAAAGCCTGCTATTTCTGCTAAAGCTTTGAAAGCTCTGGATGATCTATATGATAACCCTCAGGGTTCTGACAATGATGATGATGAAGATGAGGAAGAGGATTCAGATGAGGATGATACAAAGAAGAAGAAGCAAGTTTGAAAGAAAAGAAAAGCTCTTCCTCCTCCTGCTCCTAAGCCTAATCCAAAAAATGACACCCCTTACTACATTCTTCAAAAGATAACTCCATACAAGGGGATGACAGCATGGATGTGACTATATAAGAATCAGCAAAAGGAAACGAAGAAGAGTATAAGATACTCCCCTCCACCAGTTCAAAGGTATAGGAAAGATCCACCACCTCCTCCTCCTGCAGCTGGTGTTTCTGGCTCTAGTTCTCAAAGGTCTGCCCCCATTCAAACATATCAACGACATCAAGGGAGACCCATCATGAAAGCAGCCAGCACAGGAAACAACCCTCAAGGAAACAACATCACCAACAACAGAAACATCAACAACAACAACAACATAAGCAGCAATAATATCAACAAGCTAAAAGTCCTAAAAGACCACTTGTTGGGTACATTGGTCAAATGTACCTGATTTGAAGAAGCCTCACCTAACTCAATGATATACATCATAGTGTATTTGATGTTTGTTTGAGTTACTTGTGCAGGTTAGGAATACACTGGACTGAAGCTAAAAATTCTAAGTCCATGTGTCGACACCCAGAGGGAAAGTGTCGACACTTGAGAAAGCTTGTGTCGACACCCAGACAAGCAGTGTCGACACTTGGAGTCATTGTGTCGACACCTGGGAAGAAGAGTCGACACCAGTCAGAAAGTGTCGACACTTGGAGCTGTGTCGACACTCAGTGTAGAAGAATGCAGAAAAGCTGTGTCGACACTTAGCAGAAGTGTCGACACCTAGAAGAGCTGAGTCAACACCAGAAAGTGTCGACACTTGAAGTAAGTGTCGACACTCAGCAAAAGTCTGCAGAATCTAAGTACAAGTGTCGACACTCAACACAATGTGTCGACACTATGCAGAAGAGTCAGCACTTGAAGTAAGTGTCGACACCCAGCACAATGTGTCGACACTTAGCTAAAGACTCAGTATTTGAAGAATGTGTCGACACTCAGCACAATGTGTCGACACACAACCAGAAGAGTCAACACTTGAAGAAAGTGTCGACACTCAGCACAATGTGTCGACACTTAGTTGAAGACTCTACACTTGAAGAAAGTGTCGACACAAGGAGCTGTGTCGACACTTAGCAGAGAACAGAAAAGTTTACAAAATATTCTAAGTACAAGTGTCGACACTAAGGGAATGTGTCGACACTCAGCTGAAGGAACAAATTTGAAGACTTGTGTCGACACCAAGAAGCTGTGTCAACACTTGACAGTTTCAACACATGAAGATGTGTCGACACAAAGGAGATGTGTCGACACTTAGAAGAATACAGTTAAAGAATGAAGAACAAGTACTTGTGTCGACACTCAATTTCAGTGTCGACACATGCAGAAGTATCTGTGTCGAGACATACAAGGAATTGTGTCGACACCTTGTAGACTTGTGTCGACACTTACACTACTTGTGTCGACACTTAGTCTATAAGTGTCGACACTTAAGAACAGAAAGTCTCGACACTATCTGACAGTTAGAGAATTTCAAGAAGTGACTGGTTGACATGACAGCTGCCGATCCAGCCGGTCTACATCAACTGTCAGAGAAGTCAGAAGTCTGTTATGAACCGGACCAGCCAGTTACCATGAAGGAAGCCTATAAATAGGCCCCCATAGTTTACAGAAAAATATATAGAAGGTTGTTCATTATCATTACATGTTGTGAGAATAACTGAAGTGGTTGATCAGATTAAATCAAGAAGTGATACACTGAGGATCAACACAAGAAGATCAGGCAGTCCAACTGCAGATCTAAGAAGTTGGAGAGAGAGAGCTCCATCCAAGAATTCAGTCTTTGGAACTAAGGCTGAGAAGAAGAATTCAGAGTCATCTGGATTTCAAGAAGCAGAAGATTCAGACTAATTCAGTTCTACTCAAGAAGCTTTGAAGAAAGCTAAGTCAGTTTGGATCAAGCTGAGTTCTTCCAAGAACTCTTCAAGAAACTCTCAACTCCTCTCATCTTTTCTGAGTTGTAGAGTTAGCAATTTTATTTCAATTACATCTTGTAAGATCCATTGGATCTGAGTGATTGTAAGCCTATTTTATAAAGGCTGAGGGTAGGGCTTGTTGCCTGAGTGTAGGAGTTGAAGAACTCTGAGTGTAGGCCTTAATTGGCTGAGTGTAGGCCTGGGTGGCTGAGTGTAGGCCTTGTGGCTGAGTGTAAGGCTTTGGGCCTGAGGTAGGAACCTAGTTTGGTTCTGAGTTAGTGGAGAAGTTTGGCCGAATCTAGTACACTGCTAGATAGGCGAAGGGGGAAAGTGGATGTACCCAAAGATTGGGGAACCACTATAAAATTAGTGTGTCTTCTGTGCTGTGCTGTGAATTGACTGTTTATGCTGTAATTGCTGTTAGCTGTAGAATTCTGTGAAATAGCTGTTGTGCTGTCAAACAAAATTTAAAAAGGATTAGGTCACCTATTCACCCCCCCCCCCTCTAGGTGTTTAGGTACCATATCTTTCAAGTGGTATCAGAGGGAGGTTCCTCAAAATCAGGACTAACTGTCTGAGGAGATCCAGTTTGGCAGATACAGATTGAGTCTGAACACAGTTTCAAGAAAATCAAGAAATATGGGTTCTTCAGAGAATCATAAGGAGTTGGGTTCAATGAAACTGCCCATATGCAGAAAAGAGATATTTGGAATCTGGAAAGAAAGGGTAAGGCTGTTCATGGAGGCCTCTGACCCTAGGATCTACATCACAGTCAAGGAAGGGCCTTATGTGCCCATGAAGATTTCAGTCTTGGATGCCACACAGAGAACTCCAAAGGATTTCTCTGAGATGACCAAGGATGAAATTGTCCTAGCCACTATGGACAAAAGGGCACAGAACATAATAGTTAGTGCAATTGATGATGCCACCTTCCAGAACCTTATTCACTGTAAAACAGCAAAAGAAATGTGGGATACCCTCATTGTCTACATGGAAGGTTCTGAAGAAGTAAGACAAGATAGGAAGTCCTTGCTTAATCAAGAATATGAGAGCTTTAGGCAAGGAAGAGGAGATAGCATCACTGAATGCTACAAAAAGTTCTACAGAATTGTTAATGAACTCATGTCCTATGGAAGAGAGTTCACAAATTATGAATTGAATGACAAGTTCTTGAGGTCCCTAACCAAAGATTGGGACACTAAGATCTGTGCCATCAGAGAAATGGCAAAGTTGGGAGAAATTCCTCCTCCCACACTGTTTGGCAAGTTGTTATCTTATGAGATGCAATTGTCAGTAAGAAAAGAGGAGGAAAAGTCAACAAGGACTGAACACAGGGAAAGGACTGTTGCCTTTAAGTCAGAAGTACCTAGAAAGAACAGGACTAAGTCATCAACTCCTCCTCCAGAGGTAGTTGAATCAGATTCTGATGAGTCTATTAGCACTAAATCTACAAGCAGTGAAAGTGATGAAGACTTTGCTGCTTTCACCAGACATTTTCAGAAGTTCCTGAAGAAGAAACAGTGGAGGTCCAGACCTTCATATTCCAAAGGGAAAGAAGTCCAGTATCAGGAGAAGAAGCCTTCAAAGAAGGACAAGCAAAAGACAAAGACTAGCAAGGCAACTGGGTCTAAGATAGTATGTTACTGCTGCAATAGACAGGGTCATGTAATTGCAGACTGTCCTGAAAGAAGGAAGGAATCCAGTGACAAAAAGAAAACTCACTTCAAAGGAAAGAAGGAAAAGTCCTTTGTTGCAAAGAATGAGAAGACTCTTTCAGACATGTCTTCTTCAGACACAGAGACAGATGCTGAAGCCTACATAGGGCTATTTGCTGAAGAAGAAGAAGAGTTTATGCAGATCATGGAATCTATCTATGAGCAAGAAGACTGCCAGAGCCAAGGACTGATGGCTTTGACTGAAAGTACCAAAAACCTGGAGCAGCCAGGACCCAGTCAGGTACAAGGTTTAACTCAAAATTCTGAGTCCAGTTCTAGTTCAGAGTCAGATTCATCTTCATCAAGTGATGGAAGTGTTTCTGAATCTGAGGGAGATATTCATCAGCTCTTAGATGAATATAAGGTACTGTTGCAAGCCTATAAGAAAAGCAAGATCCTAGCCAAAAGTCAGGCAAAGGAGATTGCTGATCTCAAGGCAGCTGCAACAGATTTTGAAAAGAATTATGATCAAAAACTTAATGAGGTAGCCAGGCTGAAACATATTACAGTGATTCAGATGGGAACTATCACATTTAAGAATGATCAAATTAAGAAACTGGAGATTAATCTTCAGAAGGAGAAAGAGCTAGTAGCTAGGTTTTCAAAACCTAAATCAGTGCTACCCTTGATTGATGATTTTGTTCATCATAAAGGAAAGACTGGACTGGGTTTTGTTAATCCAGCTAGGACTGTTCAGGATCAGTCCAAGTCCAAGGGCAAAGCCCCAACATTCAACAAGACTGCTGTAGTTAAGACAGCTAAGTCAGTACCTAAGCAAAGGTACAACAAATTTGAATGTTGGTGCTGTGGCAAGGTTGGCCACTTTGCTTTGGATTGTTGGCACAATGCCAGTGCCAAGTTGAGTAGCAAGTTACCTGTTGGAAAGACAGCAGGTAGCTATGTCAAATTGCAAACTAACAATCACCAAGGACCCAAGTTTACTTTGGGTTCTAAGGTTCATTAATTTGTTTTGCAGGTGAATCCAAGTGGCCATACCCCTACATGGTACTTGGATAGTGGATGTTCCAGACACATGACTGGAACTAGGGGACTACTGAAGGACTACATCCCAATCAAAAATGGTCCAAAGGTGACCTTTGGTGGTTCTGAAAAAGGAATCATCAAAGGGTTTGGTAACATTTCTTCTAACCTTGTTACCATTACTCAAGTGGCTTATGTTAAAGGTTTGAAACACAACCTCATTAGTATAAGTCAATTAAGTGATGTAGGGTATGACATCTCATTTGTTAAAAATGGTTGTCATATCAAGAGGTCAAGTGATCAAGAGATCATTTTGACTGGATATAGAAAGAGAAATGTCTACTGCTTAGACATTATGGTTGAGAACAATTGTTCTCCAGTCTGTCTTGTAGCTGATGAGACAGTCTCTCAATGTGTCAAATGGCACAAGAGGCTTGCTCATCTTAATTACAAGACTATTGGCAAACTCTTTAGTAAAGAGTTAGTGAGGAATGGTCCTCAAGTTAAGTGTGTCAAAGATGGCATTTGCTCAGCTTGTCAAAAGGGCAAGCAGACTAAATCCACCTTTAGAAGCTTAGACAACAAAGATGCTGTGAGGTGTTTATACCTCTTGCATATGGATCTATTTGGTCCAATGCCAGTTCACAGCTTAGGTAGGAAGGTCTACACCTTTGTAGTTGTTGATGACTACTCAAGGTTTTCCTGGGTGTTCTTCTTAAAGCAGAAATCTGAAACACCTAGTGTCTTCTATAGTTTTGTTAAGCAAATTCAGAATGAATTGAACTGTACAGTGGTCAAAATTAGAAGTGACCATGGTACTGAGTTTCAGTCTGAAAGCATGACAAAGCTGTGTGAAGACTATGGGATATTTCAAGAATTCTCTTCACCTAGAACACCTCAGCAAAATGGCATTGCTGAAAGGAAAAATAGGACCTTGATAGAGGCTGGTAGAACCCTATTAAGTGATTCATCACTGCCAGAATATTTCTGGGCTGAAGCAGTTAACACTGCATGCCATGTGATAAATAGGGCTACCATCACTAAAAGGTTAAACAAGACCCCCTATGAAGTAGTGAAAGGCAGGAAACCAAATCTGTCCTATTTTAGGATCTTTGGTTGTAAATGCTTCATACTTAACAATGGGAAGTCTTACTTAACTAAGTTTGCTGCCAAGTCCCAAGAGGGAGTGTTTGTTGGGTACAGCAATAATAGTAAGGCTTATAGAGTCTACAACTTGACCACACAAGTTGTAGAGGAGTCTGTGCATGTAGTTTTTGATGAAACACAACTAATTAACAATGAGTTGTCTAGTAGTGTGTGCAGCCCTACAGGTCTTACTAAGAAGATGGACAAGCTAACCATAGAAGATGTACCTGCTGCAAGACAGCAAGTAGAAGAAGATGGCTTATGTCCAGGGGGAGAACTACATGTACAAGGAGCTGTTGAAGTACAAGGAACTCAGCTTGATGAAGATGCTGAAGAAGTTCAACCAGAAGTAAGGATGCCTCCAGCCAACAGGCATCTAAGAGATCATCCAGTAGAGCTGATCATTGGAGATCCAAGACAAGGTGTTCAGACAAGGAGCAGAAATCAGAATGCTGTAGTATATTCAAGTTTTCTGTCTCAAATAGAACCAAAGAAATTTGAAGAAGCTATACAAGATCCACAGTGGACTGAAGCAATGCAGGAGGAGCTTAATCAGTTCAAAAGATGCAAGGTGTGGGATCTGGTTCCTAAGCCTAAAGATCACAATGTGATAGGAACAAAGTGGATCTACAGGAACAAGTTAGATGAACAAGGTGTCATCATTAAGAATAAGGCAAGACTGGTTGCAAAAGGATATAGGCAAGAAGAAGGTATTGATTTTGATCAAACCTTTGCTCCAGTAGCCAGACTGGAAGCCATAAGGATGTTCTTGGCCTATGCAACCTACCAAGGATTCAAAGTATACCAAATGGATGTGAAGTCAGCATTCCTTAATGGTAATTTAAAAGAAGAAGTATATGTGGAGCAGCCTTCAGGTTTTGTTGATTCTACTCTTCCACATTATGTCTATAGACTTAGGAAAGCATTGTATGGGTTAAAGCAAGCTCCTAGAGCTTGGTATGAAACCCTATCTAGTTTCCTCATTGAGAACAAGTTCACAAGGGGGAAAATAGATAAGACTCTATTCCTTAGGGAATCTAGAGGCAAAGTAATACTTGTCCAAATATATGTAGATGACATTATATTTGGGTCTACTGAAAGTAGCCTTTGCAAAAAGTTTGCAAAGCTTATGCAGAGTCAATTTGAAATGAGTAGTATGGGAGAACTGAAGTTTTTCTTGGGTCTCCAAGTTAAACAGACTGAAAGTGGCTTGTCCATATGTCAGTCAAAGTTCACCCTGGAACTCATAAGGAAATATGGTATGGATTCATCCAGTACCATGAAGACTCCTATGGGGTCAAGTATGTCTCTAAGCAAGGATGATGCAGGGAAACCTGTAGATGAAACCTTGTATAGAGGGATAGTTGGCTCCCTACTATACTTGACTGCAAGTAGGCCTGACATTATGTATGCTACATGTGTTTGTGCCAGGTATCAAGCCTGCCCCAAAGAATCTCACTTGACTGCAGTCAAGAGAATCTTGAGATATCTAAAGGGCACACCCTATCTAGGCCTCTGGTACCCTAGGAATGGAGATTTTGATCTAACAGGCTATTCAGATGCAGACTTTGCAGGATGCAAAGAAGATAGAAAGAGCACAACTGGATCCTGTCAGTTCCTAGGTGGAAGACTCATTTCATGGAGTAGTAAGAAGCAAACCAGTGTGGCCATCTCCACAGCTGAGTCAGAATATGTAGCTGCAGGAAGTTGCTGTGCTCAACTTCTGTGGATTCAACATCAGCTAGAAGACTATGGATGTCAGGTAAGTAGAACTCCACTTTATTGTGATTCTACTAGTGCTATTTCAATAGCTAACAACCCTGTATCACATAGTAGAACTAAACATATTAGAGATTAAATATCACTTTCTTAGGGAGCATGTAGAAAGAAATGATATTGCACTTGAATATGTTAGAACTGATAATCAGATAGCAGATATGTTCACTAAGCCCTTAGATGAAGCTAAGTTTAATAGGTTCAAAATTGAACTAGGTATGATAAACTTAGATTAAGTATACAGAACAAAAATTGGCTAAGTAAAAAGGTGTCGACACATAGACAAGTCTATGTCGACACAGAATAGTAAGTGTCGACACTTCAGGAAAATGGTGTCGACACATCTAGGAAGTTGGTGTCGACACTTCAGAATGTTAGTGTCGACACATGTCGAGTAGGTGTCGACACATCAAATAAGGTGTCGACACTTAAGTTTTACTCAGAATTTTTCTAAGTAAAGTCTCGACTACATGTCGAGTATAGTGGTGTCGACACTTAACCAAGTGTCGACACATCAAATCTGTTGACTAAATTTGTGTCGACACATAAGTGTCGAGACATTATAAGTCAGTGTCGACACTTATTGCCAGTGTCGACACATCTTTAGGATTCCATCCCGCCTGTTCGTCTTCAAACTAGAAAGGTATAAATAGGGTTCTGTCTTTGATTGTCGACACGCTTTCAAAGTTTCGAGACCTAAACTCTTGTGTCGACATTTCTCTCATCTCAAGACTAAATCTTCAAACCCTAATGGCTCCCAAGCTGGAAGAGAACGTTAACGAAGGATATGAACTGGTGCGTGGCGCATTCGATGACTGCGAACAAGAAATCAAATCCGTGATAACCCTAATTGCCAATTCAGGATTGGAGTTCTTGGTTTCAGAACCAACGAAGATATGGAAGAAGGAAGTCATTGAATTCCTTACTGGCGCGGCTGTAGATGACTCAGGCTACAGAATTAAGTCAAGGGTGCATGGCACCAAGGTCAAGATTTCACCCAAGTCTTTAAGAAAGGTACTTCAGCTACCTAAAGTTCAAGATGAAGAGGAAGTAACTGCTTCTAAGACCAGGGAAGCTCTTACTTGGTGTGGACTGGATCCAAAGATGAAGGTGGGATCAGTCTTTAACAGAAAGGGTATGAATAATCAAGGCAAGTTCTTGTCAGAAATAGTGGGCAAGGTAATACTGAGCAAGCCAGGAGGACATGACAGGGTGTCTGCCTCCATGTTTGAAGTCATGACCCAGAATCATCTTCAATCTGATAACAGACTGGTCAATGGTGGTTTATGAAAAAGTGAAGGAAAGCCTGAAGAAGCCCAATCTGGGCAGGATACTAAGTCTCTACCTGGCTGGATCAATTCCAGAGGTAATGAGCACTGCTGCAGGAACTAAGATCAATCATATGAGGAAGATGGACTCAAGAATATTCTCTAGATGGGAAAGGGTGTTATCCAAGGAAGTTCCTACTCCAGAGAAACAAATTCAGAAGAAAGTCTCTCCTCCCAGGAAGAAGAGGAAGACTGCTGTTGTGCCTCAAGAGTCCTCCAGCAGCTCAGGCAGTGAAGAACATGTGGTCTTCACTCCTGATAGTCCAATGGATAAGGCTGCAGAAAAGTCACCTGCTCCTCAGGAGCCAGCTGACATCCAGGGGGAGCTTCCAGGTGTAGCAGAACCATCTACACTGGAGAGTGAGCAAGCCACCCTCCTCATTCAAGAGGTACTTGTTGACCTTAATACATTGAATTTTTCTATAATAAATTCTGATTTGTCTGATGACCATCAGCAAAATCAGCCAGCAACTCAAGAACCAGATGTTGTTCTCCAAGACACATCTGTTGTAGCTGATGAAACCAGAACATCTCCTGCACAGTCTCCAGCAGAATATACAATGGAAGACCTATTTCTGAATTTAGATCAAGATGATTTTGATATGGAAAAGAATGCTGCTGATGCAGTGAAGGATGCTGCTGAGGGGGAGAATTTGGATATTCAAGTAGAGCCTATAAGGCTAGATACTGAGCAGGCACAAGATGTGCACACTGAACAACCATCCAGCCCTAAGGATAGGGTGGATATTGCCAGTACATCTGAATCTGAAGATGATGAAGCTGAGCAAGCTAAGAAAAAGAAGTTCTTTGTTTTCAAAAGAAGGAGTCAAAGCTATAAGAAAGCTCTCCAAACTGTTGCACAACACTCCTTAGTTCAACAACCTCCATCCACTGATTACAGTGCTCTACTGCTTGCCATGCAAATCAAGATGGATGAACAAAGGAAGGCTTTGGAAACTTATGTTGATGAAGGGCACAAGCACTACAATCTGATCTGGGACAGGAAATAAAGTCAATAAGGTTTGAAATGAACCTTAATAAAAAGGAGATGACTGATTGTTTTACAAAGGGTGCTCATGCAGTGGTCTATCTGGCTAAACATCAAGAAACAATCCAAGAGAAAGTAGAAGATATAGCACTAAAGCAAGGCTATGTGCTGGAAAATCAACTCAGGATGAATGATAACTTGACTGCATCTCACAATGCAATAGTCACTGAAATCAAGAAAAAGACTGATGAACCATCAACCTCCTCTGCTGCTGCCAAAGCTGATTTTGATAAACTCTTTCAAGCTGAACTAACTGCTGTCAAGACTGCCATCAAGGACTCACAAAAGGTCATTTCTGAACAGCTTACCAAGCTAAGACCTTTCTTTAAAGAGGGCATAAGATATTTGGACAGCCAAATAAGGTTCCAGAAAGATGATGTGAGAGATCATGTAGCCCAAGAAGTCATAAAGGGGGAGAGAGTGTTAGTCAAGGCCAGTTCTGAGCATGCCAAATGGATTTCAAATTCAATCAGGGCTACACTTGGATATCCTCCCCTGTGTGATGACAATGAAGTAGCTGAATCTGGTATTCAAGGAACATATCTTGGAGGTGAGCAACAGGCAGTGGCTGATGTAATCTATCCACCTCCAGATTTTGAAATGATTCATGCAGATATAAGCACAATGTATAGTCCAACTGCTGGTAAGCCTAATATTATTCTGGAAAAGGTTGTTCAACCTATCACAGCTGCTATGCAAGAGGCTTTGGACAAAGAAGAAGAGACTAGGCTATCAAAGAAGAAGTTCAGGGAACTTGCTGAACAAAAACCTGATTTTGAACAGTGGAGCCCTACTTCTAGGAACATCATTCTCACTGCATGGAAAGCGGCCAAGGACAATGCCCATGAGAGGAACAAGTGGTTCTCAGAGGCAGAATGGAGGAAACATGAGAGTAGGCAGGAAGCAATTGTCCAATATAGAAGAAAGGCTAAGTTAGGAAAGCTACCTCCTACAGCTGTGGAGCCTAGCAAGTACTTTCCTAAGCCCTATCATTATTTTGAAAGGCAAAAGATCAAGGCTGAAGAACAGAAGAAGAAGGACTCCAAAGGGAAGAAGACTGCTGAAGCTGAGCCTGCTGCTGCTGCTGCTGTTGTAAAAGCTCAAGTTAAAGCTGGAAAGGGAATTGTTATTAAAGAACCTGATCAGAAATAGATTAGGAATTAACTTGATGCTTGTTGTAATCTGTTAAGTGAAAAACATTGTAGTACTTCATTGAAAATGTATAAGGAACAATATTGGAACAGTATATGATAAATATAGTATGATTGTTCTGAAATATGTATGTTTCTTAATTGTTCTGCAATGTTGTATGAGTATACATGTGTGCTTTATTACATGTTTAAGTTTAACTCTGTTGTCATATATCTGTTTTACTTCATTTTATAATTTTTAATTATGAGTGATGTATATCATTGACTAAGGGTTATGACTTCTCCAAATAGGGGGAGATTGTTGGGTACATTGGTCAAATGTACCTGATTTGAAGAAGCCTCACCTAACTCAATGATATACATCATAGTGTATTTGATGTTTGTTTGAGTTACTTGTGCAGGTTAGGAATACACTGGACTGAAGCTAAAAATTCTAAGTCCATGTGTCGACACCCAGAGGGAAAGTGTCGACACTTGAGAAAGCTTGTGTCGACACCCAGACAAGCAGTGTCGACACTTGGAGTCATTGTGTCGACACCTGGGAAGAAGAGTCGACACCAGTCAGAAAGTGTCGACACTTGGAGCTGTGTCGACACTCAGTGTAGAAGAATGCAGAAAAGCTGTGTCGACACTTAGCAGAAGTGTCGACACCTAGAAGAGCTGAGTCAACACCAGAAAGTGTCGACACTTGAAGTAAGTGTCGACACTCAGCAAAAGTCTGCAGAATCTAAGTACAAGTGTCGACACTCAACACAATGTGTCGACACTATGCAGAAGAGTCAGCACTTGAAGTAAGTGTCGACACCCAGCACAATGTGTCGACACTTAGCTAAAGACTCAGTATTTGAAGAATGTGTCGACACTCAGCACAATGTGTCGACACACAACCAGAAGAGTCAACACTTGAAGAAAGTGTCGACACTCAGCACAATGTGTCGACACTTAGTTGAAGACTCTACACTTGAAGAAAGTGTCGACACAAGGAGCTGTGTCGACACTTAGCAGAGAACAGAAAAGTTTACAAAATATTCTAAGTACAAGTGTCGACACTAAGGGAATGTGTCGACACTCAGCTGAAGGAACAAATTTGAAGACTTGTGTCGACACCAAGAAGCTGTGTCGACACTTGACAGTTTCAACACATGAAGATGTGTCGACACAAAGGAGATGTGTCGACACTTAGAAGAATACAGTTAAAGAATGAAGAACAAGTACTTGTGTCGACACTCAATTTCAGTGTCGACACATGCAGAAGTATCTGTGTCGAGACATACAAGGAATTGTGTCGACACCTTGTAGACTTGTGTCGACACTTACACTACTTGTGTCGACACTTAGTCTATAAGTGTCGACACTTAAGAACAGAAAGTCTCGACACTATCTGACAGTTAGAGAATTTCAAGAAGTGACTGGTTGACATGACAGCTGCCGATCCAGCCGGTCTACATCAACTGTCAGAGAAGTCAGAAGTCTGTTATGAACCGGACCAGCCGGTTACCATGAAGGAAGCCTATAAATAGGCCCCCATAGTTTACAGAAAAATATATAGAAGGTTGTTCATTATCATTACATGTTGTGAGAATAACTGAAGTGGTTGATCAGATTAAATCAAGAAGTGATACACTGAGGATCAACACAAGAAGATCAGGCAGTCCAACTGCAGATCTAAGAAGTTGGAGAGAGAGAGCTCCATCCAAGAATTCAGTCTTTGGAACTAAGGCTGAGAAGAAGAATTCAGAGTCATCTGGATTTCAAGAAGCAGAAGATTCAGACTAATTCAGTTCTACTCAAGAAGCTTTGAAGAAAGCTAAGTCAGTTTGGATCAAGCTGAGTTCTTCCAAGAACTCTTCAAGAAACTCTCAACTCCTCTCATCTTTTCTGAGTTGTAGAGTTAGCAATTTTATTTCAATTACATCTTGTAAGATCCATTGGATCTGAGTGATTGTAAGCCTATTTTATAAAGGCTGAGGGTAGGGCTTGTTGCCTGAGTGTAGGAGTTGAAGAACTCTGAGTGTAGGCCTTAATTGGCTGAGTGTAGGCCTGGGTGGCTGAGTGTAGGCCTTGTGGCTGAGTGTAAGGCTTTGGGCCTGAGGTAGGAACCTAGTTTGGTTCTGAGTTAGTGGAGAAGTTTGGCCGAATCTAGTACACTGCTAGATAGGCGAAGGGGGAAAGTGGATGTACCCAAAGATTGGGGAACCACTATAAAATTAGTGTGTCTTCTGTGCTGTGCTGTGAATTGACTGTTTATGCTGTAATTGCTGTTAGCTGTAGAATTCTGTGAAATAGCTGTTGTGCTGCCAAACAAAATTTAAAAAGGATTAGGTCACCTATTCACCCCCCCCCCCTCTAGGTGTTTAGGTACCATATCTTTCACCACTCTCTCCTCCTATTCCTTATGAAGATCCAGAAATAGCCAACACAGCCAAAATGGCCAGGTTCCAGGAACTAGTAGGCCTCTCTATGATCAACAAGGCAAAGGCTGAAGGGAAGGATATTTCTGAATACACTACAATGTCAAAGTACAGGAGAGAAGAACTGAAAAGGTTTGAAAAGGCTAACAAAATTTTTAATGTTGATGATTATATGAAATTACATCCTGAAGCAGTGGTCCCTAGAGCTACATCTCTGAAGATAGGGGTTGCTGACATGACAATGACTATGGAACAAGCTTTAAATCCAAACAGGAAAATAGTCTTTACCAAGACAGGAGACAAGGGCAAGGATGCAAAGCATCAGGAGAAGAAGCAGAAGAAGTGAAATATGAACCATTCTATTTCTGTCTTTCTATCTTAAAATGTGTTATATTGTCTGAACAAAGCTTTTTTGTAAATATATCTGCTGCATGTGTTAATTATCTCTGTCAGATATATCTTTTTCCTGCTTTTTTTACTTTATGTTTTTATTTTGAGTCTATTAGTGACCTCAACCAAATAGGGGGAGATTGTTGGATCCCTAGTTTGATTTGTGCTAGGTTCACTAACTTAGGATGATGTGACCCAACATGTATAGTCAGGGTCAAAGTTATGTCCTAGAGCTAGGCCAAGTCCTCAGTAACAACATCACATGGACAAGCCATCATCAGACTGCTAGAGACTCAAGACATAGAGTTTTCCTAAAGATTCAGAGATCTCTCAAGAGACTAAGTAAAATGAGTTCGACGTTCGTCGAACTCAGGTCGACGATAGTCGTACTCAGCTCGACGATCTTAGAGAAATATTCTCTGAACTGAGCTCGATGAACTTCAGTCTCAGATCGACGATCCTTGGATTCCACCTTCAGAATTCTAAGTCCAGACTATTCTCTAGACTCAGGTCGACGAACCTAGTTCTCAAGTCGACGAACTTCATTCTTTGATTGACGATCTCTGGACTTCCACTTCAACTCTATTGCCAGAGGTTCATCAATTTTTTCTCTATGTTCAAAATCATTTTTAGCTCGATGAACTCAAGGTTCTCAAGATTTAGCTCGACGAACACCATTCTTTGGTCGACGAATATTTGGACTATCACAACATTCTGTCGAGACTATGTTCTCCAGTCTCAGGTCGAAGAACCCAGTTCTCTGCCCTACGAATTCTGGAACAAGAAGACTTATGTCGACACTCAGAGTATATGTCGACCTCAACTAAGTCGACACTAGAAGAATTTGTGTCGACATCCAGATCATCAGTCGATATTGTTGAAAAACTTGTGTCGACACACAGGAGTAATTGTGTCGACACAGGATATTTGACAACTCCAGAATAATTGCTGAACTCCAGTCGACGAACACATTTACTAGGTCGACGAATAGGCAAAGTGTAACACCTCCCCTGTAATGACCGTATAATATGGGTCCGGTCATGGCCCCACAACATATGAACGCCACAACATTAGTATTATAAGATGATATAACTACCTACACTCAAAACTCTTTGCACAACACAGCGGAAACACAAACAAGACTAGAAGTTATCCACCACTACAAGAGTAATAAAAAGATGGCCTTATGGCCTTACAACATAAGAGAGTTCAAACTCAATTAATACAACAGTCATGAAAGTGCACAAGCACTCCTAGTCTACCTCGGCATGCAAGCCGGACAACATGAGCATCAAAACATACACTTCCATAATGAGTAGAGCTACTACACAAGTTAACACTTCATCAGGCTTAGGCCTTTCTGGCCGGCGAGCTAGCTCCTGCTTGCGATCCTTGCCCTGTAAAATTAGTAGTAACGTGGGTCACCAAAGGCTGACCTCAAACTGTGTAACAAACACATCTCCTCCCGGCCGCCCCTAACGGACCCCGGGGAACCCTCCAACCTGCAAGTCAGCACTCCGTATGCAATATATAAATATAAATAAGAAGTGCATTAAGAACAAGCTTGGATGTCTCAAACATCATACACGTTCTCTACGGGTTGAACATATAATATAAAAAGGGGCATACTTATGCAACATGTATGCAACACCCGGGTTTCACCCAAGGCACCATATAGCGTATGCATCTAGCACATCATCACATCATTTGGGTACTCATTGTTTCCCCATTGGCATAAAGCCGCAAACAAAAAGGGAGACACAATTCCCCCAACGGCACACAAGCCGCCACATGGAACTCTTGCCTAGGCCCCACCCGCTCAAGGTCTTAGACCTGGGCTTGCCTGCAAGCTCTGACGTCTCTTGTCAGGATTCCAACAAACACAAACTGACCGATACTAAGAAGCCTTGCCGGACCCCACCCGCTCATGGCCTCATTGCCCGGGCTTGCCCCCATGCTTGGCATTCTCGTCAGTCTCACAAAAGGGGACTAGTCTCGCTGGGACACTCTCCACACATGACGTGTACGTCATGGGATAGCCAGCCAACCACGGAGACACAGCCACGCCTTGGCACATCACAAACCAAGATAATTCCACCCTAGTCCCTCATTTGTACTGCAGCGTTCCTGCGCACCAAGGAAACCATATACCACCAATGCGGAGCTAACCTTGTCCACCAAGGAAACCATCTACTGCCATTGAGGAGCTAACCTTGTCCGGTTCCGACTACACGTACTCACTTGAGAAAAAGGGGAAAACATCACAACATCACAAACGGCATCTTGCCGCAACGGAATCTCTATGAATACTTAAAGTTCGTATGCAACATCCCCGAGTCGGACTAACGGTCACGACTACGGCTTCACCCACCATGCCTAATCCACTAACGGAGCGGATCTCTAATGCAAACATGCCGGGGACGGACTCAATCGACCCGGAGGTTCCTCTTGAACCTTGGCGACCAAAACCCCTCTCATTTGAGTGTTTGGTGCCCAAAACTAGAAAAGAAAAAATGATGCTAAGACATGCATCCTAAAATCGAGAGTAGAAGTGTCGTTACCTTCCGACTCCTCTTCCTAGCCATGGAAAAATAGCCGGGTGAAAACCTTCGCAAAGATCTAGCCTCCACGGATCTGGACTCGGCTCGCGATTTGGAGCACTGAAGCCTCTCCTACAGCCTAAACCCTCCTTCACCTTCTTCCTTGCTCTCCCTTCTCTCTATAATTTAGTAAGAGAAAGTTTGGAGAAGAATGAGGGTTTCCAACCCTATTCTCGGACTTAACTCCCCAAGAGCAGTCATGTACCATCAGATCACAAAATAAGGGAAAGAATGGCTACGATCCGTCTGGAAAAATAAAACACCTGGGCCGAACATGGCCTGGCACACGCCCGTGTCCAGGGCCGTGTCCCCCATTCGCCGTCACAAATCGACGCGCCTGGAACAACACACGGGCATCCGACACGCCCGTGTTCGACCTGACACGCCCGTGTCCCGACTGATACGGCTGTGTGGTCGGCCGTGTGCCTCCATCGATACAGCCCCGAAAATAACCCGAGAAGGACACGGCCTGGGACACGCCCGTGTCCCAGGCCGTGTGCGAAGTCTCGACACTCGTCGACAGCCTTTGTGTCGACACCGCGGAAAAATGTCGAGCGAAGTTCGTCAACCATGCGGGACACGCCCTGTGACATGCCCGTATCACAGGCCGTGTGCCCCTGTCTCGACACTCGACACTCGTCGAGTGAACTTCGTCGAGTGGACTCTCGACACTCGACTGACACGGCCTTGTACACGTCTGTGTCATAGACCGTGTGCCTTGTCTCGACACATCGTCGAGCAAAATTCATCGACCTCTCCACCAAAACGTCGACTGGAGCCCGACACGCCCTGGGACACGCCCGTGTCCCAGGCCGTGTGCCCCCTGCCAGAAACCAAACTTGGTCAGAAAACGTTGCTCGACGCTCTCTCAAATTTTGGGGTGTTACAACTCTCCCCCCTTAACAGAATTTCGTCCCGAAATTACAAAGCAAAAGGGAACACCATTTAAATGGTACCTGATTTGAAGAGCTCTGGATACTCTTCTAGCATCGCTTGTTCTCGCTCCCAAGAGAACTCCTCACGACTGCAGTTGTCCCATCGGACTTTCACGAGTTTAACCTCTTTACTCCGCAACTACCGAGTCTCTGAATCCTCTAAAGCAATTGGAAGGACCCGCGTCCTCAAGTCTTCCTCAATCGGCACCGATGTCGTGTCGATCACCACACTAGCCTCCACCAAGGCTTTCCTCAATACGGAGACATGGAAGACGTCATGCAATCCACTCAGCTCCGTGGACAACGCCAACCGATAGGCTGCTTCTCCCACTCGTTCAACAACTTCAAAAGGCCCCAAAAACCTTGCACTCAACTTCTTGAGTCTGCGAATCCGTGAGACGCCTTTGAATGGCTTGATCTTCAAATAGACCCAATCACCTACCGTAAACTCCAACTTCCTATGACGAGCATTAAAGTATTTTGCTTGCTGGTCTTGCGCCACCTTCATACGCTCTTGAATGGTCCGCACCAACTCACAGGCGTCAACTACCACCTCTTTTCCCAAAATTTTGGTGTCTCCCGCCTCTGTCCAAGACATCGGTGTTCAACACCGTCTCCCATACAAAGCTTCGTATGGCGCCATTTTTATACTTGCTTAATAACTGTTATTGTACGCGAATTCCACCATGAAGAGGTGATCCTCTTACTTCCTGCCGAAGTCAAGAATGCACATTCTCAGTATATCCTCCATAGTACGGTTCGTTCTTTCGTTTTGCCCATCCGTTTGAGGATGGAATGTCGTACTGAACTTTAGCTTCGTGCCCAAGCTCTTCTGAACCAATCTCCAGTCCTTGGACGTAAATCGTCCATCTCGATCGCTAACTATGCTCTTAGGAATCCCATGCAGTCGCACAATGTTGCGAACATACAACTCCACCAGCTTCTCCACGCTGTCATCCTTCCGATTTGGGATGAAGTGGCCACCTTGGTTAAGCGATCCACGATCACCCAAATTGCATCATTACCCTGCTGCGATCTAGGCAACCCATGAACAAAATCCATGGAGATGTCATCAAATTTCCACTCAGGGATTGGAAGGGGCTTCAGGAACCCGCCCGGTTTCTGACATTTGGCCTTCACCAAGGCACAAGTTTGGCAATGATTCACATACAAAGCTACGTCCCGCTTTAGCCCCGACCACCAAAAGGCTTTCTTCAAATCCAAGTACATCTTTGTACTGCCCGGGTGAATGGAGTACTTTGTGAAGTGAGCCTCAAACATCAACTCCTCACGGAGTTTGCCGAACTGTGGTATACAAACCCTTCCGTCCTTCATCAGAATCCCATCAATCATCTCCCAGGCGCTGCACTCGCCATTTTGAGCATCCAACACAAAAGGTTGAAACTCCACATCCAACCGAGTCACTTCCCGAATGCGATCGGACAAGTCATTCTGTATTTCAATCCAGTTCAATCGAGCCACGCTGGACTCGCCTCTCACAACACATTCCAAACCAAGGGACTCCCATTCACTTACCAATCGCTCATCATGAGCTTCGATCCAATTCCCTTGCCCCGAGTACTTTCTACTCAAGGCATCCGCCACCACATTGGCTTTACCTGGCGTATACTGAATCGCCACCTCGTAGTCTCCAAGAAACTCAACCCACCTGCGTTGCCGCATGTTCAAGTCCTTTTGATCCAAGAGATACTTCAGGCTTTTATGATCCGTGAAGATCTCCACCTTTGTACCGTACACATAATGTCGCCATATTTTCAACGCAAAAATTACCGCCGCCAACTCCAAGTCATGGACGGGGTAATTCCTCTCATGAGGCTTCAGCTGTCTAGACCCAAAAGATATCACCTTGCCATGTTGCACCAAAACGCAACCCAAACTGCATCCCGATGTGTCACTGAAGATCTGAAATCCCTCGGTCCCTTGCGGAAGACTTAGGATTGGAGCCATCATCAGTCTCTCCTTCAGTGCTTCAAATGCTTGACTGCACTCTTGAGTCCACACAAACTTATGATCTTTACGAGTGAGTGAGGTGAGGGGTAGAGCTATACGCAAAACATTCTCCACGAATCTCCTATAATACCCGGCTAGTACAAGAAAACTTCGGACTTCCGCCACGGTCCTCAAGACTGGCCAATCTTTGATGGCCTCCACTTTTGTTGGATCCACTGCCACCCCATCCGCACTAATCACGTGGCCCAAAAATGCCACCTTCTCTAACCAGAACTCGCACTTTGAGAACTTTGCATACAATTGATTCTCCCTCAACACTTGCAAGACCACTCTCAAGTGGGTCTCATGCTCCACTTCAGATTTGGAATACACCAAGATGTCATCGATGAAGACAACCACAAAAGAATCCAAGTATTCCTGAAATACCTGATTTATAAGGTCCATGAACACAGATGGCGCATTCGTCAGCCCGAACGGCATCACCGTAAACTCAAAGTGTCCGTACCTTGTACCAAAAGCAGTCTTGGGTATGTCCTCATCCCAAATTCGCAACTGATAGTAGCTTGACTTCAAGTCCAATTTTGAGTACACCACCGACCCCACCAACTGGTCGAACAAGTCGTCTATCCGAGGAATCAGATAATTATTCTTAACGGTCAGTTTATTCAGCTCTTGGTAGTCTATGCATAGCCGCATGCTACCGTCTTTCTTCTTTTCAAACAACACCGGCGCCTTCCACGGCGAAGAACTGGGTCTGATATACCCTTGCTCCAACAGTTCCTGTAGCTGTACTTTGAGTTCAGCCAACTCCTTTGGTGCCATCCTAAACGGAGGACGTGACACCGGCCTAGTCTCCGGCACTAACTCGATCGAGAAATCAATCTCCCGCCGAGGAGGCGCTCCAGGAAGTTCATCCAGAAACACATCCTTGAACTCTGCCACTACGGGCACTTCCTCTATAGATAGGTGAGAGAGACGAACCTCCAATAACGCTACAAGCGCTACACCACCCTGATTACCGCTCGCATCAATTGCATGGCCGAAATCAGGGAATAGGCCACTCCACAAAGGCCCTCAAATTTGACCTCTGCTTGCCCTTTGCTCTTTATGGTCACTACCTTAGATAGGCAATCAATACTGGTGCGCTGCTCTGTAAGCCAGTCCATGCCCAAAATGACATCGAACTCAACCAAAGGCAAAATCGCTACTACAAAAACGAAGTCAACTCCGTCCAGCTCCCAACAGATGCGCCCTTTGGCCCCGGTGGTCATGGATGACCAATTAGGTATGTGCACTTTCAGCTCCGCGTCCGCCGAGAAAAACTCAACCCCTATTCTCCGGATGAAGCTCTCCGCGAGAAAGGAGTGCGATGCTCCCGTATCGAACAATACCCTAGCGGGGTATCCGGAAACTAAAACGAAGCCTACAACATAGACATCACACAAAAGTCTAAAAGTACGAAGCACAAAATTTAAACTTAAATTTTCTTCATACCGGTCACCACATCAGTTTCGCGGATCGCTTCTTGCTGTCCAAGGTTGTAGGCCCTTGCTTGAACCGGTTGGAACCGAGAAGCGCTTGACTCCGCCATCTTCCCTTTCTTCGCGGCACTGGGGCCAGAGCGTACAGTCTGCTCCTGCCTTGCCTCTTGCTCCGCTCCTCCTTGAGGACAAACACGAACTATGTGCCCCACCTTACCGCAGTTGTAGCACGTCGGCGATCCCCTAGAGTGAGAACCTCCAGGCGTCCACTTGCTGTTCTCACCGGATCTGGTAGTGTGAGACTTCTTCCTCTACCTACTCCCTTCAGACTTTCCCTGAGATTGGGGAGGCTTCTCTTCCCCTTGCTTGGGAGTGAAACCCTTATGACGCTGGGTTCGCTCCAGGTCACTCTCCAATATCCTGGCAGCCTCAACTAACTCATTGAAACCATCTCTCTTCATGGAAATGAGGGGTTGCATCAGATTCTCCCTCAGCCCCTGATAGAAGAGATTATCCCTCTCTACATCATCTGCCATCGTCGTTCCCACGTAACGACCCAAATGGGTGAACTCCTGCACATACTCGTCCACCGTCTTGTCTCGTTGCATTAAGTGTAGAAACTGCCTCTGAAGGGCCAGCCGTGTAGAAACTGGAATGTACCTCTTTAGAAACACATCCCCAAATTCCTCCATCGACGGGGTGCGTCCAGGGAACTGGCGGCCGCTATGGCTCACCCACCACAACTTGGCGTCTCCTTCCAACATGAACGCCGCATACTCAGATTTTTTTTCTTCTGGCGTCTCTGCCGCCCTCAAAAGCTCTTGAATGCAAACCCACCAATCCTCCGCATCCGTTCGCTTACCAACTCCCTTGAACGACGGGGGATGGAAGCTCAGGAAATACTTCATGTGCCGGTCTCCATGTCCGACAACCACCCTTTCTGCCAAAGGCTCCACTCGCCTGGCTTCTCCGCCTGCCACGGTCATCGCTGTGTCTGGTGTAGCAGGGGTTGCTACCTGAGCTGTCGCTGCAGCTTGGGCTGCCATCATTGCTTCTACAAGCATGCGGCAGAAATCGGCCAGGTTAACACCCGTGCCCAAAAGACCTGGAGCAGTGGCACTGCTCGCCGAGAGTTCTTATCTTGCTCTCGACGTTCCCGCCTTGTTGCTTGCACTCTTAAAGAAAACAAGAAACAAGGAATCAGTCTCTAAGCTCAAGACTTAAACATAAGGACACTCATGGTCCCGCGTTACTCTTATGTGGATAACTTCTTCACGCATTGACCTTGGATCTAACCTCGCTTTGATACCAAATTGTAACACCTCCCCTGTAATGACCGTATAATATGGGTCCGGACGGGGCCCCACAACATACGGACGCCACAGCTTTAGTATTATAAGATGATATAACTACCTACACTCAAAACTCTTTGCACAACACAGCGGAAACACAAACAAGACTAGAAGTTATCCACCACTACAAGAGTAATAAAAAGATAGCCTTATGGCCTTACAACATAAGAGAGTTCAAACTCAATTAATACAACAATCATGAAAGTGCACAAGCACTCCTAGTCTAACTCGGCATGCAAGCCGGACAACATGTGCATCAAAACATACACTGCCATAATGAGTAGAGCTACTACACAAGTTAACACTTCATGAGGCTTAGGCCTTTCTGGCCGGCGAGCTAGCTCCTGCTTGCGATCCTTGCCCTGTAAAATTATTAGTAACGTGGGTCAACAAAGGCTGACCTCAAACTGTGTAACAAACACATCTCCTCCCGGCTGCCCCTAACGGACCCCGGGAAACCCTCCAACCTGCAAGTCAGCACTTCGTATGCAATTTATAAATATAAACAAGAACTGCATTAAGAACAAGCTTGGATGTCTCAAACATCATACACATTCTCTACGGGTTAAACATATAATATAAAAAGGGGCCTACTTATGCAACATGTATGCAACACCCGGGTTTCACCCAAGGCACCCTATACCGTATGCATCTAGCACATTATAACATCATTTGGGTACTCATCGTTTCCCCATTGGCATAAAGCCTCAAACAAAAAGGGGGACACAATTCCCCACAACGGCACACAAGCCGCCACATGGAACTCTTGCCTAGGCCCCACCCGCTCAAGGTCTTAGACCCGGGCTTGCCTGCAAGCTCTGACGTCTCTTGTCAGGATTCCAACAAACACAAACTGACCGATTCTAAGAAGCCTTGCCGGACCCCACCCGATCATGGCCTCATTGCCCGGGCTTGCCCCCATGATTGGCATTCTCGTCAGTCTCACAGAAGGGGACTAGTCTCGCCGGGACACTCTACACACATGACGTGTACGTCACGGGATAGCCAGCCGACCACGGAGACACAACCACACCTTGGCACATCACAAACCAAGACAATTCCACCCTAGTCCCTCATTTGTACTGCAGCATTCCCGCGCACCAAGGAAACCATCTACAAACAATGCGGAGCTAACCTTGTCCACCAAGGAAACCATCTACTGCCATTGAGGAGCTAACCTTGTCCGATTCCGACTACACGTACTAACTTGAGAAAAAGGGGAAAACATCACAACATCACAAACGGCATCTTGCCGCAACGGAATCTCTACGAATCCTTAAAGTTCGTATGCAACATCACCGAGTTGGACTAACGGTCGCGACTACGGCTTCACCCACCATGCCTAATCCACTAACAGAGCGGATCTCTAATGCAAAACATGCCGGGGACGGACTCAATCGACCCGGAGGTTCCTCTTGAACCTTGGCGACCCAAACCCCTCTCATTTGAGTGTTTGGTGCCCAAAAGTAGAAAAGAAAAAATGATGCGAAGACATGCATCCTAAAACCGAGAGTAGAAATGTCGTTACCTTCCGACTCCTCTTCCTAGCCATGGCAAAATAGCCGGATGAAAACCTTCGCAAAGATCTAGCCTCCACGGATCTGGACTCGGCTCGCGATTTGGAGCACTGAAGCCTCTCCTACAGCCCAAACCCTCCTTCACCTTCTTCCTTGCTCTCCCTTCTCTCTAGAATTTAGTAAGAGAAAGCTTGGAGAAGAATGAGGGTTTCCAACCCTATTCTCGGACTTAACTCCCCAAGAGCAGTCCTGGACCATCAGATCCCAAAATAAGGGAAAGAATGGCCACGATCCGTCTGAAACAATAAAACACCTGGGCCGAACACGGCCTGGCACACGCCCGTGTCCAGGGCCGTGTCCCCCATTCGCCGTCACAAATCGACGTGCCTGGAACAACACACAGGCATCCGACACGCCCGTGTTCGACCTGACATGCCCATGACCCGATTGACACGGTCGTGTGGTCGGCCGTGTGCCTCCATCGACACAGCCCCGAAAACAACCCGAGAAGGACACAGCCTGGGACATGCCCGTATCCCAAGCCGTGTGCGAAGTCTCGACACTCGTCGACAGCCTTTGTGTCGACATCGCGGAAAAACATCAAGCGAAGTTCGTCGACCATGCGGGACACGCCCTGTGACACGCCCGTGTCACAGGCCGTGTGCCCCTGTCTCGACACTCGACACTCATCGAGTGAACTTCGTCGAGTGGACTCTCGACACTCGATTGACACGGCCTTGGACACGCCCGTGTCCTAGGCCGTGTGCCTTGTCTCGACACATCATCGAGCAAAATTCGTCGACCTCTCGACCAAAACGTCGACTGGAGCCCGACATGCCCTGGGACACGCCTGTGTCACAGGGCGTGTCCCCCTGCCAGCAACCAAACTTGGTCAGAAAACGCTGGTCGACCCTCTCTCAAATTTTGGGGTGTTACACAAAGATCAAAAGAGACAACAGTTCAGTTTCCAGCTCGACGATCATGGAACTCAGCTCGACGAACAGAAGCCATCTGGTCGACGAATACAACATCTCAGCTCGACGAACTGTGGACTCAGTTCGACGAATTCTGCGAACTGTTCGATGATCCCAGACTTAGTTATTTCCGGCCTTTTGTCCCCACTCTAGTGCGATAATTCCTGAGTAATTAATGCTCTAACATTCTATGAATGTATCCGTTAGAAGGAGCATTAATTATGGTCTTCTCCAGGATTATTGCTTGCCTTTTTTCCACGGGACAGTTGGGGAAATAAATCAATGTCGATTATTCTCAAGGCTGCCAGCATTAATTGCAGATGTATTCAAATTTTCAAAATATAGAGAAGAAGAGAATAACGGATACACAGACACAACAGACTGACAGAGAGAATCAAGCATCATAGAGAAAGCTTCACACAGAGAACAACTGACAAAGAAGCAAAAAGAGATTACAGAAAAACATTCAATCTTGGATAATCTGCTCTGTTAAAGAAGAAGCATTTTTCTGATACACAGAAGATCTTGACCAGAAGCACATCAGCACTTGAAGAGGAAGAACAATAATATCTATATCAAGAGTCTTCTTTCTTCAAGTACTCCAAGACACTTCAAAAGAACAACTTCAGTTCAATCTATCAAAGAAGTTCCTGAAGACTTTTGCTAGTCAAGGATTCAGTTTGAAGACCTATCACCCTGAAGCTTGTCTCTTAGTTTTCCCGGATCCATTCTACATCTCAGGGGGAGCTTTAAGCTATAATCAAATCCACAGTCTTCTCAGTTGTATATTGAGAAAGAGAAGACAAAATCATCTCTCACCCCCACCTCTTTAAAGGGTTGTCATCTCCCTTCAAAAGTGATTCCTTGGTTGCAAGTCTCCTGATCAAAAGACTTGGGTTGGTTTTTGAGCACCTGATCAAAAGCTCATTAGTGTCAGGCACCTGATCAAAAACCAGAGTGGATTCCTACCAAGGGTGGTAGAAGAGTGGATGTACCCAGGTTGGGGAACCACTATAAAATTCTTATGTCGTCTGGTTGCCTCATTTTCTAGTGTTCTTGTTGTGCTTGTGCCTTAGGATTATTGCTTGGTACTTTATTAATTCTGCATTCTTTATTTACAGTAAAAGCTGTAATAGCTCTTAATAATTTTTAAGCATACTCTATTCACCCCCCCCCCTCTAGAATATTTCAGATCTAACTCTCACTTTTAGGATCCTCATTATAACTAGTTTATATTGCTACTTTTCTTTCCAGTTATATTATTCTGCACTTTTTATAATTGTTCCTAGTTGTACATATATGAAATGTTATGCTAACCCTCTCTTGCTTCGGCTATTTACTTCTGTCAGGTGGGTGTGTTCTTGTCCCCAGGATGTGGATCCGGGGAGGAGATTTGTTTCCACTTAGCTCTATGACTAACGGTTATTTGATTAACCATTCTCAGGAAATGGTGCATCGTAGTGACTCGCTGCCGCAAGAGACTATGCCGGTGGCTAGGACAATTTGAGTAGATGCACCCCCGCTGTCTCCGGAGTTTAGAGATGTGAGTACCACCGAACAACGTAGAGAGAGGGAGTATGAGCGATATATGTAGATTATGTATATCCCACGGGCTTATATAAGCACTTGGGATTTGGCCCTAGAACCTCTGTGATATTGATATGTTATATATATCTCCAGTGGTTCCCTGTTAATGCTTCATCTATACTTCGATGGGTTGTGAATATTATGTTTCGATCCGAGCAAGGCGGCCATCTAGTGCTTGGATAGGGTGGATCGTTTCGCCTAAAAGCACAGAGTGGACGTCTTGGGCCAGTAGTACACCTACGACCCGACCCGGGCAAAAGGTTTGGGGCACTACAAACGGATCAGAGCTATCACGATTAGTCCTTGTGGAGCAGTCTCAGGATCCCTCCGCCCCTCGCTTCGTTCTGTGTTCGGGACGAACCTTGCAGTGGAAGCCTGGTGGACCCTAGTGTAGAGGCTTAGGGATTCTATACTGTACGATAGTACGCCCATACACTGTTGTTTTCTGCTTGGGTTGTCGTTTTTGCAAATTTCCCGTACCTTTGCAAAATACTGACACTCTTTCCTGTTACTTCTCCAGATACCAGAGTACAGTAATGGGGGATCCTCGTCCAGAGGATAAGTTCCAGTAACCCCACCACCAGATCTGGTCGCCCCCGCGGCTGTACCGTTTGTCGAGACAGATATGGGGCAGACAATGATGGCTATAGTAGTGACTTTTCGGGATGCCCTGGCATAGCCATCACTAGAGATGACCGCACCGACAAATCTGCTGACGACTTTTCGATGATTGAGGCCTCCCTCTTTTAGAGGTACAGAGACGGCCATCCAGGTAGAGGAGTGGGTGGAGCGTGTGGAGGAGCTGTTAGTAGGAATGATGTGCCCAACTGTGGCTGCAGTCTCTTTGGTGGTGACCATTTTGGAGGGATATGCGAGGCATTGCTGGAGAGCGGTTAGTCGGTCTACCTTTCGAGGTCGGCCGTTGAGCACGATCCTTTGGGGGGGATTTCTCCATGGCTCTACTATAGTTCTTCATTACAGATGCAGACCGAGCCACGCTGCAAGAGAGGTTCCTGCTCATTCGTCAGGGCAACCGCACCGTGGCAGAGTACGAGAGAGAGTTTATACACCTGGCATGCTTCGTCAGGAATCTGGCTGCCTCCGAAAGGGATAGATCTTCTTGGTTCTACCAAGGACTATGAGACAACCTGAGGCAGAACCTGATCATGCTCTCTCAGAACACCTTTCACACCATAGCCACCCCATGCAGCAAATTTAGAGTTAGACCAGCAGACATTTGCTCAGCGGTGCAGAGGTCAGGTAGAGATTCGTCCGGACCAGAGGCGAGACGGAGGAGTCGCTCCCCAGAGACAGGATAGAGAGCGCAGGCAGCGATGCAGCAGGTAGCCCTATAGGTGCCCACCAGTACCCCTAGCACCCCCAGCTGCGCAGCCAGACATTAGACCAGCTCCAGCACCACAGCCCCCACTAGTGGACCGACGAGATGTTCCCATCACAGGGAACTGCTTCTTGTGTCAGCAACCATGATATATGAGGGCCATTTGCCCACAGGAGATAGGGAGACCGGGATTAGGTGCAGTTCAGTGTGGACAACCTACACGGGGATAGGGTCAGAGAGGCCGCAGAGACAGAGCTGGCAGGAGAGGCCAGGAGGGCCGAGAAGCGCCCCTGGTGGCCTACGCACTGGACTTGCAGCACAGACCGGCCCCCTGACGTAGTCATAGGTATATATCTTAGGCGATAGGGAGATATCAGATCCTACCACTGATGTTGTACATTTCATATATATATATATGTATATTAGTTGGATGATATATATCTATATATTTCCCATGTCGTCAGGAATCTTGTTGGTAGAATAACACCCTGCCAAAACTCTTTTCGACACAGGAGCGACACATTCTTTCGTCTCCTACAAATTCATCGCAATAAAAGGAAATGTTATCCGTTCAACCGGACTGTCTATATGAATCCGTTTACCAGACGGGTCGGATATGACATCTACGGAAAAATGCTCATTCCAAGCTGTGCTGGGAGAGGTAGAATTTGAAATCTACGCAACCATCCTAGCAATAACTGGTTTGACATCATTCTGGGGATGGACTGGCTGGCCGAGCACCCAGCACAAATAAACTATTCCACACGAGAAGTCTGGCTACAGAATCCAAATGGCAAGAGCATCACGTTGAAAGGTGTGCCCTCTGTCTCGTGCATTATCCTGACTTCTACGAAGATTGTGAAATCAGTCCGGCAGAAGGACGAAGTATACCTTATCTATTTCGAGATGGAAGACAAAACTCAGGTGCTCGCCAAGGTCCCAGTAGTCCGCGAATTCCCAGATATTTTCCCCGAGTCCCTCCCAGGATTGCCTCCCCTGCGAGAGGTCGACTTTCAGATTGAGCTCGTGTCCGGAGCACGACCACTATCACGAGCCCCCTATCGGATGGCCCCCAGAGAGCTGGCTGAACTGAAAATTCAACTACAAGAACTAATAGATGCTGGATTCGTCCGTCCTAGTTCCTCGCCCTGGGGAGCCCTGGTGCTTTTCGTCAAGAAGAAAGACGGGGCTCTGCGACTGTGCATCGACTACAGGGAACTGAATAAGCTTTCCATACGCAACACATACCCCCTCCCTAGGATCGATGAACTGTTCAATCATTTGCAAGGTGCATCTGTGTTCTCCAAGATGGACCTAAGATTCGGCTATTATCAGCTTCGGATCCGAGAGGAAGATGTTCCCAAGACTGCCTTCAGCTCTCGATACGGTCTATATGACTTCCTAGTGATGCCCTTTGGGCTCACCAATGCGCCCTCCGCCTTCATGGCCCTAATGAATAAAGTCTTCGAACCCATCTTGGACAACTTTGTTATCGTCTTCATAGACGACATTTTAATCTACTCGATGACCAAGACGGACCATACACGACACCTGCAGATGGTGTTATTAAAGCTCCGGGAGCACTCTCTCTTCGACAAATTCAGTAAGTGCGAGTTTTGGATAGAAGAAGTTGGATTCCTGGGCCACACGATAAACAAGGAAGGAGTGGCAGTAGACCAAACTAAGATCCAGGCAGTACAAAATTGGCCGCCACTCACGATGGCTGCGGACATCCGGAGTTTTCTCGGTCTTGTCGGATACTATAGGAAGTTCATCGAGGGTTTTTCCAAGATTGACCTACCCCTGACTGCTCTCACCAAGAAAGACGTCGCATTCCGATGGACGCCGGAGTGCGAGGCTGCGTTCGTCGAACTGAAAAAGTGGTTGACTTTCGCGCATATCCTTACGATCCCCACAGGGACTGAGGGATTCCAAATCTACACTGATGCCTCCCTGAAGGGATTGGGAGCATTTCTAATACAGCATGGCATGGTAGTGTCCTACGCTTCGCTGCAATTAAAGTCGCATGAATTAAAATACGTAGCGCATGATTTAGACTTGGGCGCCGTCATCTTCGCCCTTAAAATCTGGAGGCATTATCTGTACGAGTAAGATGTGAGATCTTCTCTGACCACAAGAGCCTCAAGTATATCTTCACGCAGAAAGAGCTGAATCTCCGGCAGCACCGATGGATAAAATTCTTATATGATTACGATTTCGCTCTTCAATATCACCCCGGGAAGGCTAACAGAGTTGCTGACGCCTTGAGCTACCATCCTACGATAGCCGGGAGTTGGATGGAGCAGATCCCTAAGGAACTATTCCAGTCCTTGATAGACTTGGAGATTACCCTGGTTGCCCGAAGAGATCCGGAAGAATATTACTCTCAGCTGTATTGGATGGAGATCCAATGCGACATCCGGGATCGGATACGAGAGGACCAGAAGATCGACCAAGAGGTAATGCCGTTCATCTGATCTCTGTAAGGAGGGGCACATGAGGATTATAGTCTGCATGACGGGATTCTACAATTCAAGCATTGCATATTCGTTCCCGCTACCGGAGGAATTCGCGAGGAAATTCTGCAAGAGGCCCATCAGTCCATGTACTAGATTCCCCTTGGCATAGTTATGACGTGCGTGGACCTGCGCAGGACCATTTAATGGCCTGGAATGAAAAGAGATGTCACCAACTTCGTGGCCCGGTGCCAGACCTGTCAGAAGGTTAAAGCTGAATGCCGTAGTCTAGGAGGCCTATTACAGCCCCTGCCGATACCAGAGTAGAATATCGAAGATATCTCCATGGACTTCGTCCACGGCCTACCTCGATCTCGCGCTGGGAATGACTCAATTTGGGTGGTCGTAGACCAACTCACCAAGGTAGTGCGGTTCATTCCAAATCGATAGGGTGACGGAGTAGATATCCTGGCCAGAATATTCCTAGAGCAAGTGGTACTATTTCACGGAGTACCAAAGTCCATCGTGTCAGATCGTGATGGGCGTTTCACATCTAAGGAGTGGAGGTGGGACAGGCGTACTTGGGAACCAAATTTGCCTTCAGCACTCCCTTCCACCCACAGACAGACGGACAGACGGAGACGATGAACCGGACGATGGAAGATCTTCTTCGACTGTGCATAGTGGAGCACAATGAGCTGTGGGAGCAGTTGTTATCGCTAGTCGAATTCTCTTATAACAACAACTACCAGGCTAGCATTAAGATGATTCCATACGAGGCATTGTATGGAAGACGTTGCCGAACCCCGTTGACTTGGGCTCAGGAAGAGGACCCGGAAGGCTTGGGAGTGGCTTACATTGATATCACTACGGCAGCGATACGGCTGATCCAGGAGCAAATGCGGGAAGCGTAGAGCCGATATGGAAAGTACTATGATACGCGACACCGACCGGTGGAGTTCAGCGTGGGGTAAATGGTGTTTCTGAAAATAAAGCTCATGCATGGTGTCTCCTGGTTGAGAAAGTAGAAAGTGTTAGATCCCCGCTTCTTGGGCCCCTATCCAGTGATAGAGCGTGTTGGCCCTATTGCCTATCGTTTAGCCTTGCCCCTAGAGTTGGGGAATCTTCACGATGTGTTTCTTGTCTCTTCCTTGAGACGAGTCCTCCGACAACCAGAGCAGCAACTTCCTACCCCACCGACGCAACAACAGTCAGATAGATCCGTCCAGCTCGAACCCGTCAGAGTAGTAGATTACAAGGTGAATACACTACGTAATAAAAGTATTTCGATGGTTAAGGTATTATGGTCAAACTGCGGACGAGAGGAGTTCACGTGGGAACCTGAAGCACTCCTCCGAGAAAAGCACCCAGAGCTCTTTCCCCAGGTATGTTACTTTCCCCCCTACTTCAAGCAAATTTTCGGGGACAAAAATCCTTTTACTTTTATTGGATTGTAACATCACGACTTTTATTGGGCCAGCAGAGCCCTAGTGGGCCCAAAAAAAGTGGCCCAAACCCTACCCATAACCCGATAGGAGATAACACTAAGCCGGAAATAAAGCTAGAGAACTCCAAATTGAGTTCTGTTAGTCCCTGTGACCTCGTATAGTCAATACGAGTGCATCCGAACTCGTTCAGTTGGACACCGATGCCATATAGTGAATGTGTCCATTTCTCGTAAAACGCAACGAGAGCATATTTTGGATATCAACCTAGAGAACTCCGAATTGAGTTCTATTGATTCCTGTGCCCTTATATAACCTAAACAGGTGCATTGGAAGCCGTCACGTCACAATCCGAGATCTAACGACAGTTTTACACACTTCGACCATTTTAGCGCGCTGCGACGCGCAAATTTTGGACTTTCGCGAAACATACTCCGATTTAACCCAGTCAGTGGCGTTGGACTCGTGTGGTCAATACGAAGTCAACGGAATTGGTCCCAGTCAATTTCGATGAGAATTGGTCAACCCATGGTTAAATCAAGCCTACTCGTGCACCGAAAAGCGTGCGCACACCAATTATGACACGACACCCGAACTTTGACCCGACCACGATGACTTGGACCAACTTTGACTTTGAACAGCAAGGGGGACCCACCCTAGGGTTGACTTGGTCAAACCCCCCTAAAAATCCACTTTTTTGATTTTTCACTAAGTAGGGGCCCACCTTCTCTCCATGGAGGATGGCCCATGCCCCCCCCCCATCACTTTACTTGGGCCCCCAACTAGCAAGCCCCCATCCTAAAACAAGTGGAGGCCCATCCTACCCCTTCTCCCATGTCTTTTCCCCTTTCCTTTTCAAAGGCCCAAGCCCATGAGGGCATCATTCATTTTTCCCCACATGGGGGAAAATATGGCACCTCCAGCTGTCCTTGGACAGCTGGAGGGCGGGGATTAATCCCTTCATAAGGAGGAATTAGTCCCACCTTGCCAAAGGGATTGGAGCTCTCCCTACCCAATCGTATAAAAGGACACCCCACCCCATTGTCCTTCCCCAAGCCTCAAAGCAACCTCCCACCCCCCTGCCTGACCCTTGCCGGAGCTCAGGTGGCCGGAAAAAGCCAAGTAAAGGAGACTTTCCCACTCCACTACCACCACCAAGCCATGGCCGACCAGGCCGACACCTCCTGAGCCCACCAGACTATGGTGGAACCTTCTCTCCCTCTCCCTCCCCATTCTGAACGTGGTGCATGCCCCTCCCGGTGGCCGGAGCGCCACCGGCGCCACCCGAGCCTTGTTCTAGGCCGGGTGGTGCCCAAGGAGGAAGAATCATCACCCAGCGACGGTGGCGGTGCTGGGGGAGTGTTATCCACTGGGGCGGCGACCCCCAGCTACGGAGAGCGGCGGTGCCGCCGGAAAATGTAGTTCTGGCGTCACCCGCAAAAACAGAGGATTTCTCTATTTAAAACCAGTAGCGGCGGCCGACGGCGCATGGTCCCCGGACCACTGTCGGCAAGAAGCCCGACCGCCGGCACATGGTCACTTTTTTGGAGATAGCCCTCATCATGGGGAATATTTTTCATGTTGGTCACTTTTCCCCTAGGCGCCTAGATTTGGCCCAGAAATTTCTAGAAATTTCTGTTATGAAAGTGTTCTGCATTTAGAAGATCATAGGGAGATCCTGCGACTGAGATTGAGCCATAGGGCACAATCAGCCAGCGCTTCCCAACAGCGGATCGACTACGGATCCGCTGTGAGGGGCACAAAAATGGAGGCGGGGCGGGGATTAATAAAACGACAGCCTAGGGGTTGTACCAAAATTTGAGGTCATGAAGATAAGTTTTGATATTTTTCCTATATTATTGAAGCCTAGGGTCGCGCACAGATCCTTTTTCCGCTCGTTCTCCCTAAAAGACGGAAATTGGTGGGCGCGACCACTCCTCATAATCAAACAAGTACTTTAAACTATTTTATCGACGAAAGCGGCTGAGGCAAGTGACTAAGCTCTGGGTTTCCCGGATTTCGTAAAATCGTCGAGTGCCTCGACTCTCGGGTGATTAGGGCACGCTCGGACGATAAGAGTACGAGTGATGACTTGGAGTTGTCCCTGACGACTAATAAGAATATAACTCCTAGCCAATCCTTGATCTAATTAAGCCGTATTAAATATGGCTCAACCAAATTAATTGGATATTAATAGTTATTGTAACCCAAACAAATCTTCTTTAAATCTTGATGGAATTGAAGCCTCTTGTGTTGGATCCCTAGTTGATTTGGGCTAGGTTCACTAGCTTAGGATGTGACCCAACCTGTATAGCCAGGGTCAATTTGTGTCCTAGAGTGTAGGCCAAGTCCTTAGGTTCAACATCAGATGGACCAGCCATCATCAAGACCATCAGATACTCAAGATTTAGAAGTTTTCAAGACTAAGTGAAATGAGTTCTACGTTCGTCGAACTCAGCTCGATGAAAGGTGCTCGGCGCTCGACGATCGTGAGACAATTCTTAGTGTTAAGCTCGACGATCTTTATTCTCTGTTCGACGAATGCTGAGATTCTTCAACAAGCTAAAGTCAGGACAACTCCAGAATAAGTCCAGCTTCAAGCTTCGGTCGACGAACTAGATTCTGAGCTCGACAAACTTGGACCTAAAGTTCTCAACTTCTCAGCTCGACGAATTTGGTTCTCAGCTCGATGAATGCAGATTGTCAGCTCGACGAATGCTAAAGCAGAATTGACATGTTTTCCTAGAATACTAAGTGTTATGGTCTGGTCGAGGAACTCAAGCTCAGCTCAACGATTCCTGTTCTTCGTTCGACGATTCCAGATTAGGTCTTCTTCAGGTTTCTCGTCCTGTTCCTTGGCGATGATTCCTGAAAAATTAATGTCAGATCTTCTCGGAATGTTACTGTTAGAACGTGCAATTAATCTTGGATTATTTCATGCCGTTTTTCCATGGGACAATTAGGGAAATCATTGATTGCCGCTTCTTGTTGGGTTTCTCTATGGGGTTGGCACAACTCTTGTGCACGCAGCGGAAAAATAAACATCAAGAAAAACCCAAAGAGATGTGGATCGGGCTATGAACGTTGAATCAAGAAGTTATCAAAACTAGGCAAAAATTACCTCGGTGGCGTTGAGTCACAACCCAACGGAGATGCTCCAAACTTTATCTGCTTGCTAGTGGCGAGTTCTACGCGGAATAGTGTCCACGTCTCTGCAGAAGTCCACACGAGCGGGAGAACACCAATCTATCCGTCGCACGGATTATCGGGAAGGAGAAGACCGCACCTTTGCTTTCCCACGGACTGCTATGTCCGCACCAGGGATTGCAGCACCAGCGACAGTCGCCGGAGAAGAGGTGGTCGACGGAGCGAACACGGCGGCGGCGGAACTCTTCCGTCGGCGGCGGGGATCGGGATCGGCGGAACGAAAGGCGGAACGGCTTCCGTCGGGTTTCGATCTGCTACAGGAGAAAATCGCGAGCCCGTCTGTTATCCCGAAAACCCTAAGTGTCCTATTTATACCAAAGGTATAAATAAACCCAGGAAAATCGCTATCCGCAGACCACCCGAAAATAGGGTTCAGAATCGGCGAGTATCAATCGGTGAGAATCGGTGACAATCAGCGAGAATCACTGAGCAGGTTCGGCGATAATCAGTCGACGAGTATCATACAGGATCGGCGAGAATCAGAGTACAATACTCGATGATTCTCGCCGATCGTCGAGCCGCGCTCGACGATACACAACGATACTCGACGATCGTCGAGCCGCGGTCGACGACAATTGTCGAAGTAGTCGTTCGTCGAGAATCAACAATTGATTCTCGACGATTCTCGTCGATCGGCGAGAATCAGAGAGACGATTCTCGCCGATCGGCGGGAATCAGAAGACGATTCTCGACTAATGTCATCGACCCTCGGACGACAATCCCAACCAGCCCTTCAAGGCAACATTTGCCCAACCCGATGATCCTATAAGGCAACACTTTGCCCATAACCCTATTCATGTCGGTGATTGGTAACCTTTACCAACACAGTCAGTCAACCAACTTCTCCACATCTCTTATGTGCGACCCTGCAGGCTCATATCGCGTTGGCAGTGAGATTACATGCTTGATCACTTCCAGATCACAATGGTAACTCCAACAGACTCCCACTTGATCTCGAAAGTATCAAACCAAAATCCTCACAAACAATGAGCGGCATCTAGCAATGCATCATTGCTCCCCAAGCAATAAGAGTTTATAACTCATAAGCCTTTATGACCAATGTATCAGCGTTGTCTTTGTCCCTTTGTCCCTTACATCCAGAAAGAACTAGAGGCATGGACCGTGTCACCCTCGTAATAGCTCAATCCAAGTTTCTTGATCCAGGACGGACTTCCAGAGAATGGTGAGTCCAATATCACATATTGACTCAACCAAGCATGGCCATGCATTTCTCAGTCCAGATCCATCAAGGGGCCCATGGATGCAACTCCTGTCATACAGGAGGACAAATCCCATATCTGCTCACACACAAACACCCAAATGATTCGTAACATGCCCAACAACCACCTTTATCATCAACCTTTCTCAAGGAAGACTTTAGATGGCATCAAAGCACGCTCTTCCTCACTTGATGAATGCGGTGACTTCAGGTCAAAGGATCACAACACCATTGTCAATTGAGACCTACTCGTGACACGATTGGATGACAATCCACAGAGTAGTCTCAGGTTGGGTCTGTCCAGTACAACTTGTTCACTAACAAGTACCCACGTGATGACTTGATATCACAATATCATGACCTGTTAGAACCAGTCATCAGTCAACACACGTGCTAGTCTTCATGTACCATCATCACCCTTAGCTTCTATGATGATACTCGACCAGGGACCTTTAAGAATGAAGCTCCAAAAATCATGGGCTCTCACATTCAAGTCACGTACTTGATGTCCCATGGAAGCGAACATTCTAAGGGTATCTATTATGTTAACATTTAACTATCATATATAGAAAAATTCATAATAAAAGAATTTGCCATTTAATCATAAAAGAAAAACTAGGTACACAGTTCATCATATGAACAAACAGCCAACAAAATACAAGATTACATGCAACCCACAAGATTCTCGCTAGAGTTGATCATTTAGGTATCGTATACCCATCGATCTAGTATGACCATCATGCTTTCTCTGCGCGAGAGGCTTTGTCAGCGGATCCGCAATATTTTCCTCAGTCGGCACTCTGCAAATGTTTACATCTCCTCGTTCGACAATCTCACGAATAAGATGAAAACGCCGGAGTATGTGCTTGGAGCGCTGATGAGATCTAGGTTCCTTAGATTGTGCAATTGCACCATTGTTATCACAGTAGAGAACTACGAGACCAACAATGCTAGGAACTACATCAAGCTCGCCGATGAATTTCCTAATCCATACAACCTCCTTCGCCGCATTAGATGCTGCGATATACTCGGCCTCTGTTGTAAAATCAGCAACTGTCTCTTGCTTGGAACTCTTCCAGCTTACAGCTCCTCCATTCAGGCAAAACACAAAACCTGACTGAGACTTGGAGTCGTCTCGATCAGTTTGGAAGCTAGAATCCGTGTAACCACTTACAACGAGCTCTTCCTCTCCACCATACACCAAGAACACGTCCTTAGTCCTTCTCAAGTACTTCAGGATATTCTTGACTGCAATCCAGTGACACTCATCAGGATCTGACTGATACCTGCTAGTCATGCTCAAAGCAAAGGAGACATCGGGTCGAGTACATAACATCGCGTACATGATTGATCCAATTGCCGAAGCATATGGAATCAACTTCATGCGGTCCTTATCTTCACAAGACTTTGGACACTGGTCCTTAGAGAGATTCACACCATGAGACATGGGCAAAAATCCTTTCTTGGACTCAAGCATGCTGAACCGCTTCAACACCTTTTCGATGTACGTACTCTGGGTCAAACCCAGCAACTTCTTCGATCTATCTCTATAGATCTTAATACCGAGTATATAAGTCGCTTCACCCAAATCCTTCATTGAAAAGCAGTTCCCTAGGTTGTTCTTAACAACTTTCAGGGTAGGAATGTCATTCCCGATCAACAATATGTCATCTACATACAATATCAGGAAGACAACAATGCTCCCACTAATTCGCTTGTAAACACAAGGCTCATCTTCATTCTTGATGAAACCAAACTCTTTGATTTTCTCATCAAAACGAAGATTCCGACTTCGAGAGGCCTGTTTCAGTCCATAAATGGACTTATTCAGCTTGCATATTTTAGTGGCTTCATCTGGGGATACAAAACCCTCGGGTTGTGTCATATACACTTCCTAAAGGAGGTTTCCATTAAGGAAAGCCGTTTTGACATCCATCTGCCAGATCTCGTAGTCATAATATGCAGCAATAGCAAGCAATATCCTAATGGAATTTACCATGGCAACAGGGGAAAAAGTCTCATCATAGTCAATACCATGAATTTGCTTGAAACCCTTAGCCACCAATCGCCCTTTGAATGTCTGTACATTCCCATCCATGTCGGTCTTCTTCTTGAAGACCCACTTGCACCCTATGGGTCGTACCCCTTCAGGTGGTTCCACCAAGTTCCAAACTTGGTTTTCATACATGGAGTCCATTTCGGATTTCATAGCCTCAAGCCATTTGTCGGAGTCCGGTCCATTCATAGCCTCTTGGTAGGTTGCTGGTTCATCATCATGATCCATAAGCAACACATTACCTATTTGAGACACGAGAAATCCATATCTCTCAGGCTCAAACCTCGGTCTACCAGATCTACGTAGGACTTGTGTTCCTTGAGCAGGTTCTCTAGTTACAACATCTTGTAGTCCTGTCTCAGAATCCAATTCCGGTTCATTCACTACATGTGGTTCTTGAACTTCTTCAAGCTCTACCTTTTCAGTCTTTCTTGATAAGAACTCTTTCTCCAAGAAGACACCAGTCCTTGCGACAAACACTTTGCCCTCAGACGGTAGGTAAAAGTAATACCCTTTCGTTTCCTTAGGATATCCCACCAGATAACATTTATCCGATTTGGGTTCCAGCTTGTCAGGCATTTGACGTCTCATATATGCCTCACAGCCCCAAATTTTAATGAACGACATACTAGGACGCTTCCCAGTCCATATCTCATATGGTGTCTTCAGAACCGTTTTAGTTGGAGCGCGATTCAATGTCATTGCAGCAGTCTCTAAAGCAAAATCCCAAAAGGAAACAGGAAAGTCTGCATGACTCATCATCGAACGTACCATGTCTAACAGAGTACGATTTCTCCTCTCAGACACACCATTATGTTGTGGTGTTCTAGGTGGAGTGAGCTGTGATACAATACCACACTCTTTCAGATGATCACGGAACTCATGACTCAGGTATTCGCCACCTCGATCAGATCGGAGTGCTTTAACCCTTTTACCCAACTGGTTTTCTACTTCATTCTTGAACTCTTTGAACTTTTCAAAGGTCTCGGATTTGCACTTCATAAGATACACATATCCGTATCTACTGAAATCATCAGTAAATGTAACAAAGTAGAAATACCCTCCTCTAGCCATGGAACTCATGGGTCCGCATACATCACTATGTACAACACCCAAGAGATCCTCAGCCCTCTCAGTATAACCAGTGAAAGGAGCTTTAGTCATCTTGCCTAACAAACAAGATTCGCATCGCTCAAATGATTCATAATCAAATGAGTCCAAAAGTCCATCTCTATGGAGCTTGGATATGCGCTTCTCGTTGATATGGCCCAAACGACAATGCCAGAGAAAAGTAGGGTTCGAATCATTTGTTCTTAGTCTTTTATTGTTTTCTACATTACAGATCAGATGGTCCAAGTTCAAAACGTAAAGACCATTAAACAATTGGGCTACAACATAACAAACATCATTCTTAAATATAGAACAACAATTGTTCTTAATTATAAAAGAAAATCCAATCATGTCCAAACATGAAATAGATATAATGTTTCTAGTTATCGCCGGAACAAAATAACAGTTATCTAGTTCTATTACAAGCCCACTGGGCAAAGAAAGACGGTAAACTCCTATGGCTACAGCAGCAACTCTTGCTCCATTGCCGACGCGGAGGTCCACCTCCCCTTTACTCAACAATCTTCTCCTTCCCAGTTCCTGCACATTTGTACAAATGTGAGAACCACATCCGGTATCCAATACCCAAGATGAAGGAGCAGAAAGGTTTATCTCTATAACGTAAACATTAGAAGCGGAAGTCATACCTCCCCTCAATTTCTGCAGACCCTCAATGTATGAAGGACAGTTCCTCCGCCAATGACCAGCCTTGCCACAATGGTGGCATTTCCCTTCCTTCACCGTGCTCTTCTTTTTCATCAGTGCTAAAGACTTGGGCTCAAGATGTGACTTAGGTCCTACCTTCGTCTTCTTGGAGCCCTTGGCTTTGCCCTTGCCCTTATGCACCATCAGTATGGGGCTGGCAGGCTTGGCCTTCTTCATGTTGATTTCGGCAGTTCTCAACATGCCTAGGAGTTCGGGCAGTGTCTTGTCTATCTCATTCATGTTGTAGTTCAAGACAAACTGCTCATAACTGTCCGGCAACGATTGCAGGATCAGATCCGTAGCCAACTCTTGACCAAGAGGAAAACCCAGCCTTTCAAGGTTCTCTATATACCCAATCATCTTGAGTACGTGAGTCCCTACTGAGTCTCGAACTCCCATCTTGCACTGAAACAACGCTTTCGTGATGTCGAACCTCTCTTGACGAGCCTGCCCTTGAAACATTTTCTTGAGATGCTCGTCAATCTCCTTGCACCCCATGTTCTCATGTTGCTTCTGAAGCTCAGAGTTCATGGTGGCAAGCATAAGGCACTCGACATCCAAAGCATCGTCAGTATACTTCTTATAAGTATCTTTCTCAGCACGGGACGAGTTCCCGGTCGGCACCTCGGGGGCTTCTTCTTCCAAGACATAGAGCTTTCGCTCTTGCCTGAGAACAATTCTCAGGTTCCTATACCAGTCCATATAATTTGTCCCACTGAGCTTATCCTTCTCAAGGATGGCTCTCAGAGACAACGTGGAGTGTGCAACGCTTGCCATGGAATTCTACAAGAATTTATGCAGAATAAAATCAGTACCTAAATTTCAATTACAATTTATTCTAATTAGGACTTCAATTAAAAAAAACTCCCACTATTTTATTTGAAATGATAGCCCTCACTAACAATTCGGAGAGTTCATGCGAGCTACTCTCTTAGTGGACAAGATCCGTATTTCACCAACACTATGAGTCCGCTTTGGCGTTCCTCTCACGATGCGGTTATTTAGGTAGGCAACGCTTGCCAATTGCATCCTCATGCAATTCTTGTATGGTTGGTGAATAACTCCTTATTCGCATCCATCATATGGTGCATGCCAACCCTATGCCTCTAGGCACTCAACCTTTGAGGTCACCTAGTTAAGCTGGACCCGATGTCGACAATGGGATATCACAATTATCCGCTCGCACCCTTACCAAGATAGATTAATGCACCTTGCTTTGGCAAGCCCACACTTCATCGATCGAGGCAGGAAGAGTGTCATCCATCGGAAGGCATCCGAACACTTAATATTTGATGAAGGGATTTCAAATATAGGTTAACAATTAACCATGATTAACATTTGATCAACGTGCACATCCAAAGAAAAACAATTCTTCTAAAACCACATGCATCCCTTGTGTGCACATCCTGACACCATCAACATTTGACAGAAGGAAGGGCTAAATCTGAACATCCGGAAATTTCCAAATCCTCAGATTTACATGCATTGGACAAAGGCAAAGACAACTCAACTTAAAGCAGTAGACAAGCTCATCTCTCTTTGTTGGATTCAAAATCCAAAACAAAATCGAGGGATGGTTACTGCTAAGGAGATCACTATTTCTAACACTTAGAAATCCACCGAAATTCCAATCGTTCTTGGCGAGGAGACCAAGACTAAATCTAGACATTTAGAACACTTCTAAATCCCTAGGTTTACACGCACTGGAATAACAAACTTCCAAAACAACGATCATGGCCGAAACCTGGCTCTGATACCACTGTTGGGTTTCTCTATGGGGTTGGCACAACGCTTGTGCACGCAGCGGAAAAATAAACATCAAGAAAAACCCAAAAAGATGTGGATCGAGCTATGAACGTTGAATCAAGAAGTTAGCAAAACTAGGCAAAAATTACCTCGGTGGCGTTGAGTCACAACCCAACGGAGATGCTCCAAACTTTATCTGCTTGCTAGTGGCGAGTTCTACGCGGAATAGTGTCCACGTCTCTGCAGAAGTCCACACGAGCGGGAGAACACCGATCTATCCGTCGCACGGATTATCGGGAAGGAGAAGACCGCACCTTTGCTTTCCCACAGACTGCTAGGTCCGCGCCAGGAATTGCAGCACCAGCGACAGTCGCTGGAGAAGAGGTGGTCGACGGAGCGAACACGGCGGCGGCGGAACTCTTCCGTCGGCGGCGGGGATCGGGATCGGCGGAACGAAAGGCGGAACGGCTTCCGTCGGGTTTCGATCTGCTACAGGAGAAAATCGCGAGCCCGTCTGTTATCCCGAAAACCCTAAGTGTCCTATTTATACCAAAGGTATAAATAAACCCAGGAAAATCTCTATCCGCAGACCACCCGAAAATAGGGTTCAGAATCGGCGAGTATCAATCGGTGAGAATCGGCGACAATCGGCGAGAATCACTGAGCAGGTTCGGCGAGAATCAGTCGACAAGTATCATACAGGATCGGCGAGAATCAGAGTACAATACTTGCCGATTCTCGCCGATCGTCGAGCCGCGCTCGACGATACACAACGATACTCGACGATCGTCGAGCCGCGGTCGACGACAATTGTCGAAGTAGTCGTTCGTCGAGAATCAATAATTGATTCTCGACGATTCTCGTCGATCGGCGAGAATCAGAGAGACGATTCTCGCCGATCGGCGGGAATCAGAAGACGATTCTCGACTAATGTCATCGACCCTCGGACGACAATCCCAACCAGCCCTTCAAGGCAACATTTGCCCAACCCGATGATCCTATAAGGCAACACTTTGCCCATAACCCTATTCAGGTCGGTGATTGGTAACCTTTACCAACACAGTCAGTCAACCAACTTCTCCACATCTCTTATGTGCGACCCTGCAGGCTCATATCGCGTTGGCAGTGAGATTACATGCTTGATCACTTCCAAATCACAATGGTAACTCCAACACTTCTTTCCAAGGCCGACTGCAATTACTGCTCAAGCATTCAAATTTCGAAAGGATTCTTCAGTCAAAAAGATACAGAGAGAAGAAAAAGTAATCTTGCATACAGTCAGTCAGACACACAAACAGATTGCACAGAACAACAATCTTACAACAATCAAAAGTTCTACTGCAATCAGCCCAGGCCAGAGAACATCCTCTATTCTACAGGACAACTTCAAAAGGACAATAAAACTCTATCTGTCAAAGAAGTTCCTGAAGCAATCTCTGGTCCAGGCACTCAAGTCTTCAAGACCTGTCACTCTGAAGCAGTGCTCCAGTTTTCCTGATACATTCAAGATCTCAGGGGGAGCAAATCTGCTAACATCAATCCACAGTCTTCTCAATTGTTATTGAGAAAGAGAAGACACCATCACCTCTTTTCTAACTCTTGTATAGGGTTTTAATTCCATTCAAAATTATTCCTGGTTGCAAGTCTCCTACCAAAAGACTTGAGGTTTTGGTTTTTGAGCACCTGAACAAAAGGTCATTGGTGTCATGCACCTGATCAAAAACCTGAGTGGATTCCTACCAGGGTGGTAGAAGAGTGGATGTACCCAGGTTGGGGAACCACTATAAAATTTCTTGTGTCGTCTGCATGCCCTTTATTTTTGTTTTGGCTGTGTTGTTCTGTGATTAATAGGTTGATGTGCTTACTTTATTTTACTTACTGACTTGTTCACTTAGGATTACAACAATAGTGGTAAAAAATTTTGTAGTGAGCACAATACTCTATTCACCCCCCCCCCCCCTCCCCCTCTAGAGTATTTCAGATCTAACTTGCACTTTCAATTGGTATCAGAGGCAGGTTGGTTAAAATACCACACCTTTAGAGTTCAAGTGGTTGTATAGGCTAACACCTGAACCATAAAGATGCCTCTTGTTAGATCTGTTTGTTTTGATTTTGTTATTAGATTTATTTCTTCACAGAAATGGCCCAAAACAAAGATTATGCAAGCATCAGACCTCCAGTTTGCAATCTTAACACGTTTGCCATCTGGAAGGCAAGAATCAGATTATATATGAATTCTATTGATGAGGATATTTTCTCTTCTATCTTGACAGGAGTACCTCCAGCACCTACAGCTTCTACAAGCACCTCAACCAACATGACTGCAGTACCTCCTCCATAGAACAATGAAGATTACAAGAAAGCCAAAATGACAGATGCTAAGGCAATGAACATCTTGGCTCAAACTATTTCAGATGACCTATTTCAAAAGGTGGCTGAGTGCACCTCAGCCAAGGCCATTTGGGATTCCCTCAACCAAATGGTAACTAGTACAGGAGATGATAGGAAAGACAGGAGATCCAATCTCATATCCTTGTATGAGAATTTCAAGAAGGATGAGGCTGAATCAGTGACTAACATGTATAATAGGTTGAGCTCAATCATCAATGAGCTGAAAACCTTGGATAAGGACATCACCCTGACAGAGGTGAATGATAAGATATTGATGTGCTTCCCTAGCTCTTGGGACTCCAGAATATGGCCAATCAAAGAAGACAGAAGGCTAAATGAGATATCAACTGAATCTCTACTAGGCAAATTAAAGTCTTATGAGCAGCTGATAAAATCAAGAGAAGCAGCAGACAAGAAGGCAACAACTCCAGTGAGAAAGGATCACAGCATAGCCTTCAAAGCATCTGAGGAAAGTGAGACCTCAACTTCAAATGAAGAACTCATGAGCCTCTTTGCAAAAAGATTCTATATGATGGATAGGAAGGATTTTAGAAGGAAATCATCTAGGCAGGATGATAAGCCCAGATTTGACAAGACACCAACCAAAGAGGTTGTGTGCTTTGGGTGCAGAAATCCTGGACATTACATTTCAGAATGTCCAGAAAACCAGAAGATGGACAAGAGCAGAGAAAAGGACTCCAGGAGAAGACACAGCAGACCCTCTTCCAGCAAATACAAAAAGAAAGATAAGGGCTTTGTTGCTGAAACATAGAGTGATACAGAGGAAGAATCATCCTCTTCTAGCTCAAGTGAAGAAGAGGAAGAAGCAAGTTCCAAGGAGGTTTTCCTAATGGCAATTGATGCCTCCAAGAGCAATTCTGGATCAGAAGGAGAATCTGAAGATGAAGCAGCCTCAGACTAAGAGGCAGATCAGGTTCTTTCTAGTTTTGATTTTAATTCTGATTTATTTAAAACTGAATTCAAAACTATGTGCTTAGACTTAATCAATTCAGAAAAAAGAAATAAAAACAGTTAGAGAAAGACTAGGAAGTCTTGAATATGTTAGCTCAGAAATCATTAAACTACAAGATCAGCTAACCTTAGCTAATAAACAAATAATTAAATTAAAATATGATTTATGTGAGGCCAAACAACTTGAGCAATCTCTCAATGGGAGAAGTCTGAAGCTGATGGACATTACAAGCACAGTGAATGCCAGATTAAATGGCAAACTGTGCTTGGGTGCATCATCAAGTTTGCCCCCCATAATTAAGAAAAAATATTCTTACAACCCCTATTAATTTTATTTCTGCCAAGGGAAAGGAAAAGATTATAAACAAACCATTGTCTGAAAATAATCAAAAACCTATAGATAAGAGAAACAAAAATCAGAAAACAGTTAATAAAAACAAAGTTCAGCAGCATTCGTCAAACTCAGATCGACAAAATGTGTCCAGTTCGTCGAACCCAGATCGATGAATACTGAACGCAAACTTTAGCTATAACAATTCGTCTAACTGCGATCGACGAACTTTGTATGGTTCGTCGAGCAGAGGTCGACGAACTTGGTGCGCAGAAAATGACTACTGTCATTCTCTGAGCAGAGATCGACAATCTCATCCCTATTCGTCGAACTCTGGTCGACGAACTTACAACAATTCGTCGAACCCAGAAGGACCAAACAGAAATCATTTCTCTTACAGAAATTTTAAGCCAACTAATAAGACATTCAATCTAGTAGCTGATTGAGTTATTCCACCTAGGAGATATCACCCCTTAGGTTATAAATCTCAACCTGCATTATCAGTTATATCTAGTTTCTCTTTTCAACCAAATAAAGGACCCAAGGTAACCTGGGTCAAGAATAATTAAGCTTTGTTTTTCATTACAGGTACAGGTGAAGAGCTGTCCAAGGGTGAGTCAGACCTGGTACTTAGACAGTGGTTACTCCAAGCACATGACAGGCAGCAAGGGCAATCTATCCAATTACAAGCCCAAGCTAGGACAAAAGGTGATATTTGGAGATTCAAACAGTGGCCAATCAGAAGGATATGGGACAGTAAAGATTGGATCAGTTACCTTCAAGAGAGTAACATATGTAAGAGGACTCAAACATAACCTAATATCCATAAGTCAATTATGTGATGAAGGTTATCAGGTACACTTTAACTCTACCTCTTATTCTATTATTAATAATGAAAACCAAACTGTTTTAATTGGACGTAGACAAGGCAACATATATCTAGTAGATTTTGTTTCTGCCACAACTGATATCTACTTACTGAATTTTACTAGTAATCAAAATAAGTTATGGAATAAAAAATTAGGGCATGTAACCTTAAGAATATAGCTAGGTTATCTAAAGACAACCTTGTTAGAGGTCTACCTTCTGGCCCCTACAAGAAGGAAAACCTATGCAGGGCTTGTCAATTAGGCAAAAACTAAAACTAGCTTCAAATCCATTAATAAAAGTAATTCACCTAAGATTTTGTATTTGCTCCATGTGGATCTATTTGGACTCATTGCAGCACAAAGCCTAGGAGGGAAGTCTTATACTTTAGTTATTGTTGATGACTTCTCTAGATTCAGTTGGGTATCCTTTCTGAGAGCTAAGTCGGATACATTCAAGGTTCTTACAGATTTTCTCAAGACAATACAGATTGAGTTCTATACTTATGTTGCATTGATCAAAAGTGATCATGGTACAGAGTTTGAGTCTCTTCTTATGCATGAGTTCTATGAGAAGAAAGGTATCAGGCAGTGCTTCTCAGCTCCTAGAACTTCCCAACAAAATGGGGTTGTTGAAAGGAAAAATAGGACACTCATTGAATCTGCAGGCACATTATTGGCAGATGCTTACATGCCTCTATCCTTTTGGGCAGAATCTGTAAATACTGCTAACTATGTCCTGAACAGAAGCCTTATACATAAGCTGAAAAATAAGACCCCCTATGAATTACTTAAATGGAAGAAACCTAAAATCACATATTTTAAAGTTTTTGGTTGTATATGTTACATTCACACTAATAACAAGAGATACATTAGAAAGTTTGAGGCTAAGGCTGAAGAAGCGATTTTTCTAAGATACTCGCAAGTAAGCAAGGCCTATAGGGTTTTTAATAAATCCACCCTTAAAATTGAAGAGTCTGTTCATGTATCTTTTTATGAAGCTAACATGTCTTATAAGGAGAAATAGATTTCTACCAATAGCTCTTTACAGGTTCCACCACTGTGTGAGTCTATGGATGGACTAAACCTTACCCAAGAGGTATCAACCCATCCTTCTCCATAGGTTGCTGAAGACAGTGAAGAAGAACTTCAAGTGGAAGTGGCTGAACTTCCCTCAACAGCTAGTACCATTCCTCAAGAGGAATTAAATACAGAAGCTGTTGCTGAACAAACTCCACCAACTGATCTTGTCACACTTAGAGATCACCCCAGATCTCAAGTGATTGGAGACATTTCAGCAGGTGTACAGACAAGGCATAAACTCAACCAAGACTTGATGCATGCCTGTTTTCTCTCTCAGATTGAACCTCTCACCATTCATGAAGCAGAGCAAGATCCCCACTGGATCATTGCAATGCAAGAGGAACTAAATCAATTTGAGAGATGTAGAGTTTGGGATTTGGTTCCAAGACCTCATAACTACCCAGTTATTGGAACCAAATGGGTCTACAAAAACAAGTTGGATGCTCAAGGGAACATTGTGAGAAACAAGGCTAGGCTTGTTGTTCAAGGCTACAGGCAAGAGGAAGAAATTGACTATAACCAAACCTTTGCCCCTGTTGCAAGGTTAGATGCCATAAGAATATTCCTGGCCCATGCAGCTCACAGGAGATTCAAAGTGTTCCAAATGGATGTCAAGAGTGCATTCTTGAATGGAGTGCTTCAAGAAGAGTTTTATGTAGAACAACATCCAGGTTTTATCTCTCTAACTCAACCCTCTTTTGTATTTAAATTGCATAAAGCTCTCTATGGTTTAAAGCAAGCTCCAAGAGCTTGGTATGAGACCTTAGCAAGCTTTCTTTTGGAGCATAAATTTACAAGAAGAACCATAGATAAAACTCTTTTCACTAGAAGTCAGAAGGACCAAATTTTGTTAGTACAAATATATGTGGATGACATCATTTTTGGGTCTACTAATCCCAAATTATGCAAGAGGTTTGCTGACCTCATGCACTCTAAATTTGAGATGAGTAGCATGGGTGAGCTTTCCTACTTCCTTGGTCTCCAAGTGAAGCAGATCCCTAATGGTATCTTCCTCTCCCAAGCTAAGTATGCTAAAGAGCTTGTCAAGAAGTTTGGGATGGGTGATGCTTCAGGAATGAAAACACCTATGGCTACAAATGCTATTGTGGATTCTGATGCAGCAGGGAAACCTGTGGATCAAAAACATTACAGGGCAATTGTTGGATCCCTATTATACCTAACAGCTAGCAGACCTGATATAATGTTTAACACATGCCTTTGTGCTAGGTTCCAAGTGAACCCTAAAGAATCTCACCTTATTTTCTTAAAAAGAATTTTGAGATATATAAAGAGTTGTCCTAATCTAGGACTCTGGTATCCTGCAGAGTCAGAGTTTGAGTTAAATGGATACTCAGATGCTGACTATGCTGGATGTAGAGTGGACAGGAAGAGTACCTATGGAACTTGCCAGTTCCTGGGTATGAGACTTGTCTCCTGGTTTTGTAAAAAGCAAACATCTGTGTCTAGATCAACTGCAGAAGCAGAATATATGGCTGTTGGCAGCTACTGTTCACAAATATTATGGATACAAAACCAACTCCTAGACTATGGTGTCAACTTAAACAATTCAACATTATTTTGTGATAATACTAGTGTTATTTCTATAGCACAGAATCTAGTTCACCATTCTAGGACTAAGCATATTGAAATAAGACATCATTTCATTAGAGATAATGTAGACAAAAAGAAAATTAACCTAATCTATATTCCTACTAATTTACAGAGAGCAGACATTTTCACCAAAACCTTGGATGAGAAAAATCATCTGTTCTTTATAAATCAACTAGGAATGATCAATGGAGAAGAGTTAAATTAGTTTCTGTCTGCATTCGACAAATTTTCCAAAGTTCGTCGAACGGAGTTCGGCAAATTAGGGAAAGTTTTAGAGATTCTCGTCGAACGGATATCGACGAATTCTCTGTGAGGAAATAATTTTCGTCGACCGGAGATCGACGGACTTTGCTTCAGAAGATATTTCGTCAAACAGAGTTCGACAAACTGTGTTCGATTCTTCTGGATGAAATCGACGAATTATCTGTCTATAATTTATTTCGTCGAGCTCAGTTCGAAGAACTGTTTCTTTTCGTGGAACAGAGATTGTCGATTCATATTCTGGAAAACTTATATCTAGGTTTTCTTCAACCTCCATCCCGCGCTTTCAGTTCTTTTGCTCTTGATCGCCGTTTTCTCTGTGTCTTTCTTGCAGGTCATCAATGGCGATTCCAGCAAGCACCTTAGCCGCAATGAAATTCGACACCGGGTTTGATATGGATTTTGATTCCTTCCAACACTCTGACCCCATATTTCTCTATATCCTGTAACTGCTAGAAGAACTTCATCTCAAGGATTTCATGACCAGAAGGATTAAACTACATGCGACTGAGATTCGAGAATGGGTATACACATCTACTGCTTCTGAGGATGATACATTGACAGGAACTATCGGGAGTACTGCTGTTTCCCTATCTGCCGCCGTTCTCTCTGAGATTTTTGGTTTGGTAAATGGAGAAGATAATATGGAAATGGATTCTGAAGAATTTAGTGAAATGCGGAAGTTAATGTGGTTTTCTGGAAGCAAACCTAACAAGTTGTTAAAGAAACAACTATCTGCCGCCTATCAGTTCCTGGAGGATATCGTGGGCAAAATACTGATGGGCAAGCACACCGCACATGATTATATTACCAGACATCAATTCCTTATCATGTGCACCGTGGTGAATAAGCGTTCTGTTAATCGGAGTAAGATTTTCTTTGAGTTGATTAAGAATAAGAATAGCAAGAAGGAAGTCTGCTTCGGAAGAATCCTGGGGATCTTCCTTAAGGAAAAGGCTGGTGAACTCATGGTCTCCCCGACCATCTTCATCAATGCCAGCAAGCGCCTCACTTGCGCTCTGTTTGGCAGATGGGAGAGGACGATTTCCAAGCCGTCCAAGGCTTCCTCCTCTTCCATCCCTACTTCTGAGAGCACCATGGCTATAAAGGCTACTCCCCACCCTGCAGAAGAGGTCATTCCATCTCCACCATATCTTCCAGCACCCCTTCCCGCAAAGCAACTCCCTTCCTCTTCCATTCCTTCTTCAACCCCTCAATCTCCAGAACATACTCATGTGCCTACTCCTCCTCCATCTCCACCACTTGACATTACAAACATTCCTACACCCCCTGCTTCACCTCATGACACCCATATTCCTACACCACCACAGTCTCCACTTCTCCCTCACTTATCCTCCATTCCATTTTACACCCTACCCTCAGACACCACCATAACAGATGCATTTCCACCTCTATCCCCTCCATCTGACCCCTTCCTTCATCTACCTCTCTACCTTCACCCACTACTTCTCCATCTCTGGAACCCTCCACTATATCTACCATCATATCCCTGCTCACTCCACTCATCAAAACTCTAATCACAGAGGCCATTACACCTCTTATGAATTCTATCAATTCTTTATCTACATAAGTTTCTCTTCTCTCTGCTGCCCCCTCTTCATCCAGGTGTAACACCCCAGCTTTGGAGAAAGGGTCGATGTGTGTTTCTGGACTTTTTTTGGTTTCTGGCAGGGGGCACACGGCCCGGGACACGGGCTTGTCCCAGGCCGTGTCAGGTCGTGTCGACGACTTGGTCGCATGGTCAACACTTTGCGCTCAATGATGTGTCGAGTGAGGGCATACGGCCTACGACACGGGCGTGTCGCAGGGCGTGTCGAGCCCGTGTCGACACTCGGCTCGGGGTGTCGACATTTTCGCTCGACTTTGTGTCGAGACAAGGCACACGGCCTAGGACACGGGCGTGTCCAAGGCCGTGTGGGTCTGTTGACGATCTTCAGTCGACGATGTTCACTCGACGAGTGTCGAGTGTCGAGTGTCGAGACCGGGGCACACAGCCTGTGACTCGGGCGTGTCATAGGGCTTGTCCCGCTTGGTCGACGATCTTCGCTCGACGTTTTTCCGCGGTGTCGACACAAAGGCTGTCGACGAGTGTCGAGACTTGGCACACGGCTTGGGACACGGGCGTGTCCCAGGCCGTGTCACCTGTCGGGATGTTTTTGGGGCCGTGTTAATGGAGGCACACGGCAGGCCACACGGCCGTGTCATTTGGGACACGGGCGTGTCGGATCGAACACGGGCGTGTTAGATGCCCGTGTGCTGTTCCAGGCACGTCGATCTGAGACGACGAATGAGGCACACGACCCTGGACACGGGCATGTGCCAGGCCGTGTTCGGCCCAGGTATTTTATTTTTCAGGCGGATCGTGGCCATTCTTTTCCTGATTTTAGGATCTGACGGTTTAGGGTTGTTCTTGGGGAGTTAAATCCGAGAATAGGGTTACAAACCCTAATTCTTCTTCAAGCTTTTCTCTTACTAATTTCTAGAGAGAAGGGAGAGCAAGGAAGAAGGTGAAGGAGGGTTTGGGCTGTAGGAGAAGCCTCGGTGCTCCAAATCGCGAGCCGAGTCCAGATCCGTGGAGGCTGGATCTTTGCGAAGGTTTTCATCCGGATATTGTGCCATGGCAAGGAAGAGGAGTCGGAAGGTAACGACACTTCTGCTCTCGGTCCTAGGATGCATGTCTTTAGCATCATTTTTCTTTTCTAGTTCTTGGGCACCAAACTCTCAAATGAGAGGGGTTTTGGGTCGCCAAGGTTCAAGAGGAACCTCCGGGTTGATTGAGTCCAACCCCGACATATTTTTGCATTAGAGATCCGCTCCGTTAGTGTATTAGGCATGGTGGGTGAAGCCGTAGTCGCGACCGTTAGTCCGACTCGGTGATATTGCATACGAACGTTAGGGATTCGTAGAGATTCCGTTGCAGCAAGATGTCGTTCGTGATGTGGTGGTGTTTTGCCCTTTCTCTCGAATGAGTACGTGTAGTCGGAACCGGGCAAGGTTAGCTCCTCGTGGCGGTAGATGATTTCCTTGGTGGACAAGGTTAGCTCTGCATGAGTTGGAGATGGTTTCCTTGGTGCGCGGGTACGCTGCAGTACAAATGAGGGATTAGGGTGGAATTGTCTTGGTTTGTGATGTGCCAAGGCATGGCTTTGTCTCTGTGGTCGGCTGGCTATCCTGTGACGTTCACGTCATGTGCGGAGAGTGTCCCGGCGAGACTAGTCCCCTTCTGTGAGACTGACGAGAATGCCAAGCATGGGGGCAAGCCCGGGCAATGAGGCCATGAGAGGGTGGGGTCCAGCAAGGCTTCTTAGAATCGGTCAGTTTTGTGTGGTTGTTGGGACCCTGACATGAGACGTCAGAGCATGTAGGCAAGCCCGGGTCTAAGACCTTGAGCGGGTGGGGCCTTGACAAGAGTTCCATGAGGCGGCCTGTGAGCCAATGGAGGGAATGGTGACACCCCCTTTTGTTTGCGGCTTTATGCCAATGGGGAATCGATGAGTACCCATATACTGTGATGATGTGCTAGATGCATACGAGTTAGGGTGCCTTGGGTGAAACCCGAGATATTGCATACATGATTGCATAAGTAGGCCCTTTTTGTTATATTCTCAATCCATAGAGAACATGTATGATGCGTGTGACATCCAAGCCTGTTTTTGTAGTTGCTTTTCTTGCTTATGATTTTTGCATATGAAGTTCTAACTTGCAGGTTGGAGGGGTACCCCGGGGTCCGTTAGGGGCGGCCGGGAGGAGATGTGTTGTTACACAATTTGAGGTCAGCTTTTGCTGACCCGCGTTACTAATAAATTTTACAGGGCAAGGATCGCATGCAGGAGTTAGCTCGCCGGCCAGAAAGGCCTAAGCCTCATGAAGTGCTTTTCTTTTTGTAGCTCTACTTATATGATGTTGTATGTTTGAGACTCATGTTGTCCGGTTGCATGCCGAGGTAGACTAGGTATGCTACGCACATTCTTGACTGTTGTATTATTTGATTTTGGACACTTGCTATAAGATCATAAGGCCATTTGTTTTACTCTTCTTGTAGTGGATAACTTATTGTCTTGCTTGTGTTTCCGCTGTGTTGTGCAAAGTGTTTTGAGTGTTGGTAGCAATATCAACTTTTAATACTAAAGCTGTGGCGTCCGTATGTTGTGGGGCCCTGGCCGGACCCATATTATACGATCATTACAGGGGAGGTGTTACAATTTGGTATCAGTGCCAGGTTTGATTCAAGGTCAATGCGTAGAGAAGTTATCCACATAAAAGTAATGCGGGACCATGAGTGTCCTTATATTTAAGTCTTGAGAGTTGAGACTGATTTCTTGTTTCTTTTTTTCTTGAAGAGTGCAAGCAACGAGGCGGGTACGTCGAGAGCTAGAGAAGAGCTTTCGGCGAGCAGTGCTACTGCTCCAGGTCTTTTAGGCACGAGTGTTAACCCGGCCGACTTCTGCCGCATGCTTGCGGAAGCGATGGTAGCAGCCCAAGCTGCAGTAGCAGCTCAGGTAGCAACCCCTGCTACACCGGATATGACGACGGCCGTGCCAGGAGGAGAAGCCAGACGAGTGGAGCCTTTGGCGGAGAGGGTAGTTGTCGGACATGGAGACCGGCACTTGAAGTATTTCCTGAGCTTCCATCCCCCGTCATTCAAGGGAGTTGGTACGCCAACGGATGCGGAGGATTGGTGGGTTTGCATTCAAGAGCTTATGAGGGTGGCAGACACGCCAGAAGAAAAGAAATCTGAATATGAGGCATTCATGTTGGAAGGAGACGCCAAGTTGTGGTGGGTGAGCCATAGCGGCCGCCAGTTCCCGGGATGCACCCCGTTAGTAGAGGAGTTTGGGGATGCGTTTCTAAAGAGGTATATTCCAGTTTCTACACGATTGGCCCTTCAGAGGCAGTTTCTGCATTTAATGAAGCGAGACAAGACAGTGGATGAGTATGTGCAGGAGTTCACCCGTTTGGCTCGTTACGCGGGAATGACGATGGCAGATGATGTGGAAAGGGATAACCTCTTCTACCAAGGGATGAGGGAGAACCTGAGACAACCCCTCACCTCCATGAAGAGAGCGGGATTCAATGAACAGTTGAGGCTGCCAGGATTTTGGAAAGTGATTTGGAGCGAACACAATGTCGTAAGGGTTTTACTCCCAAGCAAGGGGAAGGGAAGCCTTCCCAATCTCATGGAAAGTCTGATGGGAGTAGGTGGAGGAAGAAGCCTCACACTTCCAGATCCGGTGAGAAGAGCAATTGGACGCCTCGGGGTTCTCACTCTAGGGGACCGCAGACGTGTTACAACTACGGTAAGGTGAGGCACATAGCTCGTGTTTGTCCCCAAGGAGGAGCGGGGCAAGAGACAAGGCAGGAGCAGACTGTGCGCTCCGGCCCCAGTGCTGTAGAGAAAGGGAAGATGGCGTAGTCGAGCGCTTCTCGGTTCCAACCGGTACAACCAAGGGCTTACAACCTTGGATAGCAAGAAGCAATCCGACAAACCGATGTGGTGACTGGTATGAATAAAATTTAAGTTTAAATTTTGTGCTTCATACTTTTAGACTTTTGTGTGATGTCTATGTTGTAGGCTTCGTGTTAGTTTCCGAATACCCCGCTAGGGTATTATTTGATACGGGAGCATCGCACTCCTTTCTCGCGGAGAGCTTCATCCGGAGAATAGGAGTTGGGCCTTTCTCGTCGGGAGCAGAGCTGAAAGTGCGCATGCCCAATGGGTCATCCATGACCACCGGGGTCAAAGGGCGCATCTGTTGGGAGCTAGACGGAGTTGACTTCATTTTGGTAGCAGCGATTTTACCATTGGTTGAGTTCGATGTCATTTTCGACATGGACTGGCTTGCAGAGCAGCGCGCCAGTATTGATTGTCTATCTAAGGTAGTGACCCTAAAGGGCAAAGGGCAGGCGGAGGTCAAATTTGAGGGCCTTTGTGGACTGGCATGTTCCCTGATTTCGGTCATGCAGTTGATGCAGGCGGTTAACCAGGGTGGTGTAGCGCTTGTAGCATTATTGGAGGTTCGTCTCTCCCAGCTGACTATTGAGGAAGTGCCCATTATGGCAGAGTTCAAGGATGTGTTTCCGGATGAACTTCCTGGAGCGCCTCCTTGGAGGGAGATCGATTTCTCGATCGAGTTAGTGCCGGAGGCTAGGCCGGTGTCACGTCCTCCGTTTAGGATGTTACCAAAGGAGTTGGCAGAACTCAAGGTGCAGTTGCAGGAACTGTTGGAGCAAGGGTATATCAGACCCAGTTCTTCGCCGTGGAGTGCGCTAGTGTTGTTTGTAAAGAAGAAAGACGGTAGCATGCGACTGTGCATTGACTACTGAGAGCTGAATAAACTGACCGTCAAGAATAAGTATCCGATTCCTCGGATAGACGACTTATTCGACCAGTTGGTAGGGTCAGTGGTGTATTCAAAATTTTACTTGAAGTCAGGCTATTATCAGCTGCGAATTCTGGATGAGGACATACCCAAGACTGCCTTTGGTACAAGGTGTGGACACTTTGAGTTTACGGTGATGCCGTTCGGGCTGACGAACGTGCCATCTGTGTTCATGGATCTGATGAATCGGGTATTTCGGGAATACTTGGATTCTTTTGTGGTTGTCTTCATTGATGACATCCTGGTGTATTCCAAATCGGAAGTGGAGCATGAGACCCACTTGAGTGTGGTCTTGCAAGTGTTGAGGGAGAATCAGCTGTATGCAAAGTTCTCCAAGTGCGAGTTCTGGTTAGAGAAGGTGGCATTTTTGGGCCACCTGATTAGTGGGGATGGGGTGACAGTGGATCCAACAAAAGTGGAAGCCATTAGAGATTGGCCGGTTTTAAGGACCGTGGCGGAGGTCCGAAGTTTTCTTGGACTAGTCGGCTATTACAGGAGATTCGTGGAGAATTTCTCGTGGATAGCTCTACCCCTCACCTCACTCACTCGTAAAGACCATAAGTTTGTGTGGACTCAAGAGTGCAGTCAGGCGTTTGAAGCACTGAAAGAGAGACTGATGATGGCTCCAATCCTAAGTCTGCCGCAAGGGACCGAGGGATTTCAGATCTTCAGTGACGCATAGGGATGCGGTTTGGGTTGCGTTTTGGTGCAACATGGCAAGGTGATAGCTTTTGGGTCTAGACAACTGAAGCTTCATGAGAGGAATTACCCCGTCCATGACTTGGAGTTGGCGGCGGTAATTTTTGCGTTGAAAATATGACGGCATTATGTATATGGTGCAAGGGTGGAGATCTTCACGGATCACAAAAGCCTGAAGTATCTCTTGGATCAAAAGGACTTGAACATGCGGCAACGCAGGTGGGTTGAGTTTCTTGGAGACTACGAAGTGGCGATTCAGTATACGCCAGGTAAAGCCAATGTGGTGGCGGATGCCTTGAGTAGAAAGTACTCAGGGCAAGGAAATTGGATCGAAGCTCATGATGAACGGTTGGTACGGGAATGGGAGTCCCTTGGTTTAGAATGTATGGCGAGAGGCGAGTCCAGCGTGGCTCGGTTGAACTGGATTGAAGTGCAAAACGACTTGACCGATCGCATTCGGGAAGCGACTCGGTTGGATGTGGAGTTTCAACCATTTGTGTTGGAGGCTCAAACGGGCGAGAGCAGCGCCTGGGAGATGATTGATGGGATTCTAAGAAAGGACGGAAGGGTTTGTATACCGCAGTTCGGCAAACTCCGTGAGGAGTTGATGTTTGAGGCTCACTTCACAAAGTACTCCATTCACCTGGGCAGTATAAAGATGTACTTGGATATGAAGAAATCCTTTTGGTGGCCGGGGCTGAAGCGGGACGTAGCTTTGTACATGAATCGTTGCCAAACTTATGCCTTGGTGAAGGCCGAATGTCAGAATCCGCGCGGGTTCCTGAAGCCCCTTCCAATCCCTGAATGGAAATTTGATGACATCTTCATGGACTTTGTTCATGGTTTGCCTAGATCGCAGCAGGGTAATGATGCTATTTGGGTGATCGTGGACCGCTTAACCAAGGTGGCCACTTCATCCCAAATCGGAAAGAGGACAGCGTGGAGAAGCTGGTGGAGTTGTATGTTCGCAACATTATACGACTGCATGGGATTCCAAAGAGTATAGTCAGCGATCGAGATGGACGGTTTACGTCCAAGGACTGGAGACTAGTTCAAAAGAGTTTGGGCACGAAGCTAAAGTTCAGTACGACGTTCCATCCTCAAACTGATGGGCAAACTGAAAGAACAAATCGTACTATGGAGGATATGCTGAGAATGTGCGTTCTTGACTTCGGCAAGAAGTGGGAGGATCACCTCTTCATGGTGGAATTCGCGTACAACAACAGTTTTCAAGCAAGTATAAAAATGGCGCCATACGAAGCCTTGTATGGGAGACGGTGTCGAACACCGATGTCTTGGGCAGAGGCGGGAGACACCAAAATTTTGGGAAAAGAGGTGGCAGTGGACGCTTGTGAGTTGGTACGGACCATTCAAGAGCGTATGAAGGTGGCGCGGGACCGGCAAGCAAAATACTTTAATGCTCGTCACCGGAAGTTGGAGTTTGCGGTAGGTGATTGGGTCTATTTGAAGATCAAACCGTTCAAAGGCGTCTCACGGATTCGCCGACTCAAAAAGTTGAGTCCGAGGTTTTTGGGGCCTTTTGAAGTTGTTGAACGGGTGGGAGAAGAAGCCTATCGGTTGGCGTTGTCCGCGGAGCTGAGTGGATTGCATGACGTCTTCCACGTCTCCATTTTGAGGAAAGCCTTGGTGGAGGCTAGTGTGGTGATTGAGCCGGCATCGGTGCCGATTGAGGAAAACTTGAGGACGCGAGTCTTTCCAACTGCTTTAGAGGATTCGGAGACTCGGCAGTTGCGGAATAAAGAGGTTAAACTCGTGAAAGTCCGATGTGACAACTGCGGTCGAGAGGAGTTCTCTTGGGAGCGAGAACAGGCCATGCGAGAAGAGTATCCAGAACTCTTCATTTCAGGTACAATTTAAGTTTTTGTCCCTTCTGTTTTGTAATTTCGGGATGTAATTCTGTTAAGGGGGGAGAGTTGTAACACCCCAGCTTTGAAGAAAGGGTCGATGTGTGTTTCTGGACTTTTTTTGGTTTCTGGCAGGGGGCACACGGCCCCGGACACGGGCGTGTCCCAGGCCATGTCAGGCCGTGTCGATGACTTGGCCGCGTGCTCGACACTTTGCGCTCGACGATGTGTCGAGTGAGGGCATACGGCCTGCGACACGGGCGTGTTGCAGGGCGTGTCGAGCCTGTGTCGACACTCGGCCCGGGGTGTCGACATTTTCGCTCGACTTTGTGTCGAGACAAGGCACACGGCCTAGGACACGGGCGTGTCCAAGGCCGTGTGGGTCTTTCGACGATCTTCAGTCGATGATGTTCACTCGACGAGTGTCGAGTGTCGACTGTTGAGACCGGGGAACACGGCCTGTGACACAGGCATGTCACAGGGCGTGTCCCGCTTGGTCGACGATCTTCGCTCGACGTGTTTCCGCGGTGTCGACACAAAGGTTGTCGACGAGTGTCGAGACTTGGCACACGGCTTGGGACACGGGCATGTCCCAGGCCGTGTCACCTCTCGGGATGTTTTCGGGGCCGTGTTAATGGAGGCACACGGCCGGCCACACGGCCGTGTCATTTGGGACACGGGCGTGTCGGATCGAACACGGGCGTGTCAGATGCCCGTGTGCTGTTCCAGGCGCGTCGATCTGAGACGGAGAATGAGGCACACGGCCCTGGACACGGGCTTGTGTCAGGCCTTGTTCGGCCCAGGTATTTTATTTTTCAGGCGGATCATGGCCATTCTTTTCCTGATTTTAGGATCTGACAGTTTAAGGCTGTTCTTGGGGAGTTAAGTCCGAGAATAGGGTTTGAAACCCTCATTCTTCTTCAAGCTTTTCTCTTACTAATTTCTAGAGAGAAGGGAGAGCAAGGAAGAAGGTGAAGGAGGGTTTGGGCTGTAGGAGAAGCTTCGGTGCTCCAAATTGCGAGCCGAGTCTAGATCCGTGGAGGCTAGATCTTTGCGAAGGTTTTCATCAGGATATTGTGCCATGGCAAGTAAGAGGAGTCGGAAGGTAACGACACTTCTCCTCTCGGTCTTAGGATGCATGTCTTTAGCATCATTTTTCTTTCTAGTTCTTGGGCACCAAACTCTCAAATGAGAGGGGTTTTGGGTCGCCAAGGTTCAAGAGGAACCTCCGGGTTGATTGAGTCCGTCCCCGACATATTTTTGCATTAGAGATCCGCTCTGTTAGTGGATTAGGCATGGTGGGTGAAGCCGTAGTCGTGACCGTTAGTCCGACTCGGTGATGTTGCATACGAACGTTAGGGATTCGTAGAGATTCCGTTGCGGCAAGATGCCGTTCGTGATGTGGTGGTGTTTTCCCCTTTCTCTCGAATGAGTACGTGTAGTCGGAACCGGACAAGGTTAGCTCCTCGTGGCGGTAGATGATTTCCTTGGTGGACAAGGTTAGCTCCGCATGAGTTGGAGATGGTTTCCTTGGTGCGCGGGTACGCTGCAGTACAAATGAGGGATTAGGGTGGAATTGTCTTGTTTTGTGATGTGTCAAGGCGTGGCTTTGTCTCCGTGGTCGGCTGGCTATCCCGTGACGTTCACGTCATGTGCGGAGAGTGTCCCGGCGAGACTAGTCCCCTTCTGTGAGACTGACGAGAATGCCAAGCATGGGGGCAAGCCCGGGCAATAAGGCCATCAGCGGGTGGGGTCCGGCAAGGCTTCTTAGAATCGGTCAGTTTTGTGTGGTTGTTAGAACCCTGACATGAGACGTCAGAGCTTGTAGACAAGTCCGGGTCTAAGACCTTGAGCGGGTGGGGCCTTGACAAGAGTTCCATGAGGCGGCCTGTGAGCCAATGGGGGGAATGGTGACACCCCCTTTTGTTTGCGGCTTTATACCAATGGGGAATCGATGAGTACCCATATGCTGTGATGATGTGCTAGATGCATACGAGTTAGGGTGCCTTGGGTGAAACCCGGGATATTGCATACATGATTGCATAAGTAGGCCCTTTTTGTTATATTCTCAACCCATAGAGAACATGTATGATGCGTGTGACATCCAAGCCTGTTTTAGTAGTTGCTTTTCTTGCTTATGATTTTTGCATATGAAGTGCTAACTTGCAGGTTGGAGGGGTACCCCGGGGTCCGTTAGGGGCGGCCGAGAGGAGATGTGTTGTTACACAGTTTGAGGTCAGCCTTTGCTGACCCACGTTACTAATAAAATTTACAGGGCAAGGATCGCAGGCAGGAGTTAGCTCGCCGGCCAGAAAGGCCTAAGCCTCATGAAGTGCTTTTCTTTTTGTAGCTCTACTTATATGATGTTGTATGTTTGAGACTCATGTTGTCCGGCTTGCATGCCGAGGTAGACTAAGAGTGTTACGCACATTCTTGACTGTTGTATTATTTGATTTTGGACACTTGCTATAAGGCCATAAGGCCATTTGTTTTACTCTTCTTGTAGTGGATAACTTCTTGTCTTGCTTGTGTTTCCGCTATGTTGTGCAAATTGTTTTGAGTGTGGGTAGCTATATCAACTTTTAATACTAAAGTTGTGGTGTCCGTATGTTGTGGGGCCCCGGCCGGACCCATATTATACGGTCATTACAGGGGAGGTGTTACACCAGGGGCCTGGCTCCAGGTTTTCCTGAACCCAGGCAGGGGGAGATGCTCAGTGATGAAGTTGCAGCAGATGCAGATGCAGCAGCAGCAACAGTCACAGCAGCAGTTCCTTCTATAGCAGATGCAGATTCAGATACAGATACAGATATTTTGCCAGAATTTGATTCTAAGATGATTGAATTGATTCATTTTATGGATACTGACATTGACTTACATGAGTCAGTTGAGCAAATAAAAACTGTTGGTGATTTCATTATGAATCCCATAGTTAATCTACCAGAATTACTGCAAGTTTTTGATACTGTACATATGCAGTTTCTTCCAGCAGATTTTACTAAGCCACAGTTCGCTATTATCGCCTATACTTCTCCAGTTAATCCAGTAGTTGCTAAGTAACTCTGTGACAGTTTTGATATTCCTGCTTTAGCTTTAATCTCTGCAGCTAGTCCAGAAGTTATTCCAGAATATATCTCAGCCACAATTTTTGTTATGGATGATTCCCCAATGCCTGACCTGGATGCATTGATTCAGGCAGACATTGAGGAAGAGAATAAAGTTCAAGAAGACTGCTCAATCTTAATCAGTTCACCAGTTCTAGTTTCAGCTCCAGCTCCAGTTCCTGAAATTTCTGCCCCTGCTACAGCAAAAGCTGTTATTGATGATAAAGCTTTAAAAGCTTTAGATGCTCTTTATGATAACCCTCAGGGTTCTGATACTGAAGATGATGAAGCTGATGATGATGATGATTCTGATAAAGATGCTGTAAAGAAGAAAAAGAAAATGTTGACAAAGAAAAGGAAGGCTCCTCCTCCAGCTCCTAAGCCTAAATCCCACTGCTAACACCCCTTATTACATTTTGCATAATGTTACACCTTATAAGGGAATGCCTGCATGGATGTGGTTATCTAAGAACCAACAGAAGGAAAGGAAAAGAAGTAGGAGATATTCTCCTCCTCCAGTGCACAGATACAGAAAGGATCCTCCTATTCCTCCTCCTCCAGCAGCTGGTGCCACTGGCTCTTCTAGCTCGCAGAGATCTGTCCCCATGCAAACATATCATAGACAGTCAGGGAGATCATCTGGAAGCAGCCAGCAGAGGCAACCATCCTCAGGTAATCAATAGCATCAACAACAGCAACAACAAATCTCTGAAGTACAGAAAGCTGACAGTCCAAAAAGGCCATACTCTCCTCCAATTCCATTTGAAGATCCTGAAACTACTAATACTGCTAAAATGGCCAGATTCCAGGAGCTAATTGGACTTTCTTTGATCAATAAAGCAAAGGCTGAATGAAAAGACACATCAGGTTTAACAACAATGTCAAAGTACAGAAAAGAGGAGTTGAAAAGGTTTGACAAAGGCAATAAACTGTTCAATGTTGATGATTATATGAAGCTCCATCCAGAAGCAGTTGTCCCCAGAGCTACATCATTGAATATTATTGGGGCAGCTGATATGACTATAACAAAGGCTCAGGCTTCGGATCCAAAGAGAGAAATCATCTTCAAAAAGCCAGGAGAAAAGAAAACAGAAGACAAACCTTTGCAGAAAAAGAAGAAGTAATCCTTATTTTGTTTCATTTTGTTTCTACATTTGTTTTCAAACTATGCTTTTTGTTTACACAAAGCAATGTACATATATATATATCTGCTGCATGTGTTGGTATTCTCTGCCAGATATATTTCTTTTCTTGCTTTGTTTTTCTGTTTGGTTCTTTTTTGACTCTGTTAGTGACCTCACCAAAATAGGGGGGATTGTTGGATCCCTAGTTGATTTGGGCTAGGTTCACTAGCTTAGGATGTGACCCAACCTGTATAGCCAGGGTCAATTTATGTCCTAGAGTCTAGGCCAAGTCCTTAGGTTCAACATCAGATGGACCAGCCATCACAAGCCCATCAGAGACTCAAGATTCAGAAGTTTTCAAGACTAAGTGAAATGAGTTCGACGTTCGTCGAACTCAGCTCAACGAAAGGTGTTCAGTGCTCGACGATCGTGAGATAATTCTTAGTGCTGAGCTCGATGATCTTTGTTCTCTGTTTGACGAATGCTGAGATTCTTCAACAAGCTAAAGTCAGGACAACTCTAGAATTTTTCTAAGTCCATCTTCAAGCTTCGGTCGACGAAGTAGATTCTGAGCTCGACGAACTTGGACCTCAAGTTCTCAACTTCTCAGCTCGACGAATTTTGTTCTCAGCTTGACGAATGTAGATTGTCAGTTCGACGAATGGTAAAGCAGAATTGACAGGTTTTCCTAGAAGACTAAGTGTTATTGTCTGGTCGACGAACTTAAGCTCAGCTCGACGAACTGTGAACTCAGCTCGACGATTCCTGTTTTTCGTTCGACGATTCCAGATTAGGACTTCTTCAGGTTTCCCGTCCCGTTCCTTGGCGATGATTCCTGAACAATTAATGCCAGATCTTCTCGGAATGTTACCGTTAGAACGTGCAATTAATATTGGATTATTTCATTCCGTTTTTCCATGGGGCAGTTAGGGAAATCATTGATTGCCGCTTATTTCCAATGTTGACTGCAATTACTGCTCAAGCATTCAAATTTCAAAAGGATTCTTCAGTCAAAAAGATACAGAGAGAAGAAAAAGTAATCTTGCGTACAGTTAGTCAGACACACAGACAGATTGCACAGAACAACAATCTTACAACAATCAAAAGTTGTACTACAATCAGCCCAGGCCAGAGAACATCCTCTATTCTACAGGACAACTTCAAAAGGACAACAAAACTCTATCTATCAAAGAAGTTCCTGAAGCAATCTCTGGTCCAGGCACTCAAGTCTTCAAGACCTGTCACCCTGAAGCAGTGCTCCAGTTTTCCTGATACATTCAAGATCTCAGGGGGAGAAAATCTGCTAACATCAACCCACAGTCATCTCAGTTGTTATTGAGAAAGAGAAGACACCATCACCTCTTTTCCAACTCTTGTACAGTGTTTTAATTCCCTTCAAAATTATTCCTGGTTGCAAGTCTCCTACCAAAAGACTTATAAGTCTATATGGGCATTCTTATAAGTTAAGTTACTTTCCTGTTGTAGATTTATATGCTTGATGGATTGATATAGCTTGTGTAGGAATTGCTAGAGTATATTGTTGTTAATGATGTTATACATTTCTTCTATTGCTGCTCACGACTTATGTACTTATTCACCTGCTTGTACTTGCTTATCACTATTTATATATTGAACCCTGTTCTGTTCTCCGCCCGTTGCCAAGAAGTCACCGAAGGAGCGGATGTGAAAGCCACTTAGTGTTTTTGACTAACGGTTGCTACGTCTTCCTTATTAGGAGGAAACCCCGCAGGTAGAGCAGGCACAGACTATGCAGAAGGACAGCCAGGCCAGGACGACAGGGCCTGAAGGGACGGTGTCGTCGCTACCGTCAATTACCCATGTGAGTTTTGAGAGATTTTGATGTAGCCCTTTGGGAATGTATTAGTTGTACTCTGATAATTTAGAAGCTTGTTGTAGCTTCTTTTATTATTGTACATTTGGACTTATATTACTTATGTGTGGATTGGCTCCTGTTATGTTTTGTTTGGGTTGGCATTTGGTTGATATTGGTTATAGCCGGCAAGATAGGCATCTTGTGATATAGGTTAGCACGTGTGCTAATGTTACCGCAAGGAGACTGTTCTGGGCATAAGACCCCCTTCGTGACATGTTTTGTGTTCCGAGAGGGGGGTCTTACATGCGAGTTTTGGTCAATCGGACTTTTATAATTATAATAATAATATATTACATTGTTTGGTCTCTATAAATAGCCTTGTGATTAGATGTAACCCCATTCATCGCCTCCATCCTGAAACTGTCATCCTGTTTTGCGAAAGTGCGAGAGAGGCAGACATTTCTAGGCTTTCGACCGCCAATTGCAGGATCTATGGTGCTCGGAATTGTCATCGGAGAGTTGATTCAGACATCTCTCACCAAGATCTACACTTCTACGTTGAGTTTTTCCTGTTTTGTGAAATTTTTGGTGTTAGGAATTTCGTATTGACCCTCCTTCATCCTAAAAAGTTTCATTTTTTGCTTCTTAGGTGTTCTTGTGCATGGATCCATGAGGAAGGGCGCCAGTATAGCCGGATTTCTGGAGTTAATGCAGAGTGGTGATTTCTTCCCAATGCCAAGAGTTTTTCGTGTGTCTTTCTTGTTGTTTTCTTCTTCCCTCCTTAGATTTAAGAGTAGTGTAGGGATTGGCCAAGTTCAGTCCACTGAGTAGTGTAAATTTCCGGTAAAGTAAAATGTAGAAACTGTCACATTTTACTGCTAGTGTAGGTCAACTGCCAAGTATATGACCATTATTTTAAGTGGGATTTGTCGGGTATATGACAATTAAGCAAAGCTAATTTTGTCGTGTATGATAGGCTAAGTATAGACAAAACGTTGAATGTGACCTCTATTTTAGGTTTAAAGAAATTGTCGAGTATGATGTGGTTAGCTTGGGTAAATTCGTCGAATATAGGTGGAGTTTGGGTTTAAGTAAAATTCGGCTAGTATCAGTAGGAGTAGAGAAAACTTCGTCAAGCATCTGATGAAAATTTGGCTGGTAATCCTTGGTATTGAGTGAAGCTCACTCGGCATTGAGTGATGTATTAAACTATGTTAAAAGGGTCGAGTAATCTCGACAAATTCGTCGAATATCAGTTTGTCATTGAGTGAGATTTGAGTTTGTCCAGTTCGTCGAGTAATCTCAACAAATTTGTCAAGTAGCAGTCTCGGCGTTGAGTGTCTATATCCCCGTTAATTAAAAAAGTGTTGAGTACGTCGAGTATAAACCTTGGCGTTGACTGACCTTTGAGTCTAAGTCAAATTGGTCAACTATATGACTTGTTGTTGAGTCGATCAGGCTTGGAGCTGAGAGTATTGACTGATCTTTCAGTTTAAGTCAAATTCGTCGTGTAATCTCGACAAATTTGTTGAGTAATGATGGCTTGGCGTTGAGTGTGCTAAATTCACTCAACACGGCATTGAGTGAAGGTGTATTCGTTGAGTTATCTAGTTTGGCGGTTAGTGTGTTGAATGCACTTAACGCGGCATCGAGTTGACACGCCACTTTTTCGTGGACATGAGTTAATTTCGCCTATTTGTCGTGTATTAAGATAATTGATGTTGCAAAGTGAAATTCGTCGTGTATCTATTATATTCGTCCAGTATACCCGAGGAATCAGTGTAGACTTAGAAATTTTCGTCGGATTGTATCTATTTCGTCGGGTTTGGCCTGGGTCAATTTCTAGGATTTTTCCCCCATTTATTATTGGAGAAGCCCAGAGTTTTGGTTGTGGTTTGAATGTGTTTAACTATGGTGGTTGGTGTTTTGGTGGTATGTTTATGGATGGGTTGGCAGCGGATAAAGGACCACCTACCTGATTCTTTCTGGTGAATTGTTGCCCTGGTGGGTTTACCCGGTGTGGGTATGTGACTGCTTTTGTGTTGGGTAGGTTCCCACCAACGCAGGTGCCGGTTTTTCCCCGGTTTTGGGTTTTTCAAGGTACAAGACCACCTTTTCGTGGGTCCTTGTGAAGTTTTTTTTGATGGTGTGATGGGAAGGTTCCAACCACCACTGGTGCCAGAATGGCCGGTGTTTTGTTGTTCACCGAGTTATGGGCTAAATAATTCCTTACACTCACAGTTATTTATTTACATGTTCCATAGAGCATAATTCTCTATAGCACTTGGTGCAAATTCCATACTTTTGGACTTTATAGGTTAATTAATCGTTTCAGTATTTTGACTTTATTTTGAGGTTTGTCAGCTTCTTCCTCATGTTAGGGTTGGTAACCCTTGTACCCTTGGTTTTTTTCTAACCGTTTTGCTCTTTGTTCGCCACTTGTATTTTCATTCTTGTTAAGCTGTTCCTTCTTTTAATGCCTTAGGTTTGGAGAGGTAGCCGGTTAAGCTGCTAGTGCTGGTTTTTGGTTGGTGCTCTGCAGCTGTCTTTTCCTCAACGACTGTGAGGAAGTTGTTGTTTGTTTTCTTTTTAGTTCGGACATATATTTCTTTTAGTGGGTTCGTGTCAGGTTGTTGACACCCACTAGACTTTTGAATAATGTTAAGTACTTGTTAGCGACTAAGCCTTTTTCTATATGATTGTGTGGATTTACTTGCTCTCTGGGAAGGTTTTATGCTAGGTTGTATGTTAGATATTTTAAATTATAAAAGTATTACTTCTATCTCGTGCATATCATTTTCTAAAAGCTAAAGTCACTATATCTTATTGAACGTACAAATTAATATTTATACTTATACTAAATCTAGAGTCTTGCATACCATGAGTTGTCCTAGATGGATGTTTTTGCTCATATAGGTTGTCAAATAATATAAACAAACTATTTTTCCCACTGTATAATTATATTTTTACTTTTGGACTAGTTGATCCACTGAGTCGAGGGATACGACCATCCAAAACTTAACTTAAAGCATGATTTTCTCACATCATAACTTTGTATTTTAATAAACTGTGTTGGGTTTGGTGTTTGCCTGAACGTCTGGAGTTGTCCCCTACATGGCGTGGCATCACGACACGTGTTTTCTCTTACTTTAATATACATTTAAATTCAGAGAAAATGCGGGTCGTGACAAAAAGGGACTCAATTGGAGCCCTTGGATGTAATGGCATGGGTAGGTGAATATGTCAGCAGTGTGAGTTGACATGCGGTGTCATAATCCTGGGTTAAGGATAATATGGCAGGTCACAGGATCGTCAGTCGTCACACCGACGGGAGTTGACAGATAGACTTTGGGTGGTTGGGCTTGGTCCTCGATGCTCACTCCCGAGGATCCTTTCATACCAATTGGACGGTTGGGCTCTGTCCTTTGGTGATACAATCCCAGAGGCTCCTTCCGTGCCACACAGATAGGCCAGTTTGGGATGTGTTCATGGTGCACATCATTTGAGACCCTCTAAGCCGTAGTACGCATAGGCTCTATTGTTGTGTTCTTATCATTGAGGCCTATGGAGTCCTAGACCAGGTGGTGTGAATACCAGCCTAGTAGTGGAGAAGCCTACTCTACTGTCACCATCTGGCCATGACGGATGTCGCCTGAGAGATTAGCTACCTTCTCGAAATGTGGTAACTATAAGAATGTGTCACCATAGTAGTCTGTGTGCGTACATGGGTGAGTCATCATGTGCATTTATAACATTACATTGCATTGCATATGATCCTTCTCATATAAGTTTATATGGGCACTCTTATATGATAAGTTACTTTACTGTTATGCAGATCCTTAACTTATAAATCTATATGGGCATTTTTATAAGTTAAGTTACTTTCCTGTTATACAAGTAGATTTGTTGTGGATGATTTATATATACTCTTGTTTAATTGCCATGATAGATTGATGGTATTGCTGTTATACTCTAATATTGTTATAACTCACGATCTTTAATGATATACCATCTGGTTGTATTTACTGCTATATATATATATATATATATATATATATATATATATATATATATATATATATATATATATATATATATATATATATATATATATATATATATATTGTACCATTTCTCCTTTTACCGCCCAGTGCCTAAGAGCCGCTGGGGTAAGCGGATGATATAACATGAGTCTTCCATTTTACGAGGAAACCCCACAAATAGAGCAGCAACAGTAGGTCATACAGGAGGGCAGCCAGGCCAGGGTGACGGGACCTAATACGACGATACATTTGCTGTCGTCGGTGACTAATGTGAGTTTTGAGAGACTCATGTTATATCCTTTTGGGCAATTTGCGTACTATTATATTAAAGAAGCCGTTATTGCTTCTTATTTCTGTTGTACTTTGTTTGGACTATATACTTGTGTGTAATTTAACTTCTGTTTATATCTTTATGTTGGGGTGGCATGGATGATATTGGTTTAGCCGGTAGGATAGGCATCTGGTGGTACAAGCTAGCATGTGTGCTGATGTTACTGCAAGACGGTTGTTCTGTGCATAAGACTCCCCTCAGTCATGTTTTGTGTTCCGCCTGTGCGGGGTCTCACAAATGGTACCAGCTTGCAATGATCCTGAACTAAAGAAGTCATTGAACAATGGCTCCACTCCCGCTCAATTGGTTAGTTTACGGACAAACTGACATAGATTAAGTAGTGATGTGCCCATATATAATTCACACTAAGTATGTTCAGTTGTTGTCTGATGATTAGCCACCTGACCTTAGGTTGGTGCCTTTATACATAGATCACAGCGTGCACAGAACTAATAGTGGGCACTCACACCCCTTCCATCCCACTCAGAGTCAGTAGACGTATCTGGGATAGAACCTCACAGTAATCCTAGACATGTTTAGATCCCAGCAGGCCTTTGTGCAGCTACAAGCCCGCGTTCTAACTGGTTGAGTACTTTCCGAGCCCTCTCCCTACCTAATTACCATGGGATGGAGTCGGCTATTCATACTGAGTAGTGGCTGAATACTATGCAAGAGCTAATGGTCGGAATCAGATGTCCAGCCAGTATGGCTTTGATATTAGCTATGTCAGTCCTGGAGTCACACGCCAAAATGTGGTGGAAGTCCCACATGGTTTCCACTTTCCTTGGATGATTGTACACTGAGATTAGTTGGAGAGAATTTTCTGAAACATTATTGGAGCATTTCATCCCCTATACTTCTCGAGATGAGCTTGAAGAAAGGTTCTTGTAGTTGAAGCAAGGATCCAAATCCGTGACAGAATATCAAAGGGAGTTTCTGCACATCAGTGGATTTGTTGAATCCTATGAGTTGGACGACCGCAGGTACACAAAACGGTTTTACAAAGGCTTGCAAGATCCCCGAAGGCAAGCACTTTTTTTATAGCAGACACGAGCTTGGCGGAGAAAATTGATATGCCGAAAAGGTTGGAGGTGGATCACTTGGGAAGTAGTAAGAGACCCGTAGAGGATGTTATGGAAGCAAGGCCCAGCTTTAGGAAGAGTCGTAATAGTAGAGGTGGAGGAGGAAACCAAAGAGGTTGCGGCCATTTCCACCAGAATTTTAGTATGGAATGTCCGAGACTGCTGTTAACACTACTTCCACCTCCACAGTTCCAAACTCATCAACAACCAGTAGGACCATTCGGATGAGTATGTTATCATTGTAACCAGTCGGGCCACATCTGGCGTTATTGCCCACATCTAGGTGGAGATGCTCCCCCTACTTTTCCACCGGCAGCTCTGCGAGGATGAAGACAAGGTCATGGTCATGGACGAGGACCACAAGAAGGAATCATGGCCCAGCTAGAGAGCAGATGTTTGCTCTTGACATGACTTAGGAGGAGACTCCTCAAGATGTGATTGCTGGTATGTAGTAATTTGATTAAAATATTTATGAGCTTTCGTCCTTAGCTTGCCTAAGTTGTACTAGGAACATAGCATTGAGGTTGTTATAATTTGGTACTTTGGCACCGTGACTGTTAGTGGGAAACCAGCCTACACCTTATTTGATACTGGTGCTATGCATTCATTTGTCTCAGTGGACTTCGTAAAAGATTTATATGGATTGCAATACTTTACTGGTATGACTCAGAGAGTACGTCACCCAGACGGCTCCGAATTGACGTCGTCTGCCAGGTGTGACTTTAAAGTATATATTGGAGGAAAGATTTTTAAAACCCCTACAATGGTGTTGAGAATGCCAGATTTCGATCTTATCCTGGGCATGGCTTGGTTGGATTGGCAACATGCCAAAATTGATTGTGCGGCCAAGCAAATCACTTTGAGGCATGGATACTCTAAGGTCATCTTCCAAGGTATTAGATTCGCACGACGAATGTTATTATCTTCAATTCAGGCTCTTAAGGACCATATGAAAAGGGATACGGTATATATGATATGTTTCAAACTAAAAGAGATGGAGACGGGCATGAAGTATGTGTTAGTGGTGCGGGACTTTCCTGAGTTATTTCCCGAGAAGCTGCCAGGATTACCCTCACATGGAGAAGTGTATTTTTAATTTAAAGTAGTACCGGGAGCCAAACCCATCGCGCGGAGCACTTATAGAATGGCTCCAAAGGAACTCACTAAGTTTAGAGTTCAATTGTAGGAGTTGGTGGAATTAGGGTTTGTTCATCCTAGTTCATCACACTGCGGAGCCCGGGTTTTTTTTAAGAAGAAAGATGGATCCTTACGGTTGTGCATAGACTACCGAGAACTCAACCGACTGATGGTGCGGAACACCTATCCGTTATCTTGGATCGATGAGTTATTCGATCAGTTGGATGGAGTACATCGGTTTTCCAAATTAGATTTGCGCTCAAGGTACTACCAATTGAGGATCCAAGAGGAAGACATTTAGAAAATAGCGTTCAGCTCAAGATACGGTTTATACGAGTTCACGATGATGTCGTTTGGGCTCACGAATGCACCTTCCGCATTTAAGAGTTTGATGAACAAGGTGTTTGAACCGTATTTAGACGTATTTGTCATCAACTTCATCGATGACATTTTGGTCTACCCGAAGATAGGAGTGGATCATGCTGAGCACTTGGCCTTAGTTTTGAAGAAAGTAAAAGAGCATTCCCTGTTTGCTAAGTTCAGCAAGTGGGAGTATTGGTTCTGATAAGTTGCATTCTTGGGCCATGTGATTAGTGGTGCGGGATTAGCAGTAGACCCGGCTAAGGTGCGTGTCGTAATGGAATGGTCTCCTTTGAAGTCGGCGGCCAATGTACGAAGCTTTCTTGGACTTGCTGGATATTATTGCAAGTTTTTAAGGGATTCTAGAAGATAGCGCTTCCTCTCACCGCTCTGATGAAGAAAGGTGTGCCATATGACTGGACGCCCCAGCGTGAGGTTACATTTCAAGAACTAAAGGATCGACTTACCTCCTTACTGATCCTAGCTCTTTCATTTGGGAAAGAAGGATTTCAACTTTACACTGATGCTTCTGATCAAGGGATGGGAGCTGTGTTAATGCAGCATGGGCGTATGATTACTTACACTTCAAGATAGTTAAAGAAGCAGGAGGTAATTTACCCAGTTCATGATTTGGAGGTGAGGGTAGTGGTGTTGAAAGAATTGATTTCAAGATAACCTAATACACCTAGAGGGGGGGTGAATAGGTCCAAATCCTTTTTATTCTAAGGCAGATAATAAACTATAGTTTTCTGTTGGTTATACTACTAACACAGAAAACATATCACAGAAATATATCCAATCACAGAGTGCACAGGATTTATAGTGGTTCCCCAAGTATTGGGTACATCCACTTTCCCCCTTCGCCTATCTAGCAGTGTGCTAGATTCGGCCTAACTTCTTTTCTTCACCTCAGATCCACAGATCTTACAGCTTAGAACCCAATCAAGGTTCCTACAACTTAGAGTGAGTACACACTCCTACAGCTCAGGCACACAGCCCTACCTCAGCCTTCAACAAGGCCTACACCTCAGAGATAACAATCTCCTACCACTCAGGCTCACATCCCTACCTCAGCCTTCAACCAGGCCTACCACTCAGAGATCTAAATCTCCTACAACTCAACCTTTATAAATTAGGCTTACAGCTCAGATCTTAAAAATATCCTACAGAAAATAGATTTAAGTTTGTAACTAACCACCACCCAGATAGAGAGAGAAGGGATGGATGGTTTTTTGATCAGTTTTTGGAAGAAACTGATGGCAGAGAACAACCACTCTTAGCTTTCTTCAAAGCTTCTTGAATCTGAACTCAGTAGGGTTGAACTCCTGTGAAGTTGATCTTCAATCAGCTCCTTTCTTGAAATTCAGATCTCAATCTGAATCTTTCTTAGCAGATTGGTTCAGGTTCTGCACTTGAGGGACTTGATATTGAAAGCCCCTTTATTCTTTAGAGCTCTCTCTCTTCAAATTCTTTTATTTCTCTTTCTTCAGTATTCTGTATTGATTGGTATATGTTCTTCTGTATTAGTTCCTCTTCTGTTGAAGGAGAAAGCCTTTATATAGTCTTCCTCCATGGTAACTGGCTGATCCGATTTCTAATGAACTTCTGATAGTTTTGACAGTTGCAGTCGACCGGTTAAAAATGGCAGCTGTCAAGTCATCCAGTCACTTCTTGAACACTGTCTCTGTCAGCAAAATGTCGAGACTGAACTTCATCATGTGTCGACACAAGTAGACTAAGTGTCGACACAAGTGAACTAAGTGTCGACACAAGCCTTGGTGGAGTCAACACAGCTCCTTTGTTGTTGATACTGCTTCTCGACACAGTTTCCTGTAGAATGTGTCGACACTGATTCTATGTGTCGACACAAACACTTCTCTTCTTTAACTTAGTTGAAATTTTGTTGTGTGTCGATGCAGGTCTTGTGTGTCGACACAGTTGATGTCGACAAGGTCTTCTGTGTGTCTACACTGCCTCTTGGTGTCGACACAGTTGAAGTCGACTAAGCTTCCTGTGTGTCGACACTGCCTCTTGGTGTCGACACAGTTGATGTCGACAATGCTTCACTGTGTGTCGACACTGCCTCTGCCTGTCGACACAGTTTCTTCTGGTGTCGACATAGCCTTTCCAAGTGTCGACACAATTAACTCCAAGTGTAGATACAGCTTTTCTTCAGTGTCTACACAGGCCTTCATAAGTGTCGACACAGCTTCTCCTGGTGTCGACACATGGACTTAGAAATTTTTCTGCATTCCTGCATTTACTTAACCTGTACATATAAACTCAAAACAACATCAAATACACCTTGATGCATATCATTGAGTAAGGTGAGGCTTCTTCAAATCTGGTACACATTTTCCAATGTACCCAACAATCTCCCCCTATTTGGAGAAATCATAACCCTTAGTCAATGATATACACCATTCATAACAAATACACATTATGATGTATAACAACATTATATGACAGGGTAACTGCTAACAAAACATATAGAATATATCATCATAGAATAATAAAGATAACACAATAAGCATTAATTAATGTTTTGTTTCAACTTACAAAAATTTCTTAATCAAAAGTTTACATAGATTTTAATAACTAAAGATTACAAAGTTGTAAAATCTAGTAAATTTAATCTAAGGCTGCTCTGGCTCCCTGATGACTATGCCTTTGCCTGATTGGATCTTGGCTTGTATAGGAGCATCAGTATCATCAGCTGGCTTCTTGCCCTTTAGATCTTTCTTCTTTTGCTCTTCAGCCCTTATTCTTTGCCTTTCAAAGTAGTGAAAGGGCTTTGGGAAATATTTGCTAGGCTCCTGAGCATTATGAGGTAGCGTCCCAGCTTTAGCCTTTCTTCTATATTGAACTATGGATTCTTGCCTAGCTTCATGCTTTTGCCATTCTTGTTCTGTGCACCATTTGACCCTCTCATGGGTCTTATCTTTTACAGCTTTCCAAGCAGTCAGTATAATGTTCCTGGATGTTGGACTCCAGTGCTCAAAATCTGGTTTTAACTCTGCCTGTTCTCTGAATCTCTTCTTTGACAGTAGAGCTTCTTGCTCTTTGTGCAAAACTACCTCTGACACTGGCATTGTTAACCCCTCAGTCCGCAACATACTGCAAGATTCCAAAGCCCCCATTCAGCAGGCGCGAACAGGATTTGTCCGTCCGCCCAGTCCGGCATTGTCACCAGTCGCGCGCCAAGGGTGATACTCCAGCAGCGGACGCAAGGACCTATCCGCTCAGTCCGCCGGCGCTTTGGGTAACAGGTTCTCCAGCGGCGGATGCAGTATCTCGTCCGCCCAGGCCGCCGCCCTCCAGTGGGCGCGCCCAGCAGCAGTGGAAGCTCCAGTTCACGAGCCCAGTCCGCCACTTCTGTGCGGACTGGCGTGTTCTTTCTTTTTGCTTCCCGTCACCGCTGCCCGGTTCTCCTGTACCCCGGGCAGCCGGTTATTTTAGCCCCGCCCGTTTGGGCAGGCCCCCTATCCTATAAATAGGGGGGAGGTGGTGCACTCAAGGCACGCTGACTCGGACCCAGGAGCCTACTTGTTACAGGCTGCGGACTCGAATCCTGTGCCTTGCGAACTCCCCCTTGCTCTGCTTCCCTCAGTCTTTTCCTTTCACTTGTAGCGATATCCTTCTTCAATCAAGGGAAAGCCCGTCGCAAGAGAGGCATTCAGGCCGCGACGGGCAAAGTCTGTTGTTGCCGTGGTTCACGGCCCTGCTCTTCTTCCAGCTCTCATCCGCTTAGTAGATCGCTACTCGCAGTCTCCCTATTCCCCTGTGTTCGAACAGTTAGCTGGTTGTGCTCGACCCCCCTTGTGTTTTCGTGCATCAACAGGCATGTCTACTTTCTCAAGGATAATATTTTGAGCACCTTCTAGAGGGCTGTGCATAGACTGTACTTCTTGGTGAATCATTTCAAAATCTACTGGAGGATAAATAACTTGAGCAACTTCAAGTTGGTCACCTCCAAAGTAGGCAGGGTGTATACCTGACTCAGCCACATTATCATCATCACAGAGGGGTGGATATCCAAGTGTGGCTCTGATGCTATTAGAGATCCATTTAGCATGATCAGATCCAGCTTTGACTAACACTCTCTCCCCCTTTATGACTTCTCTGACAACATGATCCCTGAGGTCATCCTTTTGAAATCTGATTTGTTCATCAAGAAAATTAACATCATCTTTATAGAATGTCTTTAACTTCAGTAGCTGTCCAGAAATGGTCTTTTGAGATTGCTCAATAGATGTTTTGACAGCAACTAGTCCTTCCTGTAATTGCTTATCAAACTCTGCCTTGGCTTTAGCCTTTTCCTCAGGCTGGGCAGTTGCAACATTCTTCAGTTCTGTAACAATCACGTTATGTGATTCAGTCAGATTATCATTCATTCTAAGTTGATTCTCGAGAACATAGCCTTGCTTCACAGCTATTTCATCAACTTGAGTCTTGATCTTTTCTTGATGTGTCGCTAGGAAAACCACAACATTTCCTCCTTTGTGAAAGCAATCAGTCATTTCCTTCTTATGCTGATTTACTTCAAATCTTATAGATTTAATATCTGTAGCCAAGGAGAGTTGTAGATCTTTGTGGGTCTCATCCATATACTTCTCAATGGCAATCCTTTGTTCATCCAGCTTTAGTTGCAATGAGACTAATAAGGAGCTATAATCAGCTATTGGGGCAGATTATGGAGCAGCAGTTTGTAATGCCTTCTTGTAGCTTTGGCTTCTCCTTTTGAAGACCATTAGCTTCCTCTTCTTAGCTTGTATTGCTGGTTTATCTTCAGAAGCTGAGGTACTTGCTATTTCAACTCTATCCTTAGGACTAGGAGGCAATTCCTCTGCAGTCCTAGGTAGCTCCCCCTGAGTTCCTTGCTCCTCCCCCACAATACTTACTTGCTCCTTCTCCACAGTACTCACTTGCTCCTTTTCAATGTTCACTTGCTCCCCCTCAAAATTTGCTTTCTCCCCCTCAAACTCAGTCTGCCCTAAATCAGGGAACAACTCTTCAAGAGTGAACTCTTGTTGAGTAGGGACTGGAGATACTCTAATCTCTAGAACATCAGCAGTAACAGATGTATCCTCCATAATGACATCTTGTGCTTGATTGTGTAGTTGAGTTGGCTGGTCAACATCAATCAAAGATTCAGTTAGAGATTCATCTTTATCATTAAGATATGATTGATTAACCTCATATTTTACCTCAAGTATAATTTGTGTAGCAATATCACTTTCCAAGTGTATTGGCTCTTCCTCAACATGAGGCTCCCCCTGCACTTGAGCACTGTCTATAGGGTCTTGTGCAGGAACATCTAGTGCTATAGATTTTTCAGGAATTTATTGCCTTTCTTCCTCAGGCATATCCTTAGTTAGAACCCTCTCCCACCTGGAGATGATCCTGATGTCCATCCTTCTCATGTGATATATCTTAGTCCCAGCTGACTGTTCCATCACTTCAGGTATTGTTCCAGCTAAATACAAGCTCACAATTCTTCCCAGATTTGGCTTCTTCATACTTTCATTAATCTTTTCAAAAATGGCTGACCAATCTGTGTTTAGTCTATAGATGATTCTGGTCATAAGGCTGAACATGTAGGCAGAAATCCTATCATGCCTCCTGGCTTACAGAGAATCACTTTTCCTACAACTTCAGACAAGAACTTCCCTTGCATATTGTCATGCCTTTCCTGTTCAAAGCTGAGCCAATCTTCATGGTGGAATCCAGTCCACACCATTGAAGTGCTTCCCTTATCTTAGATGCAGGTACATCTTCTTCTTCTTGTGTTCTTGGCAGGTGAAGAACTTTCCTTAAACTTTTCTGGGTGATTTTCACCTTTACTCCATGGACTGTGGATCTAATTTTGAGTCCAGTTTGATCTAGGGTAGCAACACCAAAGAATTCTAGTGTTTCTTTCTTCCAAATCTTAGTTGGTTCAGAAACTAAGAATTCCAGACCATTTTCAGCTATTAGGGTTATTACTTCTGTAATTTCTGATTCTGCTCCATCAAATGCGTTCCGAACCAGTTCGTATCCTTCATTGATATTGTCCTCGATCTTTGGCGCCATGGTTGTTGAGAGAAATCTGGTGTGAGGGAAGAGAGTTTGTCGACACCAGATTCTGGTCTCAAGAATCTGGAGAGCGTGTCGACAGGGTTTGTTGTTGACCTATTTATACCTTGTTGAACAAAGAAGGTCAAAAGGCGCGTCAACAATTACTGAATGTGTCGACACTGTTGAAAAGTGTCGACACAGACTACTTAAGTCTCAACAATGGTGTTGACTTCTATATGTCGACATCAATTATGATGTGTCGACATAAATATCCTTAACTGACGCCTCAGTGTTTGAGTGTCGACACAGACATCTGCATGTGTCGACACCACTTTCCTGAAGTGTCGACAACACTTCTCTGTGTCGACACTGTTTTGCTGGATATGTCGACACAGTTTCTCTTAGCCAATTTTGTTAAACTAATCTATGTTCAACATTCCTAATTCAATTTTAAACTTATTTAATTTAGTTTCATCTAGAGGCTTAGTAAACATATCTGCAATTTGATAATCTGTTTTGACAAATTCTAGTGAGATGTCCTCTTTCTCTACATGTTCTCTAAGAAAATGGTATTTAATTTCTATATGCTTAGTCTTATTATGTGAAACATGATTATTAGCAATAGAAATAGCACTTGTAGAATCACAAAGCAAAGGTGTTCTACTTACCTGAATACCATAGTCTTCTAGCTGGTGCTGAATCCACAACAGTTGTGCACAACAACTTCCTGCTGCCACATATTCAGACTCAGTTGTGGAAATTGCCACACTAGTCTGCTTCTTACTTCTCCAAGACACCAATCTTCCTCCTAGAAATTGACAGGTGCATGTAGTGCTTTTTCTATCTTCTTTGCAACCTGCAAAGTCTGCATCTGAATAGCTTGTCAGTAGAAAATCTTCATTCCTAGGTTAGCAAAGGCCTAGATTAGGTGTGCCCTTAAGATATCTCAAAATCCTTTTGACAGCAGTAAGATGAGATTCTTTAGGGCGGGATTGGTACCTAGCATAGACATATGTAGCATACATGGTATCTAGTCTACTAGCATTCAGATATAGGAGGGAGCCAACTATCCCTCTTTACAAAGTTTCATCTACAGCTTTCCCGGCATCATCTTTGCTTAGAGACACACTTGTCCTCATTGGAGTTCTCATGGTAGTGGATGATTCCATACCATACTTCTTAATTAACTCCTGGGTGAACTTAGACTGAGATATGGACAAGCCATCTTCAGTCTGTCTTACTTGGAGACCCAAGAAGAACTTAAGTTCTCTCATACTGCTCATTTCAAATTTCCCTTACATAAGTTTTGCAAACTTTCTACAAAGGTTACTTTAGTAGAACTAAATATTATGTCATCAACATATATTTGGACTAGGATTATCTTTCCTTCGGATTCCCTAAGGAATAGAGTCTTGTCTATTTTCCCCCTTGAGAATTTGTTCTCAATGAGGAAAGTTGACAGGGTTTCATACCAGGCCCTTGGGGCTTGCTTTAACCCATATAAAGCTTTCCTAAGTCTATAAACATAATCAGGTTTGAGAGAATCAACAAAACCTGAGGGCTGCTCTACATAGACTTCTTCTTTTAGATTTCCATTTAGGAATGCTGATTTTACATCCATTTGGAATACCTTGAAGCCTTGATATGCTGCATAAGCAAGAAACATCTTAATTGCTTCCTGTCTTGCTACTGTGGCAAAGGTTTGATCAAAGTCAATACCCTCTTCCTCCCTGTATCCTTTTGCAACAAGTCTTGCTTTGTTCTTCACAATGATCTCACTCTCATCCAGTTTGTTCCTAAAGATCCACTTTCTTCCAATGATGTTGTGGTCTTTTGGTTTAGGAACTAACTTCCAGACCTTGCACCTTCTGAACTGATTCATCTCCTCTTGCATGGCATCAATCCAATGTGGGTCTAGAACAGCTTCTTCAAATTTCTTGCGTTCCACTTGAGATAAGAAGCTAGAGCAAAGAACTGTGTTCAGATTCCTGCTCCTTATTTGTACTCCTTATCTTGGATCACTAATTATCTGATTTGCTGGATGATCATTTAAGTGTCTAATAGCTGGAGGTAGTCTATCTTCAGGTTGAACACCTCCAGTCTATTCATTATGCTGCACCTCTTGGTTTTCATCAGCATCTGGAGAGTCTTGTACTCCCCCTGGACAGCAGCCACCATTTTCCACTTCTTGATTTGCAGTTGAATCTTCTGTAATACTAAGCTTGTCCATTCTCTCATTTTTACCTATAGAACTGCAAGAACTACTTGGCAACTCACTGTTAATAAGTCTTGTTTCATCAAAAACAACATGTACAGACTCTTCTACAACTTAAGTAATCAAGTTGTAGACCCTAGAAGCCTTATTATTGTTGTTGTACCCAACAAATAACCCATCTTGGGATTTGGAAGCAAACTTAGTTAGATAAGACTTGCCATTGTTAAGGACATAACACTTGCAACCAAAGATCCTAAAATAGGATAAGTTTGGTTTTTTGCCTTTCATAATCTCATAGGGAGTCTTTTGTGGCTTTTGGTGATAGAAGCCTTATTGATCACATGATATACAGTGTTTACTGCCTCAGCCCAGAAATATTCTGGGAGAGAAGTGTCACTCAATAGAGTTCTACCAGCCTCAATCAGTGTTCTATTCTTCCTTTCAGCAATACCATTTTGCTGTGGTGTTCTAGGTGAGGAGAATTCTTGAAAAATCCCAAATTCTTCACACAGTCTTGTCATACTCTCAGATTGAAATTCAGTGTCATTGTCACTTCTGATTTTAACCACTGTACTGTCCAGCTCATTCTGAATTTGTTTGACAAAACTATATAAAATTCTTGGGGTTTTAGATTTTTGTCTCAAAAAGAACACCCATGAATATCTAGAATAGTCATCCACCACCACAAAAGTGTAGACCTTCCTACCTAGACTATGAACTGGCATAGGACCAAATAGATCCATATTCAAGAGGTATAGACACCTCACTGAATCCTTGTTTTCAAGGCTATGAAAGGAGGATTTGGTCTGCTTGCCTTTTTGACAAGCTGAGCATATCTCATCCTTTATACACTTAACTTGAGGACCATTCCTAACTAACTCTTTGCTAAAGAGTTGGCCAATAGTCTTATAGTTAAGATGAGCCAGCCTCTTGTGCCATTTAACACGATGAGAGGCTCTCTCATCAGCTACAAGACAAATAGAAGAAACATTGTTCTCACACTCAAAGTTAAGACAGTACACATTTCTTTTTCTATATCCTGTCAATATGACCTTTTGATCACTTGACCTTTTGATATGACAACCATTCTTGACAAATAAAATTTCATAACCTAAATCACTCAGCTGACTTATGCTAATTAGATTGTGTTTCAAACCCTTTACATAGGCCACTTGAGTGATTGTAACTGAGTTATTAGAAATGTTACCAAAACCTTTGATGACTCTCTTTTCAGAATCACCAAAGATTACTTTAGGCCCATTCAGCATAGGTGAGTCGTTCTTCAACAATCCCCTTGTTCCAGTCATGTGCCTGTAACATCCACTATCCAAGTACCATATAGGGGCATGACAACTTGGACTCACCTGCAATAAAGATTACTTAACCTTAGAACCCAAATAACGTTTGGGTACTTGGTGCAAGTTAGTCTAAATTTTAACAAATCTGCCTGCAGCTTTTCTAACAGGCAGACTGCTACTCTCCTTGACATTGATATTGTGCCAACAGTTTAAAGCAAAGTGGCCTCTCTTGCCATAGCACCAGCTCTCAAACTTATTATACCTTTGTTTAGGTACAACTTTAGTTGAATTATTAGCAGCAGATCTATTATTCTGTGCTGGTGCATTGCCTTTTTTATTGGACTTAGCAGTCCATGCAGTTCTCTTAAACCCTAATCCAGCCTTACCCTTTTGAGACACAAACTCATCAATCAAGGGTAATACAAATTTTGGTTTAGAAAAACTAGCTACAATCTCCTTTTCTTTCTGAAGTCTATTCTCCAGACTTTTAATCTGATCATTTTTAAATGTGATAGTACCCATCTGAATAACAGTAATGTTTTTCAGTCTGGCTATCTCATTCAACTTCTGATCCAGCAACTTCTCTGAATCAGATGCAGCCAACTTAAGATCTACAATTTCCTTAGCCTGAGTTTTGGCCAGGGTTTTTGCTTTTCTTTAGTGCCTGCAACAATTCCCCATATTCATCTATCAGCTGATGAATATCACCTTCAGACTCAGACCCATCCACATCACTTGATGCAGATGTTTTTGACTCTAACTCAGTACTACAATCTGAATTTCTAGAAAAACATTGTACCTTACTAGGACGAGGCTGATCTTGGCACTTGTCTTCTTCTAACACAGCCATCAGTCCCTTGCACTGATGGTTTTCTTGTTCATAGATAGAGTTCAGCACTTGCAGAAACTCATCTTCTTCATCTGCTACATATAGACCAATGTATGTCTCAGCTTCAGATTCTGACTCTGAAGATGATTGGTCTGTCAAGCTCTTCTCCTTCTTAGCAACAAAGGATTTCTCCTTCTTACTCTGGTGTTGAATCTTCTTTTTATTAGCAGACTCTTTTCTTTTATCTGAACACTCAGCTACAACATGTCCAGGCCTATTACAGCAGTAACAAACTATCTTTGATGTTGCAGATTTGCTTGGCTTAAACCTGCTCCTGTCCTTCCTGGATGACTTCCTCTTTTGATAATAGTCATCCTTAGGCTGAGATGTGGAGGGCTTAGACTTCCACTGCTTCTTCTTCAGGAATCTCTGAAACTGCCTTGTGAAGGCAGCAAAATCTTTATCTGAGTCACTGCTGTCTGAACTTTGGTTGTCTGAATTATCTGAAGCAATTTCAGCAATTATCTTAAGAGATGATGGAGACATCCTCCTATTCTTCCTAGTGGCTTCAACCTTGAAGTCCACAGACTTTTCTTTATGCTCCCCTTTTGCACTTTTCTCTTCCTCTTTCCTAGCCATCAGCTGCATCTCATATGACAGCAATTTTCCAAACAAAGTTGGAGGAGAGATATCTGCAAGTTTGGTCACTTCCCTAATGGCACAAATCTTAGTGTCCCAATCCTTTGTCAAGGATCTTAGGAATTTATCATTCAGTTCATATGTACTGAAGATTCTTGCATAGGACACCAACTCATTTACTATTCTATAGAACTTTTTATAACACTCAGTTATACTGTCAGACTTTCTTTGTCTGAAACTCTCATATTCCTGGTTCAGCATAGACTCTCTATCTTGTCTGACTTCTTCAGAACCCTCCATGTAGACTATCAAAGTATCCCACATTTCCTTGGAGGTTTTGTAGTGAACCAAATTTTGAAAGGTTGAATCATCTATGGCACTTACTATGATATTCTGGGCTCTTTTATCCATAGTTGCCAGGATGATCTTATCCTTAGTCATCTCTGAAAAATTCTTGGGAATTCTTTGGTTTGCATCTAGAACTGACAACTTCATTGGAATATAAGGACCTTCCTTTACTGTAATGTAGATCCTTGGATCAGAAGCCTCCATAAACAGCCTGACCCTTTCGTTCCATATTCCAAATATCTCCTTCCTGCATATGGGTAATTTTATAGAACCTAGTTCCTTATGAGTTTCTCCTGAACCCATTTTCTTGATCTTGAATCTGCCTTTTGGATCTAACTCAGACTATTAAGTCCTTCTTTGAGCAACCTCCCTCTGATATCACTTGAAAGAATTGGTTTCAAGATAACCTAATACACCTAAAGGGGGGTGAATAGGTCCAAATCCTTTTTATTCTAAGACAGATAATAAACTCTTGTTTTATGTTGGTTATACTACTAACACAGCAAACATATCACGGAAATATATCCAATCACAGAGTGCACAGAATTTATAGTGGTTCCCCAAGTATTGGGTACATCCACTTTCCCCCTTTGCTTATCTAGCAGTGTGCTAGATTCGGACTAACTTCTTCTCTTCACCTCAGATCCGCAGATCTTACAGCTCAGAACCCAATCAAGGTTCCTACAACTCAGAGTGAGTCCACACTCATATAGCTCAGGCACACAGCCCTACCTCAGCCTTCAACAAGGCCTACACCTCAGAGATAACAATCTCCTATAACTCAGGCTCACAGCCCTACCTCAGCCTTCAACCAGGCCTACCACTCAGAGATCTAAATCTCCTACAACTCAGCCTTTATAAATTAGGCTTACAACTCAGATCTTAAAAAGATCCTACAGAAAATAGATTTAAGTTTGTAATTAACCACCACCCAGATAGAGAGAGAAGGGATGGATGGTTTCTTGATCAGTTCTTGGAAGAAACTGATGGCAGAGAACAACCACTCTTAGCTTTATTCAAAGCTTCTTGAATCTGAACTCAGTAGGGTTGAACTCCTGTGAAGTTGATCTTCAATCAGCTCCTTTATTGAAATACAGATCTCAATCTGAATCCTTCTTAGCAGATTGGTTCAGTATCTGTACTTGAGGGACTTGATGATGAAAGCCCCTTTCTTCTTTGGAGCTCTCTCTCTCCAAATTCTTCTATTTCTCTTTCTTCAAGATTCTGTATTTATTGGTATATGTTCTTCTGTATTAGTTCCTCTTATGTTGAAGAAGAAAGCCTTTATATAGTCTTCCTCCATGGTAACCGGCTGATCCGGTTTCTAACGAACTTCTGACAGCTTTGACAGTTGCAGTAGACCGGTTAGAAATGACAGCTGTCAAGTCATCCAGTCACTTCTTGAACTCCGTCTCTGTCAGCAAAATGTCGAGACTGAACTTCATCATGTGTCGACACAAGTAGACTAAGTGTCGACACAAGTGAACTAAGTGTCGACACAAGCCTTGGTGGTGTCGGCACAGCTCCTTTGTTGTTGATACTGCTTCTTGACACTGCTTCCTGTAGAATGTGTCAACACTGATTCTGTGTGTCCACACAAACACTTATCTTCTTTAACTTAGTTGAAACTTTGCTGTGTGTCGACACAAGTCCTGTGTGTTGACATAGTTGATGTCGACAAGGTCTTCTGTATGTCGACACTGCCTCTTGGTGTCGACACAGTTGATGTCGACTAAGCTTCCTGTGTGTCGACACTGCCTCTTGGTGTCAACACAATTGATGTCGACAATGCTTCACTGTATGTCGACACAGTTTCTTCTGGTGTCGACAAAGCCTTTCCAAGTGTCGACACAATTAACTCCAAGTGTCGACACAGCTTTTCTCCAGTGTCGAAACAGGCCTTTATAAGTGTCGACACAGCTTCTCCTCGTGTCGACACATGGACTTAGAAATTTTTCTGCATTCCTGCATTTACTTAAACTGCACATATAAACTCAAAACAACATCAAATACACTTTGATGCATATCATTGAGTAAGGTGAGGCTTCTTCAAATCTGGTACACATTTTCCAATGTACCCAACAGGTGTTATCCTTAAAGGTTTGGAGACATTGCTTATATGGCGTCCACTGCGATATATTTTGGGACAATAAGAATTTGAAGTATGTATATACTCATAAGGAGTTCAACTTGAGGCAGCGACAGTGGTTTGAATTTTTCTGTGATTATGAATTTACATTGAATTAGTACCCCGGGAAAGCAAACTCTGTAACTGATGAATTGAGCAGAAAGGTACCAGAGTCGAGCCCTGAGTCTAGTATAATGGATATGGAATTGGATCGAGTACTAGACGAGATGGAGATTATACTGGTAAGTAAGGATCATTCGGAGACATATACAGAATACCTAGCTGCCATGAGAATAGTTTGTGACATTCGAGATCAAATAGATTCAAGCCGTGGAGAGAGGATCAGTGGAAGGTTATATGCTAAAAGAAGACCTAATTTATTTCCATGGCATGCATTACATTCCCACAAGTGATGGAATCCAGGAAGATATTTTGAGAGAGGCTCATTGCACCAAGTATTCGGTGCACCCTGGAATTGCCAAAATGTATACTAACTTGAGAAAGACCATGTTTTGGCCGGGGATGCAGAAGGATGAAGCATTTTATGCTACACACTATGAGGCTTGTCAGAAGGTGAAGGTGGAGGGCAAGAGCCCTGGAGATTTGCTACAATCATTGCCCATTCTAGAGTGGAACTTTGAGGATATCTCCATGAATTTCGTTCACGGTCTTCCCCAATTACGATCAGGGAATGACACAGTTTGGGTGTTTGTGGATCTCTTGACCAAGGTCACTAGGCTTATCCCACTTAGAAAAGAGACACATGTAGATGTATTGGTACGCCACTTTCTGGAAAAATTTGTATGGTACTATAGGGTGCCTAAGACAATAGTCTCAGATCGCGATGGTCGTTTTGCCTCCAAGGAATGGAAGGAAGTTCAAGCATATATGCGCTCCCACCTTTCCTTCAGTACAGCTTTTCATCATCAGATGAATGGCCAGTCTCAGAGAACCATCAGAACCATGGAAGATCTGTTAAGAATGTGCGTATTGGATAAAGGCAAGCTATGGGAAAGGCTCTTAACACTGGTGGAATTCTCGTACAAAAAACAATCTTCAAGCCTACATTAGAATGGAACCCCAGGAAGCGCTTTATGGGAGGACGTGTAGAACACCTTTATCATGGGTGCAGGATGAAGATCCGAGGATTTTGGGAGTAGAGTATATTGATGACGCCAATGTTAAGGTTAGGCTGATACGAGAATGCATTCAGGAGGCTAAGAGTCGATAAGCAAAATATTATAATGTGAAACATTGGATCGTGGAGTTTCAAGTAGGTGACAAGGTGTTCTTGAAGATCCGGCCTATGATTGGAGTATCACAAGTGTGTGGTAGGAGCAAGCTCAGCCCGAGATATGTAGGGCCATATGCTATATTGGAAAGGATTTGTCCTTTGGCCTATCGGCGGCTAGAGGTACCACCTGAGCTATAAATTTTGCACGACGTCTTTCATGTGTCCTCGCTTCGGAAAGCACTCCTACGACCCGATCAGCATGTCAACACCACAGATGGAATAGTGTCAACTTATAGGTTCGTTCGACTAGAGCCATTGTGAATCGTGGACACTGAGACAGGACGCTTGTGGTGAAAGAGTGCCCCTTTGGTGAATGTCCAGTGGTCTAGTCATAGAGAAGAGGAATACACTTAGGAGCCAGTGGACTTGATGCTGAAGAGTTATCCGTAGTGTTTTCCCAAGGTACATTTTTAAAGCATACTTTACTTTTCATGGTTTACCTTCCACATATACTTAACCTGATTTTGGGGATGAAAACTTTAATTTTGTTTATAGCATTTGTAACGTCCGATTCATTCTACACTCCTCGTGTGCATTTTCGAGTCAGGAGGGTGGACTTGGGCTCAGGATGCGCTGGTGGGTAGGCTTGCACCTTATTCGAGGGATGTGTTGGCCCGACACAAAGTGTTTTGATACTTACGTGCAACGGTAGTACGTACCCCGCGGCGGTATCCATCTTCGAGTATATACGACGAATACCCAAACGAGTCAAAGACATTAAGTGAACGTCGATTTTAATCGATGATCATCAAGTACTACCGCGCGGCGGTAGCAGAATATCGCACGGCGGTAGTAGTCGTCGAGTATATACGACAAACATCGAAGGAGTCTAGAGCCTTGAGTGGACAAAAGATCCTCGAGTTCTATCGCGCGGCGATAGAAGGATACTGCGCGGCGGTAGTCGACTGATTTAATTATTGTATGGCTCGGGAAGTTATCGCCTGTTGTTAGTAATACTGCGGGCGGTAGCCCTGCTGAATTATTTTCCATGGTACTCGGTAAGATATCGCGCGATGGTAGGAAATGTATTGTGCGGTGATAGTGTATAGGTGGCAGTACCTGAATGGGTAGTTTGGATTGTGGCTTGCAGAAACAGTAATTTTTGCGGTTACCGCGCGACGGTAGCGTCCTGATCGGGAAACACTAAAGATATTTTGCCGATTCCTTTAAATATGGATGTCCAAGACTTAGCCTCCATTCTTCTTCTGCGATTTTCCTGTTAGAATGAAGGGCGCAAAGCTTTTCTTGGAAGGACAAGGAACAGAAGGACTTTTCCTCGGAGGAGAAAGATCGAAAGCCGAGGGCGATGTCATCATGTCGCAAGGAGGATAACAAGATATATGGCTGGACATGAGGTGAGCTTCCTACCCCCTCCCTTATTGCTAGATCTTTAGTTATGATATATGAGAGATTTTGGCTCAAAGGAGTTCGACCTTGGTGAGAAATGGAGATCTCCTATGAAGAGACATGCTAGGACCTCTGTCCTAGGTTGTGATGTCTTCAACCTTTCCTCTCTTCAATGTGAAGATGGTGGACTTGGTTTCGTGAAGAATGATGGTTTAATGAGGGTGAATAAGGGAGCAGGAAGATCTGAATGCACTTTGTATAAATGTTTAAAGGATGAAGACAAATCGATGTCGTTCCTTGGTCTTAAAGATGGTGCAGAAATCTGTTTTTTTTTGTGCGCAGCAGACTTCAAGGACATTTTTGAGTATGGTACGGCCATATTCAGTTCTTAGGCTGAACACGAAAATTGTGGTCATCGGAAAGACCTTTTCAATGGATGGTTACATGTTCCAATTGGAACTCTGTATCCCCGGGAATGTCCGGTCATAATCGCTGCGCAGTAATATATTAAGTGTAAGCGGTTTTCGGTTGAGTTGTACATTCAGGTAACTAGTATGAACGGACTATTGTTGGGTCTTGATTGAATAAGTGGTTGTTGGAATTTGGAGGAACAAATGGTTGTCATATCTTCGAGCAAACAAATGTTTGTCATATCTTCGAGCGAATAAATGTTTGTTGGAACATTAATTGGAAACCAGTAAAGATGCATCTTAATAATAATATGTGAATGTGTAATATATAGCTTGCGGCGATCAAAGTGGTTGAAGAACACGTGATGTATTTCTAGCAATCCATGTTGATAATGTAGAAATAATTAAATGGTATGGTGAATGTTGTATGATTTGTAATGTGGAAGAAAATATATGACTTGATATGTCGGTGCCTGCGGATCATTGAAATGGGGCTATATGAGAAAATGCCCATGGCCATGCGATATGAAGAGTCTTAATATTGAAGGGATGAATAGGATAGTCCACTACTTAGAGTTGTGTCTCCATACGGGTACCATTGTGGGACTACTGTGATGTGTAAGGTGGCTTGCCACCTGTGATAATGATGAACCCTTAAGTGCTTGGGAGCACGGGAATGCTAAAGGGTGTAAGTGCGTGAGTATTTGACCGCACTGGATTGATGTGATGATAAGGGACTCAGTGTTGGGCCCTTGAGTGCTGTTGAGCACTGGATTAGTTATAATGAGAAGGGACTTGATTGGAGACATTAGATGTAATGTAATGGCTAGGTGAATATGCATGCAGTGTGAGTTGACACGCCGTGTCATAATCCTGCATTAAGAATAGTGTGGCAGGTAGGTCTACGGGCCCACTAGTCATCATAACGACGGGAGTTGACAGATAGACTTTGGGCGCTTGGTATTGGTCCTCGTTGATCAATCCTGAGGCTCTTTCTATTCCAAGTGGACGGTTCGGCTTGGTCCTTTGGTGATACGCTCTCAGAGGCTCCTTCCGTGCCATATTGATTGGCCAGTTTGTACTGTGTTCTTGGTGCACATCTACCCGAGACCCCTCTGTGCCATACTAAGCATGGGCTCTGCTATTGTGTTCTTAGAGTTGAGGCGTAAGAAGTCCTAGGCCAGGTGGTGTGGATACCAACCTAGTAGTGGAAATTCCCACTCTACTGTGACAGTCTTGCCACGACGGATGGAGCCTTAGAGATTAGCTACTTGCTCGAAAAGTGGGAACTATAAGACTGTGTTGACATAGTAGTTTGTGTGCATACTTGGGTGAGTCATCATGTGCATTCATAACATTACATTACATTGCACAATATCTTTATCATAAAATTTTGTATGGGCACTCTTATATGATAAGTTACTATACTTTTAACCTGATCCTTAAGTTTTAAATATGTATGGGCATTTTAATTAGTTAAGTTAATTTCCTATTATAGAAGTAGATTTGTTGTGGATGAATGATATATACTCTTGTTTAATTGCCATGATAGATTGATGATACTGTTGCTATACTCTACTACTGTTATAACTCACGATCTGTAATGATATGCCACCGGCTTGTACTTACTACTTATATATATAGTACAATTGCGAGTATGATACGACATATATTCGCTGTCGTCGGTGACTGATGTTAGTTTTGAGAGACTCAAGTTATAGCCCTTTGGGCAATTTGTGTACTCTGATATTAAAGAAGCTGTTGTTGCCTCATATTTTTGTTGTACTTTGTTTGGACTATATACTAGTGTTCAATTGGACTTCTGTTTATATCTTTATATTAGGTTGACATGGATGATATTCGTTTAGCCGGCAAGATAGGGGTCTTGTAGAATAGATTAGCCTGTGTGCTGATGCCTCCGCAAGGCGGCAGTTCTGGGCATAAGACTCCCTTTGGCCGTGTTTTTTGTTCCGGGAGGGGGGGTCTTACAGCAGCTCTCATGAACAATGATACTGTGGTGACCTTCAGCAAATTGACTTCAAATCTAATGGGCTTTATCTCAGTGGATAAATCCTTTCTCAACTCCTTGATGGAATCTTCAACAAAGTGTTCAATTTGTCTTCTCTGGTCATCTAGCAGACCTTTGAGGAGCTAAGAAAGTTGAGGGCATTTGATCAACCTGATGGAATGTCCCTTGGTCATACACATCCTCATATTGTTCTCTTGCTTCTTCCCATATATCATAATCAGCTCTCATGTATTCAGAAGAATGATCTGCATCATCACTCTTTAGCTCATCAATAGCAGGTTCACCATCTTCAGAAATGTATAAACATTCTATGCCTCTTTAGCAGGGACCTCTGTTGGAATCTCCTCCTCAATCTCTGCATTGCCAATTGGAATTTGATGTTATGTAACAATAGTGTTTGAGGCATCTACAATCATTATATGAAGGACTTTCTCCCCCTCAACTTGAGGACAAAATAGAATCACTTCAGGACGTTCTAGGGTTTCAGCAATCCTGTTCTACAGATTTTCAATGATGGAGTCTAGCTATTCTTGAATTGATTGAACAGTCTCTTCCACAATAGGTTCAAGCATCTGAGAAGTCTCCCCCTCAATATTTGCACAGATCCTGTCCATAATATCTTCAGTCATCATTTCATTTATCTCAGCTGGAATGTTCTCTGATTGGGAGCCAATGGCATGGCTGGTTTTTGTTGCAGGTTTAGGAGATATTGACACCTGAGCACTCATATCTCTTCTTATTTCCTCAGAAGAATCAGATAGCTAAGGATCATGTGGCTGCTCTTCACTGTTTTCAGAAGAGCTATTTCCAGAGCTCTCTGTAGTGACCATGGCTGCTTTCTTTTTCTTATCAGAAGATTGTTGATATGGGAGCATTATTCTGTCCCACCTTTTAAACAACTTATAGTCAATCCTCTTCATGTGATGGATCATTGTTCCTATTCTCGTGTAGAGGATCCCTGGAATAGTGTTATGCAAGAACAAAGATAGTATCCTTCCCAGGTTTGGCTCTGGGATACACTCTACCATAACGTCAAAAAGTACCTTCCTTCAGTCCATTTTCTTGGATAGAATTATTCTTGGCATTAACTCGAACATCTTTGTATATATCTTGTCATGGGACCCTGTCTTGTAAATCGGAGCTTTCCTAATTTCATCAGCCAAGAACTTTCCTTTCAGATTCAGCTCTTTTCTTAAGATTGATCTAGTCTCATTCTTAGATAGCCCACACCACTTCAGTGCCGATTTTACATCATTTTTATATAGTTCTTCCTCATCATCAGATGGCCTGAACTTGGGCAGATGCATGGCCTTGCTTAATATTTTAAGAGTGATCTTGATCTTATGCCCACTGATGGACATTTTGATTTTAATGGAGGATGAGTCAATAGTGGCATTGGAGTAAAGTTCCAACACTTCCCTCTTCCATAGCAGGCTAGGCTGTGAGAGAATGTATTCTAGGTCAGCGACCTAGAGTAGATGGAGAATGAGTTGTATCTCCTCTGGTGCAACCTTGAAGCCATTTCTCACAAGCTTTGAACCATCGAACAGGAAGTATATTCCTTTCGGCGCCATTAATCCTTTGAAATTATGTAGTTTTCTCGAGCTTTCATCGGAGGGAAGAAGAAGGACTAAAGGGCTAGGAATAGTGTATTTTATTTTAAGCACTCACACTTTTATTTACACTTACCTCTTATTAGAGAATATGGAGAGGCGCGTACCTATTGTGTTAATCATGAGAAGATCAACTGCTGGGATTAATCCTGTGAGATAGCTGTAAATAGAAGTCCCTCGGAGAATTCATCGAGTTGACTCGACGCACTCGATACACTCGACGTAGGATGTTTTCTCAATGCTCTCGATGCCTAGACACTTTGACTCAGCGAACTCGATGCCTGATGTTGTCTTAGCACACTCGATTCCTGAACACTTCGACTCAGTGCATTCGACGCTTGGATAAGTCCATGTCTTTCTTGATATCCTGCAAAAGTTAATTTTTTCCTCCAACACATGCATGAATATACTGAAGCTATACTAAGTTCAACATACCCAATTTAATTTTGAATGTGTTGAACTTGGCTTCATCTAGTGGCTTAGTGAAAATGTCAGCCTTCTGTTTGTCTGTGGGGACAAACTCAAGACACATGTCTTCTTTTTCTGCATGCTCCCTAATAAAGTGATATCTAATCTGAATATGCTTAGTCCTGCTATGAGATACATGAATCCTAGCAATAGAGAATGCACTAAAAGAATCACAATACATTGGAATTCGACTTAGCTGGAGATTATAATTTGGAGCAGATGATGAATCCACAGTAGCTGTGCAGAATAACTACCAGCTGATATGTACTCTAATTCAGCTGTTGAGATGACAATACAAGTTTACTTCTTGCTGCTCCAAGAGACCAATCTTCTTCCTAGAAATTGATAGGTGCCTGAGGTGCTTTTCCTACCTTCCTTACAACCTGCAAAGTCTGCATCTGAATACCCAATTAATTCAAAGTTATTATTCCTTGGGTACCACAGAACAAGATCAGGTGTGCCCTTGAGATAGTTCAAAATTCTTTTTGTTGTAGAATAATGGGATTCCTTAGGGCTAGCCTAGTATCTAGCACAAACATATGTAGCATATATAATTTCTGACCTACTTACAGTAAGGTAGAGGAGGGAGCCAATTATATCTTTGGTGATCATAGACTGAGAGATGGATAGACCATCCTCTGACTGTCTAACTTGAGGCCCAAGAAATACTTGAGTTCACTCATACTGCTAATCTCAAACTGCCCTTGCAAACTTTAGCAAACTTCTTCCAGAGGTCATCATCAGTAGACCCAAATATTATGTCATCTACATAAATTTGGACTAGAATTATCTTACCCTTGACTTCCCTAAGGAATAATATCTTGTCTATCTTTCCCTTTGAGAATATATTCTCAATGTGAAAACTAGACAGGGTTTCATACCATGGCACAGGGGTCTGCTTTATGAAGGATAAAATTCACGCAAGAGCGTAATTCTAAATCGATAAGGCAACTGTACATATCATTCTAGAGCATAGGATCAGTGTCGTATTTAGAGTCAAGGACTGTTGACTACTTCTACTCACGCAAATTAATATTATTTTATCGGTAAATAAAAAGGTTAATTGAAAAAAAAAGACAATGGAATAAAAGATATCACTTGATCTAGACTCCCTTTGAAATAAAATAAACTATACATAAAATTCAAGCTTCTAATCTACCTACTTCTATAGTGGAGGTTCCCACATTATAAAAGTGTCTCTCTCGAGGATATGCTATCGACTAAAGTTATGTTGATGGATTAAGACCTCTCGGCTAATCGAAACCACTAAGCTTGCTTTAAGTGGTGAACCACGCTATTGGATCTAACTCCAATCCTGAAGATCCATATCATCCTCTCTCCAGGAGTGCATGTGGCTCCTTCTACTTTTAAATGATCTACTAGTATCCACAACCTCTCTATAAATCAAAGATACGGATCTAATATCGAAAGGTGAATTCAACACAATTGTAATCAAAGGTAAATCAAAGCGATAAATAAAGAGAGCTTGAGAAAGAAGTTTATTTTATTCAAAAATCATCATGATCAAGTGCTAACGAAATTAGCTACTCAACATGATTAAAAAGTACATAAAATAAAGGGAAAGTGAAACATGATTGCATAAAGGAAAAATACTTAAATTAAAACCTAAACTATGGAATTGGAATTACATAAAGAAATGCAAGAAAACTACTGAAATTGGCTAAAAAACCACTCCAACATTTGTAAGACCCCCCTCCCAGAACACAAAACACGGCACGAGGGGAGTATTATGCCCAGAACAGTCGCATTGCGGTAGCACTAGCAAACGAGCTAACCTGTTCTACAAGACGCTTATCATGCCGGCTATAATCATGGTTGCTAAGTACTCCGTATACTTTTCCAAATGACCAATATGCACTAAAGTGATCTCCATTCCCTCGAGTACTCGAGCAAATTCTATACTCATCAACCGAGACTCTGGGATCGACTCTGGTACTTTCCTGCTTAATGCAATAGCCACAGAGTTTGCTTTCCCGAGGTGGTAGTTCAGGGTAAACTCATAATCGCACAAAAATTTCAACCACCGCCGCTGCCTTAAATTCAGTTCCTTCTGAGTATGAACGTACTTTAAATTCTTGTGGTCTGAAAAGATCTCGCAGTGGAAGCCATATAGATAGTGTCTCCAAACTTTCAAGGCTAACATCACTGCTCCTAATTCTAAATCATGTACTGGTTAGTTGACTTCATACTTCTTCAGCTTCCTTGAAGCATAAGCAATCACATGCCCATGCTGCATCAATACTACTCCCATCTCTTGATACGACCATCAGTGTAGACTTGAAATCTTTCCTTCCCAGATGAAAGGGATAGGATGGGTGCTGTAGCAAGTCTGTCCTTCAATTCTTGGAACGCAGTTTCACACTGGGATGTCCACTCGTATGACACACCTTTCTTTGTCAGAGTAGTAAGAGGAAGGGCTATCTTTGAGAATCCTTTCACAAACTTGCGATAATACCTGGCAAGCCCAAGGAAACACCACACATCGGCCGCTGACTTCAAGGGTGACCATTCCTTTACAGCATGCACTTTGGACTGATCCACAGCTAGTCCAGCCCCACTAATCACATGGCCCAAGATGGCAACTTCTTGGAGCTAGAATTCACACTTGCTGAACTTGGCAAACAATGCATGCTCTTTTAGCTTCTTCAACGCAAAGGTCAGATGTTCAACATGCTCCTCCTCTGTCTTTGAGTAGACCAAAATTTCATCGATGAAGACGATGATGAAGATGTCTAGATATGGCTCAAACACTTTGTTCATCAGACTCATGAAAGCTGAAGGAGCATTTGTGAGCCCAAACGGCATCACGGTGAACTCATACAAGCCGTACCTTGAGCTAAAAGATATTTTCTGAATGTCCTCTTGTATCCTCAATTGTTAATACCCCGAGCATAAATCCAACTTGGAGAACCAATGCACTCCTACCAGTTTATCGAACAACTTGTCGATTCGAGGTAGTGGATAGGTGTTCCGCACTGTTAGTTGAATGAGCTCCTGATAATCGATACACAATCGCAACGTTCCATCCTTCTTTTTGATAAATAGGACAGGGGTTCCCCAAGGTGATGAGCTGAGGGGAACAAACCCTTATCTAATAATCGAGTCCAGTCGACTCACTCGATGCTTCCCGAACCTGAGCCAATTCTCTTGGCTCAAAACGCATGCAAGGGGCCTAGCATGAAATGGGATGTTACAACATTACTCCTAGATGCCTCCTAGATGCTTATTTTTCAGCTCCTGGCTAAACCTGGAATATATAGCAATTTTTTTGTAGAGTCACGCCCCTCGATCATGCTCGTGACCTAGAGCTTGTAAGGTGCAGAACCGTCCTTTTGTAAGCCCGGGAATGTTGGGAGAAAACCACCAATATTCGCCATTCTGCGGGTCTTGCCCATCGGTCATGCCTGACCTAGGGCGTGTCTATACTATTACTGTAAATGGCAGGAGGAGACACGATGGGAGTTAATCTGGGGGTTGCTGCAGAAGTCACGCTCCCGGGTCATGCCCGTGACCTAGGGCATGTAAGCTGAAAACTGTCTGGATCAGAAACTGACATCATAAGCGCGGCTCGCCTGGTCGTCACGCCTTCGAGTCAGGCCCGTGACTTTGAGGTCATGCCTGGGTCCAAGGCGTGTAAATTTAATCTGGCATTGAAATATAATCTGGAGGTCCTAGATGGGTCATGCCTACTGGTCACGCCCATGACTTAAGGGTAACGCTCATGCCAGGGGCGTGTAAATGTGATTTGTTTCCAAATTTCTTCAATTTCTTCTCCTTATCAGTCCTGCAAGCTCTAAATTGATATTTGCAGCCCAGATTAACCTGAAATACAAAAAGAAAATAGTTAGAAACTAAATTAGCAAAATATAATTATAAACTAATTAATTTTTAAATAAAAACTATATAAAAATAAGGATAAAATTAAAGTTATAAAATGCCCCCATACATACTCGTTTGTTTGTCCCGAGCAAACAAATTTCTAAGGGAGCAAAGAAATTTCAACGCTAGAAAAGAAAATTGAACCTGAGGAGTAAATGCGAAGTCTTGTGCCTATGTGCGTAGCTATTTTGGTAGAAAAACCTACTCAGCATACAAATTAGTTTTTATTTTTCTTAAATGTGTTTCCACTTATTATTTCTACTTTGGAATTGAAAATTCGGTAAATCCTGAAATTACATTTAGGGAGAAGGTAGCGTGTGTACTAAGATCGACATTACACAAAACGAAGATCGAGATACCCTCCAAAGAAATCCATCAATGTCGATGGTCATAGGCTTGCCCTTTCACACTCTCGCCACGACACTAGTCTAACTGATACGCACAAATCAATAGGACTTCACTTGGTTGAAACGTATGCTTAGGATTTGGTATGGATAATCAAAGATAAACATGACGACTAGTCCCTCTTGTCTATGCTGCCGCCGCCTCCACCAAGTGTTCGCGACAAAGAGATGGCCGACTTCCAGAAGGAGTTCGACACATTGCAGGCGGCTTTGGACGCGCACTCCAAAGCCCTGCGGGTTAAGGATGAAGAACAACGGGTTGCCGAGGAGGCCGCTGAGAAAAGGATCCAAGAGTTGCGAACCACCATAGAGCGAAAGACCACCAGGCTACAGTCCGCGCTGGAGGCCGCGGAGGGGAAAATAGCAGAGATGCAGGACGCCTTGGAGCAGGAGAGGGCAGAGAAGCAGGATATGCAAGTGCAAGTGCTGATGGCGGAACGTCTTGAGAGAGAGAGAGAAGAGATAGGCAGCCTTGAGCAAGGAAAAGTCCAAGGTCCGTCAGCGGAAGCCGACGGAGACCGGCAGCTTGCAATAGCGGCTTCTAGGAAGTTGTCGGAACCAGGCCGCCCGGCTTCTGGCGGGGTTTCAAATCCACCAGAGGCCACGACGGTCGGGCAGGCCGCATCTTCTAACAGGCTAGAAGCACGACCTCAACTAACGGTTCCATTCTCCATAGTCGAGCGCGATGTCGCGCGGGTTCACCAGTCTCTGCACTCACTCTATAATCAGGTTAGCCAAGTGTATACTGAGATTGTAAGAACCGGTGAGCAGGTCGCGCAGATAGGGCGATGGGGACTAGAGGGCGATAAGCAAGGCTGAGCGACTTGCGAGTGACAAGCCGTACGAATAATTTAATCATTATGTTGTAGTATATTCTTATGCTGGACGTGGGATAACCTGGTTGCTGTAAACTGTTGTGTTTTTCTTATGATACGAACTGCTTGCAGCTTATGCGATCTGTGTTTATGATCACCATATATGTGTATTATTCTGAAATATCAAAGTACAGGAATGTAGCTGCGCGTTCGGGCGAACAGATTGCTGGCTTGAAAGTATGATGTTTGCATCCTTGCCACGAAAATATTCAAAGTCCAGGAAAATAGCAGCACGGACTAATGAACTGAATTGCGGTTTAGTCGTTGCACTGAACTGTATTTCCTGCAGGTTGAGATCGTGCGACCTGATTGCTAGCTGCGATTTGACGTTGAGCTCTGTACTTTCACAGGTTTTCTATAAATAGGGACGACTCCGAAGATTTCATCACAAGACAGAAAGGATGCGGGCTAAGTCCAAGTCATTGCGGTCTGACAAGGCCTCTGCGGTCAGGACTGATGCGGCCTCCGCATTCCACTCCGCAGATCATAAAGAATGCCGGCTTACAAAAGCCGAGTTAGACGACTTTTTGGAGAGGCACATGCAGGGAAGCCCACTAGTTGTGCGGCTTCCTCTGTAGGACGAACGGATAAATACCTCCCACGCAAATCAGATCACCATCCCCATCGACCACTTTGACTGCGGTTTCCGCTTTCCGGTCATGATGGAGGCCGTGGCAATCTTCGACCATTATGGAGTTGTGCCCGGACAATTGCCACCAAACTCGATAGCCGCCATCTACAGCTTCATTTCATACTTAAGGTCGGAAAGAGTATGATTCCCTATGAGGCTGTTCCGGGAATGCTCCTCGGTGCGATCTATCCCGGACTCCGGGACAAGGATCTTCTGAGGGCACTTATACTTCGGTTTCAGGGGGCTGAAGATCGTCAACCTGGCGAACAAGATCGCCAACTGGTCGCAGCGGTTTCTCATCTTCGAGGGAAACCTGGGGTTGCTGCCAGTCAACCTGCAAATCCGCGACGAGGCCGCCTTCGGCAGCGGTGGCCTGGACGGCGTGGAGAAGGAAATGTACACCTTCTTCAAGGGGGAGCGGCTTGATGTAAACCATTACATCCCGCTGATGCCGTCCTTAGAAGGAATTGAAGCGGAAGATAGTAAGTTACAAACCGGCTGAACTAATCTTTTAGCCGCGCGGCCTGAAAACTGATTTTTTACTTTTTCTTTGCAGCTGCAGTGGCGGTCCCGCTGAACAAACCGCTGACGCCTGGCGGCCTGACGCTCACGCAAAGGGAGAAGCGCGCCAGGACGGCCAAGCCGCAGCAGGCTGAGGAGGAGGGGGAGTCGGCCTCCTCCGGCGAGTTTATGCTGCAAGGAATGGGCAGCAGCCTGAAAGACGTCCATGGCAATCCGACTGTGCTGTGGAGTCCGGATGGCGAGTCCGTGAAGGTCTCCACCGCCCTCCATTATTGGGGGGAGGGAAGAAGTAACTCGCCAAGCGAACGTACGTGGTCGGCGTCGCACTATACGGCAAGTGCAACCTGAAGGTGCTGCGCCGAGTTCTCGCAGACGACATGCCGCGGTTAGCTGCGCAGGTTGGGGCAAGGAGCTTTGTGACAAGCCACTTCATGGGCCTTGCCTACAAGCAGTTAATGAAAGAGAAGAGCGGCCTGGAGAGGCGGTTAGAGGAAAAAGGAAGAAGAAAACAAGCGACTGAAGGAAAGGGAAGCGGTAAGTTATCACCTAATACTCGTGCGGTTAACAAAATAAACCGCGCGGTCTAACCTTTACTTCTTTTGCAGGCGATGTACGACCCGGCCAACCCGACCTTTGAAGATAATGTCTTCCCGCAAGTCGTCCAGGGGATCGATGGAGTGCTTAACCGCCTCTGAGTCATTGACGGCTTAGCGGCCGGCTTCACCGACTTCACCTGTTACGACATATACCCCACCTTGAAAAAGAGGGTGGTCGTTGTCTACAGGGCGATCAAAGGCAAGGGCAAGGTCGGCGAGGAAGATGGCGAAGAGGAGGAAGACGACGAGAAAGAGGGCGGTCAGGGAAGCCGGAGCGAAGGCGCATCGTCTTCGACCGACGGTCAGGGCTCGGAGACCGCGTGACAGAGTCGGCGACTTCTGGCGGCTCGTCAGCTACCAGTAGCGGGTACTCTGAATCTTCCGTCGACATCGAGGGTTGCGATGATTCAAGTTCTCCTGCGACTAAAAAGCTCAAGCCGGCCGATTAGGAACTTTTTATTTTTATTTTTTACTTTTTACTTGTACTTTAAGATTTTTTGAGAAACTGGCGGTATGTCTTTGTAAACCGCGCGTTTAACATTTTGTAAACCTTTATGAAATAGAAATAAAGTAAAACTTTTACCCCTGATGTGTGGCTTATTTCACTTCTCATTTTTCTTACTTGTATAAGCCCGCGCGGTCTCAGCGTTACTCCCGATTTAATAGATAGTTACCATATAAATCGGTCTGAGGCCATACTACGACTTTCATGGAGTTATCTGCAAGAGAGAAAGAGATATTCCTATGGCTTATTTTAGAATACACATCGACTACAAGCCATGCGGCTAACAGATTAAACCGCCATTAGCCTTAATGAAGTAATTGAGTTATCTGCTGAGAAGAGAGAAATGCCCGCAACTTAATTGTAAATAAACTATGACCAGTAAGCCGCGCGGCTAAGAACCATAGCCACCGAAAAGCCTTAACAATGAAGTATAAGTTTGCGGCCAGGGCGAACTCTCATATAGATTGCGCTTATGATGAAAGAGACAAGGATAGAGAAATGGTCTGGGGCTTCTGGTAAGATAATATAAGTCGGCAACCAAAAATACTTAATCATACTTAGTCGACAACTAAGTCACCCGAATAATAGTGATCAAAATCGCATGAGAGCGGATAGGTACATAGAAGCCAAATAATTTAAGCCAGAAATAGGTCGGTCGACTTCACGAGTATATGAGTAATAAGCCGGCAGAAAGGCACATGGAAGCCAAATAATTTAAGCCAGAAATAGGTCGGCCGACTGCCCGATTATATAAAGAACAAACCAATATGTAGGTATATAGAAGCCGGACAATATAAACTGACATATAAAACCGCGCGGTTTGTAACTGAATTGAAAATCTTTCTTTTGATCTGAAAAAGATGGGTTACAGACTTAAGCGACAAAGTGGGCAGGTGCGCACGAAGCCCATTGCTTTCCACACATGGTCGCAAAAACTGTAAACCACATCACCCAAGTAGGCTCGATAGACTGAAAAACCAAGCTCTACGGATTAGGTGAAGACCATAGCAAAGTCCAGCTGAATTGAAAACCGAAAGCTTGCGGAGTTAGCGAAAACCAATGTTAAGTCCACACCTTTGTCTGCTAAAAGAAAGGATTCATAACCAATGTGACCAAGTGGGCAGGTGCATGAAGCATTGCTTTCCTCACAGGGTCACATGAGTTATGCAATCAACCCACTTCAGACTTAGGTGACCAAGCGGGCAGGTGCGCGTGGCAGTGCTTTCCACGCAAGGTCACAAAAGCTGCCCACTCAGAAAGAGGGGAAGGATTCTCTGCCCTCTTGCCTGGAGTACTGCCCAAGTTGATCTTTCTGGCAGGTGCATGTGGCATTGCTTTCCCATAAGATCAACCCAGCTGTGGGTCTCCTACAGGCACTGCTTGAGGGTTCCAAAGAGTGTTTGAGGGTCACAAACTAAGATGATTGGTGGGCAGGTGCGTATAGCATTGCTTTCCACATGCGATCATCAAAGTTGTAACGATATCCCTTAAAGTGGCATAGTAGAGCTTAACTCCCACCCTGTCCCTCCATAATGCAGAGGTGGGGTCAGGTACTAGCCGGGATCCGAAATTCAGTTTCCTACCGCACTAGAACCTGCAATCTCCCACTACACGGTGCGAAATCTCCCCGCAACACGTGGTCTTCGTGGTGTTACGCTAATGACAATGGTTCTAAGGGAGGTTTATGCTGAACTCAGCGATGTCTCTTGGTGTCAGTTATCCCTATTTCTCAAGCTGTTAAGAAAAGAGAAACACTTGAAAAGGTGTTAGTATGAGGTTTTGAGATATGAAATAAAAACATATTTGATATAGAATCTTTAGGAAATGAATTGGTAATAAAAACAAACCAACGCTTTTGCGTTTATTCCCAAGATTGAAGACGAGGCCTGTTGGGCCTGTTTATTCTATGCCGGAGAGGATGTCCAGCGTGCATTTGCCTTTTCAGGCACCGGAGTGGGACGTAAAGATCCTTTGGATGGCATCACAAAACTTTCCCTGCTTCATCATCCTCTCCACTAGTTGTTTAAGAGCTTTACAATCTTCCGTCAAGTGACCCTTTCCTTTGTGATATTCACAATATTGATTAGAGTCCCTGGATTTTTGGCCTAGAGGCTGAAAGGATTCCTTGGAGTCTACTTTATTTTTCATGACACGGTCAAAAGTGCCACTCCCAGCACGAGAGTACTTGTCAGCGAAACTGATTAGCTCCTGATATGTTTTTCCCTTCCGAGGGTGGCTTCGAACTTGAATGGTCCTTCCTTTAATCCCTCAATTACAGCAATTTTGTACACTTCTGGATTGGATTCCCTCACTTCAAGAACCTCCTTCTGAAATCGTCCGATGAAATGAGAGAGAGTCTCCTTTTTACGGTGTTTTACCTGGAATAAAACTGACACGTGCTTATTCCTTTTCGCAGAAGCAGAAACAGAAGTGTCTTGTATTTTCCTCAAGTGATTAGTAGGGTAAGCGACGAACTGAGGACCTGGTCTTTCAGTCTGCAGAGGGGCTGCGGACTGCTCAGGCGAGTAGGTTGTCGGGCGGTTTTGTGAGTAGGCGTGCGGATAGGGCCGCGGGTAGGCTTGTACTCCTTGCGGACAAGTAAGTGGATTAATAGGCGGACTGTCTACTGCTGGCGCCGAGTTGACTGAGGAGATCGGCGCCGGTCCGGACTGCGCGTCTAGCCTCTTGACAGCTCCCAAGACGTCGTAAACCGCTGCGAACTGCAAACCGGCGACCTGAGAAATTTTGTCAGTTTCTTGAGCTAACCGCACGACTGCTTCCCAAAGGGGATCCTTGCCGGGTTGAAGGTCAGGTTGAGCAGTTTGGCGATCTGTCATTCTGTCCGCAAACTTCAAAAAATGGCTTGATCTGAAGGCCGTGTGTTGATGTTGATGCAGAAAATGCGCCCTCAAATTCCGGTAAAAAGGGAAAAAGAGAGAAGGAGACAGCAAGCCGCTATCTACTAAGCGGACGAGAGAAAAAGAACAGCAGAGCCGTAAACCACGACGACACCCGACTTCGCCCGTCGCGGCCTGAATGCCTCCCCTACGACGAGCTTTCCTTTTATTAACAATGAGGCAATTACAAGAGGAAAAAATGTAAATCGCACAAGCCGGTCGGACTACAAGCCACAAGGCACTATACTTGAGACCGCAGCTCTTAACAAGTGAGCTCTTGGATACAAGTCAGCGTGTCTTGGGGAGAGCTCCCTCCCCCTATTTATAGGCTCGGGGGCCTGCCCAAGCGGGCAGGGCTAAAGTTACTGGTTGCCCGGGGTACAAGAGAACTAGGCAGAGGTGAGGGGAAGCAAATGAGCAGAAAACTAGAAAGGAGGGAAGCCGCGCGGCTTGGCGGATTCCTCCTGGCGAGCTGAATTCCTGGGTCCTGGGCCTTGGAATTGAGCAGGGCCGGAACTGGTGGCGACCTAGCATGGAGGCCACCCGGCTTCGCTGAGGTCAGCCGACTTGGTATGAGCGATGGCTAGAAGTAGCAGGTCGACAGCCTCTGATGACCGGCCGACTTGATATGCTTGGCGGCTAGAAGAACTAGGCCGCCCGGTCTAGAAAGTTGTGCGAACCGGTCGCGGATTTCGGGCTTAACAAACCCAACTGGCGGAAAACTTGTTACCATTGTCAAGGGACCCATCACTAAAATATGAACAATCTTACACTTCCGAGAGATCAGTAGTAGTTGACAAGAAATTAGATTCACTCCGTCCCTTTGCAGGATTCATTTTGAACAGGATTAAATAACCAAACTCTACTTAGAGACACCCGACCAGTTGTGGCTTGAACTGACGGCTAGACAATGGGACAAGCCGATAGGAAGACCGGCAGAAAAGCTAGCGGGTAGAACAACAGGTTCTACAGTGCTGGAGGTTGGCTGAAAGCCTTAGCGGGCGAAGTCGCGGCCTGCTCGATAGGCTGCCGAGCTCTAGAGGCTAGGGCGGTCTGTCCAAACTAGACCGCTGATTTCATCGACTAGTCGAGGTCTGAAGGCCGCGTGTTAACTGTTGATGCACGAAAATGGAAAGGGAGCCGAGCACCACCTGCTAATGGTTCGAGTACCAGGGAAATGAAGGGAAAAGAGGAGACTGTCGAGTAGTCGTTTACTAGCAGTTGTAGCTGAGGGACAGAAAGAGAGGCCGCTGGTAGCGGCAACAGTAGAGTTCGCCCGCCACGACTTAAAAGTCACTCCTGCGACGGAATTTCCTTTTATTAAAAGTGAAGTGGTTACAACAAGGAGAAAAAAGGTAAGCCGGTCGGACAACAAGCCGTAAGGCACTAGACTTGAGACCGCAACTCTTAACAAGCGAGCTCCTGGATACAAGTCAGAGTGCTTTGAGGAGTGCACCCTCCCCTTTATAGGCTTAGGGGCCTGCCCAAACGGACAAGGCTAAAGGTTCCGGCTGCTCGGGGTACAAGAGAACCGGGTAGAGGTGAGTTGAAGCAAATGAACAATAAAGGAGAAAGGAGAAAGCCGTACGGCCTGGCAGATTCCTCCCGGCGAGCAGATGGCCTGGTTCCTCGGCCTTGACGTTGAGCCGGGCTGGCGCTTACAGCGGCCTGATATGGAGACCGCCCAACTTCTCTGATGACAAGCCGACTTGACATGTATGGATGCTAGAAGGCACTGTCCGCCCAATCTCTGATGATTGGCCGGATTGACGTGCTTGGCGGCTAGAAGAACCAGGCCGCCCGGTCTTGAAAGTTGTGTGAACTGGTCGCGGATTTCGAGCTTAACAAATCAGTTAATTCTTGACCTTTGTCTGCCGGCTTATGGTATCAATTATCATAGTTAACCTACGACTTGGCAACACAAAGCTAGTATGGGTTTGGTGTCCACTATCAGGCGATTTATTTGCCAGCTAGGCATGCTTAAGTATCTCTGATTACCTGCTTGTATAATCATATCAGAAGCCACAGATTATTTGTCTCTATCCTTAAGTCTCTTACATAAAAAACTTGATCTGCATCAAAGTTCGGCCTAGCCGCAAACATCTGTTTCATTGTTAAAGCTTTTCAGTGGTTAATGTTCTTAGCCGCGCGACTTATTGGTCATTGTGTATTTTCAAATAAGCCGCAGGAATTTCTCTCCTCCCAGCAGATAACTTCATTTCATTATTAAGGCTTTTCGGCAGCTAAAGTTCTTAGGTGCGTGGCTTAATGGTCAATGTGTATTTTCAAATAAGCCGCATGAATTTCTCTCTTCCTTGCGGATAACTTTATTGAAGTCACAGAACGTAGAATCTCCGGATTTCATTATGATCTCAGGCCGATTTGCATAATAATAGACTATTAAATCGGATGTAATTCTAAGACCATGCGAACTAATGTCAGTAAGAAAAATGACAAAAATTAAACAGGTTACACATCAAAGGTAAAGTTTTCTTTCATTTCAATTTCAAACAAGGTTACAAAAATCTAACTGCACTGTTTACAAAAATAGGCCGCTGGTTTCAAAAAGATTTCAAAATACAAGGTAAATTTGAAATTTTACTAATCGGACGGTTTGAGCTTCTTAGCCGGAGGGGAACTTGAATCGCTGCCAACATCAACGTCAACGGGAGATTCCGAGTAGCCGTTGCTGCTAGTCGTAGAGCCGCTCGAACTGCTAGAAACCGCGGGATCAGTCTGCGCGGTCTCTGATGCTTGGCCGTCGGTCTCGGTAGAGGAGCCCTCGCTCCAGCTTTTCTTGCAGCATTCTTCCTCGACATCTTCCTGCACTTCGCCCGCATCTTTGCCTTCATCTTTGCCATCATCTTCGCCGACCTTACCCTTACCCTTGATCGCTCGGTAGACAGCGACAACCTTCTTCTTCATGGTAGGGTATAGGTCGGCACATGTGAAGTCGGTGAATCCCGTCGCAAAGCAGCCAAGGTCTCGGATGCGGTTAAGCGCTCCATAAATCCCCTAGATGACCTGCGGGAAGACATTGTCCTGGAAGGTCGGGTAGGTCGTTAAAGAAATAGTGCCTAACCACCTAGAGGGGGGGTGAATATGATAAGCCCGGAATCCGCGACCTGCCCGTGCAGCTTTCCAGACCGGGCGGCCTGCCTACTCAAGCCGCCAAGCCTCCCAAGCCGGGCGGTCTCCATGTCAGGCCGCTGCCAACGCCGACCCTGCTCAGCGACAAGGCCCAAGGACCCAGCCGTCAGCTCGCCAGGAGGAATCCGCCAGGTCGCGCGGCTTCCCTCCTTTCTTGTTTCTTTCTCTTTTGCTTCCCCTCACCTCTGCCCGGTTCTCCTGTACCCCGGGCAGCCGGTAACTTTAGCCCTGCCCGTTTGGGCAGGCCCCCGAGCGTATAAATAGGGGGAGGGTGCACTCCCCAAGACACGCTGACTGGGATCCAGTAGCTCGCCTGTTAAGAGCTGCGGTCTCAAGTCTAGTGTATTGCGGCTTGTAGTCCGGCCGGCTTCTTCTTTTACTCGTTGTAACTGTTTCTTATTTTAAGTAAAGGAAAGCCCGCCGCAAGAGTGGCATTTAAGCCGCGGCGGGCGAACTCTGCTGTTGCCGCTGCCAGCGGCCCCCCCCTTTTCCGGTCCTTTAGCCGCGATCGCTAGTAACCGATTGGTCGACAGTCTTCTCCTTTCCTCCCCTATTCCCCGGTGTTCGAACCATTAGCTGGTGGTGCCCGACTCCCTGTCCGTTTTCGTGCATCAACAGTTAACACGCGGCCTTCAGATCTCGACTAATCGATGAAATCAGCGGTCTAGCTAATTAGACCGCTCTATCCTCTAGAGTTCGGCGGCCTGTCGAGCAAGCCGCGGTTTCGCCGGCTAAGGTTTTCAGCCCGCCTCCAGTGCTGTGGAACCTGGTATTCTATCCGCTCTCTTTTCAGCCGGTCTTCTTATCGGTTAGCAGTATCCTCTAGCCGCCACATTAAGCCGCCGTTGTTCTGCGGTCTCTTGAAAAAGTTCGGCTATTCTTTCTTTTCAGGATGAATCCTGCAAAGGGCCATGGTAAATCAAGCCGCATCTCAGTGACTACAGATCTCTCAGAAGTGCAGGATTGCTCGTATTTTAATAGTGAGGTTGTTGACCCTCATAGAGAAATTTTTGCAAACAGTGTTGAGCGTGGACTAGAATCTGTTGCAAATGAACCTCTTTATGAGGAAGAAGAAGAGGCCCCATCTCCATTCATTAATCGTATTCGGTGGGATACTGTCTCCGATAACTTTAGAGTACCGCGTCTCCCGGAGTATTCTGGGTGTGATGATCCGTTTTCTCATTTGCAAGCTTTTGAATCAGCTATTTCACTGAGAAAAGTGTCAAATGGAATAAAATGCAAACTCTTTGTTATATCTTTTGGCAATGTTGCAAGAGAATGGTTTTATAGCCTCCCACCTCGATCAGTAACCAGCTTTAAGGATCTTCGAAGTCAATTTATTTCTAGATTCGCTATTTACAGGAAGCGGAAAAGAGACGTTGGAGCTCTCTTCCGAATCAAGCAAGGAATTGACGAGTCTAATCCAGATTTTGTTGATCGGTTTCAAAAGGAGGTTTTAGATATTTGTAGCGTCCATCAAGACTATTACTTGCATGGTTTCCTAAATGCACTTCAAGAAGGCCCATTGAAATTCAAGCTCACCACAAAATATCCCAAAAGCAACGGAGATCTTATTGATATAGTTAATACATTCATAATGGGCGAAGAGGCAAATAAAGGTTATGTTTCATTTCTGAATCAAATGGCTAAACAATCTCAAGGGACTTCTGGTCAACAGCAATCTATTTCCTCACAAGATGTTTTGCAAGTTGAATATTGCAAGTCTCCTTATATTCTCCAGGATAAAACTCCAAAGTATGAAAAAGGTTCAGGTAAGTATGTTAAGTTTAAAATTCCTATGGAAGATCTTTTGATAATCATTCAGGGAATGCCTGAGTTCAAGAAGCCTCGGCGTATGAAATCCAAAATCAAGTATCGGCACGAGCAGCTTTTTTGCAAGTATCATAAAGATATTGGTCATATAGCAGAAGATTGCATAGCTCTCAGGGAATTGGCTAATCAACTTGTAAGAGCTGGAAAGTTTCAAGAATATGTTATTTAGTAACTCTCTAAGGCAATCTTTCATTTCTTGCTCAATAATTCAAGTAGTGATTCCTCTTTCTTTCTATAAAGAAAAGTGCTTATGTTCAGAATAGTACATAACATCTCCTTCACAATCGGTATTAATGAGGCAGGATAAAACTACGGATATATATCCTTTGTCACTTCCTTAACATCATGCAAATGTTACTTTTTCATTTGAAGCTTATTTTTAGCTTTACTCTTTATGCCAATATGCATGCATGTAGGGGCAAGAGCCCCTTTCGAATTCTTAAGCCCTCCACATCCCGCTTGACTTCAGTCGCAGATGTGTAGTGGGTTTTCCGCTTGGCCTTCAGTCGCAGACATTGCGTACCCGTCACGCATGACTTCAGTCACAGACAGGCATTACGTACTTGTCCCGCTTGACCTTTGTCGCAGACATTGCGTACTTGTCCTGCTTGACTTCAGTCGCAGACGTTGCGTACTTGTCCCGCTTGACATCGGTCATGGATTTTGAGAATTTCGATCCCGCTTATGTGTTCTTTGTGTGGAAAGCAGTGCCACACGCACCTGCCCACATTGACACATAAGTGCATGTCTTCACCTATTTTTGCAGGACAACACGCGCCTATCCGCTATCTCGCGGTTTTATTAAGCGGCCTGTGCAGGTTGTATAATTAATTACACAAGCCGCCCGGTTTCATATTCCGGCTTAAGTTTTTTAACTTTCCTGTTCCTACCTGCCGAATTATCATTAATATATTTGGGAACTCGGCCGACTTACGTCCGCCTATCCGCTATTCAGTATCTTATTTGGCTCAAATATATCAATTGCCGGTTTGTTATTCATATAGAAAGAAAGTCGCCCGACCTGCGTCTGACACTTATTTCCTGGCTTTGATCTGCCGACTTATGGTATTAATTATATTAGCTAATCAGCGAACTGTCGTCACAAAAATTCCCGGCTTCCATATGCCTATATCGGCCTGTATTATCGGAAGCCGAAGCTTGTTTCTCTATTCTTGTTCCTTTAGTCAAATGGGCAATTCGTTTCAGAGTTCGCCCTAGCCGCAATATAATATTTCAATGTTATGGATGTCTGCCGACCGCGACAGGTGGCCGCGCGGCTTAGAGGTCACAGTTTATGTATGAGCAAGCCGCGACAATTCAGCCCTTCCAGCAGATAACGTTGAATAATTCATTAAGGAAAATTGCGGTTTAAGTTATTAGCCGCTCGGCTTATCGTCGACGTGCACTCCGGTATAAACCGCAGGAAAATATCTCTCTCTTGCGGATAGCTTTGTTGAAGTCGCAGCGCAAACTCAGCCGGTTTACATACTCATATTTTAAATCGGAAGCTAAACTGAGACCGCGCGGACTTAGTCAAGTAAGAAAAGTGAAATATAACAAAGAGAAAGGTAAAAATGCCTTCATTTCCATTTCATTAAGTATTACAAAGTCTTAATCGCGCGGTTACAAAAACAATACCGCCGATTTAAAAAACAAATTCAAAATACAAAAACAAGTTACAGATTTTCTAATCGCCCGGTTTGAGCTTCTTAGTCGCAGGAGAATCCAAATCACTGCCATCGCCAATGTCGACGGATGATAGAGAGTATCCGCTGCTAGTTGCGGAGCTCGCTGAACCGTCAGAAGTTGTCGAGTCTGGCCGCGCGGTCTCCGATTCTTGGCCGCCGGACTCAGGCGATGTGCGTGGACTCCGGCTTCCCTGGCTGACCTCTTCCACCGCGTCTCCGACCACCTCACCGACTTCTTCCCCGACCTTGGCCTTGCCCTTGATCGACCTATAGACGTCGGCCACCTGCTCTTTCAGGGAGGGGTAGATGTCGGCACATGTAAAGTCGGTGAAGCCGGTGGCCAAGCTGCCAAGGTCGCGGAGGCGGTTAAGCGCTCCATCAATCCCTTGGACGAGTTGGGGGAAGACTTGGTCTTGGAAGATGGGATTGGCCGGGTTATACATTTCCTGCAAAGCAAAAGTAAAGGTAAGGTCGCGCGGTTACATAATGCTAACCGCACGAGTATTGGTAATGACTTACCGCCTCCTTTTCCTTAAGCCGCTTGTTCTCTTCTTGTTGTTCGCCTAACTGTGTCTTCAGGCCGCTGTTCTCCTTCATCAGTTGCTTGTAGGCAAGGCCCATGAAGTGACTTGCCACGAAGCTCCTCGCGCCGACTTGCGCGGCTAGCCGCGGCAGGTCGTCTGGAGGAACTCGTCGCATAGCCCTCAAGTTACGCTTGCCATACAGCGCGCCGCCAACCGCGCTGGTGTGGCGGCTTACTTCTTCTGCTCCCCAGTAGGGAAGGGCGGTGGAGATCGTCACCGACTTGCCGTCCGGACTCCACCGCAAGGCCGGATCGCCGTGGACATCCTTCAAGCTGCTGCCGGTTCCTTGCAGAATGAACTCTCCAGAGGAGTCCGACTCCTCCTCCTCCGCAACCCGCGCCGGCTTGGCACGCCTCGCTCTCTTCTCTCTTTGAGTAAGAGTCAGGCCGCCAGGAGTTTGCGGCTTGTTCAGCGGGACCGCCACAGCAGCTGCAAAGATAAAGGCAAAGTTAGTTTCCAGTCCGTGCGGCTAAGATATCAGGTCGGCCGGCTTGGAGCTTACTGTCTTCCGCCTCTACTCCTACTAGCGACGGCAACAGCGGGATGTAGTGGTTTACATCAAGCCGCTCGCCTTTGAAGAAGTTGTAAATCTCCTTCTCGACGCCGTCCAAGCCGCTGCTCCCAAAGGCGGCCTCTTCGCGGATCTGGGGGTCGACTGGCAGCAACCCCAGGTTTCCCTCAAAGATGAGAAACCGCTCCGGCCAGTTCGCGATCTTGTTCGCCAGGTTCACTATCTTCAGCCCTCTGCAGCCGAAGTAGAGGTGCCCCCGGAAGATCTTCGTCCTGGAGTCCGGGATAGACCGCACCGAAAATCACTCTCGGAAGAGCCTCATAGAGAAGCGGACTCTTTCCGACCTGAGGTAGGAGATGAAGCTGTAGATGGAGGCTATCGAGTTTGGGGGAAGTTGTCCGGGCACAACTCCGTAGTGGTCGAAGACCGCTACGGCCTCTAGCAGGACCGGGAAGCTGAAGCCGCAGTCGAAGTGGTCGATGGGGACCGCGATCTGATTTGCATTGGAGGAGTTGATCCGCTCATCCTGTCGGGGAAGCCGCGCGATCAGCGGACTTCCTTGCATGTGTTTCTCGACAAAGTCATCTAGCTCGGCTTTTGTAAGCCGGCATTCTTTGTGGTCAGCTGAGTGAAAAGCGGAGGCCGCGTCCGTCCTAACCGCAGTGGCCTTGTCAGACCGCAACGACTTGGACTTAGCCCGCATCCTTCTTGATTTGTGATGAAATCTACGGGATCTGCTCTATTTATAGAAAATCCGTGAAGCTACAGTGCCCAACGTCAAATCGCGGCCAGTCGTCACGCCGCGAGGCCTAAGTCCGCTGGAAGTGCAGATCAGCTTAGTGACCAAGCCGCCGTTTAGTCCATCAGTCCGCACGGCTATTTCCCTGCACTTAGAAAAATTTTATGGCGTATCATGTGGATATCAAGTATTCAAGCCGGCGCTCTGTTCGCCAGACCGTGCGGCTACTTTCCTAAACTTTAAATTTCTCAGAACAAAGCAGCAGGCATGTGGATTATAAATTCAAGCCGCATAAGCCGCATTCAGTTCGCATCATAATAGAATACAACAGTTTACAGCAATCAAATTGTCCAACATCCAGAGAAAAAAAATATATATTACAACATATTATTCAAATGTCCGCGCGGCTTGCTTCACTCAAGTCGCTCAGGATCGTTTTTCGTCTTCCGGCCTATCTCGTCCTATGTGCGCGACCTGCTCACCGGTCTGCACAATCGCAACGTACACCTGGCTAACCAGATTGTGAAGCGCATGCAGAGACCGATGAACTCACGCAGCGTCGCGCTCTACTCTCGCAAACGGAATCATGGGGATCGCCTGGACCCCCAGACCGCTTGGAACTGCGACCTGGTTAGGCGCCGCGGCCACCGGCGGATGCGAAGTCTCGCCAGAGGCCGGGCGGCTAGTACCCGGCAACTCTGCAGGAGTTGGTAGTGCAGGCCGCTGTTCTTCGCCGGTCTCCGCCGGCAGGTCTTGGTTCTCGCCGCCTTCAGCATGTGGGATCTCTTCTCTGTCACCTTCCAGCCGCGCGGCCATCAGCAAGTACTTATCCTCCCTTTCCTGCTCCAAGGCGACCTGCATCTCAGCAATCTTCGCCTCAGCGGTTTCCATCGCGGTCTGGAGCCTGGCGGTCTCTTCCTTCCTCGCGGTCTGGAGCCTGGCGGTCTCTTCCTTCATCGCGGTCTGGAGCCTGGCAGTCTCTTGTTCCATCGCAGTCTTCATCCTCGCGGTCTCCTGCTCAAGCGCAGTTTGCAACCTTGCGGTCTCTCGCTCCAGGGTGGTTTGCAGCTCTTGGATCCTTTTTTCCGCGGCCTCCTGGGCAACCCGCTGTTGTTCGTCTTTAATCCGCAGGGTTTCGGTGGCCGCGTCCAAAGTCGCCTGCAGCGTGCCGACGTCCTTCTGGAAGTCGGCCATCTCCTTCTCGCGAACACTTGGAGGCGGAGGCGGTGGCAGCATAGACAAAAACGACGTCAAGTCACTCGATTTCATCGTGGACTCCGGTACACCTGCAGAAGAAAAACCGCAGTCAGGTTCAGCCGGATTGTTGCGACCTTCTAGTAAGGAAATCGGTAGGATGAGACCGCCGGTTTGATGTTTATCTCCTCCAGAGGCCGCGGTATGGATTTTAATCACTGGCCGCCTGAGCCGCTCAGGATCTATCCTCTTCAGCTTTTCTTTCCATAGCCGCTCGGTTTCCTTAGCTCGGCTTTTCAGTTGAGCCGTGGTCAGGAAAAAGCTGGCCGGCGGATTGAATATAATATTCGCCCCCTTCTTCCTTGACCGCGACTTGTAGAATTTAATAATTCGCCTAACGTCCCGGTGTTTACCTTGCAACAATGGATGTGCGGTCTCCACCGGCTTATCGGCGATCAGTTTCTTCATCTCCTCCATCTTCTCGCGAAGCTTCAGTTTCTCGGCTCCTTCAGAAGCCGCGGAAGCCGGATCGCCAGGCTTCTCCCCAATAACCTGGATGTCCGGGTGGTCAACCTCCTCAGAGGCCGCTGGTGTCGACAATAGCACGTCTTGCCGCTGGAGAGTCTCCATGCCCTTCAGGAGCTCGCTGAGCGAGTCGCTAACCGCTGGCGTACTCTCCAGTTCGCTCGGCTTGTACTCCGGTGTAGGCGGGTTCTCGGGTACCTCCTTCTCGTGCGGCCTGTGTTGCAGACTGTCCGCGCCGGTCTTTTCGGAAATGTTCCGGTTTCTGGCGTGCAACTTCCTCATCTTTCTCTTCATCCTTTCTTCAAGGGTTTCGCTCCTTTCTTTCCGCCGTTTTAGGGAGCCGAACACCTTTTCAGTCCGCTTGCGCTGTTCGCCTACAATCTGTTCGGTCTCCAGCGCCTTCTCCGGCTCGTTGTCATCCACAACGATTAAGTCGACCTTGCCCGGCAATTCGGACGGTTTCCCAGATTCAACACTCTTCTCCTCCGTCCCACCGATTTTTAGGAGTTGTTCTCCTGATGGAGAGAAAGTCAGGTCGAAGGATTTGGCAATTCCGGTTTACAGTGGAGCAGCCTTCGAAACCGCTTTGGGATCTACTGCGGCCTGCGATGGTCCGCCGACGATCTCTGTCGGCCTCTTTTCAGCTCCAGAAGCCGCTGATGTCTCCGACTTCCCAGTCTTCTTGGCAGTCTGATGGGCAGAATCATTCGAGTTCTCGCTCCGACTCTGCTTCGTTTCTGGCGGTTTCTTGTTGCGGGCTAACATTGATGACATTACATCCATCGCTAGAGAAATCGCGTCGGCTTGCAAAATTCTGACCGCAAGTGGCGAGTAGCGACCCGTGGTTTGGCAGGAATCCTGAAGAATGTCAAGGGTCAGGGGATTTTATAGACAACGATGAGGCAGTTGCGGTCTCCGGCTTAGTTCTACATTTTCGAAGTTTTTTGGAAACTTAAAAATGTGCGGGGATTATGATAAGCCCGGAATCCGCGACCTGCCCGCGCAGCTTTCCAGACCGGGCGGCCTGCCTACTCAAGCCGCCAAGCCTCCCAAGCCGGGCGGTCTCCATGTCAGGCCGCTGCCAACGCCGACCCTGCTCAGCGACAAGGCCCAAGGACCCAGCCGTCAGCTCGTCAGGAGGAATCCGCCAGGCCGCGCGACTTCCCTCCTTTCTTGTTTCTTTCTCTTTTGCTTCCCCTCACCTCTGCCCGGTTCTCCTATACCCCGGGTAGCCGGTAACTTTAGCCCTGCCCGTTTGGGCAGGCCCCCAAGCCTATAAATAGGGGGAGGGTGCACTCCCCAAGACACGCTGACTGGGATCCAGTAGCTCGCCTGTTAAGAGCTGCGGTCTCAAGTCTAGTGTATTGCGGCTTGTAGTCCGACCGGCTTCTTCTTTTACTCGTTGTAACTGTTTCTTATTTTAAGTAAAGGAAAGCCCGCCGCAAGAGTGGCATTTAAGCCGCGGCGGGCGAACTCTGCTGTTGTCGCTGCCATCGACCCCCCCTTTTCCGGTCCTTTAGCCGCGACCGCTAGTAACCGATTGGTCGACAATCTTCTCCTTTCCTCCCCTATTCCCCGGTGTTCGAACCGTTAGCTGGTGGTGCCCGACTCCCTGTCCGTTTTCGTGCATCAACAGAATAGGTGTACTTTTTCTTTTTAATTTTAAGGCAGAAATACTGTACAATTAAAACTGTTTTGCAATATTCTACAATTATCACAACACAGCAACCACAGAAGCAAACATTCACAGAGTGCACATAGTGTTTATAGTGGTTCCCCAAGGTCTAGGTACATCCACTTTCCCCCTTCGCCTATCTAGTAGTGTACTATATTCGGCCTAACTTCTGCACTTCTCCTCAGATCCTCAGATCTTACAGCTCAGAACCCCAAACCAGGTTCCTACAACTCAGGCACAAAGCCCTACCACTCAGTATTTAACAAGACCTACACTCAGGCTAAACGACCTACCTCAGCCCTCAACAAGGCCTACACTCAGAGAATTGATTCTCCTACACTCAGGAGCAAAAGCCCTACTCAGACTTTATAGATTTAGGCTTACAACTCAGATCCCTTAGGATCCTACAAAAATATAATAAAAAGTTTTCAGATCACTACTCAGTTTGAGAGAATGAAGAGGGCAATCTTCTTGTCAGTTCTTGATAGCATTGATTCCTGAGATCAACTTTGTCTTTGCTTTCTTCAAGGCTTCTTGAGTCTGAACTCAGTAAAGTTGATCTTCTTGAAGTAGACCGGCTGGCAACTTCCTTCTTAGGATGGAGAATTAAATCTGGATCCTACTTTGCAGTCTGGTTCAGAACCTGCTCCTTAATAGATTTGATTAACAAGCCTCTTTCTTGCCTTCAATTACTGGAGTTCTCTCTCTCCAAGTAAATCTGAAGTTTCTTCAAAATATTGATTTAGAGTTTTATCTGGATCTGTATTAATCTTCTTAATCTTCTGATTAATTCTTTAATTGTATTCTCTATCTTCTATTGAAGGAGAAAGGCATTTATATAGTCTTCCTCCAAAGTAACCGGCTGATCTGGTTTCTAACGAACTTCTGACAGCTCTGACAGTTACAGTTGACCGGTTGAAATGGTAGGTGTCAAGTCATCCAGTCACTTCTTGAAAATACTGTCTCTATCTGAAAGTGTCGAGACTGATCTTCATTATGTGTCGACACAAATAGACCAAGTGTCGACACAAGTGAACTAAGTGTCGACACTAGCATTGATGGTATCGACACAACTCCTTGTATTGTTGTAACAGCTTCTCGACACTGCTTCTTCAGAATGTGTCGACACTGATTCTGTGTGTCGACACAAGCCTTCTATAGAATGTATCGACACTGATTGAGTGTGTCGACACAAGTACTTCTTCTTTAACACTTAGCTGAATTCTGCTGTGTGTCGACACATCTCCTTTGTGTCGACACATCTTCTTTTGTTGTTGATACTTGCTGAGTGTCGACACATCTCCTTTGTGTCGACACAAGTACTTTAACTTTGTTGAAGCTTGCTGAGTGTCGACACAGCCTCCTGGTGTCGACACATTTGATGTCGACAAAGCTTCTCTGGGTGTCGAAACTGTCTCTAAGTGTCGACACAGATTATGTTGACTATTCTTCATAGTGTGTCGACACTGCCTGTATGTGTCGACACTTTTCTTCTGGAGTCGACTCTGCCTTTCCGGGTGTCGACACAATTACTCCAAGTGTCGACACAGCTTCTCTAGGTGTCGACACAAGCCTTCATAAGTGTCGACACTTAACCTCTAGGTGTCGACACATGCACTTAGAAACTTTTCTGCATTTCCTGCAATTACTTAACCTGCACATATAAACTCAAAGCACATCAAATACACCTTGATGCATATCATTGAGTAGGGTGAGGCTTCTTCAAATCTGATACACATTTTCCAATGTACCCAACAATCTCCCCCTATTTGGAGAAGTCATAACCCTTAGTCAATGATATACACCATACATAACAAATACTCAATACGATGTATAACAGTATTATATGACATGGTAAATACTAAACAAAACATGTATAAACAATCTTCTCAAAATAACAATGTAATAGATTGAACATTAAACATTGTTTTGTTACAATTTCCAATAGTTTCATTAATAAAAAGTTTACATGGATTTTAATGCAAATGATTACAAAGTTGTAAACTTAAGAAAATTCTATTCTATGGCTGCTCTGGCTCCCTGATGACAATACCCTTTCCAGATTGAATCTTGGCTTGAACTGGAGCATCAATGTCATCAGCAGGCTTCTTGCCCTTAAGATCTTTCTTTTCTGTTCTTCTGTTCTTCTGCCCTTATCTTCTGTCTCTCAAAATAATGATAAGGCTTAGGGAAATACTTTCTAGGCTCCTGTGCATTAGGAGGTAGCTTCCCTAGTTTAGCCTTTTTTCTGTACTGTACAATGGCATCTTGCCTAGCCTCATGTTTTCTACATTCTTGGTCAGAGTACCATTTACCCCTCTCTAGGAAATTATCCTTTGCAGCCTTCCAAGCAGTCAGAATAATATTTCTAGAAGTTGGGCTGCACTGTTCAAAATCAGGCCTTAACTCTGCCTGTTCTCTGAACCTCTTCTTGGATAATTGAGCTTCTTGCTCTTTTAATACTACCTCTTACTGTTTTAATACTGCCTCTGGCACAGGCTGTACTACTTTCTCAATGATCATATTTTGAGCACCTTCTGGAGGACTATACATAGATTGCATCTCTTGATGTATCATGTCAAAATCTGCTGGAGGATAGATCACTTGAGCCACTTCAGCATGCTCACCTCCAAAATATGCAGGATTTATCCCAGATTTTGCTACATTATCATCATCACACAAAGGTGGATATCCAAGGGTAGCTCTGATGTTGTTTGAAATCCATTTAGCATGGTCAGAGCCTGCTTTGACTAATACCCTCTCCCCCTTTATGACTTCTCTTTCTATATGATCTCTGAAATCATTCTTCTGAAACCTGATCTGAGCATTCAGATAGTTAACACCATCTTTATAAAAAGCTTTTAACTTTTGGAGCTTTTCAGTAATAGCCTTTTTAGAATCATCAATTACAGTTTTTACAGCAGTTAGGTGTTCTTTTAATTACTTATCAAATGCTTCTTTGGCAGTAGCACTTACTGCAGTCTGTGCAGTAGCTATATTTTTCATTTCAGTGACAATCACATTATGTGATTCAGTCAAGTTTGCATTCATTCTTATTTGATTTTCTAAGATATAGCCCTGCTTAACTTCTATGTCATCAACCTGTATCTTTATCTTCTCTTGGTGAGTGGCTAGATAAACCACTGCATTGCCTCCTTTATGAAAACAGTCAGTCATTTACTTCTTATTTTGATTTACTTCAAATCTAATAGATTTTATATCTTGAGCCAGATCAAATTGAAGAGATTTATGTCCTTCATCCATATATGTTTCTAAATCCTTTCTTTGCTCATCCATTTTGATCTGCAAAGCCACCAACAATGAACTATAATCAGCTGTTGGGGCAGGCTGTGGAACAATTGTTTGTAGTGCTTTCTTGTAGGTCTGGATTCTCCTTTTGAAAACCTGTAGCTTTCTTTTCTTGGCTCTAGCAGCCTCTTCATATTCAGAAGTAGAAGTACTGGCAATGTCTCCTGTGGAGTAGGTGGCAATTCCTTTTCTGCTCTTGGTAGCTCCTCAGCACTCCTTTGCTCCTCAGTTTCTTTTCTAGCAGTCTTCTCCTGAAACTCTACATGCTCCCCCTCAAGATTGACCTTCTCCCCCTTAAAAGCTTCTTTCTCTCCCTCAAAATCAGTCTGTAGTAAATCAGGGAACAGCTCTTCTAGTGTAAACTCCTATTGAGTATGGACTGGAGAATCTCTTATCTCAGGAGCATTTTCTGCAACTGATGTATCTTCCATGACAACATCTTGTGGTTGACTACGTATCTGAGTTTGCTGATCAACATCAAGTAATGATTCAGTCAATACTTCTTCCTCAATATTGAAAATAGATTAATTAACTTCATTGATTACCTCAAGAATTGTTTCGGTTGCCCTTTCACTATCTAAGTGAGTTGGCTTATCCACATGTTGAGGCTCCCATGCAGTGGATCCAGGTGAATGTGGCTAGCAGATGGTAGCTCCCCTGCCTCTGGGCATCTTCATTTCTTGCTGGTGACTGTCCAGCATTTCCAGCCTCTCCATCATCAGAACTAAAAATTACTTGCTCCTCTAAGCTACTGGATGATTCAGGAGCCACTATGGCTTTCTTCTTCTTCTTTTGAGGTGTTTCCTTCTCTGGTGTAGGCATTTCTTTAGTTAACACTCTATCCTATCTAGAGATTATTCTGATGTCCATTTTCCTCATGTGGTTTATCTTAGAACCAGTAGCTTGGTTCATGACTTCAGGAATACTTCCAGCCAAGTACAAACTCATAATCCTACCCATATTGGGCTTCTTCAGACTTTCCTTTATCTTGTCAAACATTACTGCTGACCAATCAGTTTTGAGTTTGAAAATGTTCCTTGTCATTAAACTGAACATGTGAGCTGATATTTTATCATGCCCACCTGGCTTGCTCAGAATCACCTTCCCAACTACTTCAGATAAAAACTTTCCTTGTATATTCATCCCTTTCATGTTAAAAACTGATCCAATCTTCATGCTTGAATCTAATCCACACCATTGTAGTGCCTCCCTTATCTTTGATGCAGTTCCTCTTCTTTAGTTCTAGGTAGATGTAGAATATTTCTTAGACTTTTCTGGGTGATTTTTACTTTTACCCCATGGACTGTGGACTTAATCTTGAGTCCAGTTTCATCAAGGGTAGCTGCACTAAAGAATTCGAGGAGCTCCTTCTTCCAAATCTTGATTGGCTCTGAAACTAGATACTCTAACCCAGTCTCTGCAACTAGGGTTACAACACCTTGAATTTCGGGTTCCGTGTCATCAAAGGCATGTCGCACGAGCTCATAACCTTCATTGATGTTCTCTTCTAGCTTGGCGCCAATAGGGTTTGGAGAAATTTTGAATTTAGAGAAGAGAGATGTCGACACACAAGTTTGGTCTCGAAACTATGGTGAGTGTGTCGACAAACAATGGTGAAGACCTATTTATATCCTTCTAAAATCGAAGGTGAAAAGGCGCGTTAAAATACTTGAAATGTGTCGACACTGTTGAAAAGTGTCGACACTTACTTCTAATGTCTCGACAACTATGTGTCGACACAAATATAGTCGACAGAATATATGTGTCGACACTTAAACATCTGCGCTCGATGATGAGTCGATACTTCACTCGACATAATTAGTGTTAAATCTAAGTGTCGACACCACCCTGGATTTGTCGACAACTACTCTGCATGTGTCGACACTACTTCTCTAAAGTGTCGACACAGACTGTCTAGATGTATCGACACCATTTCTCTGAAATGTCGACACCACTTCTATGTGTCGACACAGACAACTCCTTGTGTCGACACCATTTTACTTAGCCAATTTTTTAAACTAATCTAAGTTTAACATTCCTAATTTAATTTTAAATTATTGAATTTGGTTTCATCTAGGGGCTTAGTAAACATATCAGCAATCTGATTATCTGTTTTAACATATTCTAGGGAAATGTCCTCTTTTTCTACATGTTCTCTAAGAAAATGGTATTTAATTTCTATGTGCTTAGTCCTACTATGTGAGACAAGATTATTTGCAATAGAAATAGCACTTGTAGAATCACAAAATAAAGGTGTTCTACTTACTTGAATACCATAGTCTTCTAGCTGGTGTTGAATCCATAAAAGTTGTGCACAGCAGCTTCCTGCAGCAACATATTCTGACTCAGCAGTGGAGATGGTCACACTGGTCTGCTTCTTACTACTCCAAGACACCAGTCTTCCACCTAGAAATTGACAGGTTCCTGTAGTACACTTCCTATCTTCCTTGCAGCCTGCAAAATCTGCATCTGAATAACCTGTCAGTACAAAATCTCCATTCCTAGGGTACCAAAGGCCTAGATAAGGTGTGCCCTTAAGATATATCTCAAAATCCATTTGACTGCAGTCAGATGAGATTCTTTAGGGCATGCTTTGTACCTAGCACAGACACATGTAACATACATGATATCTGGTCTACTAGCAGTTAAATACAGTAGGGAGCCAACTATCCCTCTATACAAAGTTTTATCTACAGGTTTCCCTGCATCATCTTTGCTTAGAGACATGCTTGACCCCATAGGAGTTTTCATGGTAGTGGATGATTCCATACCATACTTCTTTATCAACTCTAGGGTGAAGTTAGACTGGCATATGGACAGGCCATCTTCAGTCTGTCTTACTTGGAGACCCAAGAAGAACTTAAGTTCCCCCATACTACTCATTTCAAATTTTCCTTGCATAAGTTTTGCAAACTTTCTGCAAAGATTACTTTCTGTAGACCCAAATATTATGTCATCTACATATATTTGGACTAAGATAATCTTGCCTTTAGATTCCCTAAGGAATAGAGTCTTGTCTATTTTCCCCTTGAGAATTTGTTCTCAATGAGGAAACTAGACATGGTTTCATACCAAGCCTTGGGGCTTTTTTTAACCCATACAAAGCCTTCCTAAGTCTATATACATAATCAGGTTTAAGAGAATCAACAAAACCTGAGGGCTGCTCTACATAGACTTCTTTCTTTAGATCTCCATTTAGGAAAGTTGACTTAACATCTATTTGATATACCTTGAAACCTTGAAATGTTGCATAGACAAGGAACATCCTGATTGCCTCCAGTCTTGCTACTAGAGCAAAGGTTTGATCAAAATCAATACCTTCATCCTGCCTATATCCCTTTGCAACAAGTCTAGCTTTATTCTTTATGATGATTACATTCTCATCCAATTTGTTCCTGAAGATCCACTTTGTTCCAATGATATTGTGGTCTTTGGGTTTACGAACAAGCTTCCAGACCTTGTGCCTCCTGAACTGATTCAGCTCCTCTTGCATGGCATCAATCTAATGAGGGTCTAGAATTGCTTCTTCAAACTTCTTTGGTTCCACTTGGGATAGGAAGCTGGAGTAAAGAACTGTACTCAGATTCCTGCTTCTTGTTTGAACTCCTTGTCTGGGATCACCAATTATTTGATTGGCTGGATGATCCTTTAAGTGTCTATTTGCTGGAGGTAATCTGTCTTCAGGTTGTACACCTCCAGCCTCTTCATTCAGCTGCACCTCTTGGTCTTCTTCTGCATCTAGAGAGTCTTGTACTCCCCTGGATAGCAGCCACCATCTTCCACATGCTGAATTGCAGTAAAACCTTCTATAATGGTAAGCTTGTCCATCTTATCAGTTATACCTGTAGAGCTGCAAACAATACTTGGTAATTCACAGTTAATGAGTCTTGTTTCATCAAAAACTACATGTACAGACTCTTCTACAACTTGAGTAATCAAGTTGTAGACCCTATAAGCCTTACTATTGTTGTTGTACCCAACAAAGATCCCCTCTTGGGATTTGGCGGCAAACTTGGTTAGATAAGACTTTCCATTGTTAAGTATATAGCACTTGCAACCAAAGATCCTGAAATAGGATAAATTTAGTTTTTTGCCCTTCACAATCTCATAGGGGGTCTTCTTGTGGCTCTTGGTGATAGTAGCCCTATTAATCACATGACATGCAGTATTTACTGCCTCAGCCCAGAAATATTCTGGGAGAGAAGTGTCACTCAATAGGGTTCTACCCGCCTCTATCAATGTTCTATTCTTCCTTTCAGCAATACCATTTTGCTGAGGTGTTCTTGGTGAGGAAAATTCTTGAAAAATCCCAAATTCTTTACACAGTTTTGGTCATACTATTTCGACTGAAATTCTGTGTCATGGTCACTTCTGATTTTGACCACTGTACTATCTAACTCATTCTGATTTGTTTAACAAAACTATATAAGATACTTGAGGTTTTCAGATTTTTGCCTTAGGAATGAACACTCAGGAATATCTTGAATAGTCATCTACTCATCACAAATGTGTAGACCTGTCCTACCTAGACTGTGAACTGGCATAGGACCATAAAAAGATCCATATGCAAGAGGTAAGACAACCTCACAGAATCCTTGTTCTTAAGGCTATGAAAGGTGGATTTGTCGTCTGCTTGCATTTTGACAAGCCTGAAAAGATCCCACTCCTTTATACATTAACTTGAGGATCATCTCTCTCACTAACTCTTTTTGCTAAAGAGTTAGTCAATTTGTCTTTAGTTAGATGATCCATCGCCTCTGTGCCATTTAACACAATGTGAGACTTTCTCATCAGCTACAAGGCAAATAGAAGAAACATTGTTCTCACACACAAAGTCAAGACAATTGACATTTCTCTTCCTATATCCTGTCAGAATGATCTTTTGATCACTTGACCTTTTGATATGACAACCATTCTTGACAAATGAGATGTCATATCCTAAATCACTCAGCTGACTTATGCTAATGAGGTTGTGTTTCAAGCCCTTCACATAGGTCACTTGAGTGATAGTAATTTGGTTACTAGAAATGTTACCAAAGCCTTTGATGATTTCTCTTTCTGAACCACCAAAGGTAACTTTAAGGCCATCCTTGATAGGTGTATAGTCCTTCAGCAACCCCCTTTTTCCAGTCATGTTCCTGGAACATCCACTGTCCAAGTACCATATAGGGGCATGGCCACTTGGACTCACCTGCAAAACAGATTACTTAACCTTAAACCCAATAACTAACTCTAGGGTCCTTGGTGCAGGTTAGTCTGACTTTTAACAAAACTACCTGTAGCTCTTCTAGCAGGCAGTTTGCTACTCTCTTTGACACTTGAATTGTGACAACAATCTAAGGCAAAGTGGCCTATCTTGCCAAAACACCAGCACTCAAACCTGTTGTACCTTTGTTTAGGTACAACCCTGGCTGAAGTACCTACAGCAGGCTTTATGTTTTGTGTTGGGGCTTTGCCCTTAGATTTGGACCTAGCAGTTCAGGCAGGTTTTTTAAACCCTAATCCATCCTTACCCTTTTGAGGTACAAACTCATCTATCAAGGGTAAAACAGATTTAGGTTTAGAAAAACTTGCTACTATATCTTTCTCTTTCTGAAGTTTAACCTCCAGATTTCTAATTTGATCATTCTTAATGTAATAGTACCCATCTGAATAACAGTAATGTTCTTCAGTCTGGCTATTTCATTCAGTTTCTGATCTAACAACTTCTCTGAATCAGCAGCAGCCAATTTAAGACTAGCAATCTCCTTTGCTTGAGTTTTGACCAAGGTTTTGCTTTTCTTCAAGGCCTGCAACAAGTCCCTATATTCATCAATTAACTGATGAATATCTCCTTCAGATTCAGACCCACCGACATCACTTGATGCAGATGTATCTGATTCTGACTCAATACTATAAATTGAACTAGAAGAACAACTTTGTACCTTACTTAGTCCAAGCTGATCCTGGTTCTTGTCTCTTTCAGATAAAGCCATCAGCCCCTTGCACTGATGGTCCTCATGCTCATAAATTGAGTTCATTAGCTGCATGAACTCATCTTCTTCCTCTTCAGCAAATAATCTAATGTAGGCTTCAGCTTCTGATTCTGTTTCTGAAGATGACTGATCAGTCAGACTTTTGTCTTTCTTAGCAACAAAGGACTTTTTCTTTTTGCCCTTAAACTGAGTCTTCTTTTTGTCAGCTGACTCTTTTCCTCTTTTCAGGACAGTCAACCACTACATGTCCCTGTCTATTGCAGCAATAACACATAATTTTTGAAGATGTAGCTTTGCTTGGTTTGGACCTTCTTCTGTCATTCCTAGATGACTTTCTCTTCTGATAGTAGTCATCTTTTGGCTGAGAAGTGGAAGGCTTAGACCTCCACTGCTTCTTCTTCAGAAATTTTTGAAAATGCCTAGTAAAAGCAGCAAAGTCTTCATCACTTTCACTGCTATCTGAATTCTTGCTATCTGAATTATCTGTTACAGCCTCAGCAATTATTTGAGGTGGAGATGAAGACTTTCTTCTATACTTCTTAGTGGCTTCAGTCTTCAAGGCCACAGATCTTTCCTTGTGCTCCACTGTTGTAGTCTTCTCTTCCTCCTTTCTAGCCATTAATTGCATCTCATAAGATAGCAGTTTTCCAAACAAAGTTGGAGGAGGTATATCAGCTAGTTTGGACACCTCCCTAATGGCACAAATCTTGGTGTCCCAGTCCTTAGTCAGGGATCTTAAGAACTTGTCATTCAGCTCATAGTTGCCGAAGTCTCTTCCATAGGACATCAACTCATTGACTATCCTATAGAACTTCTTGTAACATTCTGTAATGCTATCAGACTTTCCTTGTCTGAAGCTTTCATATCCTGATTTAACAAAGACTTCCTATCTTGTCTTACTTCCTCTGATCCCTCCATATAAACTATTAATGTGTCCCACATTTATTTTGAGGTTTTACAATGAATTAAGTTCTGAAATGTTGCATCATCAATGGCACTAATAATTATATTCTGGGCTCGCTTGTCCATAGTGGCCAGAATGATTTCATCTTTAGTCATTTCAGAAAAGTCCTTGGGAGTTTTCTGATTTGCATCCAGAATGGATATCTTCATTGGCACATATGGGCCTTCCTTAACTGTAATATATATCCTTGGGTCAGAAGCCTCCATAAAAAGTCTAACCCTCTCTTTCCATATGCCAAATATCTCTTTTCTACATATTGACAATTTCATGCACCCCAGCTCTTTGTGATTCTCACTAGAACCCATTTTCTTGATTCTTGTTTGTTCTGAATCTGCCTACAGGATCTTACTCAGACTGTTAAGTCCCTTTGTGAGTAACCTGGTTCTGATACCTCTTGAAATAAATAGTTCCTAACCACCTAGAGGGGGGTGAATAGGTGTACTTTTCCTTTTTAATTTTAAGGCAGAAATATTGTACAATTAAACCTGTTTTTGCAATATTCTACAATTATCACAACACAGCAACCACAGATGCAAACATTCACAGAGTGCACACAGTGTTTATAGTGGTTCCCCAAGGTCTGAGTACATCCACTTTCCCCCTTCGCCTATCTAGTAGTGTACTAGATTCGGCCTAACTTCTGCACTTCTCCTCAGATCCTCAGATCTTACAGCTCAGAACCCCAAACCAGGTTCCTACAACTCAGAGTGTCCCCACTCCTATAACTTAGTCACAAAGCCCTACCACTCAGTCTTCAACAAGACCTACACTCAGGCTAAACAGCCCTACCTCAGCCCTCAACAAGGCCTACACTCAAAGAATTGATTCTCCTACACTCAGGCTCAAAAGCCCTACCTCAGCCTTTATAGATTTAGGCTTATAACTCAGATCTCTTAGGATCCTACAAAAATATAATAAAAAGTTTTCAGATCACCACTCAGTTTGAGAGAATGAAGAGGGCAATCTTCTTGATAAGTTCTTGATAGCACTGATTCCTGAGATCAACTTTGTCTTTGCTTTCTTCAAGGTTTCTTGAGTCTGAACTCAGTAAAGTTGATCTTCTTGAAGTAGACCAGCTGGTAACTTCCTTCTTAGGATGGAGAATTAAATCTGGATCCTACTTTGTAGTCTGGTTCAGAACCTTCTCTTTAAGAGATTTGATTAACAAGCCTCTTTCTTGCCTTAAATTACTGGAGTTCTCTCTCCAAGTAAATCTGAAGTTTCTTCAAAATACTGATTTACAGTTTTCTCTGGATCTGTATTGATCTTCTTAATCTTCTGATTAATTCTTTAATTGTATTCTCTATCTTCTGTTGAAGGAGAAAGGCCTTTATATAGTCTTCCTCCAAGGTAACCGACTGATCTGGTTTCTAACGAACTTTTGACAGCTCTGACAGTTGCAGTTGACAGGTTGAAATGGTAGCTGTCAAGTCATCCAGTCACTTCTTGAAAATACTGTCTCTGTTTGAAAGTGTCGAAACTGATCTTCATTATGTGTCGAAAAAAATAGACCAAGTGTCGACACAAGTGAACTAAGTGTCGACACTAGCCTTGATGGTGTCGACACAACTCCTTATGTTGTTGTAACAGCTTCTCGACACTGCTTCTTCAGAATATGTCGACACTGATTATGTGTGTCGACACAAGACTTCTGTAGAATGTGTCGACACTGATTGTGTGTGTCGACACAAGTACTTCTTCTTTAACACTTAGCTGAATTCTGTTGTGTGTCGACACATCTCCTTTGTGTCGACACATCTTCTTTTGTTGTCGATACTTGCTGAGTGTCGACACATCTCCTTTGTGTCGACACAAGTACTTTAACTTTATTGAAGCTTGCTGAGTGTCGACACAGCCTCCTGGTGTCGACACATTTGATGTCGACAAAGCTTCTCTAGGTGTCGACACTGTCTCTAAGTGTCGACACAGATTATGTTGACTATTCTTCATAGTGTGTCGACACTTTTCTTCTGGTGTCGACTCTGCCTTTCCTGGTGTCAACACAATTACTCCAAGTGTCGACACAGCTTCTCTAGGTGTCGACACAAGTCTTCATAAGTGTCGTCACTTCACCTCTATGTGTTGACACATGGACTTAAAACTTTTCTGCATTTCCTGCAATTACTTAACCTGCACATATAAACTCAAAGCACATCAAATACACCTTGACGTATATCATTGAGTAGGGTGAGGCTTCTTCAAATCTGGTACACATTTTCCAATGTACCCAATAGGTCAGATAGTACATCGCCTACAAAAGAAGTAAAAAGTTAGATCGTGTGGTTGCATAATTGTAACCGCATGAGTATTAGGTGATAACTTACTAATTCCCTCTCCTTCAGTCGTTTTATTTCTTCTTCCTTCTCTCCTAATTGCCGCTTTAGGCTGCTTTTATCTTTCATTAACTATTTGTATGCGAGGCCCATGAAGTATCTTGTGACGATGTTTCTTACCCCGACCTGCGCGGCTAGCCGCTGCAAGTCATCTTCTGGGACTTTGCGCAGAGCCTTAAAGTTGCGCTTGCCGCATAGCGCAGCTCCAACCGCGCTGTCATGGTGGCTTACTTTGTCCCTCCCCCAGTAAAGGAGGGCGGTGGAGACCTTTACAGAGTTGCCGTCCGGACTCCACAGCATGGTCGGATTACCGCGGATATCCTTCAGTCCGCTGCCCATTTCTTGCAGCGTGAACTCGTCGGAGGAGGCCGAGTCCTCCTCTTCCTCAGCCTGATGTGGCTTGATACGCCTGGCACGCTTATCTCTTTGTGTAAGTTTCAAGCCGCCAGGCGTCATCAGTTTTTTGAGCGGGACCGCCACGGCAGCTGCAAAGGCAAAATGAGAAGTTAGTTTTTAGGTCGCGCGGCTAACAAATCAGTTCGATCGGTTTGAAACTTACTGTCTTCCGCTTCGACTCCCTCCAAGGACGGCAACAACGGAATGTAATGGTTCACATCAAGCTGCTCTCCCTTGAAGAAGTTGTACACCTCCTTCTCCATGTCGTCCAACTCGCTGCTCCCGAAGGCGGCCTTGTCCCGGACTTGCGGGTTGACCGGTAGTAGCCCCAGATTTCCCATAAAGATGAGGTATTTCACCGACTAGCTGGTGATTTTGTTTGCCAGATTGACGACCTTCAACCCACTGTAGCCAAAGTAAAGATGCCCCAAAATGATTCTAGTCCCAGAGTCCGGAATAGATCGGACCGAGAAGCACTCGCGGAATAGTATCATTGAGAACCAGACTCTTTCCGACCTCAAATATGAAATAAAACTAGAAATGACAGCTATAGAGTTTGGCAGCAGTTGTCCAGGAACTATGCCATAATGGTCAAAACTTTCTACGACTTCCATCATGACCGGGAAGCGGAAGCCGCAGTGAAAATGATCGATGGGAATGTCGATTTGGTTTGCGTTCGAAGAATTGATTCTTTCACTAGGCAGCGGAAGCCGCGCAATTAGCGGGCTGCCCTGCATATTCCTCTCCACAAAGTTATCCAGCTCGGCTTGGGTGAGCCAACATTCCTTGTGATCAGCAGTGTGAAAAGTAGAAGCCGCATCGGTCCTAACCGCGCTCGCCTTGTCAGACCGCATCGACTTCGATTTAGCCCGCATCTTGTTTGTCTTGTGCAGAAATCTCCGGAATCATATCTGTTTATATAAACCTAGGGAAGGTATAGTGGTGGACGTCAAATCACAGCTGGACATCAAGCCGCCCGACCTCAACCTACAAGTAATGCTGATTAACACAGTGGTCAAACCGCAGTTCAGTCCGTAAGTCCGAGCGGCAAAGTTCCTGCCCTTAGAAAATTTTCGTGACAGAGCATAAGCGGATATCATACTTCCTAGCCGACGATCTGTTCGCCAGACCACGCGACTAAGGTCCAGTACTTAGATATTTCGGAATAAGCACATATATGGTGGCCATAAAATATAAACCGCAAATAGTTCGCAGAATAATAAACATACATCAATAGTTTACAGTGACCAAATTGTCCAGCATCCAGAAAAAATTATATTGTAACGCAAAGTTCTGTTTATTCGTGCGACTTAATTCAATAAAATCGCTCAGCCTTGCTTATCGCACTCTGGTCCCTTTCGGCCTATCCACATGACTTGGTCACCGGTTTGAACAATCACTGCGTACACCTGGCTAACTAGATGGTGAAGTGAGTGCAGAGACCGGTGAACTGCAAGGCGTTGTGCTCTACTCTGATGAAAGGAACCATTTGAAGAGCCCGAGACTCAAGCCCGCCAGAGGCTGTGGCCTGACCAGTCGCTGCGACCTCCGGTGGATTTGAAGTCTCTCTAGAAGTCGGGCGACCTGTTTGCGACAACTTTCCAGAAGTCGCTGCTTTAGGCCGCTTGTCTCCATCAGCTTCCACCGGCGGACCTTGGTCTTTTCCCTCTTCAAGGCAGCGAATTTCTTCTCTCTCTCTCTCTCTCACATTGCCCGACCATCAGCACCAGTGCTTGCATGTCCAGTTTCTCATTCCTCTCCTGCTCCAAAGCGGCTTGCATCTCCACTATTTCCCCTCAGTGGCCTCCGGCGTGGGCTGCAACCTTGCGGTCTCTTGCTCCAAGGTTGTCTGTAACTAGTGGTGTACAAAAAAATCGGTCCTAAGCAATCCGGTTGGGACCGGACCGGTTAGAACCGGTTAAATACCGGTCCCGGTCGGGACCCGTCCGGTCCCGGATCGGTCCCAGAAATCCCAAGAGGTCCCTCATTTCACTTCAAAATAGGTCTCGGACCGGGACTGGTAAAAGACCGGTCCCGGACCGGGACCGGTAAAAGACCGGTCAAAGATCGGTCTTTTACCGGTCTTTGACCGACGTCCCGGACTGGGACTGGAACCGGGACCGGTAAAAAGACCGGTCCCGATAATTAAAGAGCCTTTGTGTCGACACTTGAGCCTTTGTGTCGACACCAAGGCTCAAGTGTCGACACCAGTGTGTCGACACCAAGGCTCAAGTGTCGACAGAAAGGCCTTTATGTCGACACTTGAGCCTCTGTGTGGACACACTGGTGTCGACACTTGAGCCTTGGTGTCGACACCAAGGCTCAAGTGTCAACACCAGTGTGTCAACACCAGTGTGTCAACACCAGTGTGTCAACACCAGTGTGTCACCATGTGTCGACACCAAGGCTCTTAAACGGCTCTTTTTAGAGCCGTTTTTAACGACTCTTTAAAGAGCCGTTTTTAACGACTCTTTAAAGAGCCGTTGGCCTTATTGGTGGCTGGCATGACCGGCCGGCCATGCCAGCCACCAATTTTGTTTTTTTTTTTAATTTTATTTATTAAATTAAATATTTAAATAATTTATTTTATAATTTAAATTTAAAAAAATATAAAAAATCAAATCCTATAATACCCCCTCTCTTAAAATTTCTTTTTCATCTCTCTCTCTCACTTACTCTCCCTCTCTCTCTCTCTCTCAACTCTCACTCACTCTCAAGTCTCAACTCTCAGTCTCGTCTCGAATGACGTCTTTCTCATCCGTGCCGGCTTCTTCCTCTGCGTCCGTCGGGCACGAAGTAGTAGAACACCACCACAAGGCAAATTTGTAATTTTCATATTCGTTCAATGTTATTGTAACTTAAATGTAATTTTCATTTTCGTTCAATATTATTTTATTTTTTTCATAATGTAAAATGCAAATTTGTAATTCTATTTCATTTTTAATAAAAATTAAATTTTATTTCACTTTGAATTTTATTTCATTTTTAATATATTTAATTTAATATAATATATATATATATATATAATATATATATATATATATATAATATATATATATATATATATATATATATATATATATATAATTGAATAAAAAACCGGTCCGGGACCGGTAAGGAACGGTCCTCCGGTCCCGGCCGGTCCTCCTTTTAAGCAGGAAAACCGTCCCGGACCGGGACTGGTTTCACTAGAACCGGTCCGGGACTGGCAAGGAAAAAGACCGGTCTTTTAAAAGACCGGTCCGGCACTGGTAGGGCAGTCTTTTTGGGCAGGACTGTCTGCAACTCTTGAATCCTTATCTCAACGGCCTCCTGTGCAGCCTGTTGTTCGTCCTCCTTAATCCGGAGGGCTTCGACGTGGGCTCTCACACTCTCCTGCAAGCATCGACTTCCTTCTGGAATTCGGCCATCCTTTCGTCGCGGACACTTGTCGGAGGCGGCGGTAGCATGCGTAAGAAGGAAGTCAGATCGCCCGGTTTCATCGCGGCTTCTGGTTCACCTGCAAAAGATAAATCGCTGTCAAATTCGGTCGGATAATTGCGAAGTTTTTGCAAGAAAATCTAGTATGAGACCGCCGTTTGGTTTTTATCTCCTTCAATGGCCACAATATGGTATCTAAACACTGGCCGCCTGAACCGTTCAGGATCTATCTGCTTTATCTTTTCTTTCCATAGCCGCTCGGTTTCCTTAGCTTTAATTTTCAATTAAGTCATGGTTAGGAAAAAGCTGGCCGGTAGATTTAAAATTGTGTCCACCCCCTTTTCCGTGACCGCAACTTGTAGAATTTACAGTTCTCTTAACTTCTCCATGTTTACCTTGCAGAAGAGGAAATGCGGTTGCCACCTGTTTCCCGACGATCAGTTCCTTCATCTCTTCCATCTTCTCTCGAAGTTTCAATTTTTTGGCTCCTTTAGAAACCGCAGAAGCCGGCCCGCCAAGCTTCTCCCTAGTGATTTCGACATTGGGGTAGTCGGCCTCTTCAGAAGCCACCGGGGTCGTCAGAAACTTATCCTGCTGTTGTAAAGCCTCAATGAGCTTGAGGATATCGTTAACCATCTCGCTAGCTGAGGATACATTCTCTGGCTCCTCCGGTTTGGAGGATGGTGTGGGCGGACTCTTGGGTACCTCTTTCTCCCGCGGCCTATGTTGAAGACTAGCCGCTCTGATCTTTACAGAAATATTTCTATTTTCGGCCTGCATCTCCCGCACTTTTTCTCTTCATCCTTTCCTCGAGGCTCTCACTCCTTCTCCTCTACCGTTTCGAGGAGCCGACTGCCATTTTTGCCTGCTTGCCCCTTTCATCCAAGACCGTGCGGTCGTCTCCAGCGCTTCACCGGCTCGGTATCCTTAATGTTGACCACGTCTGCTAAGCTCGACAGTCCGCCCGGCTTGCCAAACTCAACACTCCTCTCCTCCATCTTAGATATTTTTAAGAGGGATTCACCTGTTGGTGAGTAAGTTATCTCAAAGGATTTGGTAGTCTCGGTTTGTGGTGTGGCAGCCGTGGGAGCCGCTTCAACTATAGTTAAGGCTTGCGAAGATTCGCCGACAGTTTCAATCACCTCTTTGCAGAATCAGAATCCGCTGGAGTAATCGGCTTCTTTGTCTTCTCCACGGCTGTTGTTCAGAACTCTCCAGCTTTTGGCTTTTCCTCTTTTTCTTCTCAGCCGATTTCTTCTCGCGGGCTATCATTGACGACATGACGTCCACCTTGCGGAAGACCACGTCGGCTTGAAGAATTCTGAACGCAAGTGGCGAGTAGCGACCCTTGACTTGGTAGAGATCTTGAAGAATGACGAGGTTCAGGGCATTTTATAGACGTAGGTGCATTAAGGCAGTCACGGTCTCCGGCTTAGTTTTACATTTTTGAAGTTTTTTTCGAAACTTAAAAATGTGCGGGGATTATGTTAAGGCTGGAATCCGCGACAAGTTCGCACAGCTTGCAAGACCGGGTGGCCTGTGACATCTAGCCGCCACACAGATCAAGTCGACTGGTTGTCAAAGAAGCCGTGTGTAATGACCTAGGGAACCCTAGCGCCGCCCGGCGCACCAGCAGCCATGGGAGACCCATGGCGCCACGGTGGTACAGCCGGAATCTACAAGGCCTGCAGGTCGTACACCCCAAAGCATCTCCGGCCAGTTTATCAGCACGGTGCATTGTTTTAAGGCTTCTTATCAAGGTTGGGGGTTCGAGACTCCGTGGCAACAATGCACCGTGCTGATAAACAGGCCAAGATGCTTTGGGGTGTACGGCCTGCAGGCCTTGTAGATTCCAGCTATACCACCGTGGTGACATGGGTCCTCCATGGGCTGCTGGTGGGCCAGGCAGCGCTAGGGGTCCTCCCTAGGTCGTTACACTGTGCGATCTCCATACCAAGCCGTTGTCGGTACCGGCCCTGCTCTGTGACAAGTCTAAGGCCCAGACCCTGCTCGACAGGAGGAATCCGCCAAGTCGTACGTTTCCGGTTTCCCTCCTTTCTTCTTTTTGCTTATTTGATTCTCCTCACCTCTGCCCGGTTCTCCTGTACCCCATTGCACTGGAACTTTGCCTGCCCCGAGCCTATAAATTGGGGGTGCACTCCCCAAGACACCTCACTTTCTCTTGTCCCTCGTTCTGCTGCCTCTTGCCTAGTGTCTTGCACCTCTGTCTGCTCTGGCTTCCCCTTTTCTCCTTTTTGTAACTGCCTCTGCTGCTTGACTTTATCGCAGTCATGACTTCCGCAGACTCTGGTGGGGCCGCTCAGCCTCTGTCCTCTCCTCTCTGGTCCTCGGCTGCGGCTGCTCTTTTTGTCTCCTCACCTCTGCTTCACCTCTGTCCTCTGTTTCCACCTCTGCACAAATGGGCCTCTCTGCTGACTGACTGTGTCACACTCTGATTGTGCATCAA